>JAWZYU010000026.1:5573540-6773540 GCA_038380435.1 Ryuthela nishihirai
CACAAACAAATAGCAACGGATCGCTTGTTACCAAAAATAATAAAGTTTCCTCCTTTTTGATTTACTTCAGCGCCCTCTAACGGAAGAAATTCAAAATAATGGAAGGTTCGAAAAACAAAAGTAAGCAGTAATATTTTATCAATGTTTTAATCAACTAAAAACTAATTTTTTCCATTTATATTTTTTATCTATATTTTTTTAAATTTTAAAATAAAATTTTATATAAAATTTTATAAAACAAAAAATATATATATATATATTTTATATATATATTATAATATATAAATAAAAAAATAAATACCCCCTCAAGCAGCTGCTTGCCACAGAGGTCTGACAGGAGCCTGTCAGTTTATATGCCACAGTAGGAGATCTGAGAGGATGGCAGGACCTCAGCAGAAAAACGACACACACATCCATGCCTAATCCGGGGCTCGAACCCAGGTCCCTTAGATCAGCAGCCAAGCGTGCTAACCACTCGGCCACGGGACGGCTATTATAATATATATACTATTTATTTTATATATATATTATAATATATAAAAATATATATAAATAAAATTTTTATTTAAAAATATACGTAATGTTTAAAAAAGTTTATAAAATAAATTTTTTTAATAATAGCTTAATATCTACGAGAGAGCAGGCGACAAGAATCAGTTTGACTTTTTTACCCCTGAGAGACATTTTTTTCCCCAAAAATGGGCTAAAGAGCGGGGTCGCAAGTGCTCATAGAAAAACATGACAGCTGCATATTACGAGCCTGGCGAGCGACTGACCGATCCAATGTACGCTCTGGACAAGAATGAAAATAATTTTTTTTTAATGAACAAAAACATAGAAGTTTTTCGAATAGGTTGGGTTGGGTTGTTTTACCTCTGAGCGGCACTTTTTTGCACACCATGGGCTAAATGGCCAGGTCACATGGACCCCGAAGGCTCAGAGAAGGTTGGGAGAGGAGACCCACTGGAACAGCTGTTGGGAGACAGATGGTAGCCTCCCGTCAAGGCCATCCAGCGTGTTCTTTAACGTGCACAGGGTATGGCTCTCCCGCACACGGGGCCACGGCTTAACGTCCCATCCGACAGACGGCGGCCTTTCCAAGCCCATCGGTGTCCCCTAGTGACCGTGGGCAGGGCGGGGAATTTTGCGGAGATGTTTTTCGAATAAATAGTTAAGATAGTGTTAAAATCTGCTAAACAGAACGAAAACTCATAAAACATAAAATGTTAGCAGTAATAAAATTAACGGAAAAACTTCTCTCTAACCTTTAGCAGCAAAAAAAATTCTTTACAACTGAAAATATTTCAACAAAACTCTTGTTGTTGTTAACTCCTACGTAAAACCTGATCTTGCTACACTCCACGCCGATCTGAAACATTTTTATTAGGAATTCCGTTTATTAATTACTCTTTGCATAGTAATCTGTAGTTCCCAGGTTCGAGTCCCAGCTGGGTCAGCGTTGAGATTTATCTCCGCAAAATTCCCCGCCCTGCCTACTATCAGTAGGGGACACCGATGGGCTTGGAAAGGCCACCGTCCGTCGGATGGGACGTTAAGCCGTGGCCCCGTGTGTGGGAGAGCCATACCCTGTGCACGTTAAAGAACACGCTGGATGGCCTTGACGAGAGGCTACCATCTGTCTCCCAACAGCTGTTCCAGTGGGTCCCCTCCCCCAACCTTCTCTGAGCCTTCGGGGTCCTTGTGACCTGGCCATTTAGCCCATGGTGTGCAAAAAAGTGCCGCTCAGAGGTAAAACAACCAACCAACCAAAACCTTAACTCCTACGTAAAACCTGATCTTGCTATACTCCACGCCAATCAGAAACATTTTTATTAGGAATTCCGTTCGCATCACCATTTCCAACGACCAGTCTTACAAAAGAGAACAACAAAGCACTCTTAACAAACACGCAAAATTAAACAATGGTTCTATAACAAAAAAAGAAATGTGCTTTCTCTCGCCTTCTTGTTTCCTTTGTTGCCGTCTTCTTTGCCTGTTGCTGTGCACGAGCTACTTGACGTAGCGCAGCTAAAAAAAAAATCAGAAGTTCCTCTGCTATAATTGGCAACAGCAAATTGAACGGTTTGTTGCGTTGTTTAGTATTCAGCCATCGTAGTTGTCCGGAAACAATTATTCAGTCAGAGTTAACGTTAAAGCTGGAAAGAAAAGATAAAATGCTAATAAATTAGTTCGTTTCTTTGGCACTAGTAATATTCCACTTAAGAGATAAAGAAAGTGAGAAATGCAAGGAATTGATCTTGGGCGCTCAGGAAAAAAAAATAAACATATATTTTCTACTTTAGCTTGAACTTTTTTGCTTACTGTGAAAACAATAGTCAGTTATTGCAAAGTCACTTGAAGAAGCGAAACACAGAGACCTTTTTTATTTCTGCTGTTAAAGTTACTTAAGACCAAAAAAAAATGCTCAGATTATTCACGAAAGAAAAGATGTAAGAAAAAGAGATACTTTTTTTTAAAATATTGCGAAAAAGCGGCACTTTTTCTGAGCGGCACTTTCTCTGAGCGGCACTTTTTTGCACACCGTGGGCTAAATGGCCAGGTCACATGGACCCCGAAGGCTCAGAGAAGGTTGGGGGAGGGGACCCACTGGAACAGCTGTTGAGAGACAGATGGTAGCCTCCCGTCAAGGCCATCCAGCGTGTTTTTTAACGTGCACAGGGTATGGCTCTCCCGCACACGTGGCCACGGCTTAACGTCCCATCCGACGGACGGCGGCCTTTCCAAGCCCATCGCTGTCCCCTACTGACCGTGGGCAGGGCGGGGAATTTTGCGGAGATAAATCTCAACGCTGACCCAGCTGGGACTCGAACCTGGGAACTACAGATTGCAAGCCTGGCGCGCTACCGACTGGGCCACCCCCGCCCCTTTTGCGTTAAGGTTGCAAGGATACCAAAGGTTCAGGGATCAATTGGATAACTGTTAGGAGAGAGACAGAAGTTTCCCGCCAAAGCCATCTAGCTTCGTATTCAAATGAATTTCGTTTATATAGAGGTTATATATTTATATATGACAAGACCCACTAGTTTCAAATAAAGCACTACCAGTATAGGGAGCATGCCATGTTTATCCCTATCTACGGTCAGGGGCAAGTATAGATACAGCTCATCCCCGACTACCTAATGGCGAGCAATACTATAGGAGTAAAGCTCATCTATCGGTCAAAACCTAAATTTAATCTGCGCCCCGATTAGCCACAAACAAGGATATATAGATCCAAGTTGCCTCGGTTCCCGTGGTGGAAACTCTTAGTCGGGCCCGACTTTCGGGGCCCTGTACGACCTAACGAACCAAGTCAGTCAGCAGGTCCCCTAACAACTCCCCTTAGATTGAGGTCTTAGCCTGCCCAACCTGGGCCCAAACCGGTGAGCAGAGCCTTCGACCTCGATGGGCCCTCAAGCCCCCCCCCCCCCCCAACGTGAAGGTGGTTCCCTGTCGGGGGGGGGGGATATTGAGGTTAGCAGAAACTCAGGGAAGGCGTTCAACAAAATATCTATCTCAATGTTCCCAATCAACTGGGGGGGGGAGGGGGCTCAGTCGGTAGCGCGCCAGACTCCTAATCTGTAGTTCCCAGGTTCGAGTCCCAGCTGCGTCAGCGTTGAGATTTCTCTCCGCAAAACTTCCCTCCCTGCCCACGGTCAGTAGGGGACACCGATTGGCTTGGAAATGCCGCCATCCGTCGGATGGGACGTTAAGCCGTGGCCCCGTGTGCGGGAGAGCCATACCCTGTGCACATTAAAGAACAAGCTTGACGGCCTTGCCGGGAGGCTACCATCTGTCTCCCAACAGCTGTTCCAGTGGGTCCCCTCCCCCAACCTTCTGTGAGCCTTCGGGATCCTTGTGACCTGGCCATTTATTTCATGGCGTGCAAAAAAGTGCCTCTCGGAGGTAAAACAACCCAACTTTAAAGAATACTCTGGATGACCTTGATGGGAGGCTACCATCTGTCTCCCAACAGCTGTTCCAGTTGGTCCCCTCCCCCAACCTTCTCTGAGCCTTCAGGGTCCTTGTGACCTGGCCATTTATCCCATGGCCTGGAAAAAAAGTGCCGCTCAGAGGTAAAACAACCCAATGTTAAAGAACACGCTGGAATGTTAAAGAACACGCTGGATGGTCTTGACGGGAGGCTACCATTTGTCTCCCAACAGCTGTCCCAGAGGGTCCCCTCCCCCAACCTTCTCTGAGCCTTCGGGATCCTTGTGACCTGGTCATTTAGCCCATGGTGTGCTTTTTTGCACACCATGGGCTAAATGCTGCTCAGGGGTAAAACAACCCAACAAAAGTGCTGCTCAGGGGCACTTTTAACAAGCAGCACTTTTTACAAAAGTGCTGCTCAGGGGTAAAACAACCCAACCCTATCAACGAAACAATGTCTCCTTTCGCTCTTCGTCTTGAGATCCACTAAAATTATCATCTTCTCAACCCCCCCCCCCCCACTTCGTTTAATTTAATTACGAAAGTTTTTCTGCAGTTGTGTAATGATCCGATTTCGCAGATAGAGCTCCGTCAGAATTAACTGTAAAAGAGCCGCAGAAAAGGAAAGAAGGAAAACGCAACACAGAATAAATAGCGCCAAATTGCTCGCGCATAAAGGCATATCTCTTATAATTCCTAGAAATCACAAATTGAGCCCAAACTCGAAGCCACGTGGAGTTTTTTCTGGTGAGAGCATGGCACGTGGAACACTAGGAGATTGGTTGTTGACGTCGAAACAGATTAACTCAAGCGAATAACTTTGAAATTCTCCCACCTAAGTGATCCATACCATGCTGAGATGGTTACGACACATGGAGGATGCAGAGGAAGGGAGATAAAAAGGAGGGGCGGGGGTGTATTTAAGGAATCGAAAAATGTGCGGCAGACTAAAGCTTTCGTTAGAGTTTCTAAGCAGATAAAGCTTAACTGAAAACAATTAGAGGATTTTCTTTCTTTTTCTTACTCATTGATGGTGCTATAAATAAATTTCATCAATAAAAATTTCTTCACTTTTATCCTCGTTTAATTATCTATTTCACTTCCTTCTTACACAAATTACCAACAATATCAGCTTCATAAAATCCATCAGCTAAATCATCCTTCTTATCAACTGCCAAATATATCCCCTTCATTCTCCTGCCCATCACCAAATTTATCCCCTTTAATTCTCTGATCCCCTACCAAAGTTTCCATCTTCATCTTTCGTTTTACCACCAAAATTATTCCCTTCATCTTGCAGTCCACCACCAAATTAATCCCCTTAACTCTCCTACAATATAATCCTGCCATCTACTTCGAACCCACAAAAAACAAAAAATTGAATTCTTTCTAGGTCTATTAAAAATGTCTTTACTTCTATCATCCGATCCAACATAAAAAGTTTCCCCTTAGTCCTCGAGTTCACCAACAATGTCATTCATCCATAATGACTTCCATCTTCTTATTCATTCACAATGTCATTTCTGCCATCTTCCTATACATCCATAAAGTTATTTTTTCCTCCCCCAATTCCTTCACATAGTCATTCCTTCCAACGTCCTATTCATCTACAATCTCATTTCATAAATCTTCCTACTCATCCACAATGTCATTCCTTAAATTATCCCAGTCATCCACAATGTCATTCCTTCCATCTTCCTATTCATCCACAATGCCATTCAATCCATTATCCCAGTCATCCACAATTCCATTCCGTCCATCTTCCTATTCATCCACAATGCCATTCCATCCATTATTCCAGTCATCCACAATTCCATTCCTTCCATCTTCCTATTCATCCACAATCCCATTCCATCCATTATCCCAGTCATCCACAATTCTATTCCTTCCATCTTCCTATTCATCCCCAATCCCATTCAATGCATTATTCCAGTCATCCACAATTCCATTCCTTCCATCTTCTTATTCATTCACAATCCCATTCCATCCATTATCCCAGTCATACACAATGCCATTCCTTTCATCGTCCTATTCATCCACAATCCCATTCCATCCATTATTCCAGTCATCTACAATGTCATTCCTTCCATCTTCCTATTCATCCACAATCCCATTCCATCCATTATCCTAGTCATCCACAATGCCATTCCTTCCATCTTCCTATTCATCCACAATTCCATTCCATCCATTATGCCAGTCATCCACAATGCCATTCCATCCATTATGCCAGTCATCCACAATTCCATTCCTTCCATAGTCCTATTCATCCACAATTCCATTCCTTCCATCGTCCTATTCATCCACAATGACATTCCATCCATTATTCCAGTCATCCACAATGTCATTCCTTCCATCTTCCTGTTCATCCACAATGTCATTCCTTCCATCTTCCTGTTCATCCACAATCCCATTCCATCCATTATTCCAGTCATCTACAATGCCATTCCTTCCATCTTCCTATTCATCCACAATGCCATTCCTTCCATCTTCCTGTTCATCCACAATCACATTCCATCCATTATTCCAGTCATCTACAATGCCATTCCTTCCATCTTCCTATTCATCCACAATGCCATTCCATCCATTATGCCAGTCATCACAATGCCATTCCTTCCATCTTCCTATTCATCCACAATGTCATTTTTTCCATCTTCCTGTTCATCCACAATCCCATTCCATCCATTATTCCAGTCATCCACAATGTCATTCCTTCCATCTTCCTGTTCATCCACAATCCCATTCCATCCATTATTCCAGTCATCCACAATGTCATTCCTTCCATCTTCCTGTTCATCCACAATCCCATTTCATCCATTATTCCAGTCATCCACAATGTCATTCCTTCCATCTTCCTGTTCATCCACAATCCCATTCCATCCATTATTCCAGTCATCCACAATGTCATTCCTTCCATCTTCCTGTTCATCCACAATCCCATTCCATCCATTATTCCAGTCATCCACAATGTCATTCCTTCCATCTTCCTGTTCATCCACAATCCCATTCCATCCATTACTCCAGTCATCCACAATGTCATTCCTTCCATCTTCCTGTTCATCCACAATCCCATTCCATCCATTACTCCAGTCATCCACAATGTCATTCCTTCCATCTTCCTGTTCATCCACAATCCCATTCCATCCATTATTCCAGTCATCCACAATGTCATTCCTTCCATCTTCCTGTTCATCCACAATCCCATTCCATCCATTATTCCAGTCATCCACAATGTCATTCCTTCCATCTTCCTGTTCATCCACAATCCCATTCCATCCATTATTCCAGTCATCCACAATGTCATTCCTTCCATCTTCCTGTTCATCCACAATCCCATTCCATCCATTATTCCAGTCATCCACAATGTCATTCCTTCCATCTTCCTGTTCATCCACAATCCCATTCCATCCATTATTCCAGTCATCCACAATGTCATTCCTTCCATCTTCCTGTTCATCCACAATCCCATTCCATCCATTATTCCAGTCATCCACAATGTCATTCCTTCCATCTTCCTGTTCATCCACAATCCCATTCCATCCATTATTCCAGTCATCCACAATGTCATTCCTTCCATCTTCCTGTTCATCCACAATCCCATTCCATCCATTATTCCAGTCATCCACAATGTCATTCCTTCCATCTTCCTGTTCATCCACAATCCCATTTCATCCATTATTCCAGTCATCCACAATGTCATTCCTTCCATCTTCCTGTTCATCCACAATCCCATTCCATCCATTATTCCAGTCATCCACAATGTCATTCCTTCCATCTTCCTGTTCATCCACAATCCCATTCCATCCATTATTTCAGTCATCCACAATGTCATTCCTTCCATCTTCCTGTTCATCCACAATCCCATTTCATTAATTATTACAGTCATCCACAATGTCATTCCTTCCATCTTCCTGTTCATCCACAATCCCATTTCATCCATTATTCCAGTCATCCACAATGTCATTCCTTCCATCTTCCTGTTCATCCACAATCCCATTCCATCCATTATTCCAGTCATCCACAATGTCATTCCTTCCATCTTCCTGTTCATCCACAATCCCATTTCATCCATTATTCCAGTCATCCACAATGTCATTCCTTCCATCTTCCTGTTCATCCACAATCCCATTCCATCCATTATTCCAGTCATCCACAATGTCATTCCTTCCATCTTCCTGTTCATCCACAATCCCATTCCATCCATTATTCCAGTCATCCACAATGTCATTCCTTCCATCTTCCTGTTCATCCACAATCCCATTCCATCCATTATTCCAGTCATCCACAATGTCATTCCTTCCATCTTCCTTTTCATCCACAATCCCATTTCATCCATTATTCCAGTCATCCACAATGTCATTCCTTCCATCTTCCTGTTCATCCACAATCCCATTCCATCCATTATTCCAGTCATCCACAATGTCATTCCTTCCATCTTCCTGTTCATCCACAATCCCATTCCATCCATTATTCCAGTCATCCACAATGTCATTCTTTCCATCTTCCTGTTCATCCACAATCCCATTCCATCCATTATTCCAGTCATCCACAATGTCATTCCTTCCATCTTCCTGTTCATCCACAATCCCATTCCATCCATTATTCCAGTCATCCACAATGTGATTCCTTCCATCTTCCTGTTCATCCACAATCCCATTCCATCCATTATTCCAGTCATCCACAATGTCATTCCTTCCATCTTCCTGTTCATCCACAATCCCATTTCATCCATTATTCCAGTCATCCACAATGTCATTCCTTCCATCTTCCTGTTCATCCACAATCCCATTCCATCCATTATTCCAGTCATCCACAATGTCATTCCTTCCATCTTCCTGTTCATCCACAATCCCATTCCATCCATTATTCCAGTCATCCACAATGTCATTCCTTCCATCTTCCTGTTCATCCACAATCCCATTCCATCCATTATTCCAGTCATCCACAATGTCATTCCTTCCATCCTCCTGTTCATCCACAATCCCATTCCATCCATTATTCCAGTCATCCACAATGTCATTCCTTCCATCTTCCTGTTCATCCACAATCCCATTTCATTAATTATTACAGTCATCCACAATGTCATTCCTTCCATCTTCCTGTTCATCCACAATCCCATTCCATCCATTATTCCAGTCATCCACAATGTCATTCCTTCCATCTTCCTGTTCATCCACAATCCCATTCCATCCATTATTCCAGTCATCCACAATGTCATTCCTTCCATCCTCCTGTTCATCCACAATCCCATTCCATCCATTATTCCAGTCATCCACAATGTCATTCCTTCCATCTTCCTGTTCATCCACAATCCCATTTCATTAATTATTACAGTCATCCACAATGTCATTCCTTCCATCTTCCTGTTCATCCACAATCCCATTCCATCCATTATTCCAGTCATCCACAATGTCATTCCTTCCATCTTCCTGTTCATCCACAATCCCATTCCATCCATTATTCCAGTCATCCACAATGTCATTCCTTCCATCCTCCTGTTCATCCACAATCCCATTCCATCCATTATTCCAGTCATCCACAATGTCATTCCTTCCATCTTCCTGTTCATCCACAATCCCATTTCATTAATTATTACAGTCATCCACAATGTCATTCCTTCCATCTTCCTGTTCATCCACAATCCCATTCCATCCATTATTCCAGTCATCCACAATGTCATTCCTTCCATCTTCCTGTTCATCCACAATCCCATTCCATCCATTATTCCAGTCATCCACAATGTCATTCCTTCCATCTTCCTGTTCATCCACAATCCTATTTCATCCATTATTCCAGTCATCCACAATGTCATTCCTTCCATCTTCCTGTTCATCCACAATCCCATTCCATCCATTATTCCAGTCATCCACAATGTCATTCCTTCCATCTTCCTGTTCATCCACAATCCCATTTCATCCATTATTCCAGTCATCCACAATGTCATTCCTTCCATCTTCCTGTTCATCCACAATCCCATTCCATCCATTATTCCAGTCATCCACAATGTCATTCCTTCCATCTTCCTGTTCATCCACAATCCCATTCCATCCATTATTCCAGTCATCCACAATGTCATTCCTTCCATCTTCCTGTTCATCCACAATCCCATTCCATCCATTATTCCAGTCATCCACAATATCATTCCTTCCATCTTCCTGTTCATCCACAATCCCATTCCATCCATTATTCCAGTCATCTACAATGCCATTCCTTCCATCTTCTTATTCATCCACAATGCCATTCCATTCATTATGCCAGTCATCACAATGCCATTCCTTCCATCTTCCTATTCATCCACAATGCCATTCCTTCCATCGTCCTACTCATCCACAATGCCATTCCTTCCATCGTCCTACTCATCCACAATGCCATTCCTTCCATCGTCCTCTTCATCCACAATGCTTTCTCTTTTCTCGACCAATTCACTAGGGACAGAAGTTGGCTCCGTTAGCAGAGCACCATGCTCATAATTTGCCTTTCTCGAGGTCTTATCCCAATTGTGCGAGCGTTGAGATTTATCTCAGCTGACATCCACTCTACCCTTGGTCAGAAAAGGGACACCGATGTCCTTTTTCTTTAAAACGGACACCGTCTATCCGAATGGACGTAAAGCCGTGGTTCTGTGTGCATGGAGGGCCATTCCTCGAGCACATTAACGAACATGCTGAATGGTCTTGATAGGCTGCCATCTGTCTCCTAACAGCCGTCCAGTTAGTCCCCTTCTTCAAAACGTATCTGAGCCCTTGAGGTCCTTGTGGCCCAGCTATTTATCCCAATTTCCGCAAAGAAATTACCACTGAGAGATGAAACAACCCAATCTCTCCACCGTCAATGAATCACCAGATTTTTCCGTTTCACTCTTTTATCTCAGATAGGTTTTGAATGAAATGTTGCCATAAACCACGACAACGTGGAGATCTCCATTCTCTAAGGAATAACGAAATTCGAAACCAAAATTACAGCTGATGATCCCCTAAATGAACAAAACCCTTTGACAAAACCAAAGTCGGTGGTTACCTTGTCATCCAACCCTGCCTAAGTCGTGCTGAAATTTAATTACACAAATTTGTCTGTTTACACTTGAATAACAAAGGAAAGTAAACATCGTTTCAGTAATATGAAAGCTTTCTGACTGTAGGAGAGCATTCACCAACAGTCTTTACAGCTTTAAACATCGCGTGTATTCGCCCACACTCGCTTCCTTCGAGCCTTTGATCTTCCTCTCCTTGCAGAGCTTTCATGACTTAAACGAGGCAATAGCATTATTCAAAGTTGCAGTTGACCTTAAGCTTAACGACTGCAATAGAAAATTGTTCAAACTGAAGGAGATGTTTGAATACACGGGGACATCGGAGTACTGCTTTCTTGGTAGGAATGCAGATGAGTACAGATGGCAGGGAAATTCCTGCTTTTGTACTTTGAAGGCTTTTAATGAACTGTTTAAGATCCATACAGGAAAATATGAATGAATTTTAGAACAAATGTGTTGAAACGATACCGCGTGTTATAATTACAACCTGAATGAATACAATGCCTAGATTAAAATAGGAGACTAACATATTACCTCTGGGAAAACCGAATATAGAAAAAGAAAGGAGGAAGGGGAACCAAGAAACTCAGTCGATCCGAAAACAGTAAAAGGGAAGCTCATTCCTACCTTCTTCTTATTCATCCGAAAAACCATTCCTTCCATCTTCCTATTCATCCGCAATGTCATTCTTTCCATCTTCCTATTCATCCACAAAGTCGTTCCTTCCATCTTCCTATTCAGCCACAAATTCCTTCCTTCCATCTTTCAATTCTTCCACAAAGTCGTTCCATCCATCTGCAATGTCATTCCTTTCATCTTCCTATTCATCCACAATGTCATTTAATCCATCTTCTTATTTATCCAAAATGTCATTCAATCAATTTTCCTTTTCATCCACAAAGTACTTCCTTCCATCTTCCTATTCATCCACAATGTCATTCCATTCATCTTCCTATTCATATTCATCCACAATGTCATTCCATTCATCTTCCTATTCATCCACAATGTCATTCCATTCACTTCCTATTCATCCACAAAGTCATTTATTCCATCTTCCTATTCATTTACAATGTCATTCCATCCATCATTTTCATCCACAAAGTACTTCCTTCCATCCTCCTATTCATCCGCAGTGTCATTCTTTCCATCCTCCTATTCATCCACAATGTCATCCTAACCATCTTCCTATTCATCCGCAATGTCATTCTTTCCATCTTCCTATTCATCCACAAAGTCCTTCCTCCTTCCATCTTCCTATTCATCCGCATGTCATTCTTTCCATCTTCCTATTCGTCCGCAATGTCATTCTTTCCATCTTCCTATTCATCCACAAAGTCCTTCCATCTTCCTATTCATCCGCAATGTTATTCTTTCCATCTTTCTATTCATCCACAATGTCTTTCCATCCATCTTCATATTCATCCTCAAATTCCTTCCTTCCATCTTCTTATTCATCCACAAAGTCTTTCTTCCTATTCATCCGCAATGTCATTCCTACTATTTTCCTATTCATTTATAATGTCATTCAATCATTTTTCAATTTTCAAATGAGGGGGAGACATACCCAGTTGCTCCCCCCTCACCCCCAGATACGTCTGGCCTCTGGGATGATCGTTTTCAAAGAGAGTGATCTTTTCAAGTTTCCGTCTTCAGCGCCCTCTAACACCAGAAATTCGAAACTAATGGGTGACTGGAAAAGTGCAAATAGTAATATTTTATTAGTAACTATAAAGATCTTTTTTCTTCATCTTTTAAAAAGCGAAAAAATTGCATTTCACCATCCCACCTTGGGAATGAGAAAGGGAAATTGTTGGAGTTTAAATTTCTGGCATAAAGTGATCGTTTCCAATATTCGTTTAGAGTTTTGATGTTTTCCAAAATTTTCCACCGCTAGAAGGCGCTATGAAGTCTACTGGGAGATTTCGAAAATGCAAATCGTAATATTTGGTCGAAAAGATTTTTTATCTTCTAGAAACAAAAAAGTTGAACAGACGGACAGAGGACAAAATTGAACAATAGTTCGCTCTGTCTCAAAAGAATTAAAAAACAGAGAAATCTCATGTTACACTCTTTGTAAATCTAAACTAGAAAATCAATATTTTGAAAAACAATGAAGAATAGTCTTTTCTAGAGGAATGCGACTCAAACATCTAATTCAAGGCTATTGAAATCTTGAATTTTTGAAAACTTCTTTCAGTGTTTTAAAGATTTATGCATCTTTAAAATGGATCATTTAACAACAACGTCACTCTGCGTACAGGGGAGAGTGTGGCTCAGTCGTTAGCGCGCCAGGCTCGTAATCTGTAGTTCCCAGGTTCGAGTCCCAGCTGGGTCAGCGTTAAGATTTCTCTCCGCAAAATTTCCCGCCCTGCCCACGGTCAGTAGGGGACACCGATGGGCTTGGAAAGGCCGCCGTCCGTCGGATGGGACGTTAAGCCGTGGCCCCGTGTGCGGGAGAGCCATGCTCTGTGTACGTTAAAGAACTCGCTGGATGGCCTTGACGGGAGGCTATCATCTGTCTCCCAAGAGCTGTTCTAATAGGTCCCCTCCCCCAACCTTCTCTGAGCCTTCGGGGTCCATGTGACCTGGCCATTTACCGTTGGGCTTGGAAAGGCCGCCGTCCGTCGGATGGGACGTTAAGCCGTGGCCCCGTGTGCGGGAGAGCCATATCCTGTGCACGTTAAAGAACACGCTGGATGGCCTTGACTGGAGGCTACCATCTGTCTCCCAACAGCTGTTCCAGTGGGTCCCCTCCCCCAAACTTCTCTGAGCCTTCGGGGTCCATGTGACCTGGCCATTTAGCCCATGGTGTGCAATAAAGTGCCGCTCAGAGGTAAAACAAGCCAACCCAACTCTGCGTACAAAAGATTCGTCATATTTTACGAAAGTTAAATAGAAGTGTTAGATGAATTCTAAATATAGAATTCAGGCTCGTACTCGGAAGTTCCCAGGTTCGAGTCCCACCTGGGATACAGTGAGATTTATCTCCGCAAAATTCCCAGCCTTTCCCTCTGCCAGTAAGAGACACCATTTGGCTTGAAAAGACCGCCGTCCGTCAAATGGGTCGTTAAGCCGTAGTTCTGTGTGTGGGAGAGCCATACCCTGTGCACGTTAAAGAACACGCTGGACGGTCTTGACGGGAGGCTACCATCTGTCTCCTAACAGCTGTCCAGTGGGTTCCCTCACTCCAACCTTATCTGAGCACAAAGGATCTTTGTGACCTGGCCATTTGACCCATTATGTGCATAAAAAGCCGCTCAGAGGTAAAACAGCCAAGTTGTGATTAGTTCTTCAGATAAATTCTCATGGCTCATTGGCAAAGACAACGTTTAAGTATTCCATCGTCTGCAACTCATAAAATACTAAACGAATAGGGGCGGGGGTGGCTCAGTCGGTAGCGCGCCAGGCTCGTAATCTGCAGTTCCCAGGTTCGAATCCCAGCTGGGTCAGCGTTGAGATTTATCTCCGCAAAATTCCCCGCCCTGCCCCTGGTCAGTAGGGGACACCGATGGGCTTGGAAAGGCCGCCGTCCGTCGGATGGCACGTTAAGCCGTGGCCCCGTGTGTGGGAGAGCCATACCCTGTGCACGTTAAAGAACACGCTGGATGACCTTGACGGGAGGCTACCATCTGTCTCCCAACAGCTGTTCCAGTGGGTCCCCTCCCCCCAACCTTCTCTGAGCCTTCGGGTCTTTGTGACCTAGCCATTTAGCCCATTGTGTGCACGTTAAAGAACATGCTGGATGGCCTTGACGGGAGGCTACCATCTGTCTCCCAACAGCTGTTCGAGTGGATCCCCTCCCCCCAACGTTCTCTGAGCCTTCGGGACTTTGTGACCTGGCCATTTAGCCCATTGTGTACACGTTAAAGAACACGCTGGATGGCCTTAACGGGAGGCTACCATCTGTCTTCCAACAGCTGTTCCAATGGGTCCCCTCCCCCCAAACTTCTCTGAGCCTTCGGGGTCTTTGTGACCTGGCCATTTAGCCCATTGTGTGCACGTCAAAGAACACGCTGGATGGTCTTGACGGGAGGCTTACCATCTGTCTCCCAACAGCTGTTCGAGTGGGTCCCCTCCACCAACCTTCTCTTAGTCTTCGGAGTCTTTGTGACCTGGCCATTTAGCCCATTGTGTGCACGTTAAAGAACACGCTGGATGGCCTTAACGGGAGGCTACCATCTGTCTCCCAACAGCTGTTCCAGTGGGTCCCCTCCCTCCAACCTTCTCTGAGCCTTCGGGGTCTTTGTGACCTGGCCATTTAGCCCATTGTGAGCACGTTAAAGAACATGCTGGATGGTCTTGACGGGAGGCTACCATCTGTCTCCCAACAGCTGTTGCAGTGGGTCCCCTCCCCCCAACCTTCTCTGAGCCTTCGGGGTTTTTGCGACCTGGCCATTTAGCCCATTGTGTGCACGTTAAAGAACACGCTGGATGGCCTTGACGGGAGGCTACCATCTGTCTCCCAACAGCTGTTCCAGTGGGTCCCCTCCCCACAACCTTCTCTGAGCCTTCGGGGTCTTTGTGACCTGGCCATTTAGCCCATTGTGTGCACGTTAAAGAACACGCTGGATGGCCTTGACGGGAGGCTACCATCTGTCTCCCAACAGCTGTTCCAGTGGGTCACCTCCCCCAACCTTCTCTGAGCCTTCGGGGTCCTTGCGAACTGGATATTTAGCCCATGATGTGCAAAAGAGTGCCGCTCAGAGGTGAAACAACCCAACCCAGTCCTATCCTGTTATTTATTCCTTCTTTATTCCTTACTTCGAAATTTGCTGCTGAAGTGTCACCTTCATTATCCCCGTCGCTGCTTCTCGCATCCCTTGTTCCGAAGTGAGTGGACGAAAGCTTCCTGAGCCGTCCAAACTAAAGTAAGACTGACAGGTTGCAGGCGACTACAGAGAACGTTTACGTCACGGCGCATGCGCAAACATTCAGTGTTTTAAAAACATTTTATTACTGTTCTGTAATGCACGGCTCTATTGGGTTGGGTTGTTTTACCTCTGAGCGGCACTTTTTTGCACACCATGGGCTAAATGGCCAGGTCACATGGACCCCGAAGGCTCAGAGAAGGTTGGGGGAGGGGACCCACTGGAAGAGCTGTTGGGAGACAGATGGTAGCCTCCCGTCAAGGCCATAAAGCGTGTTCTTTAACGTTGGGTTGTTTTACCTCTGAGCGGCACTTTTTTGCACACCATGGGCTAAATGGCCAGGTCACATGGACCCCGAAGGCTCAGAGAAGGTTGGGGAAGGGGACCCACTGGAACAGCTGTTGGGAGACAGATGGTAGCCTCCCGTCAAGGCCATTCAGCGTGTTCTTTAACGTGCACAGGGTATGGCTCTCCCACACATGGGGCCACGGCTTAAGGTCCCATCCGACGGACGGCGTCCTTTCCAAGCCCATCGGTGTCCCCTACTGACCGTGGGAAGGGCGGGGAATTTTGCGGAGATAAATCTCAACGCTGACCCAGCTGGGACTCGAACCTGGGAACTACAGATTACGAGCCTGGCGCGCTACCGACTGAGCCACCCCCGCCCCTATTTTCACAAGGATGCAGTTGGGGACGAAGCGAAAAAAATTCATGCCGATTTATCACAAGTATATATGGATCATAGCTGTTCATATGGCATTGTTACGGGATGGATACGCAAATTCAGAGAAAACGGCAAGCTCGAAGACCTCCCTCGTGCAGGAAGACCGAAGGAAGACGTGAACGAGAGAACCATCGCTGCTGTTCGTGAACTCATTAAGGAAAACCCACACATCATCGTTCAGCTAATTAGATGTCAGTGCATCGATTGGCAGTGTGCGAAAAATTATTCATCAACATTTAAAGCTCCAAAAGATCCATGCCAAATGGGAACCCCACTAACTGGCAGAAAAATTTATAAAACTTCCACTGATAGATTAAAATTTTTAAATCTTTTATCCTATAGCAATTTATATAAATATAATGTAATAATTAAAAAAATTTTTGACGAAACTTACAAACTAAAAATTCAACATAACAAAAATACAAGACTTCAAAACCAAGTTATTACAAATTGCCAAATTTTCGAAATAATTACGGGAAACATACCTCCGAATATCAAGTACCACTTATATCTAATGCTATTCTAAAAGAATTACTAAATATAGATTCTTTTAGAAGACTTAAAATGGAATTAAAAAATTATTTGCTATTTTCTAGTTAGCTGATTTTTATGTGTTGTGTTTTGTGGATTTATTTGATGTACACCATTTTTGTGGCTGAATGACTTATGTTAATATAATTTATTCATTTTCCTGCAGATAAGCAATTTAGCTTTGCGGGTCAAATTGTAAATGTATTTGTATTCTTTAATCTTATGAATAAAAATTATATTTTTTTTTTTTAAAAAAAAGGGCTAGAGTCGACTCGTGCAAGGAGATGCTGGTAACCCCAAACGGTTAAACAGACATTGTCACGGGTGACGAGACATGGTTTTATTACTATGCAACTCTCAGAAAGATCGACAACTATGGGGCGGGGGTGGCTCAGTCGGTAGTGCGCCAGGCTCGTAATCTGTAGTTCCCAGGTTCGAGTCCCAGCTGGGTCAGCGTTGAGATTTATCTCCGCAAAATTCCCCGCCCTGCCCACGGTCAGTAGGGGACACCGATGGGCTTGGAAAGGCCGCCGTCCGTCGGATGGGACGTCAAGCCGTGGCCCCGTGTGCGGGAGAGAGCCATACCGTGTGCACGTTAAAGAACACGCTGGATGGCCTTGACGGAAGGCTACCATCTGTCTCCCAACAGCTGTTCCAGTGGGTCCCCTCCCCCAACCTTCTCTGAGCCTTCGGGGTCCATGTGACCTGGCCATTTAGCCCATGGTGTGCAAAAAAGTGCCGCTCAGAGGTAAAACATCCCATCCCATCGACAACTATGTTTGGGTTGCAGAAGATGATCCACGTACCCAAATTCTTGGGTATGAAAGATGAATTGCTTCCCCAAATCTTTCGCTCAAGGAAGAGGATGCTCACAATTGATTTCAATTCCCAAGGAGTGGTAGCCATGAACACCTTATCTAAAAAAATGATTATAAATGACCAATACACCAATAGTGTTTTTCTCAAAATGGTTAAGGAGATGAAGGAGCAGCGTCCAACAACAGGCGTGTCAAGGTTTCTCCTTCTTCATGAAAATGGCGGTAAAATCAAATCCCTGGGCCACATTGAGTGACGATTTGACTTCCTTGGGACACATTGAGTGGAGATTTGACTTCCCTGGGCCACATTGAGTGGAGATTTGACTTCCCTGGGCCACATTGAGTGAAGATTGGACTTTCCTGGGCCACATTGAGTAAAGATTTGACTTCCCTGGGCCACATTGAGTGAAGATTTGACTTCCTTGGGACACATTAAGTGGAGATTTGACTTCGCTGGGCCACATTGAGTGAAGATTTGACTTCCCTGGGCCACACTGAGTGAAGATTTGACTTCCCTGGGCCACATTGAGTGAAGATTTGACTTCCCTGGGCCACATTGAGTGACGATTTGACTTTCCTGGACCACACTGAGTAAACATTTGACTTCCCTGGGCCACATTGAGTGAAGATTTGACTTCCTTGGGACACATTAAGTGGAGATTTGACTTCCCTGGGCCACACTGAGTGAAGATTTGACTTCCCTGGGCCACATTGAGTGAAGATTGGACTTCCCTGGGCCACATTGAGTGACGATTTGACTTTCCTGGACCACACTGAGTAAACATTTGACTTCCCTGGGCCACATTGAGTGAAGATTTGACTTCCTTGGGACACATTAAGTGGAGATTTGACTTCCCTGGGCCACACTGAGTGAAGATTTGACTTCCCTGGGCCACATTGAGTGAAGATTGGACTTCCCTGGGACACATTGAGTGAAGATTGGACTTCCCTGGGCCACACTGAGTGAAGATTTGACTTCCCTGGGCCACATTGAGTGACGATTTGACTTCCCTGGGCCACACTGAGTGAAGATTTGACTTCCCTGGGCCACATTGAGTGACGATTTGACTTCCCTGGGCCACACTGAGTGAAGATTTGACTTCCCTGGGTCACATTGAGTAAAGATTTGACGTCCCTGGGCCACATTGAGCGAAGATTTGATTTCCCTGGGCCACACTGAGTGAAGATTTGACTGCCATGGGCCACATTGAGTGAAGATTTGACTTCCCTGGGCCCCACTAAGTGAAGATTTGACTTCCCTGTGCCACACTGAGTGAAGATTTGACTTCCCTGGGCCACATTGAGTGAAGATTTGACTTCCTTGGGACACATTAAGTGGAGATTTGACTTCCCTGGGCCACATTGAGTGAAGATTTGACTTCCCTGGGCCACACTGAGTGAAGATTTGACTTCCCTGGGCCACATTGAGTGAAGATTTGACTTCCCTGGGCCACATTGAGTGACGATTTGACTTTCCTGGACCACACTGAGTAAACATTTGACTTCCCTGGGCCACATTGAGTGAAGATTTGACTTCCTTGGGACACATTAAGTGGAGATTTGACTTCCCTGGGCCACACTGAGTGAAGATTTGACTTCCCTGGGCCACACTGAGTGAAGATTTGACTTCCCTGGGCCACATTGAGTGACGATTTGACTTCCCTGGGCCACACTGAGTGAAGATTTGACTTCCCTGGGCCACATTGAGTAAAGATTTGACGTCCCTGGGCCACATTGAGCGAAGATTTGATTTCCCTGGGCCACACTGAGTGAAGATTTGACTGCCATGGGCCACATTGAGTGAAGATTTGACTTCCCTGGGCCCCACTAAATGAAGATTTGACTTCCCTGTACCACACTGAGTGAAGATTTGACTTCCCTGGGCCACACTGAGTGAAGATTTGACTGCCATGGGCCACATTGAGTGAAGATTTGACTTCCTTGGGCCCCACTGAGTGAAGATTTGACTTCCCTGTGCCACACTGAGTAAAGATTTGACTTCCCCGGGCCACACTGAGTGAAGATTTGACTTCCCTGGGCCACATTGAGTGAAGATTTGACTTCCCTGGGCCACATTGAGTGAAGATTTGACTTTCCTGGACCACACTGAGTGAAGATGAATTGTTTTGGGCTGCACGTAAAATATATAATATAGTTAATGTATATGAATAATAAAACTTCATTTTTTCTTATGTTTTTTATTATAAAATTGAAAAAGGACAACATGAAACTAATAGGATATCAAAAACTCGCTAAAAATCACATAATCATGTTAAAAGCTTATGTCGTAAACTTTACGATTTTGTGGGCCGCATCACTAGCTGTCCAGGGCCGCGGTTGGACACGCCTGATCTGAATCATCGAAGAAATGGTGACACGTCTTCTGTCAGTTTTCTACCGAAATTCTGTCGTGTTGGCGAAAGCATCACGTCCGTTGGAAGTTGGTTCCAAACACTCCCTGATCTGCAGACGAATCAGATTTACAGTTTCCTTGTCCAGTGAAATGCAAATACACATGGGTTGTCATCTCCTCTACTATTGGAAATTGTCAGCAAGGGATGCTGGATATTCTTGGTGAGTTGTCATAAATGTCATCGCTAAAAAAAAAGTCATAAATGAGTCGTGCTATTCCTATGTAAAGTGCTATAATCCACCATGATGGGAAATTTTTCTAAAAAACTCTGGTTTAAAGAAAATAAAACATTAAAAAAAAACTAGAAAGTGTAAATAGCAATAACTAAGAATGCACTAAGTTTCAACCTTCGGAAGTGTACAGTCGCTCGAAAAAATATCCCAACACTATGGTTGATTACAGAATTCAGAAAAAATATCTGGCAACGATTTTTTTTAGAAATTAGTGATACATTAGAAATAAGTGTACAGTCGCTCAAAAAAAAAAGTATCCGAACACTATGGTTGATAACAGAATTCAGGAAAAATATCTGGAGCGTGTACAGCAACTGTACACGCTCCAGTTACCGTTCACAGCAAACTGGAGCGTGTGCAGTTATTGCACACGCTCCAGTTTGCCGTGAACGGTAACTGCACACGCTCAATATTTCCGTGAGTGAGCCCACACGATCCAGGTCTTTGTGAGCTCACACGATCCAATGTGCTGTGAACATTAACCGCAACCGCTCCAGTTTGCTGTGAACGGTAACTGCACACGCTCCATATTCATTGCATTATATTGTTGCGGATCACAAAAATGGATAGCCACTGAGCGTGAGTATTAAAAGCTATATTTCAAAACCAAATTCAATACAAGGTAAATTGTTACAAAGGAAATATGGATGAAGTATCTTATTAACAAATCAACTATTAACATGCACAAGTCATCAATCTTCCTGCGTAGAGCACACAATATCAGCTCTGTGTATTTTACTAAATACTACCTTTTACTTGATTTACCAGGTCACCCGAAGATCTTCACTCGTAAACCAATTCTCGTCCTGTGCTAATAACTGTTCACACACTAGCCGAACAAAAAGACAGTCCGTGTAGACATTCGAAGTTAGCCATAAAAGTTCCCACTTTTATACTTCCGTGTATACACAACACATCAAGTTACTTCTTGATACTTAACGATAAAAGATCCCACTTTCATCCTTCCGCGTATACACAACACATCAAGTTACTTCTTGATACTTACGCGCACTGTCTCAGAACAGCTCACCGTCCATTTTCGAACTCACCGACCGTTACAACAAAACGACCGTTACAATACTCCACTCTTCTTCTCCAAATTCTCCCAACGTTCTTATTCGTTGGCTGAAACTTTTTGCTTTCGGTTGCCAGATTCCTTCTGTCGTAACACTGCCCCCTTCCTAGGTCTTGTTCGTCCCGAACAATTCTGGATTCCAAAGTTTCTTCAGTTCTTCGATGAAACGGGGTCAAACGATCCACGTGAACCACCTTGCACTTTGTAGCTGGACATCGACGAATGCGATATTCCACGTCTGTGTCAAAATGAAAGCGAATCTCATTATGACGTAGATTTCTTTTCTGACTGAAGCCTCGTCCACAAATATAATACGTGTAAGGCCTATAGCCCTTGTGAACACGTTTATGTCTCCGCAGGGAGAAGAATCGACTAAGAGTTTTCGTGCAAAACCTGTAAAAAGTTTTCTTCTTTGTCGAAAGTTTTCTTCTTTGGATTTTTACTTCTATCAACAGTAACAAGGAATGAAAGTCATTAGTGACATAAAATCTAGGGAGGAGTTTCATCCTCCAGTCTGACCCTTTTGTCAGTTGACTTTCCCTTAATTCAGAACTGTCGTGATGAACCTTCAGCCATATTTCACCTGATTCCATTTGATCCCCAAGGTGCTTCACAAATATAATATCAGCTCCATAATTCTTTTTAGCTCTTCGGTCCATCTCCTCCTTCCATACTCTTGCTAGAACTGCAGCTTCTAATCCGACAACCTTACCTGTTTCTCCTGTATAAGTGAAATCAGTGATGTGTCGGGCTGCTAGCAATATTTTTTCTGTTTTACCTTCACATAGCCAGCTTGCAACATCTTCAGATACTCCTTGTTCTATTAACATGTTACGAAACTTGTTCAAAGCATTGCCGTTATGCAGAACCTTGCGGACACGTGATGCTTCATCTACCCTATTATCCACAATGTTCACCAAACGCAGAAGTTCTCCTCCTAACTCTTCGACGAGCTCTTGCAGTTCCAAGGATCCGTCACCAAGGAAACACTGAACAGCTTCCATCACTTCCAGAGAGTTGTCAACAGAGTTTTCAAGAGGTGAATCCATGTTGCTGATAACGGCTGAACAACTCAAACTCTTCATTCCACGAGCTTGTGATGCTGCAACCATTTTCTTAAGTAAATCAACAGCAACATCTTCTGTACTGATGAGATCAATAGCTTCTTTTCCGAATTCAACATCATAAACCAAAGCGCACACTCCTTCAGCCAGCTTTTTGGACACAACTGAGCATCTCATTAGAGGAACGCTATCTACGGTAGCCGTCAGATCCTTGCAGCGGTAAATCTCCTTATCTGTTGGCACCAGCTCCTCTGTCTGTACTACGATGCAGCATCCGACGTCTTCCATCATCTGCTCGATTTTATCTTTAGTGCAGTCGACTGTGAAGCTAGGGATGGATTCCAATTTGTCCAGAGTATCTCCCGTCAATTGGAGAGCAAGACCGGAGATCATAGGGACCTGGAGACCCAAAGCAGCAAGTGCAGGAGCCAAGACAAGACTCACTTTGTTGCCGACACCTCCTGTGCTGTTTTTATCTACCATCCGATGGCACCACTCGGGTCTCCAGCAAAACACATGACCCGAGGATGTCATATTTGCTGTTTCTTCCGAATTCACTTTCTTGGAGCTCTCATTGTAATTAGCCAGGGAAATATCAGTCATGATTGCCAAATTGTTCATTCTGGAGATCAGAGACGAGTTCTGTAACATGATATTGTCCACTTTAGAGCTCTTGTAGTCGTGATAAAACTTTTCTATATCCTTATAATCTAAATGGTTATAATGTCCAAATCTGCACATTGACTGTTCAGAAAAGAAATTCAGCGTGGCTACGTTGAAATTATCTGAGGGATTCACTTCTCTCTGATCGTAACTCTGAGGCTTAGTTTCATCCAGAAAGTTAGTCTTTGAAGTACTGTCTCTGCCTGAAGCTCTTTTACTAGCATCACCTGTTATGCTTCTAAGCCATCCTTCGGAATTCCTCTTCCTTAAATCCCCACTTTCTATAAACGATTCAAGTGTGGCTATATGCTTCGGAAAAATCTCTCCGACTTCCCCGGTAACGACGAAGGGCACTTTGTATCTATGATGAATGGACGCCTCTTCTTTACTCGGACCACTCTGCGAAACGTAAACTCTGTTTCGTTCCCCTTCATTACCACTCGTTACTCTGCCTTTGCGATAATTGTCCATGACGCATTTTGCTGACGGCGAGGAATAGAATACCTTTCGTGTGGATCTCTCTTCAGATCGTGCCAGACTTGTATACCTAGGTATTTTGAAGTGCAAAGCGTACTGTATAGTCTCACAGCTCTCTGATCTGTGTGATTGTTCTTCACAGTTCCTAGACATGTCACCAGCGATATAGACACTCTGCCATGCATCACCAGTAGTTGCGTGGTCAAAGGCATTATCTGCGCTATCTCTACGATTCTTGATTTCCAGTAGCAGATCCACATTTTTATATGCGTTGCCTTTCTCTTTTTCTTTTCCATGTTTACAATCTAACTTAACACTATCAAGATCATCTTTTTCACTGACAAATTCAACATTTAAACTATTGCATTGTCTATTGAGTTCGGTTTTATGATCCTTGAAGTGATCAATAATCTTACCAACTTGAGAAGCCACTTCAGCTCTCAACTCAGTATTTTGTGCGGCCATTTCGGCTTTCAAATCATCTTTTTGAGAAACTATCTCAGTCCTCAACTCATTATTTCGTGCGGCCATTTCGGCTTTCAAATCATCTATTTTATCGCTTAGGGCGGCCAGATCACCTTTAATATCGGCTTTCAAGTCACCTATTTTATCGCTTTGGGCAGCTATATCACCTTTAATCTCAGCTTTTTGTGCGGCCAGGTCACCTATTTTGTTAGCCATATCGGCTTTCAAGTCAGTCATCAGCGTAGTCATATCGGCTTTGAAGCTATTTATCAACTTTACTAATTCATCCATACTTCTAGTTAAAGGCATTCAATTAAATTATTATAATCCCACTTCTGACACCAAATGTTGCGGATCACAAAAATGGATAGCCACTGAGCGTGAGTATTAAAAGCTATATTTCAAAACCAAATTCAATACAAGGTAAATTGTTACAAAGGAAATATGGATGAAGTATCTTATTAACAAATCAACTATTAACATGCACAAGTCATCAATCTTCCTGCGTAGAGCACACAATATCAGCTCTGTGTATTTTACTAAATACTACCTTTTACTTGATTTACCAGGTCACCCGAAGATCTTCACTCGTAAACCAATTCTCGTCCTGTGCTAATAACTGTTCACACACTAGCCGAACAAAAAGACAGTCCGTGTAGACATTCGAAGTTAGCCATAAAAGTTCCCACTTTTATACTTCCGTGTATACACAACACATCAAGTTACTTCTTGATACTTAACGATAAAAGATCCCACTTTCATCCTTCCGCGTATACACAACACATCAAGTTACTTCTTGATACTTACGCGCACTGTCTCAGAACAGCTCACCGTCCATTTTCGAACTCACCGACCGTTACAACAAAACGACCGTTACAATACTCCACTCTTCTTCTCCAAATTCTCCCAACGTTCTTATTCGTTGGCTGAAACTTTTTGCTTTCGGTTGCCAGATTCCTTCTGTCGTAACAATATATTCATACGCATTATATATATTAAAAAGTATCCGAACACTATGGTTGATTACCGAATTCAGAAAAAAATATCTGGCAACGATTTCTTTTAGAAATTAGTGATCTGACAACCTTCGTGTCACGTGACACAATGGTTGCCAGATCACGAATTTCTAAAAAAAAATCGTTGCCAGATATTTTTTCTGAATTCTGTAATCAACCATAGCGTTCGGATATTTTTTCGAGCGACTGTACGATAGAAGTCTACAATTCACTACAATGTAGAGCGAAAAAAATATTTTTATGCTTTGAATAGAGACTGCAAGAATTATAGAGAAACAACTCTTTGTAGGAATAGAAAAAAAGTGTTATATTTTTTTGAAGGTTTATTTTCATATTGATGAAGATAGAGATTTGTGTTGGTTGAATTTAGTTTATATAAATGTTTTTATTCATACTTTTGTAATAAATTACATTATTTTACAATTATTGTTGCTAAATATTATTTTTTTCAACTCGCGCTCAATTTCCATACGTTAACTTTATAACAATATCTTATTCTTATACTTTTTTTCTAAATTTCTTGATGCATTGTTATAGCGTTCAGTTTTGATACACTGTTGTCAGAGAAGGAACACATATAGCGAAATAACGTGCTTGGAGAACTAAATTGCACGATCTGGTTGGACCTTCGTAGCCCATGGCTGCTTGAGGATGATGATGATGATGATGATGAGGGATAGGCAACTCAAGGCCCTGGAACTTAACCCCCCCCCCCCCTCTGTTACATGTAACCCCTTTGGGAACAATTGCTGCCTTATCCTTTGCAATTTTCCAAAATGCATCCAAACAATATCGGGATAGGATTACAGATTTAATACAATAATTTTGTTTACGCTAATATTCAGAAAAATCCACTTAGTTCTTCCCGATATTTAACCTTAGTTAGGGGGGCGGGGGTGGCTCAGTCGGTAGCGCGCCAGGCTCGTAATCTATAGTTCCCAGGTTCGAGTCCCAGCTGGGTCAGCGTTGAGATTTATCTCCGCAAAATTCCACGCCCTGCCCACGGTCAGTAGGGGACACCGATGGGCTTGGAAAGGCCGCCGTCCGTCGGATGGGACGTTAAGCCGTGGCGCCGTGTGCGAGAGAGCCATACCTTGTGCACGTTAAAGAACACGCTGGATGGCCTTGACGGGAGGCTACCATCTGTCTCCCAACAGCTGTTCCAGTGGGTCCCCTCCCCCAACCTTCTCTGAGCCTTCGGGGTCCATGTGACCTGGCCATTTAGCCCATGGTTTGCAAAAAAGTGCCGCTCAGAGGTAAAACAACCCAACCTTAGTCAGGACTAAACTGCTATTGTGGTCATTTCACCTAAATACCAATCTGCGCTTTTTATGAGCTAAATGTCCAGGTCACAAGGACTCCAAGGACTCAGAACATGTTGGAGGAATACCACCCACTGGATTGCTGCTAGAAGACAGATGGAATCCTACTGTCAGGGTCATCCAGTGTGTTCTTTAACGTGCACAGGGTCTGTTTTTCCTGCACTTAGAGTTAAGTTGATCTCTGAGAGACAGTGTTTGCACGCAATGGGCCAAATGGCCAAGTCACAAATACCCCTGATGGCTGAAAGAAGGTTTGGGGAAGGGAACCAACTGGAGAGCTGTTAGGAGACAGATGGAAGTCTCCTGTTAAAGCCATCCAGCGTGTCCTTTAACGTGCACAGGGTACGTCTCCTGCACACGAGAACTACGGTTCCACGTGCAGACTGCAGCCTCTCCAAGCCCATGGGTGTCTCCTTTTTTGACTGCAGCCTCTCCAAGCCCATGGGTGTCTCCTTTTTTGACTGCAGCCTCTCCAAGCCCATGGGTGTCTCCTTTCTGACTGCAGCCTCTCCAAGCCCCTGGGTGTCTCCTTTCTGACTGCAGTCTCTCCAAGCCCCTGGGTGTCTCCTTTCTGACCGCAGCCTCTCCAAGCCCATGGGTGTCTCCTTTCTGACTGCAGCCTCTCCAAGCCCCTGGGTGTCTCCTTTCTGACTGCAGCCTCTCCAAGCCCCTGGGTGTCTCCTTTCTGACTGCAGTCTCTCCAAGCCCCTGGGTGTTTCCTTTCTGACCGCAGCCTCTCCAAGCCCATGGGTGTCTCCTTTCTGACCGCAGCCTCTTCAAGCCCCTGGGTGTCTCCTTTCTGACTGCAGTCTCTCCAAGCCCCTGGGTGTCTCCTTTCTGACCGCAGCCTCTCCAAGCCCATTGGTGTCTCCTTTCTGACCGCAGCCTCTCCAAGCCCCTGGGTGTCTCCTTTCTGACCGCAGCCTCTCCAAGCCCATGGGTGTCTCCTTTCTGACCGCAGCCTCTCCAAGCCCATGGGTGTCTCCTTTCTGACCGCAGCCTCTCCAAGCCCATGGGTGTCTCCTTTCTGACTGCAGCCTCTCCAAGCCCATGGGTGTCTCTTTTCTGACCGCAGCCTCTCGAAGCCCCTGGGTGTCGCCTTTCTGACCGCAGCCTCTCCAAGCCCATGGGTGTCTCCTTTCTGACCGCAGCCTCTCCAAGCCCATGGATGTCTCCTTTCTGCCCGCAGCCTCTCCAAGCCCATGGGTGTCTCCTTTCTGACCGCAGCCTCTTCAAGCCCCTGGGTGTCTCCTTTCTGACTGCAGTCTCTCCAAGCCCCTGGGTGTCTCCTTTCTGACCGCAGCCTCTCCAAGCCCATTGGTGTCTCCTTTCTGACCGCAGCCTCTCCAAGCCCCTGGGTGTCTCCTTTCTGACCGCAGCCTCTCCAAGCCCATGGGTGTCTCCTTTCTGACCGCAGCCTCTCCAAGCCCATGGGTGTCTCCTTTCTGACCGCAGCCTCTCCAAGCCCATGGGTGTCTCCTTTCTGACCGCAGCCTCTCCAAGCCCATGGGTGTCTCCTTTCTGACTGCAGCCTCTCCAAGCCCATGGGTGTCTCCTTTCTGACTGCAGCCTCTCCAAGCCCCTGGGTGTTTCCTTTCTGACCGCAGCCTCTCCAAGCCCCTGGGTGTCTCCTTTCTGACCGCAGCCTCTCCAAGACCCTGGGTGTCTCCTTTCTGACCGCAGCCTCTCCAAGCCCATGGGTGTCTCCTTTCTGACTGCAGCCTCTCCAAGCCCATGGGTGTCTCCTTTCTGACTGCAGCCTCTCCAAGCCCCTGGGTGTTTCCTTTCTGACCGCAGCCTCTCCAAGCCCATGGGTGTCTCCTTTCTGACTGCAGCCTCTCCAAGCCCATGGGTGTCTCCTTTCTGACTGCAGCCTCTCCAAGCCCCTGGGTGTTTCCTTTCTGACCGCAGCCTCTACAAGCCCCTGGGTGTCTCCTTTCTGACCGCAGCCTCTCCAAGACCCTGGGTGTCTCCTTTCTGACCGCAGCCTCTCCAAGCCCATGGGTGTCTCCTTTCTGACTGCAGCCTCTCCAAGCCCATGGGTGTCTCCTTTCTGACTGCAGCCTCTCCAAGCCCCTGGGTGTTTCCTTTCTGACCGCAGCCTCTCCAAGCCCATGGGTGTCTCCTTTCTGACTGCAGCCTCTCCAAGCCCATGGGTGTCTCCTTTCTGACTGCAGCCTCTCCAAGCCCCTGGGTGTTTCCTTTCTGACCGCAGCCTCTCCAAGCCCATGGGTGTCTCCTTTCTGACTGCAGCCTCTCCAAGCCCATGGGTGTCTCCTTTCTGACCGCAGCCTCTCCAAGCCCATGGGTGTCTCCTTTCTGACCGCAGCCTCTCCAAGCCCCTGGGTGTCTCTTTTCTCACCGAAGACATGGTGGAGGTTTTGCGGAGATAAATCTCAACGTGACCCAAGTCGGGACTCGAATCCTACAGATTACAAGCCTTTCGTGCTACCAACTGAGCCCCTTCCCCCACTGCTAACGATTGCAGGGATTGAAAGTAGAAAAAAATGTCAAGATGATGACAAGAAACAAGAGAATAATAAAATGAAAACAATTCGAGAACGGCACGCGCAGACAGAAAATCCCGTCTATCCGGGCACCGCATCAGACAAAAGAATGCTTGGCCTGTTTCCAAGGCAACACGCCGAAAATAGAAAATTGGTTTGTCGCAGTGTGCACGTGGGTGTGTCGCGTGGGTGGCAGTGGAATAAGAAACGCCTGGCGATTGGATGAACGGAGCTTAGCTGAATAGGCACGATCGTATTCAGCGAAACAGAAATGTGGGACGATACCGTAATCAATGACGGACACATCCTATCGAGTTGGGGGAAGCTCTTGGGTCCAACACATTTCAATACACAAAATATGAAAATATTCAATTCAATGCAACTTCGATAGAATTCCTCTAATCTCGTTGTAGCCTTGTTCATCGATAACGAATATATTTTATGCAGGAAGTTCCTTTTGTTATTTCTGTATGTAGGAATGCACTTATTAATATATATATGCAGGTACAGTCGCTCAAAAAAAAGTATCCGAACACTATGGTTGATTGCAGAATTCAGAAAAAATATCCGGCAACGATTTTTTTAGAAATAAGTGATCTGGCAACCTTCGTGTCACGTGACACGAAGGTTGCCAGATCGCTAATTTCTAAAAAAAAACGTTGCCAGATGTTTTTTTCTGAATTCTGTAATCAACCATAGTGTTCGGATACTTTTTAATATATATAATGCGTATGAATATATAATGCAATGAATATGGAGCGTGTGCAGTTACCGTTCAGAGCAAACTGGAGCGGTTGCGGTTAATGTTCACAGCACATTGGAGTGAACACAGCACATTGGAGCTCCAGTTGCAGCACATTGGAGCTCCAGTCAGAGCACATTGGAGCTCCAGTTGCAGCACATTGGAGCTCCAGTCACAGCCCATTGGAGCTCCAGTTTGCTGTGAACGGTAACTGGAGCGTGTGCAGTTGCTGTATACGCTCCAGATATTTTTCCTGAATTCTGTAATCACGTGAAACGAAGGTTGCCAGATCACTAATTTCTGAAAAAAAACTCGTTGCCAGATATTTTTTATGAATTCTGTAATCAAGGATTGTGTTCGGATATTTTTTTGAGCGACTGTACTTGTCATCCCTAATGGGTGTTTAGCATAGAGGTTCAATATTTTACAGAGTTCAAGCATTCCGTTCAATATTTTACAGAGACGATCTAAGAAGAAGGCTGGATCTCAGTAGAAGTATTGCAACATCCATGTCTCATCATGTGACATCTCTTTAATCAATAGCCAAAGCGCGCTAACCGCTAGTATGGTGTCACGAAGCAGATACCAGCAACAAATGACACCTTAAGTTATTACAGAATTGTCTCTGTTACAATGTCTATCAAAACATCTTAACAATAACGCATGGAACATTACCATTCACGTCGGCCATTTAATTTCGGAATTGAGAATTCGAACAAAAGGTTAATTCAAACTCTACGAGGCTTTGAAATCGTTCTCGCTTTGCGAAGCAAACCTCCTGATGAGAGAATAGTGTCTTTTGGTGATTTAAAAGTTGACATTATTAGATTACAAATGTCACGGCTTTACTACTGTGAGAATGTCCATTTTATGAGGGGCGGGGGTGGCTCAGTCGGTAGTGCGCCAGACTCGTAATCTGTGGTTTCCAGGTTCGAGTCCCAGCTAGGTCAGCGTTGAGCTTTATCTCGGCACAATTCCCCGCCTTGCCCACAGTCAGTAGGGAACACCGATGGACTTGGAAAGGCCGCCGTCCGTCGGATGGGACGTTAAGCCGTGGCCCCGTGTGCGGGAGAGCCATACCCTGTGCACGTTAAAGAACACACTAGAGGACATTGACGGGAGGCTACCATCTGTCTCCCAACAGCTGTTCCAGTGGGTCCCCTCCCCCAACCTTCTCTGAGCCTTCGGGGTTCTTGTGGTCTGGGCATTTAGCCCATGGTGTGCAAAAAAGTGCCGCTCAGAGGTAAAACAACCCAACCCAACTCTTCCTGAGAGTGTTGTGGTCTGGCCATTTAGCCCATGGTGTGCAAAAAGGTGCCGCTCAGAGGTAAAACAACCCAACGTTAAAGAACACACTGGATAGCCTTGACGGGAGGCTACCATCTGTCTCCCAACAGCTGTTCCAGTGGGTCCCTTCCCCCAACCTTCTCTGAGCCTTCGGGGTCCTTGTGACCTGGTCATTCAGCCCATGGTGTGCAAAAAGGTGCCGCTCAGAGGTAAAACAACCAGCTATTCTACGTCACAGTCTCTCTGATGTCTGTGACGCTATTGATGACGTTTCTACTGCTTGCGACATCAACCCTGCGAGGACCTCGTGTTGCTCTTCTCGTTCTCATTGTTGGTCAGTTACACGCAACAGCTTTTGCGACATCATTCCTCGGGGTTTTCCATTCTTACTCTCATTATTAGACTGCTGCAGAAATAGATGATTCACCGATGACTTGATTACAACACTCGGCCTTTTTCGTCCTCCGATAGAAAACATCTCCTTTTCCTCGATTTCCCATTTCATGGTGGATTTGTTCTCGTGTTTATTTCATTCGCTCTTGAAATAAAGCTATTTCTCGACTTGTTAAGAGGAAATAAAGTTGCAGCAACAATCGTCCTAGCCGGAAACGACAAACAATCAATGTTATTTTTAGAATGCGAGGTATAGAGATACTTGTATAATCTGGCAACACCTTTGCAAGAGAGAGAGAGAGCATTTCGGTGTTCCCGAGTTAAAAACATTATTTGTAACAAAAAGAAACTAGAAAAGCAACGTATCGATTCTGAAGAATATGAGATGCTTGTTTTTAAAGAGAAGGAAGTTTTTTTTATTCTGTGCCTTTTGCTCCCTCTAGCGTGGGAAATTTGAACTAATCGATGATTGAAAAAAAGCAGTAGTACAGTCGGCCAAAAAATATTCGAACACTATGGTTGATTACAGAATTCATGAAAAATATCTGGCAACGAGTTTTTTTTTTTTTTTTTCAGAAATTAGTGATCTGGCAACCTTCGTGTCACGTAATTACAGAATTCAGGAAAAATATCTGGAGCGTGTACAGCAACTGTACATGCTCCAGTTACCGTTCACAGCAAACTGGAGCGTGTGCAGTTACTGCACACGCTCCAGTTTGCTGTGAACGGTAACTGCACACGCTCAATATTTCCGTGAGTGAGCCCACACGATCTAGTATCAAAATAATATGACCACCTACAGTCGCTCAAAAAAGTATCCGAACACTATGGTTGATTACAGAATTCATAAAAAATATCTGGCAACGATTTTTTTTTAGAAATTAGTGATCTGGCAACCTTCGTGTAATGTGACACGAAGATTGTCAGATCACTAATTTTTTAAAAAATCGTATCCAGATATTTTTTATGAATTCTGTAATCAACCATAGTGTTCGGATACTTTTTTTTGAGCGACTATACAAGTACTCATAAAACACAAAACGTTTTCATCTACTTTTAAATAAAAAAAGATGTATTTTTTTTACCACATCTGGTGGTAAGAAGGCAAATCATTGCCGACAATGTTGACCATGACACTGTACCAAAAAAATATAAAATTTACTGCATAAATTGAACGTTTGTAATAATTGTTTTTGGATTGTGGTAACTAGGCATAACTGGCAGGAGAAATCTGCACCATTTAGAGCGGAGGCGAGCTTTGAGATTTATCAGAAAAACCCCTACCCTGACGTCGGTGAGAAAGGAACACTCATTGGCTTGGAAAGGCCTCCGTCCGTCGGATGGGACGTTAAGCCGTGTCACCGTGTGCTTGAGAGACATACCCTGCGCTCGTTAAAGAACACGTTGGATGGCCTTGACGGGAGGCTACCCTCTATCTCCCAACAGCTATTCCAGTGGGTCCCCTTCCCCAATCTTCTCTGAGCTCTGGGGGTCCTTGTGACCTGGCCTTTTAGAAGTGCCGCTCAGAGGTAAAACAACCCAACTATTCCTCTGTGATGATGCACAGAACAGGCCAGGCTTAAAGTCTGACCTAGCTTTCTCGTGATTTCAGGGAGATATTCTCTCACCTGACGGGAACGGAAGGTGAAGACGGCAGATCAGTTTGTCCTATTGATTTGGACGCCTGTGACCACTTTTTTTTATCACTTCTGCTGAGGAGTGGTCAGTTTCACAGAGTTTCAATGCTGACCACCTAAATCTAACCAATTGGCTACTGGCTATTATTTTGATTTTTTGATTTCGTGCACTGGTGGGCTTCTGTTGAAAGAGAATTTACCCTCTGTGTTTTTCGTTTATTTTTAATCCCCAATTGAACAGACATAAGGGTACCTTATATCAGCTGTCGTATGATCCTGATCAGAAGCCATGGCAGGTACCTGAACCCTTGAAACTAGTTCTTTTAATGGCAAACTTAAACTGCAGTAATGTGTCTCAGCCGCCGGCTTCATTGCACTCGAGGGAGTGTGATGGAGTCTGATGGTAAAGAATTCCATTTCTTATCTAAATTCCTACCAGTATGGTGTGACTAGGAATGGGTCTTTGCTCAATGTCTGAGATTAGGGGCTTGAAAAGGCCGCCGTCCGTCGGATGGGACGTTAAGCCCCGTGTGCGGGAGAGCCATACCCTGTGCACGTTAAAGAACACGCTGGATGGCCTTGACGCAAGGCTACCATCTGTCTCCTAACAGCTGTTCCAGTGGGTCCCCTCCCCCAACCTTCTCTGAGCCTTCGGGGTCCATGTGACCTGGTCATTTGCCGCTCAGAGGTAAAACAACCCAACAACCCAACCCTGAGATTAGCGGACTGTTTAACATTGGCCATCTCTCTAATCAATGAAACATTCTTTTAACATGAATTTGGAATGTGAGGGACTCTTAACAGATATTATTCTCTAGATGTTCTCACACAGGAATTCCAGCGTTATAACCTACACAGATATTCTGGGGTTGCAAGAGACCAGATGGAGAGGTGAAGATATTTAAAAAATACTATAAATATCTCATTTGAGGACGGGAAGATAGCGAACACCTGCAGTATTTCTATAGAGTATTTCTTTGCAGGAATGACAATGATGCTTTTTTGGGATATGATAACGTTAATGAACTATCAAAAAAGAAGATATTATTTCTTGGCCTGGGTAATTTCAATCCTAAAGTTGGTAATGACTCTCACCTTTTTTCAGAGGTGATAGGTTCTTTTGGTATTGTTAGTTCATTTGGTACGTCTCCTGCAAGTAAGTAGACTTAATGGTTTCAGAATAACTAACACTTCAAACACTTGGATATTTATTTATATAAATAAGTTTCCCCATATGAACTGTATAGGAATATGATTACGTATTGCTTAACAGCAAATGGTATGCTGTTAGGAACTCTTAAGTCGTATATAGGAGAACAGAAACTGAATCCGTCCATTACCGTGTCAAAGATATCTTGCAAATGAAAATTAAAAAAATGTTGTGCTAAGATTAAGAGTTACTTTTAACGCTGAAGCTCTAAAATATATAGTTACAGCTAAAGCTTACCATGATAAGTTACTTAGTCATTATGACAGTCATGGGTTGTTGGGTTGTTTTACCTCTGAGCGGCACTTTTTTTGCACACCATGGGCTAAATGGCCAGGTCACATGGACCCCGAAGGCTCAGAGAAGGTTGGGGGAGGGGACCCACTGGAACAGCTGTTGGGAGACAGATGGTAGCCTCCCGTCAAGGCCATCCAGCGTGTTCTTTAACGTGCACAGGGTATGGCTCTCCCGCACACGGGGCCACGGCTTAACGTCCCATCCGACGGACGGCGGCCTTTCCAAACCCATCAGTGTCCCCTACTGACCGTGGGCAGGGCGGGGAATTTTGCGGAGATAAATCTCAACACTGACCCAGCTGGGACTCGAACCTGGGAACTACAGATTACGAGCCTGGCTGACAGTCATGGTTTGCTGAAGATGAGGAAGAATGGAACCATTCTAAACAGGCTTTTTTTGGAAACTAGATGTTCGTGTCGTTTTTCTGCTGAGGTCCTGCCATCCTCTCACATCTTCTACTGTGGCATATAAACTGACAGGCTCCTGTCAGACCTCTGTGGCAAGCAGCTGCTTAAGGGGGTATTTATTTTTTTTAACAGTACTCTTTAGGAAAAAAGGAACAGAGGAGACAGAATTATTTGAGTGATAATACACTTGAGTTTATTTCATAGACAAGGGATTGCAGGAATGTCCTTAATCAATACCCTACTAGTCCTAATAGAAAGTATTACAGGGACCTTAATAAACGTGTAAAGGATCAGTTAGCAGCTGATAAGAATGGCTTGATGGCTTGGCTGACAAATCAGTGGAAGCAGTTAGAGAACACAACAGCAGAGAGCTGTACCAGATAGTTAATGTTTTGTATGGTAGAAAACGGTCAAGTGTACAAGGATTGAAGGATAAACATCATAAGGCTATTTATTGGAAATGAGGGTTGAATCATGGCTAGGTGGGCTGAACATGTCAGAGATGTTCTAAACAGTGTGGTTGGGTCTACTCGCATTGTTCCTAATTAGGATGGTGCATTACTGGCCGTCCTTCTGGTGTGACCTAAAGCGATGGGTCAGTGTACAGAAGATCCATGCCACGTTCATATTAAAAGAGCACTCGATGGCTTTGACTGGAGGCTACCATCTGTCTCCTAACAGCTGTCCAGCGGATCCCTATCCCTCAACCTTCTCTCAGTTCCTGGAGTCATTGTGACCTGCCAATTTATCCCATTAGGTTAAAAAAAAGTACTCTCAGATGTTCATGAAATCAATCTTTATCAACAGATGCACTCAGAATATTGATTACGACATGAAATAACAACCTTCCAAAGACCTTGAAGTCAGAGTACTTACATCTATATTAATTTGAGCGAATTTATTTAATCAACAGCCAACTAGCGCCATAATTAAATGAAATTTGAATCCAAAAGTGTTCTATATCATTGAACCAAAAATAGCATAAATTCCTAAACTTTTCTCCCCAAGCAATTAACGGAAAATCCTCAAATTCCACTAGCAGAGTAATTTCCAAATTCACTCCAAACCACCAGCTTCCAATTTCTCCAACCGGGCTTTATTCAAATATTCCTCTCCACCACTCCTCTTCAACACACACACTGAGCTGAGCATGATGGGAGATAATGGAATCGACCATCTTCGAACCCACACAACATTAGGTCGCCCACAAGGATCACACCTACAAAGGCCACCCACACTCGTGCACCGGGTAATCCTCTCTCCTATCACAGCGAAGAGCATCACTCAAGTGATGCTGAAGATGACGCAGCAACAACGAGGAGAGGAGCCGTGCAGCATCTTCATTGATCCTCTTGATAAATTCACTTTATCAGACGCACTGGAGAATAATGAAACGCTTGTGAAGTCAAATTCTTGAGTCTTGTCTAACTCTATACACCTGAAAGAGTCCTTAATTAAAAGACTATTCATTTGCGTTAAAGTTGACACTTAAGTGTCCGGAATTAAGCTGAAAGAACCCTTTTTTCTTTTATTAATGAATCAAGTGAACTGTGTGTGGGAAGTCTCATGATTATTTATTTTAAATTTGGCTTTTGAGCGTAAAAAACTTTGAAAGCGTTTTTTTACTCTAAGTAAAGATAAAGCGAGCTATTTATTGTTCACTTCCTTGTTGTGTGTCTGTAGTTTTTTTTTATTTTAGGTTTTTTTAGGAAATAAATGAAAATAATTATCTTTTGTATGCTACTTTATTTTCGAAGTAGCTTTTTCTGGTGGACAAAGTTATATTATGTAAATGAGAAGTTAACGTCAAATCTCTCTAACTTCTAAAATAAGTTTCTTCCATTTTGAAAAGGGGCGGGGGTGGCTCAGTCGGTAGCGCGCCAGGCTCGTAATCTGTAGTTCCCAGGTTCGAGTCCCAGCTGGGTCAGCGTTGAGATTTATCTCCGCAAAATTCCCCGCCCTGCCCACGGTCAGTAGGGGACACCGATGGGCTTGGAAAGGCCACCGTCCGTCGGATGGGACGTTAAGCCTTGGCCCCGTGTGCGGGAGAGCCATACCCTGTGCACGTTAAAGAACACGCTGGATGGCCTTGACGGGAGGCTACCATCTGTCTCTCAACAGCTGTTCCAGTGGGTCCCCTCCCCCAACCTTCTCTGAGCCTTCGGGGTCCATGTGACCTGGCCATTTAGCCCATGGTGTGCAAAAAAGTGCCGCTCAGAGGTAAAACAACCCAACCCAATCCATTTTGAAAAATGGGATTGCAGATAAAGATCTCAATCAAATAAATCAATATCTCGATTTTCAGCAATATTCGTTCGGTATTTAATCAGTTATGAAAGTTTGAATATTTATCAATAACAATGCCAGTCATAAGTATTTATTTCAGACCTGAGACTTAATAAGCATTATTCTTTGAAACGATTTAATTATTTAAAATGTGCATATTTTAGAAATTTATGCAAATCAATCTTTCAATATTTGTCAATTTTATAGTATCTTACGAATGCATTGTTATTGTTAAATATTTAAACTTCCATAACTCATTAAACACTGAACGAATATTGTTGACAATCGAGATATTGATTTAATTTGATTGAGATCTTTATCTGCTATCACATGTTTCAAGACAAAAAAAAATACTAGAAGTTATAGAGCTTCCACTTGACATAGCTTAGGGTTGTTCCTTAATTTATGGAAACCACTATTTATTATTATTCGCATCTTCCGAAGATACCATTAGTTTGGATTTTTACCGCTATAGGGCGCTGAAGTCAGGAAATGACAGAAATTGAATATTCTAAAAGGAAACCTCTTTTATGTTTGCAACTAACTTTTGACATGTTCAATTTTTATAGGGCATTGGCATGCAAGTTACTAATATTTAGATTTTTCGTGTAATATGCAGGATCATTATAAAAGAATACCGATATTTTCAAGTGCAATATTTTATTTAATAATTAAATAACAGAAGTAATTTTGTGTCTAAAATGTCAAGAAACTCTTAAACGTTTTTCTTGTTATGATGGAATGAATTTATTATTACATTTAATGCCTTAAATGCGAAATTTCCAAATCGCAGCATTCGTAGAAGTGGACCACTCATGTGCCAACCTAGAAGAGCCATTTGACACCACTGAACTTTTTTTTGGCTGGGGATGCATTAAAATCACCGTTTATTCCTAAAAAATTCGTAGTAAAGTACAGTCGCTCAAAAAAGTATCCAAACACTATGGTTGATTACAGAATTCAGAACAAATATCTGGTAGCGATTTTTTTAGAAATTAGTGATCTGGCAACCTTCGTATCACGTGACACAAATTCTAGGGGGAAACATAAATTCTACAGAAAACATAACTTCCAGGTGGAAACATAAATTCTACAGGAAACATAACTTCCAGGAGGAAACATAAATTCTACAGGAAACAACTTCCAGGGGGAAACATAAATTCAACAGAAAACAACTTCTAGAGCCGTGTTTCCCAACGTGTGGGGCCCACGCCCCACAGGGGGGCAATTTGATTGTCAAGGGGGCAATTCGAAAATGGAACCGTTCAGAATTTAACAGTATGGCGGTTAAATATTACATAGGGGGGGACATAAGAATTTTAGAAAGGCTTAAGTGGGGCATGGCACAAAAAAAGGTTGGGAAACACTGTTCTAGAGGGAAAAATGAATTCTACAGGAAACACAACTTTCAGGGGGAAACATAAATTCTCCAGGGACCAGAACTTCAGGTGGTAAACAAATTCTACAGGGAACATAACTTCCAGGGGTAAACATAAATTCTACAGAAAACATATGTTCAAGGAGGAAACAAATATTCTACAGGAAACAACTTCCAGGGGGAAACATAAATTCTACAGAAAACAACTTCTAGGGGGAAACATAAATTCTCCAGGGACCAGAACTTCAGGTGGTAAACAAATTCTACAGGGAACATAACTTCCAGGGGTAAACATAAATTCTACAGAAAACATATGTTCAAGGAGGAAACAAAAATTCTACAGGAAACAACTTCCAGGGGGAAACATAAATTCTACAGAAAACAACTTCTAGGGGGAAACATAAATTCTCCAGGGACCAGAACTTCAGGTGGTAAACAAATTCTACAGGGAACATAACTTCCAGGGGTAAACATAAATTCTACAGAAAACATATGTTCAAGGAGGAAACAAAAATTCTACAGGAAACAACTTCCAGGGGGAAACATAAATTCTACAGAAAACAACTTCTAGGGGGAAACATAAATTCTCCAGGGACCAGAACTTCAGGTGGTAAACAAATTCTACAGGGAACATAACTTCCAGGGGTAAACATAAATTCTACAGAAAACATATGTTCAAGGAGGAAACAAAAATTCTACAGGAAACAACTTCCAGGGGGAAACATAAATTCTACAGAAAACAACTTCTAGGGGGAAACATAAATTCTCCAGGGACCAGAACTTCAGGTGGTAAACAAATTCTACAGGGAACATAACTTCCAGGGGTAAACATAAATTCTACAGAAAACATATGTTCAAGGAGGAAACAAAAATTCTACAGGAAACAACTTCCAGGGGGAAACATAAATTCTACAGAAAACAACTTCTAGGGGGAAACATAAATTCTCCAGGGACCAGAACTTCAGGTAGTAAACAAATTCTACAGGGAACATAACTTCCAGGGGTAAACATAAATTCTACAGAAAACATATGTTCAAGGAGGAAACAAAAATTCTACAGGAAACAACTTCCAGGGGGAAACATAAATTCTACAGAAAACAACTTCTAGGGGGAAACATAAATTCTCCAGGGACCAGAACTTCAGGTGGTAAACAAATTCTACAGGGAACATAACTTCCAGGGGTAAACATAAATTCTACAGAAAACATATGTTCAAGGAGGAAACAAAAATTCTACAGGAAACAACTTCCAGGGGGAAACATAAATTCTACAGAAAACAACTTCTAGGGGGAAACATAAATTCTCCAGGGACCAGAACTTCAGGTGGTAAACAAATTCTACAGGGAACATAACTTCCAGGGGTAAACATAAATTCTACAGAAAACATATGTTCAAGGAGGAAACAAAAATTCTACAGGAAACAACTTCCAGGGGGAAACATAAATTCTACAGAAAACAACTTCTAGGGGGAAACATAAATTCTCCAGGGACCAGAACTTCAGGTAGTAAACAAATTCTACAGGGAACATAACTTCCAGGGGTAAACATAAATTTTACAGAAAACATATGTTCAAGGAGGAAACAAAAATTCTACAGGAAACAACTTCCAGGGGGAAACATAAATTCTACAGAAAACAACTTCTAGGGGGAAACATAAATTCTCCAGGGACCAGAACTTCAGGTGGTAAACAAATTCTACAGGGAACATAACTTCCAGGGGTAAACATAAATTCTACAGAAAACATATGTTCAAGGAGGAAACAAAAATTCTACAGGAAACAACTTCCAGGGGGAAACATAAATTCTACAGAAAACAACTTCTAGGGGGAAACATGAATTCTACAGGAAACATAACTTCCAGGGGGAAACGTAAATTCTCCAGGGAACATAACTTCAAGTGGTAAGCAAATTCTACAGGGAACATAACTTCCAGGGGTAAACATAAATTCTACAGGAAACAAAACTTCCAAGGGGAAACATAAATTCTACAGGAAACATAACTTCAAGGAGGAAACATAAATTCTACAGGAAACAACTTCCAGGGGGAAACATAAATTCAACAGAAAACAACTTCTAGAGGGAAAAATTAATTCTACAGGAAACACAACTTTCAGGGGAAACATAAATTCTCCAGGGAACATAACTTCAGGTGGTAAACAAATTCTACAGGGAACATAACTTCCAGGGGTAAACATACATTCTACAGGAAACATATGTTCAAGGAGGAAACAAAAATTCTACAGGAAACAACTTCCAGGGGGAAACATAAATTCTACAGGAAACAACTTCTAGGGGGAAACATGAATTCTACAGGAAACATAACTTCCAGGGGTAAACATAAATTCTACAGGAAACATAACTTCCAGGGGAAACATAAATTCTACAGGAAACATAACTTCCAGGGGTAAACATAAATTCTACAGGAAACAACTTCCAGGGAGAAGTATAAATTCAACAGAAAACAACTTCTAGGGGGAAACATGAATTCTACATGAAACATAACTTCCAGGGGGGAAACATAAATTCTACAGAAAACAACTTCTAGGGGAAAACATCAATTCTACAGGAAACATAACTTCAAGGAGGAAACATGAATTCTACAGGAAACAACTTCCAGGGGGAAACGTAAATTCAACAGAAAACAACTTCTAGGGGGGGAAATGAATTCTACAGGAAACATAACTTCCAGGGGGGAAACATAAATTCTCCAGGGAACATAACTTCAAGTGTTAAACAAATCTACAGGGAACATAACTTCCAGGGGTAAACATAAATTCTACAGGAAACATAACTTCAAAAAAGTAACATAAATTCTACAGGAAACAACTTCCAGTGGGAAACATAAATTCAACAGAAAACAACTTTTAGGGGGAAACATAAATTCTACAGGAAACATAACTTCCAGGGGTAAACATAAATTCCACAGGAAACATAACTTCAAGGAGGAAACATAAATTCTACAGGAAACATAACTTCTAGGGGAAACATAAATACCACAGGAAACATAAATTCCTCAGGGAAACATAAATCCTAGAGCGAAACAGGCTCCTTTGACCTTTTGCGAAGCACGCTAATTACTTGCTCACGGAATACTGCAAAAATAAATGGCTACATTATTTTTTCAGTTCTGTGAAATATTAAAATTCAACCAACAGAATCTTTGAAAAGTTATTCAAACTCAGTTGATCTTTCTGAGGACGCTGTTCTTATGCACTTCGTTAGATTCAGTTATAAGTTCCCTAATATTAAGGCGACCAGATTTATGAAAAACCAAAATCAGTACACCGGCCAATTTAACAGATTTATCGTCTAACATAAAAAGAAAACGCCAGTTATTTTTGTCACTGAATATTGCTTTAGAAAATAAATTATCTTGGACGATTTATTGTAATGAAAATCTGTTCAATTAAGGTTTGGCAGATTAATTATTGGCGCATCATAAACCTGCATCAGATCATCTCCCGATAAATGGCACTGGAGTAATTCAAGGAGTAAAATATTTACTCCATAAGAACAATCATCTTGTGTCTCTTTTTTCGTTGTTTTGTGCTGTGGTATCTAAGCTAAAACAGCCCCCAGCATGTTTCTCGTAACATATCTTAAATTCTGCACAGCAACCCCATGGGAAAACGCAAACAATATCATATCTACAACTAGATAGGAGCGGGGGTGGCTCAGTCCTTAGCGCTCCATGCAAGTAATCTGCAGTTCCCAGGTTCGAGTCCTACCTGGGTCAGCGTTGATATTTATCTTCGCAAAACTCCCCGTCCTACCCTCGGTCAGTAGGGGACACCGATGGGCTTGGAAAGGCAGTCGTCTGTCAGTTGGGACGTTAAGCCGTGGCTTTGTATGCTGGAGAGTCGTACCCTGTTCGCGTTAAAGAACACATTGGATGGCTTGACGAGAGGCTACCATCTGTCCCCCAACAGCTGTTCCAATGGGTCCCCTCCCCCTACCTTCTGCGTGGACTAGTTCCCTTTACCTTTTTTGAGCGACTGTACAAAGCATTTTTACAGCAACTGTACATGCTCCAGTTACCGTTCACAGCAAACTGGAGCGTGTGCAGTTAATGCACACGCTCCAGTTTGCTGTGAACGGTAACTGCACACGCTCAATATTTCCGTGAGTGAGCCCACACGATCCAGATTTAGAAATTAGCGATCTGGCAACCTTCGTGTCACGTGACACGAAGGTTGCCAGATCACTAATTTCTAAAAAAAACGTTACCAGATATATTTTCTGAATTCTGTAATCAACCATAGTGTTCGATACTTTTTTGAGCGACTGTACAAAACATCTTTTCGTTTAATACGACATAACTTTGAGAGTCTTCTATGTCGTCAGTGTCTTCTTCTAATCTACTATTACCTAACTTGTATAAACCGGTTCTATCTAACAATCTTTACAATTTATTAAAGCATTATGTTTACCGTGATGACATCCTCTTCAAAACACACAAGAGAACGGTAAACTCGGACTCCATACTGAAATGGATCTCTGTGAAATTCTCCTCCATAAAGTAACACGTCTGCTTTTAGTGCAAACGATCAAATCAATTCTACAGTCTCTTCGCAACTCTAACTCTTCAAGGGGGGGCGGGGGGGGCTCAGTCGGTAGCGCGCCAGGCTCGTAATCTGTAGTTCCCAGGTTCGAGTCCCAGCTGGGTCAGCATTGAGATTTATCTCCGCAAAATTCCCCGCCTGCCCACGGTCAGTAGGGGACACCGATGGGCTTGGAAAGGCTGCCGCCCGTCGGATGGGACGTTAAGCCATGGTCCCGTGTACGGGAGAGCCATACCCTGTGCACGTTAAAGAACACGCTGGATGGCCTTGACGGGAGGCTACTATCTGTCTCCCAACAGCTGTTCTAGAGGGTCCCCTCCCCTAACCTTCTCTGAGCCTTCGGGGTCCATGTGACCTGGCCATTTAACCCATGGTGTGCAAAAAAGTGACGCTCAGAGGTGAAACATCCCAACCCAACCTAACTCTTCGACATTCTAAATGTCACTTTCAGCTCTGCAGATGGGTGAGGAGTGACTCAGTCGATAGCGCCCCAGACTCGCGATCTACCAGTTCCCAAGTTCGAGACCCCCTTAGGCTAGCGTCGAAATTTATCTCCAGGGTGCACCAGTGGGCTTGTAAAAGTTGCAGCCCGTCTGATGGAACGTTAAGCTGTTGCCGTTGGGTTGTTTTACCTCTGAGTGGCACATGTTTTGCACCCAATGGACTAAATGGCCAGGTCACATGGACCCCGAAGGTTAAGAGTAGGTTGGGATCTGGGAAAGCATTAGTTTGCAAAATAAAAATGAGAATTGAAAAAGACACATTGCAATTTATACTTGTATCTTTTTCGTTTTAGATCTGTGTCTTTTGCGATTTGAATCGATCTTTTTCAATTTATACCTGTATCTTTTATAATTTTGATCTGCGTCTTTCATAAACTGTGCTAGGAAGACAAACAGAAAGGAATAACTTTAACCAACTGGATGGGGCGGGGGTGGCTCAGTCGGCAGCGCGCCAGGCTCGTAATCTGTAGTTCCCAGGTTCGAGTCCCAGCTGGGTCAGCATTGAGATTTATCTCCGCAAAACTCCCCACTCTCCCCACGGTCAGTAGGGGACATTGATGGACTTGGAAAGGCCTCCGTCCGTCGGATGGGATGTTAAGCAGTGGCCCCGTGTGCGGAAGAGACATACCCTGTGCACGTTAAAGAACATGCTGGATGGCCTTGACGGGAGGCTACAATCTGTCTCCCAACAGCTGTTCCAGTGGGTCCCCTCCCCCAACCTTCTCTGAGCCTTCAGGGTCTTTGTGACCTGGCCATTTAGCCCATTTTGTGCACGTTAAAGAACACGCTGGATAGCCTTGACGGGAGGCTACCATCTGTCTCCCAACAGCTGTTCCAGAGGGTCCTCTCCTCCAATCTTCTCTGAGCCTTCGGGGTCCTTGTGGCCTGGCCATTTAGCCCATGGTGTGCAAAAAAAGTGCCGCTCAGAGGTAAAAACAACTCAACCCAACCAACTGGATATACATCTTCCAAATAATTAGACATCTATCTTTGACGAACGGCCAGAATAGATTTCTGAATATAGATTTATGCGTTACGCAAAAAATAAAGCTCTGCGGTTGCGTAAGGCAGTTACGTATCCTACGCAAAAGGACAAGAAAAGTTTTGTGTGCAGAGAGAGATCTCTCTTGTCCAAATAGAATTCTCTATGCTGATACATAAGTATCTTACTCGAATCGATCAATTTTTAAGTACATATTAGTAATGTATCTTATTCAAAGAGATATAGCATCGTCCTCTGAATATATATATACAAGAAATGTTCTTAAATGAAGTACGTATGCGAGTGCATAAATAAATATCTAACTCAAATAGATTTAGTTCAGGGTGATTACAGATGAGTATCTTTCTCCAGCAGAGAAAGATTCGTGTGCATGTAGGCAAATGTTTCAAATCCATAAAGTAATTCTATGAGCATATAGGTATCTTACTGAAATATAGCTCGTTTTTTTAGCACAGAGATAACTATAATACTGAAATAAAGCAGTCCTGTTAAAACATACAGAGGAATCTTACAAAAATTAACTAGTTATGTGAGAAGAGAGATAGGTATCTTACAAAAATTAACTGGTTATGTGAGAAGAGAGATAAGTATCTTACAAAATTTGACTGGTTATGTGAGAAGAGAGATAAGTATCTTACAAAATTTGACTAGTTATGTGAGAAGAGAGATAGGTATCTTACAAAATTTGACTAGTCATGTGAGAAGAGAGATAAGTATCTTACAAAATTTGACTAGTCATGTGAGAAGAGAGATAGGTATCTTACAAAATTTGACTAGTCATGTGAGAAGAGAGATAAGTATCTTACAAAAATTAACTAGTTATGTGAGAAGAGAGATAAGTATCTTACAAAATTTGACTGATTATGTGAGAAGAGAGATAAGTATCTTACAAAATTTGACTGGTTATGTGAGAAGAGAGATAAGTATCTTACAAAATTTGACTAGTTGTGAGAAGAGAGATAAGTAAGTATCTTACAAAATTTGACTGGTTATGTGAGAAGAGAGATAAGTATCTTACAAAAATTAACTAGTTTTGTGAGAAGAGAGATAAGTATCTTACAAAATTTGACTGGTTATGTGAGAAGAGAGATAAGTATCTTACAAAATTTGACTGGTTGTGAGAAGAGAGATAAGTAAGTATCTTACAAAAAATTAACTAGTTATGTGAGAAGAGAGATAAGTATCAGAATTTGACTAGTTATGTGAGAAGAGAGATAAGTATCTTACAAAATTTGACTGGTTTTGTGAGAAGAGAGATGAGTATCTTACAAAATTTGACTAGTTATGTGAGAAGAGAGATAAGTATCTTACAAAAATTAACTAGTTATGTGAGAAGAGAGATAAGTATCTTACAAAATTTGACTGGTTTTGTGAGAAGAGAGATAAGTATCTTACAAAAATTACCTAGTTATGTGAGAAGAGAGATAAGTATCTTACAAAATTTGACTAGTTATGTGAGAAGAGAGATATGTATCTTACAAAAATTAACTAGTTATGTGAGAAGAGAGATAAGTATCTTACAAAATTTGACTAGTTATGTGAGAAGAGAGATAAGTATCTTACAAAATTTGACTGGTTATGTGAGAAGAGAGATAAGTATCTTACAAAAATTAACTAGTTATGTGAGAAGAGAGATAAGTATCTTACAAAAATTAACTAGTTATGTGAGAAGAGAGATAAGTATCTTACAAAATTTGACTAGTTATGTGAGAAGAGAGATAAGTATCTTACAAAATTTGACTGGTTATGTGAGAAGAGAGATAAGTATCTTACAAAAATTACCTGTTTATGTGAGAAGAGAGATAAGTATCTTACAAAATTTGACTTGTTATGTGAGAAGAGAGATAAGTATCTTACAAAATTTGACTGGTTATGTGAGAAGAGAGATAAGTATCTTACAAAATTTGACTAGTTATGTGAGAAGAGAGATAAGTATCTTACAAAATTTGACTGGTTATGTGAGAAGAGAGATAAGTATCTTACAAAAATTACCTGTTTATGTGAGAAGAGAGATAAGTATCTTACAAAATTTGACTAGTTATGTGAGAAGAGAGATAAGTATCTTACAAAATTTGACTGGTTATGTGAGAAGAGAGATAAGTATCTCACAAAAATTAACTGCTTATGTGAGAAGAGAGATAAGTATCTTACAAAATTTGACTGGTTTTGTGAGAAGAGAGATAAGTATCTTACAAAAAATTAACTAGTTATGTGAGAAGAGAGATAAGTATCAGAATTTGACTAGTTATGTGAGAAGAGAGATAAGTATCTTACAAAATTTGACTGGTTTTGTGAGAAGAGAGATGAGTATCTTACAAAATTTGACTAGTTATGTGAGAAGAGAGATAAGTATCTTACAAAAATTACCTAGTTATGTGAGAAGAGAGATAAGTATCTTACAAAATTTGACTAGTTATGTGAGAAGAGAGATAAGTATCTTACAAAATTTGACTAGTTATGTGAGAAGAGAGATAAGTATCTTACAAAATTTGACTAGTTATGTGAGAAGAGAGATAAGTATCTTACAAAATTTGACTAGTTATGTGAGAAGAGAGATAAGTATCTTACAAAATTTGACTGGTTATCTCAGAAGAGAGATAAGTATCTTACAAAATTTGACTAGTTATGTGAGAAGAGAGATAGGTATCTTACTAAAATAAAGTTATGCTGTTAACATACAGATTAGTATTGTTTGAAATTAACTAGTTATGTGAACATACAGATAAGTAATTTTTTTAATAAAGAAGTCCAATTAACATACAATATCTTACTTAAATTAACTAATGTGAGCATACAGATAAGTACCTTGATGAAAGATGTAAAATATACACTTTTGAGCATATAGGTAAATATCTTAATGGAATAAGGTAGTATTGTTAATCTATATATAAGAATCTTACTCTTATAAACTAATTATGTCAGAGTATAGGTTTCTTGCTGAAATAAGTTATTACTAGTTATATGAGCGTAATCCATGCATAAGAATCTTACTTTCTTTAGCAAGTTTCATGAAGATATAGGTATCTTAATGATTTAACTTATTATATGAGCATATTGGTAAGTATCGTACTAAAATAAGGTACCACTGTTAATTTATGCATAAGAATATAACTTTAATAAACTAGTGTGTGAGGATATATATATATATAGATATATTACGTAAAAACGCAAATATTCAAAGTTTTGTGATTCTGCAGGTATGCGTCTTACTCAGTAGAGTACTTTTGTGCGCAAATAATGATTCTTATGTTCACAGAGATAAGAAAAAGAGATAAATCTATGATCATGCAGACAAGTATATATAAAATAAATTTGAAGTGTATGTAAAATGCGTGAATATAATAGAAATGTTTCGGAAAAAACCTTTGGCTTTATATTATTCTCGTGCTGAAATGAACAGACATCGATGTAGTTAAATACGTGATTATTAATCTGTTTTGAAAACTAGAAAAGCCTTTTATAATAAACGAAAGTAGATAACAAAATTTATGGATTTATGACGCTCCTTTTAATGAAGCTGATCTTCTTCTTAGGTTCACATTTTTACCCAGATTTATCTCTTTTTCTTTTCCTAAATTGTTTCGTTGCTGACCGAAAAAATTCCTTCCTTTCTCATGGAAAGGAAAGCGTTTCCATTTTATTAAAGTTATAAACTTAACAAATAAATTAACTGGAATAGTGCTTTTCAGGGAAAATTCTATCTCATGACGCTATGGGTTAAGATTTTGGTAATGAGAGACTGAGCCTTTGAGAGAAAGAAGAAAAAAAGAAACTCTCGGTGTTTGCGACAAGATGGCCGACACCTGCAATGCGCCGAAATCTGGATGATTGAATGAAGACGAGAGACTGATTCTAGCACACCTTTTTATGTTATTTACTGATGCTTAAACAGTCAGAAAACCAGAGGTGATCTTAAGAAAGAAAGATATCTGGAGTCATTTTTACATACGGTGTAATCTGCAAAAAAACAACTGATTTCATAAAAAACGTTATCTGTAGTCGTCAGACTGAAGATATATTTCATAGATTGTCAGACAGAAAGTAGATTGCATCTACTGACAGGGTGATATCAAGACACAAAACACCAACAGATAAAACTTAGGTGATGAAATCTGATTTCAAGTGACTGGCCCACTGGATGTGGGCTCCACAGATTATCTCGCTAAAGATAGACTGCATACAGCTTCAGAAGGAAAATAGATGGCCCGTACTGACGGGCTGAAATCAGTATACCGACTGAAGTAGATTTCGCAGAACTCAACACTGGTTGCAAAATACTAGAAGACTGAATGTTGATTACACAGATTATCAGACCGGAAATATATCTGACATTCTATGAAGTCAATCTTCAGTCTCATAATCTGTGGATCCTACATTCAGTCTGCCAACCTTTTACAACCAGAGTTCAATTCTGTGGAATCCACTTTTAATCTATCAGAGCTTTGTACTCTAATTTTGAATCAGAAAGTTTAGACAGGTAGACCTACTCACATGTTAAAATCAAAGTACAAAAGGCTTACAGATTAAAAATTAGATTCCACATACCTGAAATCTGGTTTCAAAAGACTGTGACAGACTGCATGAGGGGGATCAAAATTTATAAACAAGACTGGACAAATTGTCAGACTGAATGTAGAGTGCACAGACCGATATGATGTAATCTGATTGCACAGAGAAAAATCTAAATGAACAGATGAGAGAATCGAAACAGAATTCAACTAGCAGTCGGTGACAGACTTCACAGACTGCTCTGACAGATTTCACAGACTGCTCTTCACAGACATTTCCTTTAATAAACCTTTAGAATGACGAGATAATGTAGAATTCAGTCCTACAATAGGATAAATAAAATTAAATCGCTGGAATATTTGCTTTTAGTAGTAATTGCAACTTATTGTTGACGACAAAAAAATAGAAATACGGAAACATCAAAGAAAAAAAAACAAAAAAGGACATAGAAACTGAAAAAAAAATATATAAAGGAATAAAATTTACAATTATGATAATAAATATTAACTTAAACCACGGACTAACAATGTATATTAATATTCATTTACTTCAGAATTTTCTTACCTGAAGTTGGAAACGAAAACCGACGACTTTTATCGTTGGAAAAAAAGGAAACAGAAATAGCGAACTAAAAACAATAAAACAAAATTCCGTCGGCGAAATCACGCGCAAAAACTCTCTTTCCGATTTCGATTCAATACCGGGATCATATCGATTCCACCTATCAGTAGAACTTTCGGGATATTCAAAACCATTCACGAAAACTGGAAAAACAACAACACCCAAGTGGCTTCTATTTACAAGAAAAAACATAGACTGGGGGAGGGAGGGTGGGCATTGAATGGTAACCATAACAACCGGCCCTTTACTCCATTCATCACAACAAAAGCTCCACAGAGGACAAAATGGCCGACTGCAGTGGCCGGATGAATGTGTGGGTGGAACTCATGAGGAGCAAAAGATGCTGAAAGAGAGGCGAATGTGGGAGGGGGGGGGGGCGGAGATGAAAGGAAAAGTAGTGCTTCGTAGGGCGCCGCATCAAGGTCGAGCGGGGGCGTATTCATCGACCGATAGTGGGGCGTCCGCAGAGTCTCTGGGTCCCGTGTCCTGTAACATGCAGAGGTTTGACGAAGCCTTTACATGGGCAACGTCTTCTACCTGATCTTCTGTTTAAAGATAAGGCGCAATCATACTTCCCTTTTCTCTGATGTTTACAGTAGACGGGAGTTTTGTGTCTTTTCGTTCAAAATATGATAATGTAAATGTTGAACCTCGATAAAAAAAAATGTTTTTCAACTCGTGTATCACTGAAAACACGAGACTCTTATGTCAGAGACAGATTCGGTGCTGGCTTAAGTTGAAATAATATTTTCTGTTAAATAATATGTAACTAAAAATAAAACTTTTTTTTCAGCAATATTTCTTTAGTAGTTATGTACAGTCGCTCAAAAAAGTATCCGAACACTATGGTTGATTACAGAATTGAGAAAAAGTATCTGGAGCGTGTACAGCAACTGTACACGCTCCAGTTACCGTTCACAGCAAACTGGAGCGTGTGCAGTAACTGCACACGCTCCAGTTTGCTGACCGCTCCAGTTTGCTGTGAACGGTAACTGTACACGTTCCATATTCATTGCATTATATATTCATACGCATTATATATATTAAAAAAATATCCGAACACTATGGCTAATTACAGAATTCAGAAAAAATATCTGGTAACGTTTTTTTTAGAAATTAGTGATCTGGTGACCTTCGTGTCACGTGACACGAAGGTTGCCAGATCACTAATTTCTAAAAAAAACGTTACCAGATATTTTTTCTGAATTCTGTAATCAACCATAGTGTTCGGATAATTTTTTGAGCGACTGTAGGTGGTCATATTATTTTGATACTATATCGTGTGGGCTAACTCACGGAAATATTGAGCGTGTGCAGTTACCGTTCACAGCAAACTGGAGCGTGTGCAGTAACTGCACACGCTCCAGTTTGCTGTGGACGTAACTGGAGCGTGTACAGTTGCTGTACACGCTCCAGATATTTTTCCTGAATTCTGCAATCACGTGACACGAAGGTTGCCAGATCACTAATTTCTAAAAAAAACGTTACCAGATATTTTTTCTGAATTCTGTAATCAACCATAGTGTTCGGATATTTATTTGAGCGACTGTAATTATCGAAAATTTAGGCCTTCTATGAAATCCTCGCTCATTCCAAAACGTTGCTTCATACTAAATAAAAAACTTGAAATATTCATTCTACACACTCTTAAATATATACCAAGAGCAGAAGTTTCAAACTAAAGGCTTACCGGAGTCAAATCAAATATTTCTCAATTTATGAAGGGTATTTAATTTTCAGAAATCAAATAACAGCCAGATCAGTTACTTTTCCACGTATGGCGAAGTCTTATTTTATTTAATGCTATATACCAGCCAAATAAATTATTTCACAATACATGGAAAGTTCTGTTTTAGTTTAAAAGAAATTATAAACAAAACATATTTACTTATATCGTTGTTTTATTGTTTTAAAGTTACAAAATCTTAGTACGAAAAGCTAAGCCTAAAATTTCATTGATAGTGGGTTTCACTATCGGTTGTCCTAATTCAATTTCAAATTATTGGACTCCCTACCTTAACGCAGGAACCATAACGAATTTTGTTAAAAGACAAATACAAGAGCTTTTATATCTTAATATTTATGTATAATATTACTTACATAATCCGAAAACAGTTCAGATAATGCTAGCAGAATTTTCATCTTGGAACAAAATATAAATTTATTACATCAATAAACAAATATGATCACACTTTGAATTCTGATTGTATTAGCAACTCATACGGTTACGTTCTTGCATATACTCCATTTTGAAACACATTTTTGCGCAATCCTGAGACCTAAGTGTGCGCGTTACGTGCTTGTTTGCAACAACGCTACTCTTCCTTAAATATTTAAAGAATTATGGAAGTTTACACATTAAATGGCATCGTTGTGAATTTCTGAAATGAAAGCGACAAATTAATTAGAGCATAAATAATGATTATTATAACATCAAAACCGTTAACTGTGTTAAGTGAAACTTTCAGAAGTTTAGACTAATTATAACCTAGTTCACAGTTTTTAGGAGTTATGTTAATCAACCAATAATAAATTTTAAGGTTCATTTGAAGAGTGTGATCATTAAAGTATCTTTAAAATCGTTTTGTATAATTTTTTTCGTTTATTTTGCGACAGTTCTACTGTGGCATATAAATTGACAGGCTCCTGTCAGACCTCTGTGTCAAGCAGCTGCTTGAGGAGGTATTTATTTTTTATTTATTTTTTTTATTTTTCAAATACCAGAGGAGCAGGCTATTAAATATTCCTAGAGCTTTAGTGAAATGTCCTTTTTAGATAATTTTCGAGAAAATGAAATGATGTTTTAGCTTAATCGTCCGTGTTCTGGTTCTTAGAGATACACTATATTACAAAATGATTCCGGAAGTGACGCAATCGAGTCGCAAAAAAAGTGAAAAGGGCAGCCAAGTGATTTGATTTTCATTGAAGCATACCATTTTCCAGTCCTTTTCTAAAGTCTTTAAAATCTTTCTTGAAAAATACATGAAATATGCACCAGTTTAAAAATATTTTCTCATTACCCAATTTTTATGCTCTTGGCCGAGTGGTTAGCGCGCTTGGCTACTGATCTGGGTTCGAGCCCCGGATAAGGTATGGACGTTTGTGTTGTTTTCCTGCTGAGGTCCTGCCATCCTCACAGACCTTCTACTCTGGCATATAAACTGACAGGCTCCTGTCAGACCTCTGTGGCAAGCAGCTGCTTGAGGGGGTATTTTTTGATTTTTGATTTTTACAGATTGAACAAACCTGCGACGAGGATGGCTCAGTCGGTAGTGCGCCAGGCTCGTAATTTTCAGTTCCTAGATTCGAATACCGCTAGGCCAGCATTGAGATTTATCTCCGCAAAATCATCCATCCAAAATTATCCCAGGTTTGAATCTCATTAGGGATTTAATTTTTATTCGCTTACTTCCCACCCTACCCTTGGTGAGAAGGGGGACACCGATGGGCTTGGAAAGGCCGCCGTCCGTCAGATCAGAGATAAAGCCTTTGGACTTTGTGTGCGAGAAAGACTTACCCTGTGCACATTAAAAGAACACGCTGGATGGCCTTGACAAACGCTACCATCTGTCTCCTAGCAACTGTTCAGTGGGTCCCTTCTCCTCACTCTTCTCTGAGCCTTCGGGGTCCTTGTAACCTGGCCATTTAGCTCACTGTGCGCAAAAAAAAAAAAGACGATCAGAGGTAAAATAACCGAGCTTCAAGCCCTTGTGTTTCATTCAATCCACAGCGCGAAAAAAAAAAAAAATCAGAGGTAAGACAATCCGAACTCAGCAAAAAAAAAAAAATGTGGTGAGAGTGAACAGATTAGCTTTCAGAATAATGCAATTCTTAACTAGTGAAAATCAAATACTGGAAAGAGCAGTAATCTTTTTTCTGATTTATTAGATTACTCCCCCAGGAAAGAATCTTTAACTTCATCGGACAAAGCTTTTAGAAAGTTTGGTCTCCAGAATTGCATTGGATTATTACAAGGGAGGAGGGTGTTGTGTGATCTTTGACGCCAGGGAAAGAAATCGAATCACTGAGGTCTGGGAGAGAAATTTCTTTCGGGAGTGAAAGAAGGAAAAAGCATCAATAATATAAAAAAAAAAAGAAAGGCAAAAAAGGAATATGCTTAAATAAAAAAGACTACGGGAGAAAAACGCATCGAAAGAAATTTAAAACGATATTTTTAACTGTGTCCATTGGTACAATAAACACTCTTGGAGCGGGGGTGGCTCAGTCGGTAGCGCGCCAGGCTCGTAATCTGCAGTTCCCAGGTTCGAGTCCCAGCTGGGTCGGCGTTGAGATTTATCTCCGTAAAATTCCCTGCCCTGCCCACGGTCAGTAGGGGACACCGATGGGCTTAGAAAGGCCGCCGTCCGTCGGATGGGACGTTAAGCCGTGGCCCCGTGTGCGGGAGAGCCATAACCCTGTGCACGTTAAAGAACACGCTGGATGGCCTTGACGGGAGACTACCATCTTTCTCCCAACAGTTGTTCCTCTGGGTCCACAACCCAACCCAACTTGGAAAGGCCGTCAAGCATTGTTTCCACGTGCGGGAGAGCCATATCCTGGGCCCGTTAAGGAAAATGCTGGATGGCTTTGACGGGAGACTATTTATCTTATAACAGTTATCCGGAGGGTTCCCTTTCCGCAACCTTCTTTCAACTTTTGAGGTCCTTGTGACCTGGCCATTTAGCCCATTGCATGCAAAAAAGTGACGCTCAGGGGTTAAACAATTCAACCTTGCAAATGGCCAAATTTCACCTCATAGAATATTTATGTTTAGTTCATGAGTTAAACTTTAAAAAAAACAATAAGTGCCGATTTTGAAACACAAAAGTTCTTCAAGAATCTACTTGAGTGACGCAAATTAGTGTACGCAGTTCCACCACTTCTGTAGACAAACTAACTGTTCATCACGAATTTGTCCATCAACCAAATATTGAATATTATTTAGCAACAATTACGCAAATAGCTTCATCATGTGCCAAAAATAATTGCGTAGACTGGTGTCCCTTTAATTTTCTCAAAAATTGCGATTACTTGTCCTGAAAACAGGTTGGGTTGGGTTGTTTTACCTCTGAGCGACACTTTTTTGCACACCATGGGCTAAATGGCCAGGTCACATGGACCCCCGAAGGCTCAGAGAAGGTTGGGGGAGGGTACCCACTGGAACAGCTGTTGGTAGACAGATGGTAGCCTCCCGTCAAGGCCATCCAGCGTGATCTTTAACTTGCACAGGGTATGGCTCTCCCGCACACGGGGCCACGGCTTAACGTCCCATCCGACGGACGGCGGCCTTTCCAAACCCATCGGTGTCCCCTACTGACCGTGGCAGGGCGGGGAATTTTGCGGAGATATCTCAACGCTGACCCAGCTGGGACTCGAACCTGGGAACTACAGATTGCGAGCCTGGCGCGCTACCGATTGAGCCCCCGCCCTGCCCCCCTGAAACAGGAATAATTGTAACCTGTAACAAAATCCTTAGGGACAACACCTCGTTTATAGAAAATACTCAAATCAGCTATCTGACAACAGAATCATTGGCAACTCTAAGCATTTCAGCTGCTATTTCATCTACCCCTCAAGACTTGTGCAGTTTTAATTCAGTTAGCCAAAATAACTTCAGATTGTGTTATAGGGCCAACATTAAAGCCACCAATGCATTTGTCATCATTGCAAACAATGGAAGCAGAACTAACCGCATTGTTTAGAACATCACTGAAATGCTCAGCCCACCTAGCCATGACAGAATCCTCACCTTCTATAACCTTACCATCCTTATCCTTCAATCCCTGTTTGCCGTTCTACTTATTCCTACACGAAATATTTAATCTGATATAAATCAATGATTTTGCGATGTCTAAGGGAGGGCGCACATCGCCACAATTTGCGACTAAATTTCGAAAGCAATCGCGATGCATTGTCGCTTTATGAGCGTTGCAAACCAATTGCTTACAGATCCACCGCATACTGAAGCAATGAAACGTTTTGTGCAATTCGATTTGTCTTCGACGTCGCTAGTGCTGCCCCCTTTTATTGTAAATAAATGTACTTCATTCTTTCGATGATGTCTGAAATGAGTGACCTCTGGTGGTGACTGTTGAGACCAAATAATAGGACAAAAATAAGGAAACAATGGGTGGACACATTCCTGATATTAAAATTCATCTTTGTAACATTCTCAAGAGGAAGAGATTCGTGGTTCAAAGGAGGGCCGGATATAGGGGGAGGGGCAAGAGGGCGTGTCCCTCCCTTTCAAAATACTAATAATGATAATAGAAGCAAAAAAATTATTAAACTTATTTATATTTCATGCATTTTTCAAGAAACTTTTTAAGATCTACAAAAAGGAGAGGTTGGGTTGTGGGGGTTGTTTTACCTCTGAGCGACACTTTTTTGCACACCATGGGCTAAATGGCCAGGTCACATGGACCCCGAAGGCTCAGAGGTTGGGGACCCACTGGAACAGCTGTTGGGAGACCAGATGGTAGCCCCCCCCGTCAAGGCCATCCAGCGTGTTCTTTAACGTGCACAGGGTATGGCTCTCCAGCACACGGAGCCACGGCTTAACGTGGCCCCGTGTGCTGGAGTGTGGTTAACGTGGCGGCCTTTCCAAGCCCATCGGTGTCCCCTACTGACCGTGGGCAGGGCGGGGAATTTTGCGGAGATAAATCTCAACGCTGACCCAGCTGGGACTCGAACCTGGGAACTACAGATTACGAGCCTGGCGCTCTACCGACTGAGCCACCCCAGCCCCAGCAAAAAGGAGAGAGAAATGTTATAATGCATTGGAAATTCAGTCTTTTCACCCCCCCCCCCCCCTTTACATTTTTCCTGCTCAATTGTGTTTTTTGACCCTTCTCGATTTTTTTTCTCTAGATCCGGGCCTCATTCAGAGTCACAAGGATTTTTTATCGCGACTTTTAAAAACGAGATAAAATAGTTGAGATTACAACAAACATTAAAAAATTGTTTAAAACTCGAAACGTCATACTCTGCTTAAAATACGTTTATACGGTCCACTGCAGTTTAATATAATTTATACTGTTTTTTTTTTGTTTTAATATGTTTGTTTCAACTTTCAGATTAATCCAGCTGGCATCGCCGATAGTAAATATTCTAGTTCAATATCTATAAGCGACGAATGGATATTGCTGATATTCGAGAAGACGATATTGAGATTTTTAATTTCCTTCAGCTCATTTTTCATTAAAAAAAAACCGGATTTAAGAAGAGCAACAGAATTTTAATTGAAATAAAGAATTTGTATTAAAATATCTGTCTCCTAACAACTGTTCAAGTGGGTCCCTTCCCCCAACCTCTGCTCTTAGCCTTCGGGGTCCTTGTGCCTTGGCCATTTATCCCATGGTGTGCAAAAATGTGCCGCTCAGAGATTAAAACAACCCAATCAATACGATCACGTGATATATATTGAGGAATGTAAGACTCAGTGGATCCAATCAAATACTCCCACATTCCAATGGGGACCTATCTTTCAACCCCAGGCCCGGGTCTTTATTTAACACATACGTTAATTTTCACTCGGCCCGGAACTGTCCTTCTTGTTGTCTCTGGCGGAAATTGGCCCTCTCGTCTCACCCTAACCGATCGAGCCCTTACAGTAATTGATTTTGTTGTTGTTGTTGTACTCCTCACCTTCCCTAGATGCGACCTGACTCGAATCGTGTTGTTTTGGGTTGTTTTACCTCTGAGCGGCACTTTTTTTGCACACCATGGGCAAAATGGCCAGGTCACAAGGACCCCGAAGGCTCAGAGAAAGTTGGGGAGGGGACCCATTGGAACAGCTGTTGGGAGACAGATGGTAGCCTCCCGTCAAGGCCATCCAGTGCAGCTGGGACTCGAACCTGGGAACTACAGATTACGAGCCTGGCGCGCTACCGACTGAGCCACCCCCGCCCCCGACTCGAATCGTAATGTAAGAGTCGATGAAGACAAAATTCATTGGTTCATCATTTTTCAGTTCGGGAGTTAGACAAGGCTGCATCGAGTTCATTATTTCGTCATCCCATGTCGTCACCTTATTCTATATTAGACAAAAAAAACTTTTGAAAAAGAACAATTGGGGACTTCAGACGGTCTAGAGATCTAAAACTGTCGGACCAGTGGTTCCCACCGTTTTCGGCACTACGAACCCCCGACGAATTCTCATTCTTTCTGGACACCCGACCGAATCTCTTTCATCATTTCCTCTTTTCATCATTTCGTGATACATTTTCAACTAAAGTATAGATCCTCATAAAGAGGACTTCTTAAGAGTCCCAGGAATGGATTATATCTCTAGTTTTTTATCTGCTGTTCATTTTGCAACTTAAATCTAAACATTTCAATGAGGAAATTCGATGTTCCAGACATTCTTGTGTCATCGACAACATATTACATCTTGTGATCAATATGAAATAGGCAGTGTTGCCATTCTAAACTGACATAATTTCTTCCAAAAGCAGTAAAATTTTTAATTCTGTCAAACTCCTGCCCATGGTAAGTAGGGGACACCGGTGGTCTTGGAAAGGCTGCGGTCCGTCGGATGGAACGTTAAGCCGTGGCTCTGCGGGAGAGACATACACTATGCATGTTAAAGGACACTCTGTATGGCCTTCACGGGAGGTTACCATCTATCTCCTAATAGCTGTCCAGTGGGTCACCTTCCCCCAACCTTCTCTGAGCCCTCGGGGTCCTTGAGACCTGACCATTTAGCCCATTGACCCAGAAATATACACTATGCACGTTAAAGGACACTCTGTATGGCCTTCACGGGAGGTTACCATCTATCTCCTAATAGCTGTCCAGTGGGTCCCCTTCCCCCAACCTTCTCTGAGCCCTCGGGGTCCTTGTGACCTGACCATTTAGCCCATTGACCCAGAAATATACACTATGCACGTTAAAGGACACTCTGTATGGCCTTCACGGGAGGTTACCATCTATCTCCTAATAGCTGTCCAGTGGGTCACCTTCCCCCAACCTTCTCTGAGCCCTCGGGGTCCTTGTGACCTGACCATTTAGCCCATTGACCCAGAAATATACACTATGCACGTTAAAGGACACTCTGTATGGCCTTCACGGGAGGTTACCATCTATCTCCTAATAGCTGTCCAGTGGGTCACCTTCCCCCAACCTTCTCTGAGCCCTCGGAGTCCTTGAGACCTGACCATTTAGCCCATTGACCCAGAAATATACACTATGCACGTTAAAGGACACTCTGCATGGCCTTCACGGGAGGTTACCATCTATCTCCTAATAGCTGTCCAGTGGGTCCCCTTCCCCCAACCTTCTCTGAGCCCTCGGGGTAATTGTGACCTGACCATTTAGCCCATTGACCCAGAAATATACACTATGCACGTTAAAGGACACTCTGTACGGCCTTCACGGGAGGCTACCATCTATCCCCTAATAGTAGTCCAGTGGGTCACCTTCCCCCAACTTTCTCTGAGCCCTCCTGGTCCTTGTGACCTGACCATTTAGCCCATTGTGTGGAAAAACTGCAGCTCAGAGGTAAAATAAACCAATCCAAATGTGGTAGATAATTCTGACTTCCTGGCGTAAATCTTTCTTACATAAATCCCCAGGTTTTACTGTCTGCTAACAAAACTCTGGTTGGACGTCAATAACAGCACTCTGGAAACCTTGAAATTAAGTTATTTAGATAAATCGATTATATTTAGCAGTGGCTATTTTTGTTGTACACTGGTTTCTATAAATTAAGGAACAGCCCTGGGTCATTGAGATGCTAAAGTTCAAAAAAGTTTTAGAAAGCTTTCGCTTCTCATTGTTTTAGGTTTCCTTTTTGCTTTTTTTTTAAATGTGATTGAAGATAAAGATCTCAATTAAATTAAATCAATATCTCGATTGTTAACAATATTCGTTCGGTGTTTAATGAGTTATAGAAGTTTAAATATTTAACAATAACAATGCATTCGTAAGATTACTAAAAAATTGACAAATATTAAAAGATTGATTTGTATAAATTTCTAAAATATGCACATTTTAAATAATTAAATCGTTTCAAAGAATAATGCTTATTAAGTCTCAGGTCTGAAATAAATACTTATGACTGGCATTGTTATTGATAAATATTCAAACTTTCATAACTGATTAAATACCGAACGAATATTGCTGAAAATCGAGATATTGATTTATTTGATTGAGATCTTTATCTGCAATCCCATTTTTCAAAATGGAAGAAACTTATTTTAGAAGTTAGAGAGATTTGACGTTAACTTCTCATTTACATAATATAACTTTGTCCACCAGAAAAAGCTACTTAGAAAATAAAGCAGAATACAAAAAATAATTATTTTCATTTATTTCCTAAAAAAAACCTAAAATAAAAAAAAACTACAGACACACAACAAGGAAATGAACAATAAATAGCTCGCTTTATCTTTACTTAGAATAAAAAACGCTTTCAATGTTTTTTACGCTCAAAAGCCAAATTTAAAATAAATAATCATGAGACTTCCCACACACAGTTCACTTGATTCATTAATAAAAGAAAAAAGGGTTCTTTCAGCTTAATTCCGGACACTTAAGTGTCAACTTTAACGCAAATGAATAGTCTTTTAATTAAGGACTCTTTCAGGTGTATAGAGTTAGACAAGACTCAAGAATTTGACTTCACAAGCGTTTCATTATTCTCCAGTGCGTCTGATAAAGTGAATTTATCAAGAGGATCAATGAAGATGCTGCACGGCTCCTCTCCTCGTTGTTGCTGCGTCATCTTCAGCATCACTTGAGTGATGCTCTTCACTGTGATAGGAGAGAGGATTACCCGGTGCACGAGTGTGGGTGGCCTTTGTAGGAGTGATCCTTGTGGGTGGACGCCTTTGTAGGAGTGATCCTTGTGGGCGACCTAATGTTGTGTGGGTTCGAAGATGGTCGATTCCATTATCTCCCATCATGCTCAGCTCAGTGTGTGTGTTGAAGAGGAGTGGTGGAGAGGAATATTTGAATAAAGCCCGGTTGGAGAAATTGGAAGCTGGTGGTTTGGAGTGAATTTGAAAATTACTCTGCTAGTGGAATTTGAGGATTTTCCGTTAATTGCTTGGGGAGAAAAGTTTAGGAATTTATGCTATTTTTAGTTCAATGATATAGAACACTTTTGGATTCAAATTTCATTTAATTATGGCGTTAGTTGGCTGTTGATTAAATAAATTCGCTCAAATTAATATAGATGTAAGTACTTTGACTTCAAGGTCTTTGGAAGGTTGTTATTTCATGTCGTAATCAATATTCTGAGTGCATCTGTTGATAAAGATTGATTTCGTGAACATCTGAGAGCACTTTTTTTTAACCTAATGGGATAAATTGGCAGGTCACAATGACTCCAAGAACTGAGAGAAGATTGGTTGAGGGATAGGGATCCGCTGGACAGCTGTTAGGAGACAGATGGTAGCCTCCAGTCAAAGCCATCGAGTGCTCTTTTAATATGAACGTGGCATGGATCTTCTGTACACTGAAACACCGCTTTAAGTCACACCAGAAGGACGGCCAGTAATGCACCATCCTAATTAGGAACAATGCGAGTAGACCCAACCACACTGTTTAGAACATCTCTGACATGTTCAGCCCACCTAGCCATGATTCAACCCTCATTTCCAATAAATAGCCTTATGATGTTTATCCTTCAATCCTTGTATACTTGTCCGTTTTCTACCATACAAAACATTAACTATCTGGTACAGCTCTCTGCTGTTGTGTTCTCTAACTCAGGGGTGGGCAAATAGCGGCCCGCGGGCCGCATTCGGCCGGCTAAGAGTTTTTTGTGGCCCGCCAAGACAGTCAGAAAAATCCGCCTTCAACCGAGATTTCCTTCCCGTGCGCGACCGAAGATCGTCACGTATTTTCCACTAGGACGGCCACGTCAATACGCATGCGCAGTGTAGATACGAAAACAATTGCCCACCCCTGCTCTAACTGCTTCCACTGATTTGTCAGCCAAGCCATCAAGCCATTCTTATCAGCTGCTAACTGATCCTTTACACGTTTATTAAGCTCCCTGTAATGCTTTCTATTAGGACTAGTAGGGTATTGATTAAGGACATTCCTTATTACAGTTCTTTCTATCTGAAATAAGCTGAAGTGCCTTATCACTCAATAATTTTGCCTCCTCTGCTTCTTTTTACCTAAAAGAGTACTGAGGCTTTTCAAGAAAAGCCTATTTATAACGGTCCCATTCTTCACCAACTTCAGCAATAAGCAAACCATAACAATACCAGCCTCAAAAATTGACTTCAGAAGTTAGTTAAAACTTAGCAATAAGTATGGTATCAAAGTGTTTAATAAAATAAGTTTATGTTTTAGAACTTTGTGTAAAGAATTCTTTCACTATTCTTCAGCTTTTGTATGTTTCTTAAGACTGGCATTGCTGTTGTTAAATATTCAAACTTCCATAACTCATTAAATACTGAACGAATATTGTTGAAAATCGAGATATTGATTTATTTGATTGAGATCTTTATCTGCAATCACATTTTTCGAAACAAAAATACATATTTTAGATCTTCGACGTTAGTTTCCCATTGACATATCATAGAATTGTTCCTTAATTTAAACCAGTGTATTATAGTTATTGTCCCATTGGTCTACAAATAAAATTATAAGTTACTCCAACTTGTGCGGGGCGGGGGTTGCTCAGTCGGTAGCGCGCCAGGCTCGTAATCTGTAGTTCCCAGGTTCGAGTTCCAGCTGGGACAGCGTTGAGATTTATCTTCGCAAAATTCCCTGCCCTGCCCACGATCAGTAGAGACACCGATGGGTTTGGAAAGGCCGCGTTCGTCGGATGGGACGTTAAGCCGTGGCCCCGTGTGCGGGAGAGCCATACCCTGTGCACGTTAAAGAACACGCTGGATGGCCTTGGCGGGAGGCTACCATCTGTCTCCAAACAGCTGTTCCAGTGGGTCTCCTCCCCCAACCTTCTCTGAGCCTTGGGGGTCCATGTGACCTGGCCATTTACCCATGGTGTGCAAAAAAAGTGCCGTTCAGAGGTAAAACAACCCAACCCAACCGCAAAATTCCCCGCCCTGCCCACGGTCAGTAGGGGACACCGATGGGCTTGGAAAGCCCGCCGTCCGTCGGATGGGACGTTAAGCCGTGGCCCCGTGTGCGGGAGAGCCATACCCTGTGCACGTTAAAGAACACGCTGGATGGCCTTGACGGGAGGCTACCATCTGTCTCCCAACAGCTGTTCCAGTGGGTCCCCTCCCCCAACCTTCTCTGAGCCTTCGGGGTCCATGTGACTGGCCATTTAGCCCATGGTGTGCAAAAAAAGTGCCGCTCAGAGGTAAAACAACCCAACCCAACTTGTGCGACAAAAACTTTAATCAAATGGAAAAGGAAAAATCCCAATCTCCCCTGAACCAGGCCACGTGTCAACCCTCATCGTGATATACTATACGAAGCACAAGTCCAACACCCTCAAAAGCAAGAAGCTCCCAAAATGCAGCGAGGTACATATGTTCAAGAAGCAAAGCATTTCACCACAGAAAAAAAAAAGCTGGAGAAATACCTTTCTTTAGCTGACGATAGCGACCTTCTACTCTAGGTAGAGGTGTAACATATTGCACTTCGCCAAACACGCAATAAAACGATTTCAAAAACGACGACAAACAATAACAAAAAATAAAAAAGTAAGTAAATGAAAACGGACCCACAATGGACTTTGTTAGGATGTGTTAGTTGCAGTTGAAGCCCAACAAACAAGAAAGAACTTCGGAAATTCGTCGTCTCTGGGGAAAAGAAGACATTTGTGATGACAATAGCACCGACCCTGGTGAAATATCCCTGATAATTAATCGATGCATGGAGACATTTGAAAAAAAAAAAAAGCAAGAGGTTAACCACCACTGAGCCAACGCCAACAATAACATGTCTATAATAGGAAAACCAATATTTATCTTCCGTTGCTATCACAACCGAGGTTTCTAACTAAACATTTTACAGATTCGGTTTTTTGTATTTCTCTATTAGTTCGTTTTCCTAACAAATCTTTATTTTTTCTTCCTTTTTTTTTAAGTTTTTAATCATTTACTTTAGCTCGTGCTCGAAAAACGAGTTTCTTTTTATCTTTGTCGTCTATTTGACCTCCTATAGGCACTCCTTTTTTTTTAAGAAAAGTGAAAAACTTATCTCTGTTTTTTTGGGGGGGCGGAGGGGGGGTGTTTTGTTGTTTTTTCTCTGAGATTTACTTTTTTCTTCACACAATAGGTGAAATGGCCAGGTCACAAGGGTTCAAAAAAGACTGAAAGAAGGGCACCCATTGGACAGCTGTTGGGAGACAAATGGTAGCCTATCGTCAAAGCCGTCCAGCGTGTTCCTTAATGTGCACAGTGGTAGGGTTTTGTGCACGGTACCACGGCTTACCATCTCATCCAAAGAACGACAGTCTTTCTAAGTCCGTCTGTGTCTCTACCTTAGAGAAAGCAGGGGAGATAAATCTCAAAAATTAGCACAGTTGGGATTCGAACCTGGGAACTGCAGATTGCCGGCCGGGCGTTATAATTACTGAGCCAACCCACATTCCGATGATCGCAGTTTATCAACATTTTTTGGGAATATATCTGGCAGATAAACAGGAATTATTTTTGTGTGATTTTTAAAGGTACTCCTCTACACAAAGGATGGATATAACTTAACTTATCCTGGAGTCTGTTACAACCAGATTTCATCCTAGCTTAGTAGTCATGTACAGTCGCTCAAAAAGATATCCGAACACTATGGTTGATTTCAGAATTCAGAAAAAATATCTGGCAACGATTTTTTTTAGAAATTAGTGATCTGGCAACCTTTGTGTCACGTGATTACAGAATTCAGGAAAAATACCTGGAGCGTGTACAGCAACTGTACACGCTCCAGTTACCGTTCACAGCAAACTGGAGCGTGTGCAGTTACTGCACACGCTCCAGTTTGCTGTGAACGGTAACTGCACACACTCAATATTTCCGTGAGTGAGCCCACACGATCTAGTATCAAAATAATATGACCACCTACAGTCGCTCAAAAAAGTATCCGAACACTAGGGTTGATGACAGAATTCAGAAAAAATATCTGGCAACGATTTTTTTTAGAAATTAGTGATCTGGCAACCTTCGTGTCACGTGACACCAAGGTTGCCAGATCACTAATTTCTAAAAAATCGCTGCCAGATATTTTTTGTGAATTCTGTTATCAACCATAGTGTTCGGATAGTTTTTTGAGCGACTGTACATTAATTATTCTATCAGGTAGGGCTGAAGGTCAAAGACTTTATTTTCCTAGTTTTATGTGGGATGGGTGGGGGATATGAAAAAAAAAAGGATTTGTGACGAAAAAAAAAAAAGCATTATAGGATCATTTTTTAAAGTTTTCAAGTACATACAGTTGAAAAATAAATGAATTAAAAACTGCAAAAAAAAAACATCGCCTTTGGCAAATATGGGGATGATCGTAACTTTTTCATATTCCGATATCAGCACCCTCTAACTGTAGCAATTTCAACTACTGGGTGGTTGGAAAAAGGAAAATAGTAATATTTTGTGAGTACTTAAAAAAGCATAAAATTTTTTAATTTTTTTCTCAGAGCCAAAAAGTTTCCTTTTACCCACTTCTTCCCTAGAGGTAAGATTGGATTGGATTGTTTTACCTCTGAGCGGCACTTTTTTGCACACCATGGGCTAAATGGCCAGGTCACATGGACCCCGAAGGCTCAGAGAAGGTTGGGGGAGGGGATCCACTGGAATAGCTGTTGGGAGATATATGGTAGCCTCCCGTCAAGGCCATCCAGCGTGTTCTTTAACGTTGGGTTGTTTTACCTCTGAGCGGCACTTTTTTGCACACCATGGGCTAAATGGCCAGGTCACATGGACCCCGAAGGCTCAGAGAAGGTTGGGGGAGGGGATCCACTGGAATAGCTGTTGGGAGATATATGGTAGCCTCCCGTCAAGGCCATCCAGCGTGTTCTTTAACGTTGGGTTGTTTTACCTCTGAGCGGCACTTTTTTGCACACCATGGGCTAAATGGCCAGGTCACATGGACCCCGAAGGCTCAGAGAAGGTTGGGGGAGGGGATCCACTGGAATAGCTGTTGGGAGATATATGGTAGCCTCCCGTCAAGGCCATCCAGCGTGTTCTTTAACGTTGGGTTGTTTTACCTCTGAGCGGCACTTTTTTGCACACCATGGGCTAAATGGCCAGGTCACATGGACCCCGAAGGCTCAGAGAAGGTTGGGGGAGGGGATCCACTGGAATAGCTGTTGGGAGATATATGGTAGCCTCCCGTCAAGGCCATCCAGCGTGTTCTTTAACGTTGGGTTGTTTTACCTCTGAGCGGCACTTTTTTGCACACCATGGGCTAAATGGCCAGGTCACATGGACCCCGAAGGCTCAGAGAAGGTTGGGGGAGGGGATCCACTGGAATAGCTGTTGGGAGATATATGGTAGCCTCCCGTCAAGGCCATAGAGCGTGTTCTTTAACGTTGGGTTGTTTTACCTCTGAGCGGCACTTTTTTGCACACCATGGGCTAAATGGCCAGGTCACATGGACCCCGAAGGCTCAGAGAAGGTTGGGGGAGGGGATCCACTGGAATAGCTGTTGGGAGATATATGGTAGCCTCCCGTCAAGGCCATCCAGCGTGTTCTTTAACGTTGGGTTGTTTTACCTCTGAGCGGCACTTTTTTGCACACCATGGGCTAAATGGCCAGGTCACATGGACCCCGAAGGCTCAGAGAAGGTTGGGGGAGGGGATCCACTGGAATAGCTGTTGGGAGATATATGGTAGCCTCCCGTCAAGGCCATCCAGCATGTTCTTTAGCGTTGGGTTGTTTTACCTCTGAGCGGCACTTTTTTGCACACCATGGGCTAAATGGCCAGGTCACATGGACCCGAAGGCTCAGAGAAGGTTGGGGGAGGGAATCCACTGGAACAGCTATTGGGAGACAGATGGTAGCCTCCCGTCAAGGCCATCCAGCATGTTCTTTAACGTTGGGTTGTTTTACCTCTGAGCGGCACTTTTTTGCACACCATGGGCTAAATGGCCAGGTCACATGGACCCCGAAGGCTCAGAGAAGGTTGGGGGAGGGGATCCACTGGAATAACTGTTGGGAGACAGATGGTAGCCTCCCGTCAAGGCCATCCAGCATGTTCGTTAGCGTTGGGTTGTTTTACCTCTGAGCGGCACTTTTTTGCACACCATGGGCTAAATGGCCAGGTCACATGGACCCGAAGGCTCAGAGAAGGTTGGGGGAGGGGATCCACTGGAACAGCTATTGGGAGACAGATGGTAGCCTCCCGTCAAGGCCATCCAGTATGTTCTTTAACGTTGGGTTGTTTTACCTCTGAGCGGCACTTTTTTGCACACCATGGGCTAAATGGCCAGGTCACATGGACCCCGAAGGCTCAGAGAAGGTTGGAGGAGGGGACCCACTGGAACAGCTGTTGGGAGACAGATGGTAGCCTCCCGTCAAGGCCATAGAGCGTGTTCTTTAACGTTGGGTTGTTTTACCTCTGAGCGGCACTTTTTTGCACACCATGGGCTAAATGGCCAGGTCACATGGACCCCGAAGGCTCAGAGAAGGTTGGAGGAGGGGACCCACTGGAACAGCTGTTGGGAGACAGATAGTAGCCTCCCGTCAAGGCCATCCAGCATGTTCTTTAACGTTGGGTTGTTTTACCACTGAGCGGCACTTTTTTGCACACCATGGGCTAAATGGCCAGGTCACATGGACCCCGAAGGCTCAGAGAAGGTTGGGGGAGGGGATCCACTGGAACAGCTGTTGGGAGACAGATGGTAGCCTCCCGTCAAGGCCATCCAGCATGTTCTTTAACGTTGGGTTGTTTTACCTCTGAGCGGCACTTTTTTGCACACCATGGGCTAAATGGCCAGGTCACATGGACCCCGAAGGCTCAGAGAAGGTTGGGGGAGGGGATCCACTGGAATAGCTGTTGGGAGATATATGGTAGCCTCCCGTCAAGGCCATTCAGCGTGTTCTTTAACGTTGGGTTGTTTTACCTCTGAGCGGCACTTTTTTGCACACCATGGGCTAAATGGCCAGGTCACATGGACCCCGAAGGCTCAGAGAAGGTTGGGGGAGGGGATCCACTGGAATAGCTGTTGGGAGATATATGGTAGCCTCCCGTCAAGGCCATCCAGCGTGTTCTTTAACGTTGGGTTGTTTTACCTCTGAGCGGCACTTTTTTGCACACCATGGGCTAAATGGCCAGGTCACATGGACCCCGAAGGCTCAGAGAAGGTTTGGGGAGGGGATCCACTGGAATAGCTGTTGGGAGATAAATGGTAGCCTCCCGTCAAGGCCATCCAGCGTGTTCTTTAACGTTGGGTTGTTTTACCTCTGAGCGGCACTTTTTTGCACACCATGGGCTAAATGGCCAGGTCACATGGACCCCGAAGGCTCAGAGAAGGTTGGGGGAGGGGATCCACTGGAATAGCTGTTGGGAGATATATGGTAGCCTCCCGTCAAGGCCATCCAGCGTGTTCTTTAACGTTGGGTTGTTTTACCTCTGAGCGGCACTTTTTTGCACACCATGGGCTAAATGGCCAGGTCACATGGACCCCGAAGGCTCAGAGAAGGTTGGGGGAGGGGATCCACTGGAATAGCTGTTGGGAGATATATGGTAGCCTCCCGTCAAGGCCATCCAGCATGTTCTTTAGCGTTGGGTTGTTTTACCTCTGAGCGGCACTTTTTTGCACACCATGGGCTAAATGGCCAGGTCACATGGACCCGAAGGCTCAGAGAAGGTTGGGGGAGGGAATCCACTGGAACAGCTATTGGGAGACAGATGGTAGCCTCCCGTCAAGGCCATCCAGCATGTTCTTTAACGTTGGGTTGTTTTACCTCTGAGCGGCACTTTTTTGCACACCATGGGCTAAATGGCCAGGTCACATGGACCCCGAAGGCTCAGAGAAGGTTGGGGGAGGGGATCCACTGGAATAGCTGTTGGGAGATATATGGTAGCCTCCCGTCAAGGCCATCCAGCGTGTTCTTTAACGTTGGGTTGTTTTACCTCTGAGCGGCACTTTTTTGCACACCATGGGCTAAATGGCCAGGTCACATGGACCCCGAAGGCTCAGAGAAGGTTGGGGGAGGGGATCCACTGGAATAGCTGTTGGGAGATATATGGTAGCCTCCCGTCAAGGCCATCCAGCGTGTTCTTTAACGTTGGGTTGTTTTACCTCTGAGCGGCACTTTTTTGCACACCATGGGCTAAATGGCCAGGTCACATGGACCCCGAAGGCTCAGAGAAGGTTGGGGGAGGGGATCCACTGGAATAGCTGTTGGGAGATATATGGTAGCCTCCCGTCAAGGCCATCCAGCGTGTTCTTTAACGTTGGGTTGTTTTACCTCTGAGCGGCACTTTTTTGCACACCATGGGCTAAATGGCCAGGTCACATGGACCCCGAAGGCTCAGAGAAGGTTGGGGGAGGGGATCCACTGGAATAGCTGTTGGGAGATATATGGTAGCCTCCCGTCAAGGCCATCCAGCGTGTTCTTTAACGTTGGGTTGTTTTACCTCTGAGCGGCACTTTTTTGCACACCATGGGCTAAATGGCCAGGTCACATGGACCCCGAAGGCTCAGAGAAGGTTGGGGGAGGGGATCCACTGGAATAGCTGTTGGGAGATATATGGTAGCCTCCCGTCAAGGCCATCCAGCGTGTTCTTTAACGTTGGGTTGTTTTACCTCTGAGCGGCACTTTTTTGCACACCATGGGCTAAATGGCCAGGTCACATGGACCCCGAAGGCTCAGAGAAGGTTGGGGGAGGGGATCCACTGGAATAGCTGTTGGGAGATATATGGTAGCCTCCCGTCAAGGCCATCCAGCGTGTTCTTTAACGTTGGGTTGTTTTACCTCTGAGCGGCACTTTTTTGCACACCATGGGCTAAATGGCCAGGTCACATGGACCCCGAAGGCTCAGAGAAGGTTGGGGGAGGGGATCCACTGGAATAGCTGTTGGGAGATATATGGTAGCCTCCCGTCAAGGCCATCCAGCGTGTTCTTTAACGTTGGGTTGTTTTACCTCTGAGCGGCACTTTTTTGCACACCATGGGCTAAATGGCCAGGTCACATGGACCCCGAAGGCTCAGAGAAGGTTGGGGGAGGGGATCCACTGGAATAGCTGTTGGGAGATATATGGTAGCCTCCCGTCAAGGCCATCCAGCATGTTCTTTAGCGTTGGGTTGTTTTACCTCTGAGCGGCACTTTTTTGCACACCATGGGCTAAATGGCCAGGTCACATGGACCCGAAGGCTCAGAGAAGGTTGGGGGAGGGAATCCACTGGAACAGCTATTGGGAGACAGATGGTAGCCTCCCGTCAAGGCCATCCAGCATGTTCTTTAACGTTGGGTTGTTTTACCTCTGAGCGGCACTTTTTTGCACACCATGGGCTAAATGGCCAGGTCACATGGACCCCGAAGGCTCAGAGAAGGTTGGGGGAGGGGATCCACTGGAATAACTGTTGGGAGACAGATGGTAGCCTCCCGTCAAGGCCATCCAGCATGTTCGTTAGCGTTGGGTTGTTTTACCTCTGAGCGGCACTTTTTTGCACACCATGGGCTAAATGGCCAGGTCACATGGACCCGAAGGCTCAGAGAAGGTTGGGGGAGGGGATCCACTGGAACAGCTATTGGGAGACAGATGGTAGCCTCCCGTCAAGGCCATCCAGTATGTTCTTTAACGTTGGGTTGTTTTACCTCTGAGCGGCACTTTTTTGCACACCATGGGCTAAATGGCCAGGTCACATGGACCCCGAAGGCTCAGAGAAGGTTGGAGGAGGGGACCCACTGGAACAGCTGTTGGGAGACAGATGGTAGCCTCCCGTCAAGGCCATAGAGCGTGTTCTTTAACGTTGGGTTGTTTTACCTCTGAGCGGCACTTTTTTGCACACCATGGGCTAAATGGCCAGGTCACATGGACCCCGAAGGCTCAGAGAAGGTTGGAGGAGGGGACCCACTGGAACAGCTGTTGGGAGACAGATAGTAGCCTCCCGTCAAGGCCATCCAGCATGTTCTTTAACGTTGGGTTGTTTTACCACTGAGCGGCACTTTTTTGCACACCATGGGCTAAATGGCCAGGTCACATGGACCCCGAAGGCTCAGAGAAGGTTGGGGGAGGGGATCCACTGGAACAGCTGTTGGGAGACAGATGGTAGCCTCCCGTCAAGGCCATCCAGCATGTTCTTTAACGTTGGGTTGTTTTACCTCTGAGCGGCACTTTTTTGCACACCATGGGCTAAATGGCCAGGTCACATGGACCCCGAAGGCTCAGAGAAGGTTGGGGGAGGGGATCCACTGGAAAAGCTGTTGGGAGATATATGGTAGCCTCCCGTCAAGGCCATCCAGCGTGTTCTTTAACGTTGGGTTGTTTTACCTCTGAGCGGCACTTTTTTGCACACCATGGGCTAAATGGCCAGGTCACATGGACCCCGAAGGCTCAGAGAAGGTTGGGGGAGGGGATCCACTGGAATAGCTGTTGGGAGATATATGGTAGCCTCCCGTCAAGGCCATCCAGCGTGTTCTTTAACGTTGGGTTGTTTTACCTCTGAGCGGCACTTTTTTGCACACCATGGGCTAAATGGCCAGGTCACATGGACCCCGAAGGCTCAGAGAAGGTTGGGGGAGGGGATCCACTGGAATAGCTGTTGGGAGATATATGGTAGCCTCCCGTCAAGGCCATCCAGCGTGTTCTTTAACGTTGGGTTGTTTTACCTCTGAGCGGCACTTTTTTGCACACCATGGGCTAAATGGCCAGGTCACATGGACCCCGAAGGCTCAGAGAAGGTTGGGGGAGGGGATCCACTGGAATACCTGTTGGGAGATATATGGTAGCCTCCCGTCAAGGCCATCCAGCATGTTCTTTAGCGTTGGGTTGTTTTACCTCTGAGCGGCACTTTTTTGCACACCATGGGCTAAATGGCCAGGTCACATGGACCCGAAGGCTCAGAGAAGGTTGGGGGAGGGAATCCACTGGAACAGCTATTGGGAGACAGATGGTAGCCTCCCGTCAAGGCCATCCAGCATGTTCTTTAACGTTGGGTTGTTTTACCTCTGAGCGGCACTTTTTTGCACACCATGGGCTAAATGGCCAGGTCACATGGACCCCGAAGGCTCAGAGAAGGTTGGGGGAGGGGATCCACTGGAATAACTGTTGGGAGACAGATGGTAGCCTCCCGTCAAGGCCATCCAGCATGTTCGTTAGCGTTGGGTTGTTTTACCTCTGAGCGGCACTTTTTTGCACACCATGGGCTAAATGGCCAGGTCACATGGACCCGAAGGCTCAGAGAAGGTTGGGGGAGGGGATCCACTGGAACAGCTATTGGGAGACAGATGGTAGCCTCCCGTCAAGGCCATCCAGTATGTTCTTTAACGTTGGGTTGTTTTACCTCTGAGCGGCACTTTTTTGCACACCATGGGCTAAATGGCCAGGTCACATGGACCCCGAAGGCTCAGAGAAGGTTGGAGGAGGGGACCCACTGGAACAGCTGTTGGGAGACAGATGGTAGCCTCCCGTCAAGGCCATAGAGCGTGTTCTTTAACGTTGGGTTGTTTTACCTCTGAGCGGCACTTTTTTGCACACCATGGGCTAAATGGCCAGGTCACATGGACCCCGAAGGCTCAGAGAAGGTTGGAGGAGGGGACCCACTGGAACAGCTGTTGGGAGACAGATAGTAGCCTCCCGTCAAGGCCATCCAGCATGTTCTTTAACGTTGGGTTGTTTTACCACTGAGCGGCACTTTTTTGCACACCATGGGCTAAATGGCCAGGTCACGTGGACCCCGAAGACTCAGAGAAGGTTGGGGGAGGGGATCCACTGGAACAGCTGTTGGGAGACAGATGGTAGCCTCCCGTCAAGGCCATCCAGCATGTTCTTTAACGTTGGGTTGTTTTACCTCTGAGCGGCACTTTTTTGCACACCATGGGCTAAATGGCCAGGTCACATGGACCCCGAAGGCTCAGAGAAGGTTGGGGGAGGGGATCCACTGGAATAGCTGTTGGGAGATATATGGTAGCCTCCCGTCAAGGCCATCCAGCGTGTTCTTTAACGTTGGGTTGTTTTACCTCTGAGCGGCACTTTTTTGCACACCATGGGCTAAATGGCCAGGTCACATGGACCCCGAAGGCTCAGAGAAGGTTGGGGGAGGGGATCCACTGGAATAGCTGTTGGGAGATATATGGTAGCCTCCCGTCAAGGCCATCCAGCGTGTTCTTTAACGTTGGGTTGTTTTACCTCTGAGCGGCACTTTTTTGCACACCATGGGCTAAATGGCCAGGTCACATGGACCCCGAAGGCTCAGAGAAGGTTGGGGGAGGGGATCCACTGGAATAGCTGTTGGGAGATATATGGTAGCCTCCCGTCAAGGCCATCCAGCGTGTTCTTTAACGTTGGGTTGTTTTACCTCTGAGCGGCACTTTTTTGCACACCATGGGCTAAATGGCCAGGTCACATGGACCCCGAAGGCTCAGAGAAGGTTGGGGGAGGGGATCCACTGGAATAGCTGTTGGGAGATATATGGTAGCCTCCCGTCAAGGCCATCCAGCGTGTTCTTTAACGTTGGGTTGTTTTACCTCTGAGCGGCACTTTTTTGCACACCATGGGCTAAATGGCCAGGTCACATGGACCCCGAAGGCTCAGAGAAGGTTGGGGGAGGGGATCCACTGGAATAGCTGTTGGGAGATATATGGTAGCCTCCCGTCAAGGCCATAGAGCGTGTTCTTTAACGTTGGGTTGTTTTACCTCTGAGCGGCACTTTTTTGCACACCATGGGCTAAATGGCCAGGTCACATGGACCCCGAAGGCTCAGAGAAGGTTGGGGGAGGGGATCCACTGGAATAGCTGTTGGGAGATATATGGTAGCCTCCCGTCAAGGCCATCCAGCGTGTTCTTTAACGTTGGGTTGTTTTACCTCTGAGCGGCACTTTTTTGCACACCATGGGCTAAATGGCCAGGTCACATGGACCCCGAAGGCTCAGAGAAGGTTGGGGGAGGGGATCCACTGGAATAGCTGTTGGGAGATATATGGTAGCCTCCCGTCAAGGCCATCCAGCATGTTCTTTAGCGTTGGGTTGTTTTACCTCTGAGCGGCACTTTTTTGCACACCATGGGCTAAATGGCCAGGTCACATGGACCCGAAGGCTCAGAGAAGGTTGGGGGAGGGAATCCACTGGAACAGCTATTGGGAGACAGATGGTAGCCTCCCGTCAAGGCCATCCAGCATGTTCTTTAACGTTGGGTTGTTTTACCTCTGAGCGGCACTTTTTTGCACACCATGGGCTAAATGGCCAGGTCACATGGACCCCGAAGGCTCAGAGAAGGTTGGGGGAGGGGATCCACTGGAATAACTGTTGGGAGACAGATGGTAGCCTCCCGTCAAGGCCATCCAGCATGTTCGTTAGCGTTGGGTTGTTTTACCTCTGAGCGGCACTTTTTTGCACACCATGGGCTAAATGGCCAGGTCACATGGACCCGAAGGCTCAGAGAAGGTTGGGGGAGGGGATCCACTGGAACAGCTATTGGGAGACAGATGGTAGCCTCCCGTCAAGGCCATCCAGTATGTTCTTTAACGTTGGGTTGTTTTACCTCTGAGCGGCACTTTTTTGCACACCATGGGCTAAATGGCCAGGTCACATGGACCCCGAAGGCTCAGAGAAGGTTGGAGGAGGGGACCCACTGGAACAGCTGTTGGGAGACAGATGGTAGCCTCCCGTCAAGGCCATAGAGCGTGTTCTTTAACGTTGGGTTGTTTTACCTCTGAGCGGCACTTTTTTGCACACCATGGGCTAAATGGCCAGGTCACATGGACCCCGAAGGCTCAGAGAAGGTTGGAGGAGGGGACCCACTGGAACAGCTGTTGGGAGACAGATAGTAGCCTCCCGTCAAGGCCATCCAGCATGTTCTTTAACGTTGGGTTGTTTTACCACTGAGCGGCACTTTTTTGCACACCATGGGCTAAATGGCCAGGTCACATGGACCCCGAAGGCTCAGAGAAGGTTGGGGGAGGGGATCCACTGGAACAGCTGTTGGGAGACAGATGGTAGCCTCCCGTCAAGGCCATCCAGCATGTTCTTTAACGTTGGGTTGTTTTACCTCTGAGCGGCACTTTTTTGCACACCATGGGCTAAATGGCCAGGTCACATGGACCCCGAAGGCTCAGAAAAGGTTGGAGGAGGGGACCCACTGGAACAGCTGTTGGGAGACAGATGGTAGCCTCCCGTCAAGGCCATCCAGCATGTTCTTTAACGTTGGGTTGTTTTACCTCTGAGCGGCACTTTTTTGCACACCATGGGCTAAATGGCCAGGTCACATGGACCCCGAAGGCTCAGAGAAGGTTGGGGGAGGGGATCCACTGGAACAGCTGTTGAGAGACAGATGGTAGCCTCCCGTCAAGGCCATCCAGCATGTTCTTTAACGTTGGGTTGTTTTACCTCTGAGCGGCACTTTTTTGCACACCATGGGCTAAATGGCCAGGTCACATGGACCCCGAAGGCTCAGAGAAGGTTGGGGGAGGGGACCCACTGGAACAGCTGTTGGGAGACAGATGGTAGCCTCCCGTCAAGGCCATCCAGCGTGTTCTTTAACGTGCACAGGGTATGGCTCTCCCACACACGGGGCCACTGCTTAACGTCCCATCCGATGGACGGCGGCCTTTTCAAGCCCATCGGTGTCCCCTACTGACCGTGGGCAGGGCGGGGAAATTTTGCGGAGAAAAATCTCAACGCTGACCCAGCTGGGACTTGAACCTGAGAACTACAGATTACGAGCCTGGCGCGCTACCGACTGAGCCCCCCCCCCCCTAGAGGTAAGAAGGACAAATCATTGCTGCCGATGTCAACCTCTTCACCGCCACACTCCACCACCAGCATTTCGTATTTCTAGCATAAATAAATCTTGTGAAATATTCGTTTAAAGCTTTTGGCATTTTGCCCACAATTTTCCACCGTTAGAGGGCGTTATTAGAGCTATTGAGATAGTCGAAAATTGCGGATCGTAATATTTCACCAACCCCTATCCAACCCAGAATCATTTCGTAAATTTGTCTCTAAGAACTCAAATATTTAAAATACGTACAGTCGCTCAAAAAATTATCCGAACGCTATGGTTGATTACAAAATTAAGATAAAATACCTGGCAACATTTTTTTCAGAAATTAGTGATCTGGCATCCTTCGTGCACAGTACACGACGGATACCAGATCACTAATTTCTGAAAAAAATGTTGCCAGGTATTTTATCTGAACGTTGTAATCAACCATAGCGTTCGGATACTTTTTTGAGCGACTGTACAATCGCTCAAAAATATCCGAACACTAGGGTTGATTACAGAATTCAGAAAAAATATCTGCCAACTTTTTTTTAGAAATTAGTGATTAACTATTCTGTCAAATGATCTCTCACTTCTCCTCCACTTCCTTTTGACTCGTCCATCAATTTATTTCGCTCTTCCACCTACTTCGCTTTGACCCCTCTAACAGCTGACATCTTTTCCTTCCTTCATCTGATTTTGTCTCCTCATCCAACATTTCACTTTGACTCCTTTTTCGCACTGCACTGTTTTCCACTGTTCCTCCACCGAACTTTATCTCTTTACCAAATGATTCCCTCTGCCTCTTCCTATTTCTCCTCATCTTTTCCTTCTCGCCATCCTCTCCATCATCCTCGTCCTCTGTCTCCTCTTTGAAACGATTTCTCCTCTTCCTCTACCGCACTTTGGTTCCTTTGCCAACTGATCAATCTCTTCTCTTTCACTTTGTCTCCTTTGTCAACTAACCTCATCCTCTTCCTCCATTTCCCTTTCCCTCCTCTGCCAATCAGCATGCCATTTCCCATCCAATCCTAACATCATCTTCCTGATCTCCTCTTTTTCCACCACCTCAATTCGGCTCCTCTATTAATTTATATCCCATTCTTCCACCAATGCACGTTAGCTCCTATGTCAAATGATGCAACCTTTCTCACATTGACTCCCCTTATCAATTTATCCAGTCATCCTCCTCCGCCTCACTTTAGCTCCCCTTCTGGCTCTCCTTCTTCTTCCACCTCCTCGTAACTTAGATATTAGGAACAATGTGAACGAATAAATTGTCTATGAAAGCTAATAGCCCTCATCTAATCCCATCAGCGTAGAAACAGGCGGAACCAAATACGGAAGAAAATCAAGGAGATCCTGTTGTGCGATTTTCATAGCAGGAAGACAAAAAGTCATTTTATTATTCAAACAAAGAGAAAAAAAATCTCATTTCATCTATTTCCAAAAAGGATGGAAAAATTGAATTCATGCGTTCTGTCAACGCGAATCAGTTAGCTAACCACAGTTTACCTCAGCTTGTCTCCTCTTTCGTCTCCTCTCTCTCTCTCTTCTTCTTCGAGATCGTCTATTACGCTATCTAATCGATCGATTTCGTAATAGACGCTTCTTCGCTATTTAATCTATCGATTTCGTAATAGATAGCGATCGAATCGATAGATTTAATCTATCGATTTCGTAATAGACGCTTCTTCGAAATCGTCTATTACGAAATCGTCTATTACGCTATCTATTACGAAATCGTCTATTACGCTATCTATTACGAAATCGTCTATTACGCTATCTATCGTCTATACGTCTATTCTCTATCGAAATCGTCTATTACGCTATCTATTACGCTATCTATGTAAATCATTTTACAGAGGACGGTAAGTGTAGTACACTTACCGTCCTCTGTAAAATGATTTACAGAGAAAGGGAAGTTGAATGATCACGAAACAGATCATTCAACTTATCTCATGATCTGTTTCCTTTTTTGCTCTTTTTATCTAATCCTCATTCAAATAATTAACTAATCTATTGCCTCCTCCTCCTCCTCCTCCTCCTCCTTTTTGCTCCTTCTTTTCATTTAACTGATCAATTTTCCTCTTCCTTCACGACTTTATTCAAATGATCCGCACGTTTTTTGCCTCTTCTTCCCCTTCTTCCAAATTCGATAATCGTCTTTTTCCTACTTTACTAATTCAGTTGCTCTTCTTCGTCTTCTTCCTCTTCATTCACCTCTTCTTCTCCCTTTCATTACTCATTCAATTCTTCTCCATTTCTTCCTCTTCGTTCAACTTTCTTTCTCCTCCTCATTCAATCATCTTTCTCCTATTCTTACTATTCTCTTCGTTCAATTACCACTCTTCTTGCTCTTCCTATTCATTGAATTATCGTCCCAATCTTCTCCTTCCTCTTTCTGCTCACTCAGTTCTCCTTCTCCTCTTCCTCTTTCTTCTGTTCCATATTTAATTCATGAGCTAATCCTCCGCCTCATCTTACTCACTGAATTCATCAGTTATTCTGCAACTCGTTCCTCTCCCTCTTTCTTCTTATTTTACTAATAGACCTTCATCTCCTTTTCCTCTACTCTAACTCCCCCATCAACTGATCATCTTATTTGTCTTCACCGCTACTTCCTTCTCCTCATTCAATTGATCACCTAATCATCACTCTTCCTCCCGCACCTCCCCTGTCTCCTCAGTCAACAGATGAGAGAATCGGCTCTCTCTCTCTCTCTCCCATTCCAATTCACCATTCTTCATTCTCCATCCACTCAACGGATTTAAAGAAATTTTTAATCCGAAAATAAAACGAACCGTTGAAGTAGAAAAAAAGAAAAATTAAAACTTTCTCTCTCTTCGATGGAGAAATGCTAAAAATAGAACCCCCACCCCCACCCCCGCCCCCTGATGAGATGCAAAACTGATTGCGAAATTTAACGAGACGATGGTGCAGCTGGTGATTGCGTCCATTAGTCCCCAGACAATGAAGCAACGAAATTATAATTATCGTCGAAAGAAAACTTTCCATTAATCTCCATTGCACAGGATGCTGAAGCAATAAAAACAAAGTTCCCTTTTCTGTCCATTCCAGTTGCTCTTAGGCATCAATTTTTCAATTATTCATCAACTTCATTCATGGATGTTCCAAGAAAGGAACATCGCCGAACCAACTAAGATGATGTATGTAGGGGGAGGGAAATTTTTCGGTATGTAGGGGAGGGAGATGAGAGGGGGGGAAAGGAGAAGAGGTGAAATTCTCCTGCGCCATATCTTGACATAGGCTCGACGGAATCACATGACCGTTAAATCACGTGCGCATTGCGACTGCACAAGGCTCTGTTACGTCTGACGTTTCGTTGCGTGGGTGGTCTGCACGAGCAATCGATAGATATTACGAGGCCTCTCTGTTTGTAGAGGAAGGAGGCGAGCACGATTTCAGTAGCCAATATGGCTGGTTGAGATCCTGGAAGTTTCTTTTTTATACAAAAGTTCTTAGGTTTGATTTTTTGTTTGCCGCTTGTCGTCCTTGAATTCGGGTGGGAAAGAAGATTCTGTTGTTTTACCTCTAAACGGAAGTTCTTGGCACATAATGGGCTAAATGGATAGGATACAAGGGTCTCTCTTTCTGTCTGTCTCTCTGTTCTTTCATCTCTGTACGGTTGCCTCTCCGGCTGTCAATTTCTCTGTACGTTCATCTCTCTGTCTGCAAGTCTCTCTGTCTGTTCGTCTATACATCTCTTTCTGTCTGTCCGTTGCTCTTCCGTCTCCCTGTCCATTCCATATCCAGAAAAAGTTGGGTTGGGTTGTTTTACCTTTGAGATTCCCCGCCCTGCCCACGGTCAGTAGGGGACACCGATGGGGTTTGGAAATCCATCGTCCTTCGGGTGGGACTTTAAGCTGTGGCCCCTTGTGCGGGAGAGCCATACCCTGTGCACGTTAAAGAACACGCTGGATGGCCTTGACGGGAGGCTAACATCTGTCTCCCAACAGCTGTTTCAGTGTGTTCCCTCATCCAACCTTCTGTGAGCCTTCGGGGTCTATGTGACCTGATCATTTAGCCCATGGTGTGCAAAAAAGTGCCGCTCAGAGGTAAAACAACCCAACTCATTCCTTTTACCTTTGAGACGTATTTTTGTGCATAAAATGGGCTAAATGGGTAAGGTCCCAAAGTCCGCAAGGGCTCAGAAAAGGTTGGAGAGAGAGGAGACAGATGGTAGCCTCCTGTCAAGGCCATCCAGAGCGTTCTCTAAAGTTCACAAGGAAGGACTCTCCTGCACCCGGGGCCACGGTTTAACATTCCAAATGAAAAGTTATAGATGCAGGCCCGGATCTACAAAAAATTCGAGGGGGTGGGGACAAAAATCTGGATTTCCGATTAAGTATAATATTTTCTCCAAAGTTTTACATGTGTTTAAAAAAAAAAGTCTTGAAAAATGCATGAAATACAAATAGGTTTTTTAATTTTTTTGTCTCTATGACTTACTAGCATTCTGAAGGGAGAGAGGGGGGCATGCCCTCTTGCCACCACCACCCCGGGTCTGGCCCTGGTTATAAATATACAATGGGCTAAATGGCCAGGTCATAAGGATCCCAAGGCCTCACAGAAAGCTCGTAGAATGGAACCCACTGGACATGAGACAGATGGAAGCCTCCCATCAAGTCCATCCAGCGTGTTCTTTAATGTACACAGGGTATGGCTCTAACGCACGCGGCTCACAGTTTAACGCCCCATCGTACTCTCAGTGGCATCCTTTCTCACGAGTTGGGTTGGGTTGTTTTACCTCTGAGCGGCACTTTTTTTGCACACCGTGGTCTAAATGGCCAGGTCACATGGACCTTCGAAGGCTCAGAGAAGGTTGGGGGAGGGGACCCACTGGAACAGCTGTTGGGAGACAGATGGTAGACTCCCGTCAAGGTCATCCAGCGTGTTCTTTAACGTGCACAGGGTACGGCTCTCCCACACACGAGGCCACGACTTAACGTCCCATCCGACGGACGGCGGTCTATTCCAAGCCTATGGTGTCCCCTACTGACCGTGGGCAGGGCGGGGAATTTTGCGGAGATAAATCTCAATGCTGACCCAGCTGGGACTCGAACCTGGGAACTACAGATTACGAGCCTGGCGCGCTACCGACTGAGCCACCCCCGCCCCCGTTTCTCACGAAGAAGAGTAGAATGGGAATTAGCTTATATAAAGCTTAATGATGGAACAGGCGGGACTCGAACCTGGGAAATTCAGGTTAGAGCATGGCACAGATTAGAGAAAGACAGACGAACAGATTGAAAGATGGACAGACAGAGATATATATATATATATGGACAGAGAGATGAGTAGATACAGATATTGCAGACAGATATATTGATGAACAGACAGATGTGCAAATAGAAAGACAGAGGAACAGAGAGAAATATGGACAGAGAGACAGACGGAGTGACAGACTGAAAGGCAGAAAGATTAATGGACAGACAGAGAGACGGATTTACAGAGTGATAGACATGCATATAGGTGGATGTACAGAAAGACAGATAGACATTCAGACACGGACAGAGATACCAATGAATAAACTGACAGAGATGGACAGAGACCGATAAACAGACAGAGAAACAGACTGACGGATGGACAGGGAGACGGAAGAGCAACGGACAGACAGAAAGTGAGGTATAGACGAACAGAGAGATGAACGTACAGAGAAACTGACAGCCGGAGAGACAACCGTACAGAGATGGAAGAACAGAGAGACAGACAGAAAATTTGACTAAGAGAGACACGAATAGGATTGAATGGACAGAGAGCTGACAGAGAGAGAGGTGGACGAACAGAGAGACGGATCAACAGAGATATGGGCAGATATGAAGACAGAAGAACAGACAAAAAGATGGAAAAACAGAAATACATGGACAGAGAGAGAGAGAGAGACGAACGAATATATGCACAAAGAGACAGATGGTCAGACATACATACATGCACGTAGACAGATGGACAGACAGACATACACAGAGACAGATGGACAGACATACACAGACAGATGGACAGACATACAGACATATACAGAGACAGATGGACAGACATACAGACATATACAGAGACAGATGGACAGACAGACATACATACACAGAGACAGATGGACATACATACATACATACATACATACATACATACATACATACATACACACACACAGAGAGAGAGACAGATGGACAGACATACAGTCATACACAGAGACAGATGGACAGACATACAGACATACACAGAGACAGAAGGACATACATACATACATACATACATACATACATACATACATACATACATAGAGACAGACGGATAGAGAAAGAAACAGATGGACGGACAGAGAAATAGACAACTTTTTTTGTGAAAACGAGTTAAAAATGAGAAAAAAATTATAATTTTTTTCCTTTCGGCACTGTTCTCATTCTTTCTTGAGACCCTCCGTTTCTGAGACGACAATGCGGTGAAAACATCACATCCACTCCAGAGATACCTCAAGTACACTCTTCATGCGAAGTCTCGATATCTTTTTTTCCCTATACGATTGCGACACTTTCCTCCACACTTCACATAAGGAAGACGAAACCTTCCCTTAGCAAAGACGCTTGACAAAGAATCCTCCGAATATCATTTCAGCTTCTTGTTCCGATTATTCCCCCCCCCCGTCTCTTCCTTTAAAAGAGATAACAATGCAAACCGAACAATGCCAACGAGCAGAGAGTAAATTGAGTCTCTGGAGATCTTGCGTAACAGAACAATGCCAACGAACAGAGAGTAAATTGAGTCTCTGGAGATCTTGCGTAACAGAACAATGCCACCTCCTTGTTCCTACACGCTCTCAACGTACATTGTTTCCTGTTCCACGCTGTTGCGAGATAGAAAGAGATTTTCTTAACGAATCTGTTATTGTGGTTTTTAAGAAGTTTGTCTTCTTCGCTGAAATCAGAATAAATCCAATTCTCGTTATAGAGATGGCCACTTATGTTACAAAAATCTTTAATTCTAATTGAAATTAACTTCATTTGCATCTTATTAGTCTTCTTTTTTTAACCCCTTTGTTTTAAGTTAAGTAAAGAATTGGATTTTATTTTTCGCTAATGAGTCCCCAACCATTTTAGCCTTTGCTCAGTTTAAGTAATTTCTCTGCTTTAGACGGCCAAGTCAACCGTCAATGTTCAGTCAACATCTAAATCGTAAACCATTTGGAAACAGAATTTCCCTCTTGTTGGGTATTAGATAGCTCAATGCTGTGGGGATACCGATGGGCTTGGAAAGGCCGCCGTCCGTCGGATGGGACGTTAAGCCGTGGCCCCGTGTGCGGGAGAGCCATACCCTGTGCACGTTAAAGAACACGCTGGATGGTCTTGACGGGAGGCTACCATCTGTCTCCAAACAGCTGTTCCAGTGGGTCCCCTCCCCCAACCTTCTCTGAGCCTTCGGGATCCATGTGACCTGGCCATTTAGCCCATGGTGTGAAAAAAAGTGCCGCTCAGAGGTAAACCAACCCAACTCAATGCTGTGGCCGTCTGAAATGACCAAAATAAAAAATAAAAGACGAAGTCTGTGATACCAAAAAAGTTTTTTAATTTTTTTTTAATTTAATGATTTAAAATTGAACAAATTTTATTATAGTTATTTTATGTCATTTTCGTGTTTTTTTTTTAATTTTTGAGTCTAGTCGGTACAACTGCTTTGGAGGGGGGATGGCTCAGTTGGTATTGCGCCAGGGGAGTCATCTACAGTTCGCAGGTTCGAGTCCCACCTCTGGGTTGGGTTGTTTTACCTCTGAGCGGCACTTTTTTTTAACACCATGGTCTTAATGGCCAGGTCGCATGGACCCCGAAGGCTCAGAGAACGTTGGGGGAGGGGACCCACTGGAACAGCTGTTGGGAGACAGATGGTAGCCTCCCGTCAAGGCCATCCAGCGTGTTCCTTAACGTGCACAGGGTATGGCTCTCCCGCACACGGAGCCACGGCTTAACGTCCCATCCGACGGACGGCGGCCTTTCCAAGCCCATCGGTGTCCCCTACTGACCGTGGGCAGGGCGGGGAATTTTGCGGAGATAAATTTGAACGCTGACCCAACTGGGACTCGAACCTGGGAACTACAGATTACGAGGCTGGCGCTTAACCGACTGAGCCACCCCCCGCCCCTAATTTATGGGGCAGTTTGGAACTAAAGATCACCACCCCTTACCATTTCACTCTCAGCGAAAAACTACGTGCATTTTAAACAGATAAGTAAAATTAAAACAATCTATTTCACTAGTTAAAGAAAGAGCCTTAATTGCATAGATGGATGGAACGTAGCATAAAACTTTTCCTTCAGAATGCTTTCCATTACAGTGTGTTTATTTATTTATTAAGTTCCATATGCTTGATTTCTTTTTGGGCATTATAATAGCTACTGAATCGATTTCAGCTGAAGTGGGTTTCACCAACAACAAGGATTCGAACTTAATCGATCCAAGTTCTGTGTGGGAAAAAAATCTATTTCGGAGAAAAGGACAAGCCAATTACAGGAACGAAGGAATGGATGAAGCCAGGAACCTCCTTCAGATAAATTCACAGAGACGAGGCTCTGACATTTGATTATCATTAAAGGGAGAGACATGAATTTGCTTCAGTCACGAAATGTTACAGATGTTGTCTTTCCCATGGCTGAAGGGGCAAAACGAAACAGAAAAAAACGTTTAAACTGATAAAGGGTTGGGTTGGGTTGTTTTACCTCTGAGCGGCACTTTTTTGCACACCATGGGCTAAATGGCCAGGTCACATGGACCCCGAAGGCTCAGAGAAGGTTGGGGGAGGGGACCCACTGGAACAGCTGTTGGGAGACAGATGGTAGCCTCCCGTCAAGGCCATCCAGCGTGTTCTTTAACGTGCACAGGGTATGGCTCTCCCGCACACGGGGCCAAGGCTTAACGTCCCATCCGACGGACGGCGGCCTTTCCAAGCCCATCGGTGTCCCCTACTGACCGTGGACAAGGCGGGGAATTTTGCGGAGATAAATCTCAACGCTGACCCAGATGGGACTCGAACCTGGGAACTACAGATTACGAGCCTAGCACGCTACCGACTGAGACACCCCCGCCCCCACTGATAAATGAAAACCTTCCTTCAATGTTAATGGAACTGAAGGAGAAACGCATTTGAATTTCTTCTAGGGAAAGGCATAGATGTGGGAGATAGTTAAAACATCCCCGAAGGATTGATGAGTAAGCGTCATTTCTCAATATACAGGGGAGGGCGAATTCGGAAGGAATCAATCTTACTACAGTGATAATCATTTGTAGTAATTAGACAGTGTGAGAGCATTCACCCCTTCGCCTCCGCGAGTCAAACAACTGGTAGAGCAACTGGTTGCCCTGTCACCTGTTTGCCTCCGCGAGTCAAACAACTGGTAGAGCAACTGGTTGCCCTGTCACCTGTTTGCCTCCGCGAGTCAAACAACTGGTAGAGCAACTGGTTGCCCTGTCACCTGTTTGCCTCCGCGAGTCAAACAACTGGTAGAGCAACTGGTTGCCCTGTCACCTGTTTGCCTCCGCGAGTCAAACAACTGGTAGAGCAACTGGTTGCCCTGTCACCTGTTTGCCTCCGCGAGTCAAACAACTGGTAGAGCAACTGGTTGCCCTGTCACCTGTTTGCCTCCGCGAGTCAAACAACTGGTAGAGCAACTGGTTGCCCTGTCACCTGTTTGCCTCCGCGAGTCAAACAACTGGTAGAGCAACTGGTTGCCCTGTCACCTGTTTGCCTCCGCGAGTCAAACAACTGGTAGAGCAACTGGTTGCCCTGTCACCTGTTTGCCTCCGCGAGTCAAACAACTGGTAGAGCAACTGGTTGCCCTGTCACCTGTTTGCCTCCGCGAGTCAAACAACTGGTAGAGCAACTGGTTGCCCTATCACCTGTTTGCCTCCGCGAGTCAAACAACTGGTAGAGCAACTGGTTGCCCTATCACCTGTTTGCCTCCGCGAGTCAAACAACTGGTAGAGCAACTGGTTGCCCTATCACCTGTTTGCCTCCGCGAGTCAAACAACTGGTAGAGCAACTGGTTGCTCTACCATTTGTGCTAGACGAGCTGGGGGGGGGGGGCTTTTAATTTGCAGTTCCCTGATTCTAGTCCTGCTTAAGCCAGCGTTGAGATTTAAATAAATAAATACCTCCTCAAGCAGCTGCTTGCCACAGAGGTCTGACAGGAGCCTGTCAGTTTATATGCCATACTAGAAGGTCTGAGAGGATGGCAGGCCCTCAGCAGAAAAACGACACAAACAGCCATGCCTTACCCGGGGCTCGAACCCAGGTCCCGTAGATCAGTAGCCAAGCGCGCTAACCACTCGGCCACGGGACGGCTCAATAAATATACCCCTCAAGCAGCTGCTTGCCATAGAGTTCTACAGGAGCCTGTATCTCCGCAAAACTGCTTCGGTCAGTACGGGACCGATGGGCTTGGAAAGGCCGCCGTCCGTCGGATGGGACGCTAAACCCATGACTCCTTGTGTGGAAGAGCCCCTACGCTATACACATTAAAGAACACGCTGGATGACCTTGACGTCATTCGACCATCCCGGTGCCTATGTAATGAGAATGCCTGCCGATTTCAAGACTTGAACCGGCAGCAGCGCTAGTTACATTTTCGTCCGCTTGGCTGTACTATTTGGCGCTGGCGATCCGCTATTTTGCTTGTTACTTGCTTCGTAGCATTATAGGTTGGGTTGTTTTACCTCTGAGCGGCACTTTTTTGCACACCATGGGCTAAATGGCCAGGTCACATGGACCCCGAAGGCTCAGAGAAGGTTGGGGGAGGGGACCCACTGGAATAGCTGTTGGGAGACAGATGGTAGCCTCCCATCAAGGCCATCCAGCGTGTTCTTTAACGTGCACAGGGTACGGCTCTCCCGCACACGGGGCCACGGCTTAACATCCCATCCGACGAACGGCGGCCTTTCCAAGCCCATCGGTGTCCCCTACTGACCGTGGGCAGGGCGGGGAATTTTGCGGAGATAAATCTCAACGCTCACCCAGCTGGGACTCGAACCTGGGAACTACAGATTACGAGCCTGGCGCGCTACCGACTGAGCCACCCCCGCCCCTATGTGAATGAGAATCTTATTCTAAATTCAAGATTATAATTTTATCTATTTAAATCTCGATTTCCAACAGCATTCGTCTAGTATTTAAGGATTCATTATTCCCGTTTGTATCTCTAAGAAAGATTCTAGTTTATTGCATTTGATTAGCCACCTGTCTGATTCTTTCTGTCTCTCGACTTGTCCTCGGACTTACCATATGACTTCGACCAGATCGCCATATACTTACCATTAGCGTAGGTTAGCTTACCGCGGAACGGAATTACTAACCGTTCCGCGGTAAGCTAACCTACGCTAATGGTAAGTATATGGCGATATATATAGGGGACAACGATGGGCCACCATCAAGTATATGGCGATATATACTTATGGTAACGCTAATGGCGTATGGCTACGCTAATGGTAAGTATATGGCGATATATATAGGGGACAACGATGGGCCACCATCAAGTATATGGCGATATATACTTATGGTAACGCTAATGGCGTATGGCTACGCTAATGGTAAGTATATGGCGATATATATAGGGGACAACGATGGGCCACCACCAAGTATATGGCGATATATATAAGGGACACCGAAGGGATATATATATATATAGCTAATACGCTAATGGTAAGTACATACGCTAATGGTAAGTATATGGCGATATATAATAGGGGACACCGATGGGCCACCACCAAGTACATGGCGATATATATAGGGGACACCGAAGGGGACACCGATGGGATATATATATATAGGGGACACCGATGGGCTCGGAAAGGCCGCCGCCTGTCGGATGGGACGTTAAGCCGTGGCCCCGTGTGCGGGAGAGCCATACCCTGTGCACGTTAAAGAACACGCTGGATGCCTTCATGTGCGCGCTTGCTAACACGGAGAATCGCGGAAATCGGCAGGTATTCCATTTACGTAGGCACCGACCATCCCAACAGCTCTCCAGTAAATCTTCTCCCCAACCTTTTCCGATCCCTCGGGGTCCTTATGACCTGGCTATTTAGCCCATTGTGTGCAAAAAAGTGCTGCTCAGAGGCAAAACAGCACATTTGTTCTAAGGAGGTCGGAGCCTTTTTTTATAATTTACAGGCGGGAGGGTTCGTTTGTTTTACTATTGAGCGGCCCTTTTTTTGCACACATAGGTCAGGTCACAAGGACCCCAAAAGCTCAGAGAAGGTTGGGGGAAGGGGATCCACTGGACAGCTATTAGGAGACAGATGGTATCATCCTGTCAAGACCATCCAGCATTTTATTTACGCGCAAGGGGGTATGGCTCTTCTGCACACGAGGCCACAGCTTAACCTCCGATCCGACGGACGGCAGTCTTTCCAAGTCTTCGGTGACCCCTTTCTCACGGGGGGCAGGGATTTAGCGGAGATAAATCTCCTTGCATTTGGGAATCGAACCTGGGAACTGCAGATTACTCTTGAAACGCAATTTTATTAGTGGAGGGTGATCTGTACTAATCTTCTAAATTTTTTGGAGGGTCCTCGTATCAGAATAATCTGACCACTTAACTCAGTGTCTCGCAAACTGTGTGCCGCGAGAGATTCCAAGTGTGCCGCGAGAGATTCCAAATGTGCCGCGAGAGATTTTCAAATTGACACTAGATATTCCAAAGATTTCATTTTGACTTGACTTGTGTTATCGACGTGCTTTAATAAAAATCTTTCAGATTTTTATCAACTGGGCTCTTGTAAGTATTTATCAAGCTTTTTCCAAATTTGGGTATTAATTTTTGACAAATATTTAAAACAAACACCGAGTTATGAATTAAAGAACGAGAGCAAATCTTCAAGTAAAACCAGGCTGATGACTTCAACAAAGCGCAAATATAATGACGATTATATAGAGTTTGCTTTTATTCTTTTTTAGGTGTGCCGCGGAAAAAAAATTAGATTCAGTGTGCCGCGGAAAAAAAATTAGATTCAGTGTGCCGCAGAGTAAAAACGTTTGCGAGACACTGACCTAACTAATAATGGGAATGGGGAGTGGTCATATTATTCTGATACGACTTTGTATATGCCACTTGAATCCTTCGTGCGATAAGCGGAATCAAACCCTTTAGGTAAAATGTTCAAATTTTTAAGATGTTTTATTTTTCAATTGGGTATTCGTAGCTATAAAAGCGCTTGTTCTATATTTTTTTAACGCAGCATCTTAGTTTTGAAGTAAGCGTTCCCAGTTATAAGGGTTCTGATTTTTTTTAAAGGCGAGGGGAATTTTGATTTTTCAGCGGTAGAATTTTTTTGTAGGGTTCCGAATTTCAAGTTTTTTTTTAAAGATACTTTCAAACTTTTACGAATATGTTTCAACCTTTAAAAGGGTTTAGAGTGTCATGATACTTTTGACACAGATGAAATTTTGGAGTGCAGTGTTCTAATTTCAAGACGTATTCCAAATTTTTAACAGGTGTTTCGATTTTTCAAGGTGTTCTTAAAATAGGAATTTTAAGGGGTGGTTCTAATTTTCATGTAGGTGTTCTTTTTTTTTTTTCATTAAGGGTCCTAATTTTCAAGAAAGTATTCTAATATTTGAGGCGATCTATAAATAAGTTTTCAAAGTTTTGAAGAGTTTTTACAATTTTTAAGAAACTGTTCTAATTTTCAAATTAGGCGTTCTAATTTTAAAATATGTACTCCAATCGTTGAAAGCGTTTTCTGATATTAAACGAGGTGTTCTAGTTTTCGAGGATATGGATCTTTTTTTTCTTTTTTCTTTTTCAAGGAGGTGGTGATCCTAACTTTTTTTTCCCAAGGAGACGGTTCTAATTTTAAAAAAAAGTAGTTCCGATTTTTCCTTCAAGGAGGTAGCTCTAATTTTTAAATAAGATGATTCTAATTTTCAAGCAAGTAGTTCTAATTTTTCCCCCAAAGAGGTGATTCCAAATTTTAAAAATTTTAAAAGGTGATTATAATTTTAAGGCAAGTGGTTTTAATCGCCTCCCCTCCGAAAAGTTCCTCCTAATTTTTCAAGTAGATGGTTCTAATTTTTAAGTTTTTATGCAGGCAAATGTATCTATCATGGGGAACAGCTTTTGGATTTAGAAACTTTCCTGCCCTATTCTAATTAAGATGCAATTTGTGGCCAACGTGTGGGGGCGGGGGTGGCTCAGTCGGTAGCGTGCCAGGCTCGTAATCTGCAGTTCCCAGGTTCGAGTCCCAGCTGGGTCAGCGTTGAGATTTATCTCCACAAAATTCCCCGCCCTGCCCACGGTCAGTAGGGGACGCCGATGGGCTTGGAAAGGCCGCCGTCCGTCGGATGGGACGTTAAGCCGTGGCCCCGTGTGCGGGAGAGCCATACCCTGTGCACGTTAAAGAACACGCTGGATGGCCTTGACGGGAGGCTACCATCTGTCTCCCAACAGCTGTTCCAGTGGGTCCCCTCCCCCAACCTTCTCTGAGCCTTCGGGGTCCATGTGACCTGGCCATTTAGCCCATGGTGTGCAAAAAAGTGCCGCTCAGAGGTAAAACAACCCAACCCAATCCGCTAACGTGAAAGTTCAGATAAACCATAGATACTTCAACTTAAGAGATGCAATAGAAAGACGGACTCTGAGGTTTTTTCCCCTCCATCGTTCATCGGAATCCTTATTCCCTCTCCAGGGGGCACAAATCCACGAAACAAAAACATCAAACACGGAGGCACGTGTCTGTTGCTATGACAACCTTTCAAGGGTAGAAACGGTTCAATTGCATAAGGAGGGATATTTGTAACAGTGCCTCGTGTGTGACCCACTGACCGACTCTCCGTATCTCAGATCTTCGCATGTTTATTCAATTCCTCCCTCTCACGATTCTAGTCCCCATCTCACTCCCCGCCCCCCCGCGCATTGTCTCAAGCGTGACATGTGTCTGACCTTCAGACTCAGCACGTGGTTCACTTGACCGCATCTGCACCACTATCGATAAGGAGAGTCCACCTCAACAATAAGTAAATAGCGGATCTCCCACAAATTGATTCCTGAGGCTACAATAGGACCACATTTGAGGGAAGCTGTCAGGTTATCTGAAGAGTGGATGATGTATGGGAAACAGGTTTGGGGGAAAAACTTTTTTTCTTTTCAGTTCCTTTCCAAAAAAAAAAAATCAAATGAGTCGTTCTGTAAACATTCAAAATTTTCGGTTTTAAAAAATAAATGAAAAAAAATAATCATTTTTTGGGTTTGCACACAATGGCCAAAACGGCCAGGTCACAAGGACCCAAGGGTTCAGAGAAAGCTCTGGGAAGGGGACTCACAGGAACAGCTGTTGGGAGACAGATGGAAGCTCCCCGTCAAGGTCATCCAGCGTGTTCTTTAATATGTACAGGATATGACTCTCCCGCACACGGGGCCACGACTTAAAGTCCCATCCGACGGACGGCGGCCTTTCCAAGCCCATCGGTGTCCCATAGGGCAGGGAGGGAAGATAAATCTCGACGCTGGCGCAGCTGGGACTCGAACCTGGGAAATGCAGATTACGAGCCTTGAGCACTATCAGGTTAGCCAACCCTCACCTCAGTTTGAATTTCCATCTTTCAAGGGTGCTAAATTTAAAGGAGGGGGGGGAATGACAAAAATTATAGCATTTTAATCAGTTTACTTATGCTACACATTTGATAGGTGTTCACATTCACAGATGCAACTTAGGGTATTAACTGAAACTGAAGCTCTTTGTTTTTCGAAAAAAGATTTCCCATTCACCGGAGGTGATCCGATTTTAAAGCATTTTATTCTAACAACAAAAATAGAGAGTAAAAAAAAGCTTTATTTCTGTAAACTTCGTCGTTAGCGCACCAGTCTCGTAATCTGCAGCTCCCAGGTTCGAGTCCCACCTGTTCCAGAGTTCAGATTTATCCCGAGAAAGAAGACACAGACGGGCTTGGAAAGGCTGCCGTCCTTCTGTTGAAAGGTTAAGCAGTGGCCCTTTATGTGGGACAGCCACATCCTGTGCACATTAAAAAATACGTTGGATGGCCTTTACGAGAGGCTCCCGGAGTCCTCTTCCATCAAGCGTTGAGATTTATCTGCGCAAAATTCCCCGCCGTGCCCACGGTGAGTAAGGGACAAAGATGGGCTTGGAAAGACCGCCGTCCGTCGGATGGAACGTTAAGCCGTGGCTCTGTATGTCGAAAGCCATACCCCGTGCACGTTAAAGAACACGATGGATGGCCTTAATAGGAGGCTACCATTGTCTCCTCAACTTCCCCTAACTTTCTCTGAGCCTTCGGGGTTCTTGTGACCTGGTCATTTAGTCCAAAAAATATGTCGTTCAAAAATGAAACAATCCAGAACTCAACGTTTCACCGGATCAAATTCTTCCGTGTTCACTTACTGTTAACTTCGTATCCACTTCCAATTTAAATAAGCGATGGAACTGTCATTCATTGACCAAATCGACCTACATTTCTCCAGAGTTATGAGAAGAACCTTTTAATTGAAACGGTGGCGATTACCGTTGTTGCCATAGCAACGTTCCCGAAGACAGTTTCGGGTCACGTTGGCCCGAGATGGTTTGACACACTTTCTCTCTCAGAGTCTGGTGGAAGAAGATGATGATGATGATCATGCTTCGTTTTCGAGAATCCTCCATTTTTTCTTTTCTTTCTTTTTTTGAGAAAAGAAAAATCAGCTCGTGCATGCTGTTTGTGGCCTCATTAAATCCGAAAGTAATGGCAAAGTTAATGGGGTTAGAGTGAAATAAGAAGACTTAAAATAGCTTCTTTTTTGTAATATCTAACTATAAAGGAAACGATACGTGCCCTACTTATTATGCATTTGTCACAACTTTATGAATCGTCTTAGAAATGGTTTGCTAATGATAGCGTCTGCATTTGTCTGGGGCTATTTTTTTATTTAATTGACAGATGGACATTATCAAGGATAAATGTCTACCTGAGAATTTAAATTTTGGAAGGGGAGGGGGAGGACGTGGGTTCTACTTTCGAAGGAGGGGACTCGATTTTCAGCGATGTGTTCCATTTTCAGGGGGTATTATTTTCATTGGGTGGTATTCTAACTTTCACCAGAGGTGGTCTATTTTTAAAGGGGAGTTAATGAAGTTGATGCTGTAATTTTCAATAAATAAGACAAATTTTAAAGGAGTATACACTGCTTGAGGGGGTATTTTTTTTTTATTATACATATTTTAATGAAAAGTTCTAATTTTCAAGAAAAATGTTGCAGTTTTTGAAAGTAATGTTCCGATTTCCAAGGTAGTGCCTTAATATTTCAGGAGGGATTCACTTTCAGTGAGGGGTATTGTAACTTTCAAAAGGTCCACTTTTAAAAAACTGGGTGCTTCAGTGGATATTCTAATTTTCCACAAAAACAATTTAATTTTTAAGAGAATGTTACATTTTTTAAGGAACTATGATATTTTAATTTTAAAGAGACCTCAAATTGTTCAGAATGTGTAATTTTTAAAGCTGATGTTCGCACTTTTAAGGAGATTCCCTAAGTTTTCAGAAGTGGTGTATTTTCAGTGGATAGTGTTCTGACTTTCAAAGGTTTTTTTAAAGGATGGTCAATTAGTAAATAATGAAATTTTCAAACGAAAAAAATATCTGGGTTTTTAAAAAGAATTTTTTGTTTTTAAGAACTTGATCTAATTTTAAGGAGAAGTTCTAATTTCCAAGTGGTGATGTTCCGACTCTCAAGGGATTGTCCAAATTTTTGAGAGAGCTGTTCTAATTTTCACATGGGATCTAAATTCAGCTGTGTGTTCCATTCTTTACGGAGGGAACGTTCCATTTTTAAGCAGATATCATTAATTAAAAAGGTGTTCTAATTTTCAAAAGAAGCATTAAACATTTTTTAAGAAAGGAATTCTAATCTTTAAGAGAAGAATTAATTTTAAGGGAAGAGTTTAATTTTCAAAGAGTTCTCATTCTTAAAGGTGATGTTTCGACTTTTAAATGGTTGTCCTAACTTTTAAATGGTTGTCCTAACTTTTAAATGAGGTATTCTAACATTCATGGGTCGTTTTAATTTAAGCACCTGCAATGTTCGCTTTGCTGCTTAGTGAGGTTACGTGCAGAGAAGGCGACATTAAGGGGTACAATAATTCTCGCCAAGGAACATGGTGTGTATGTGTAGAGTTGTCAACTTTTCGTGTTTGACCCGAAATCTGTGGATTTGAATTATCCCACCTCCGGATTTTGTAAAGTCATCTCCAAGTTCCCAGTTCTGTGATTAATTCTCTGCGTCGTTATGGCATACCGAATACATATGCAAACTACGTTTTTTCTTTCATTAATTTTCATTTTAAAAGTGTAAGTAGGATTGGTTGCATTGATTTAAAAGTGTAAGTGCAGTCGATTAAAAAAAGAAATCAATGAAAGTCGTGCATAAAAGTCTCCCGGTTATTACATAACCTGAGACAAATTGTTTTTCATAATAAATAAACCGTGGTCGGATAGAAATACAACGACAGTAGTTTGTAAAGGCTTTTGGTTTGGTTTGTTTTACTTCTGAGTGACACTTTTTTGCACACCATGGGCTAAATGGCCAGGTGACATGGACCCCGAAGGCTCAGAGAAGGTTGGGGGAGGGGACCCACTGGAACAGCTGTTGGGAGACAGATGGTAGCCTCCCGTCAAGGCCATCCAGCATGTTCTTTAACGTGCACAGGGTATGTCTCTTCCGACCGAAGAGAGGAACCTCTCTCTCGTGTCAAACGAACGAAGATGAAGGGCAACAGCCCCACGAACGAACAAGAGAGGAACCTCTATCTGGGTCAAACGAACGAAGATGAAGAGCAACAGCCCCAAGAGAGGAACCTCTATTTGGTGTCAAACGAACGAAGATGAAGGGCAACAGCCCCAAGAGAGGAACCTCTATATGGTGTCAAACGAATGAAGATGAAGGGCAACAGCCCCAAGAGAGGAACCTCTATCTGGTGTCAAACGAATGAAGATGAAGGGCAACAGCCCCAAGAGAGGAACCTCTATCTGGTGTCAAACGAACGAAGATGAATGGCAACAGCCCCAAGAGAGGAACCTCTATCTGTCTGGTGTCAAACGAACGAAGATGAAGGCCAACAGCCCCAAGAGAGGAACCTCTATCTGGTGTCAAACGAACGAAGATGAAGGGCAACAGCCCCATGAGAGGAACCTCTATCTGGTGTCAAACGAACGAAGATGAAGGGCAACAGCCCCAAGAGAGGAACCTCTATCTGGTGTCAAACGAACGAAGATGAATGGCAACAGCCCCAAGAGAGGAACCTCTATCTGTCTGGTGTCAAACGAACGAAGATGAAGGGCAACAGCCCCAAGAGAAGAACCTCTATCTGGTGTCAAACGAACGAAGATGAAGGGCAACAGCTCCAAGAGAAGAACCTCTATCTGGTGTCAAACGAACGAAGATGAAGGGCAACAGCCCCAAGAGAAGAACCTCTATCTGGTGTCAAACGAACGAAGATGAAGGGCAACAGCCCCATGAGAGGAACCCCTATCTGGTGTCAAACGAACGAAGATGAAGGGCAACAGCCCCAAGAGAAGAACCTCTATCTGGTGTCAAACGAACGAAGATGAAGGGCAACAGCCCCAAGAGAGGAACCTCTATCTGGTGTCAAACGAACGAAGATGAAGGGCAACAGCCCCATGAGAGGAACCCCTATCTGGTGTCAAACGAACGAAGATGAAGGGCAACAGCCCCAAGAGAAGAACCTCTATCTGGTGTCAAACGAACGAAGATGAAGGGCAACAGCCCCAAGAGAAGAACCTCTATCTGGTGTCAAACGAACGAAGATGAAGGGCAACAGCTCCAAGAGAGGAACCTCTATCTGGTGTCAAACGAACGAAGATGAAGGGCAACAGCCCCATGAGAGGAACCCCTATCTGGTGTCAAACGAACGAAGATGAAGGGCAACAGCCCCAAGAGAAGAACCTCTATCTGGTGTCAAACGAACGAAGATGAAGGGCAACAGCCCCAAGAGAAGAACCTCTATCTGGTGTCAAACGAACGAAGATGAAGGGCAACAGCTCCAAGAGAAGAACCCCTATCTGGTGTCAAACGAACGAAGATGAAGGGCAACAGCCCCATGAGAGGAACCCCTATCTGGTGTCAAACGAACGAAGATGAAGGGCAAAAGCACCAAGAGAGGAACCTCTATCTCGTGTCAAACGAACGAAGATGAAGGGCAACAGCCCCATGAGAGGAACCCTTATCTGGTGTCAAACGAACGAAGATGAAGGGCAACAGCCCCAAGAGAGGAACCTCTATCTGGTGTCAAACGAACGAAGATGAAGGGCAACAGCCCCAAGAGAGGAACTTCTATATGGTGTCAAACGAACGAAGATGAAGGGCAACAGCCCCAAGAGAGGAACCTCTATCTGGTGTCAAACGAACGAAGATGAAGGGCAACAGCCCCAAGAGAGGAACCTCTATATGGTGTCAAACGAACGAAGATGAAGGGCAACAGCCCCAAGAGAAGAACCTCTATCTGGTGTCAAACGAACGAAGATGAAGGGCAACAGCCCCAAGACAAGAACCTCTATATGGTGTCAAACGAACGAAGATGAAGGGCAACAGCCCCAAGAGAGGAACCTCTATCTGTCTAGTGTCAAACGAACGAAGATGAAGGGCAACAGCTGCAAGAGAAGAACCTCTATCTGGTGTCAAACGAACGAAGATGAAGGTCAACAGCCCCAAGAGAGGAACCTCTATCTGGTGTCAAACGAACGAAGATGAAGGGCAACAGCTCCAAGAGAAGAACCTCTATCTGGTGTCAAACGAACGAAGATGAAGGGCAACAGCCCCAAGAGAGGAACCTCTATCTGGTGTCAAACGAACGAAGATGAAGGGCAACAGCCCCAAGAGAAGAACCTCTATCTGGTGTCAAACGAACGAAGATGAAGGACAACAGCCCCAAGAGAGGAACCTCTATCTGGTGTCAAACGAACGAAGATGAAGGGCAACAGCCAAGAGAAGAACCTCTATCTGGTGTCAAACGAACGAAGATGAAGGGCAACAGCCCCAAGAGAGGAACCTCTATCTGGTGTCAAACGAACGAAGATGAAGGGCAACAGCCCCAAGAGAAGAACCTCTATCTGGTGTCAAACGAACGAAGATGAAGGGCAACAGCCCCAAGAGAGGAACCTCTATCTGGTGTCAAACGAACGAAGATGAAGGGCAACAGCTCCAAGAGAAGAACCTCTATCTGGTGTCAAACGAACGAAGATGAAGGTCAACAGCCCCAAGAGAGGAACCTCTATCTGGTGTCAAACGAACGAAGATGAAGGGCAACAGCTCCAAGAGAAGAACCTCTATCTGGTGTCAAACGAACGAAGATGAAGGGCAACAGCCCCAAGAGAGGAACCTCTATCTGGTGTCAAACGAACGAAGATGAAGGGCAACAGCCCCAAGAGAGGAACCTCTATATGGTGTCAAACGAACGAAGATGAAGGGCAACAGCCCCAAGAGAGGAACCTCTATCTGTCTAGTCTCAAACGAACGAAGATGAAGGGCAACAGCCCCAAGAGAAGAACCTCTATCTGGTGTCAAACGAACGAAGATGAAGGGCAACAGCTCCAAGAGAAGAACCTCTATCTGGTGTCAAACGAACGAAGATGAAGGGCAACAGCCCCAAGAGAAGAACCTCTATCTGGTGTCAAACGAACGAAGATGAAGGGCAACAGCTCCAAGAGAGGAACCTCTATCTGGTGTCAAACGAACGAAGATGAAGGGCAACAGCCCCAAGAGAGGAACCTCTATATGGTGTCAAAAGAACGAAGATGAAGGGCAACAGCTCCAAGAGAAGAACCTCTATCTGGTGTCAAACGAACGAAGATGAAGGGCAACAGCCCCATGAGAGGAACCTCTATCTGGTGTCAAACGAACGAAGATGAAGGGCAAAAGCACCAAGAGAGGAACCTCTATCTCGTGTCAAACGAACGAAGATGAAGGGCAACAGCCCCAAGAGAGGAACCTCTATCTGTCTAGTGTCAAACGAACGAAGATGAAGGGCAACAGCCCCAAGAGAGGAACCTCTATATGGTGTCAAACGAACGAAGATGAAGGGCAACAGCCCCAAGAGAAGAACCTCTATCTGGTGTCAAACGAACGAAGATGAAGGGCAACAGCCCCAAGAGAAGAACCTCTATATGGTGTCAAACGAACGAAGATGAAGGGCAACAGCCCCAAGAGAGGAACCTCTATCTGTCTAGTGTCAAACGAACGAAGATGAAGGGCAACAGCTGCAAGAGAAGAACCTCTATCTGGTGTCAAACGAACGAAGATGAAGGTCAACAGCCCCAAGAGAGGAACCTCTATCTGGTGTCAAACGAACGAAGATGAAGGGCAACAGCTCCAAGAGAAGAACCTCTATCTGGTGTCAAATGAACGAAGATGAAGGGCAACAGCCCCAAGAGAAGAACCTCTATCTGGTGTCAAACGAACGAAGATGAAGGACAACAGCCCCAAGAGAGGAACCTCTATCTGGTGTCAAACGAACGAAGATGAAGGGCAACAGCCAAGAGAAGAACCTCTATCTGGTGTCAAACGAACGAAGATGAAGGGCAACAGCCCCAAGAGAGGAACCTCTATCTGGTGTCAAACGAACGAAGATGAAGGGCAACAGCCCCAAGAGAAGAACCTCTATCTGGTGTCAAACGAACGAAGATGAAGGGCAACAGCCCCAAGAGAGGAACCTCTATCTGGTGTCAAACGAACGAAGATGAAGGGCAACAGCTCCAAGAGAAGAACCTCTATCTGGTGTCAAACGAACGAAGATGAAGGTCAACAGCCCCAAGAGAGGAACCTCTATCTGGTGTCAAACGAACGAAGATGAAGGGCAACAGCTCCAAGAGAAGAACCTCTATCTGGTGTCAAACGAACGAAGATGAAGGGCAACAGCCCCAAGAGAGGAACCTCTATCTGGTGTCAAACGAACGAAGATGAAGGGCAACAGCCCCAAGAGAGGAACCTCTATATGGTGTCAAACGAACGAAGATGAAGGGCAACAGCCCCAAGAGAGGAACCTCTATCTGTCTAGTGTCAAACGAACGAAGATGAAGGGCAACAGCCCCAAGAGAAGAACCTCTATCTGGTGTCAAACGAACGAAGATGAAGGGCAACAGCTCCAAGAGAAGAACCTCTATCTGGTGTCAAACGAACGAAGATGAAGGGCAACAGCCCCAAGAGAAGAACCTCTATCTGGTGTCAAACGAACGAAGATGAAGGGCAACAGCTCCAAGAGAGGAACCTCTATCTGGTGTCAAACGAACGAAGATGAAGGGCAACAGCCCCAAGAGAGGAACCTCTATCTGGTGTCAAACGAACGAAGATGAAGGGCAACAGCTCCAAGAGAAGAACCTCTATCTGGTGTCAAACGAACGAAGATGAAGGGCAACAGCCCCAAGAGAGGAACCTCTATCTGGTGTCAAACGAACGAAGATGAAGGGCAACAGCTCCAAGAGAAGAACCTCTATCTGGTGTCAAACGAACGAAGATGAAGGGCAACAGCCCCAAGAGAAGAACCTTATCTGGTGTCAAACGAACGAAGATGAAGGGCAACAGCTCCAAGAGAGGAACCTCTATCTGGTGTCAAACGAACGAAGATGAAGGTCAACAGCCCCAAGAGAGGAACCTCTATCTGGTGTCAAACGAACGAAGATGAAGGGCAACAGCTCCAAGAGAAGAACCTCTATCTGGTGTCAAACGAACGAAGATGAAGGGCAACAGCCCCAAGAGAGGAACCTCTATCTGGTGTCAAACGAACGAAGATGAAGGGCAACAGCCCCAAGAGAGGAACCTCTATATGGTGTCAAACGAACGAAGATGAAGGGCAACAGCCCCAAGAGAGGAACCTCTATCTGTCTAGTGTCAAACGAACGAAGATGAAGGGCAACAGCCCCAAGAGAAGAACCTCTATCTGGTGTCAAACGAACGAAGATGAAGGGCAACAGCCCCAAGAGAGGAACCTCTATCTGGTGTCAAACGAACGAAGATGAAGGGCAACAGCTCCAAGAGAAGAACCTCTATCTGGTGTCAAACGAACGAAGATGAAGGGCAACAGCCCCATGAGAGGAACCTCTATCTGGTGTCAAACGAACGAAGATGAAGGGCAACAGCCCCAAGAGAAGAACCTCTATCTGGTGTCAAACGAACGAAGATGAAGGGCAACAGCCCCAAGAGAGGAACCTCTATCTGGTGTCAAACGAACGAAGATGAAGGGCAACAGCCCCAAGAGAGGAACCTCTATCTGTCTGGTGTCAAACGAACGAAGATGAAGGGCAACAGCCCCAAGAGAAGAACCTCTATCTGGTGTCAAACGAACGAAGATGAAGGGCAACAGCCCCAAGAGAAGAACCTCTATCTGTCTGGTGTCAAACGAACGAAGATGAAGGCCAACAGCCCCAAGAGAAGAACCTCTATCTGGTGTCAAACGAACGAAGATGAAGGGCAACAGCCGCAAGAGAAGAACCTCTATCTGGTGTCAAACGAACGACGATGAAGGGCAACAGCCCCAAGAGAGGAACCTCTATATGGTGTCAAACGAACGAAGATGAAGGGCAACAGCCCCAAGAGAGGAACCTCTATCTGTCTAGTGTCAAACGAACGAAGATGAAGGGCAACAGCCCAAAGAGAGGAACCTCTATCTGGTGTCAAACGAACGACGATGAAGGGCAACAGCCCCAAGAGAGGAACCTCTATCTGTCTGGTGTCAAACGAACGAAGATGAAGGCCAACAGCCCCAAGAGAAGAACCTCTATCTGGTGTCAAACGAACGAAGATGAAGGGCAACAGCCCCAAGAGAAGAACCTCTATCTGGTGTCAAACGAACGACGATGAAGGGCAACAGCCCCAAGAGAGGAACCTCTATCTGTCTGGTGTCAAACGAACGAAAATGAAGGCCAACAGCCCCAAGAGAAGAACCTCTATCTGGTGTCAAACGAACGAAGATGAAGGCCAACAGCCCCAAGAGAAGAACCTCTATCTGGTGTCAAACGAACGAAGATGAAGGGCAACAGCCCCAAGAGAGGAACCTCTATATGGTGTCAAACGAACGAAGATGAAGGGCAACAGCCCCAAGAGAGGAACCTCTATCTGTCTAGTGTCAAACGAACGAAGATGAAGGGCAACAGCCCCAAGAGAAGAACCTCTATCTGGTGTCAAACGAACGAAGATGAAGGGCAACAGCCCCAAGAGAGGAACCTCTATCTGGTGTCAAACGAACGAAGATGAAAGGCAACAGCCCCAAGAGAGGAACCTCTATCTGTCTGGTGTCAAACGAACGAAGATGAAGGGCAACAGCCCCAAGAGAAGAACCTCTATCTGGTGTCAAACGAACGAAGATGAAGGGCAACAGCCCCAAGAGAAGAACCTCTATCTGGTGTCAAACGAACGACGATGAAGGGCAACAGCCCCAAGAGAGGAACCTCTATCTGTCTGGTGTCAAACGAACGAAGATGAAGGGCAACAGCCCCAAGAGAAGAACCTCTATCTGGTGTCAAACGAACGAAGATGAAGGGCAACAGCCCCAAGAGGAGAACCTCTATCTGGTGTCAAACGAAGGACGATGAAGGGCAACAGCCCCAAGAGAGGAACCTCTATCTGTCTGGTGTCAAACGAACGAAGATGAAGGCCAACAGCCCCAAGAGAAGAACCTCTATCTGGTGTCAAACGAACGAAGATGAAGGGCAACAGCCCCAAGAGAAGAACCTCTATCTGGTGTCAAACGAACGACGATGAAGGGCAACAGCCCCAAGAGAGGAACCTCTATCTGTCTGGTGTCAAACGAACGAAGATGAAGGGCAACAGCCCCAAGAGAAGAACCTCTATCTGGTGTCAAACGAACGAAGATGAAGGGCAACAGCCCCAAGAGGAGAACCTCTATCTGGTGTCAAACGAACGACGATGAAGGGCAACAGCCCCAAGAGAGGAACCTCTATCTGTCTGGTGTCAAACGAACGAAGATGAAGGGCAACAGCCCCAAGAGAAGAACCTCTATCTGGTGTCAAACGAACGACGATGAAGGGCAACAGCTCCAAGAGAGGAACCTCTATCTGTCTGGTGTCAAACGAACGAAGATGAAGGCCAACAGCCCCAAGAGAAGAACCTCTATCTGGTGTCAAACGAACGAAGATGAAGGGCAACAGCCCCAAGAGAAGAACATATATCTGGTGTCAAACGAACGAAGATGAAGGGCAACAGCCCCAAGAGAGGAACTCTATCTGGTGTCAAACGAACGAAGATGAAGGGCAACAGCCCCAAGAGAAGAACCTCTATCTGGTGTCAAACGAACGAAGATGAAGGCCAACAGCCCCAAGAGAAGAACCTCTATCTGGTGTCAAACGAACGAAGATGAAGGGCAACAGCCCCAAGAGAAGAACCTCTATCTGGTGTCAAACGAACGAAGATGAAGGGCAACAGCCCCAAGAGAAGAACCTCTATCTGGTGTCAAACGAACGAAGATGAAGGGCAACAGCCCCAAGAGAGGAACCTCTATCTGGTGTCAAACGAACGAAGATGAAGGGCAACAGCCCCAAGAGAGGAACCTCTATCTGTCTGGTGTCAAACGAACGAAGATGAAGGGCAACAGCCCCAAGAGAAGAACCTCTATCTGGTGTCAAACGAACGAAGATGAAGGGCAACAGCCCCAAGAGAAGAACCTCTATCTGGTGTCAAACGAACGACGATGAAGGGCAACAGCCCCAAGAGAGGAACCTCTATCTGTCTGGTGTCAAACGAACGAAGATGAAGGCCAACAGCCCCAAGAGAAGAACCTCTATCTGGTGTCAAACGAACGAAGATGAAGGGCAACAGCCCCATGAGAGGAACCCCTATCTGGTGTCAAACGAACGAAGATGAAGGGCAAAAGCACCAAGAGAGGAACCTCTATCTCGTGTCAAACGAACGAAGATGAAGGGCAACAGCCCCAAGAGAGGAACCTCTATCTGTCTAGTGTCAAACGAACGAAGATGAAGGGCAACAGCCCCAAGAGAAGAACCTCTATCTGGTGTCAAACGAACGTAGATGAAGGCCAACAGCCCCAAGAGAAGAACCTCTATCTGGTGTCAAACGAACGAAGATGAAGGGCAACAGCCCCAAGAGAAGAACCTCTATCTGGTGTCAAACGAACGAAGATGAAGGGCAACAGCCCCAAGAGAAGAACCTCTATCTGGTGTCAAACGAACGAAGATGAAGGCCAACAGCCCCAAGAGAAGAACCTCTATCTGGTGTCAAACGAACGACGATGAAGGGCAACAGCTCCAAGAGAGGAACCTCTATCTGTCTGGTGTCAAACGAACGAAGATGAAGGCCAACAGCCCCAAGAGAAGAACCTCTATCTGGTGTCAAACGAACGAAGATGAAGGGCAACAGCCCCAAGAGAAGAACCTCTATCTGGTGTCAAACGAACGAAGATGAAGGCCAACAGCCCCAAGAGAAGAACCTCTATCTGGTGTCAAACGAACGAAGATGAAGGGCAACAGCCCCAAGAGAAGAACCTCTATCTGGTGTCAAACGAACGAAGATGAAGGGCAACAGCTGCAAGAGAAGAACCTCTATCTGGTGTCAAACGAACGAAGATGAAGGCCAACAGCCCCAAGAGAAGAACCTCTATCTGGTGTCAAACGAACGACGATGAAGGGCAACAGCTCCAAGAGAGGAACCTCTATCTGTCTGGTGTCAAACGAACGAAGATGAAGGCCAACAGCCCCAAGAGAAGAACCTCTATCTGGTGTCAAACGAACGACGATGAAGGGCAACAGCTCCAAGAGAGGAACCTCTATCTGTCTGGTGTCAAACGAACGAAGATGAAGGGCAACAGCCCCAAGAGAAGAACCTCTATCTGGTGTCAAACGAACGACGATGAAGGGCAACAGCCCCAAGAGAGGAACCTCTATCTGTCTGGTGTCAAACGAACGAAGATGAAGGGCAACAGCCCCAAGAGAAGAACCTCTATCTGGTGTCAAACGAACGAAGATGAAGGGCAACAGCCCCAAGAGAAGAACCTCTATCTGGTGTCAAACGAACGACGATGAAGGGCAACAGCCCCAAGAGAGGAACCTCTATCTGTCTGGTGTCAAACGAACGAAGATGAAGGCCAACAGCCCCAAGAGAAGAACCTCTATCTGGTGTCAAACGAACGAAGATGAAGGCCAACAGCCCCAAGAGAAGAACCTCTATCTGGTGTCAAACGAACGAAGATGAAGGCCAACAGCCCCAAGAGAAGAACCTCTATCTGGTGTCAAACGAACGAAGATGAAGGGCAACAGCCCCAAGAGAAGAACCTCTATCTGGTGTCAAACGAACGACGATGAAGGGCAACAGCTCCAAGAGAGGAACCTCTATCTGTCTGGTGTCAAACGAACGACGATGAAGGGCAACAGCTCCAAGAGAGGAACCTCTATCTGTCTGGTGTCAAACGAACGAAGATGAAGGCCAACAGCCCCAAGAGAAGAACCTCTATCTGGTGTCAAACGAACGAAGATGAAGGGCAACAGCCCCAAGAGAAGAACCTCTATCTGGTGTCAAACGAACGAAGATGAAGGCCAACAGCCCCAAGAGAAGAACCTCTATCTGGTGTCAAACGAACGAAGATGAAGGCCAACAGCCCCAAGAGAAGAACCTCTATCTGGTGTCAAACGAACGAAGATGAAGGCCAACAGCCCCAAGAGAAGAACCTCTATCTGGTGTCAAACGAACGAAGATGAAGGCCAACAGCCCCAAGAGAAGAACCTCTATCTGGTGTCAAACGAACGAAGATGAAGGGCAACAGCCCCAAGAGGAGAACCTCTATCTGGTGTCAAACGAAGGACGATGAAGGGCAACAGCCCCAAGAGAGGAACCTCTATCTGTCTGGTGTCAAACGAACGAAGATGAAGGCCAACAGCCCCAAGAGAAGAACCTCTATCTGGTGTCAAACGAACGAAGATGAAGGGCAACAGCCCCAAGAGAAGAACCTCTATCTGGTGTCAAACGAACGACGATGAAGGGCAACAGCCCCAAGAGAGGAACCTCTATCTGTCTGGTGTCAAACGAACGAAGATGAAGGGCAACAGCCCCAAGAGAAGAACCTCTATCTGGTGTCAAACGAACGAAGATGAAGGGCAACAGCCCCAAGAGGAGAACCTCTATCTGGTGTCAAACGAACGACGATGAAGGGCAACAGCCCCAAGAGAGGAACCTCTATCTGTCTGGTGTCAAACGAACGAAGATGAAGGGCAACAGCCCCAAGAGAAGAACCTCTATCTGGTGTCAAACGAACGACGATGAAGGGCAACAGCTCCAAGAGAGGAACCTCTATCTGTCTGGTGTCAAACGAACGAAGATGAAGGCCAACAGCCCCAAGAGAAGAACCTCTATCTGGTGTCAAACGAACGAAGATGAAGGGCAACAGCCCCAAGAGAAGAACATATATCTGGTGTCAAACGAACGAAGATGAAGGGCAACAGCCCCAAGAGAGGAACTCTATCTGGTGTCAAACGAACGAAGATGAAGGGCAACAGCCCCAAGAGAAGAACCTCTATCTGGTGTCAAACGAACGAAGATGAAGGCCAACAGCCCCAAGAGAAGAACCTCTATCTGGTGTCAAACGAACGAAGATGAAGGGCAACAGCCCCAAGAGAAGAACCTCTATCTGGTGTCAAACGAACGAAGATGAAGGGCAACAGCCCCAAGAGAAGAACCTCTATCTGGTGTCAAACGAACGAAGATGAAGGGCAACAGCCCCAAGAGAGGAACCTCTATCTGGTGTCAAACGAACGAAGATGAAGGGCAACAGCCCCAAGAGAGGAACCTCTATCTGTCTGGTGTCAAACGAACGAAGATGAAGGGCAACAGCCCCAAGAGAAGAACCTCTATCTGGTGTCAAACGAACGAAGATGAAGGGCAACAGCCCCAAGAGAAGAACCTCTATCTGGTGTCAAACGAACGACGATGAAGGGCAACAGCCCCAAGAGAGGAACCTCTATCTGTCTGGTGTCAAACGAACGAAGATGAAGGCCAACAGCCCCAAGAGAAGAACCTCTATCTGGTGTCAAACGAACGAAGATGAAGGGCAACAGCCCCATGAGAGGAACCCCTATCTGGTGTCAAACGAACGAAGATGAAGGGCAAAAGCACCAAGAGAGGAACCTCTATCTCGTGTCAAACGAACGAAGATGAAGGGCAACAGCCCCAAGAGAGGAACCTCTATCTGTCTAGTGTCAAACGAACGAAGATGAAGGGCAACAGCCCCAAGAGAAGAACCTCTATCTGGTGTCAAACGAACGTAGATGAAGGCCAACAGCCCCAAGAGAAGAACCTCTATCTGGTGTCAAACGAACGAAGATGAAGGGCAACAGCCCCAAGAGAAGAACCTCTATCTGGTGTCAAACGAACGAAGATGAAGGGCAACAGCCCCAAGAGAAGAACCTCTATCTGGTGTCAAACGAACGAAGATGAAGGCCAACAGCCCCAAGAGAAGAACCTCTATCTGGTGTCAAACGAACGACGATGAAGGGCAACAGCTCCAAGAGAGGAACCTCTATCTGTCTGGTGTCAAACGAACGAAGATGAAGGCCAACAGCCCCAAGAGAAGAACCTCTATCTGGTGTCAAACGAACGAAGATGAAGGGCAACAGCCCCAAGAGAAGAACCTCTATCTGGTGTCAAACGAACGAAGATGAAGGCCAACAGCCCCAAGAGAAGAACCTCTATCTGGTGTCAAACGAACGAAGATGAAGGGCAACAGCCCCAAGAGAAGAACCTCTATCTGGTGTCAAACGAACGAAGATGAAGGGCAACAGCTGCAAGAGAAGAACCTCTATCTGGTGTCAAACGAACGAAGATGAAGGCCAACAGCCCCAAGAGAAGAACCTCTATCTGGTGTCAAACGAACGACGATGAAGGGCAACAGCTCCAAGAGAGGAACCTCTATCTGTCTGGTGTCAAACGAACGAAGATGAAGGCCAACAGCCCCAAGAGAAGAACCTCTATCTGGTGTCAAACGAACGACGATGAAGGGCAACAGCTCCAAGAGAGGAACCTCTATCTGTCTGGTGTCAAACGAACGAAGATGAAGGGCAACAGCCCCAAGAGAAGAACCTCTATCTGGTGTCAAACGAACGACGATGAAGGGCAACAGCCCCAAGAGAGGAACCTCTATCTGTCTGGTGTCAAACGAACGAAGATGAAGGGCAACAGCCCCAAGAGAAGAACCTCTATCTGGTGTCAAACGAACGAAGATGAAGGGCAACAGCCCCAAGAGAAGAACCTCTATCTGGTGTCAAACGAACGACGATGAAGGGCAACAGCCCCAAGAGAGGAACCTCTATCTGTCTGGTGTCAAACGAACGAAGATGAAGGCCAACAGCCCCAAGAGAAGAACCTCTATCTGGTGTCAAACGAACGAAGATGAAGGCCAACAGCCCCAAGAGAAGAACCTCTATCTGGTGTCAAACGAACGAAGATGAAGGCCAACAGCCCCAAGAGAAGAACCTCTATCTGGTGTCAAACGAACGAAGATGAAGGGCAACAGCCCCAAGAGAAGAACCTCTATCTGGTGTCAAACGAACGACGATGAAGGGCAACAGCTCCAAGAGAGGAACCTCTATCTGTCTGGTGTCAAACGAACGACGATGAAGGGCAACAGCTCCAAGAGAGGAACCTCTATCTGTCTGGTGTCAAACGAACGAAGATGAAGGCCAACAGCCCCAAGAGAAGAACCTCTATCTGGTGTCAAACGAACGAAGATGAAGGGCAACAGCCCCAAGAGAAGAACCTCTATCTGGTGTCAAACGAACGAAGATGAAGGCCAACAGCCCCAAGAGAAGAACCTCTATCTGGTGTCAAACGAACGAAGATGAAGGCCAACAGCCCCAAGAGAAGAACCTCTATCTGGTGTCAAACGAACGAAGATGAAGGCCAACAGCCCCAAGAGAAGAACCTCTATCTGGTGTCAAACGAACGAAGATGAAGGCCAACAGCCCCAAGAGAAGAACCTCTATCTGGTGTCAAACGAACGAAGATGAAGGCCAACAGCCCCAAGAGAAGAACCTCTATCTGGTGTCAAACGAACGAAGATGAAGGCCAACAGCCCCAAGAGAAGAACCTCTATCTGGTGTCAAACGAACGAAGATGAAGGGCAACAGCCCCAAGAGAAGAACCTCTATCTGGTGTCAAACGAACGACGATGAAGGGCAACAGCTCCAAGAGAGGAACCTCTATCTGTCTGGTGTCAAACGAACGACGATGAAGGGCAACAGCTCCAAGAGAGGAACCTCTATCTGTCTGGTGTCAAACGAACGAAGATGAAGGCCAACAGCCCCAAGAGAAGAACCTCTATCTGGTGTCAAACGAACGAAGATGAAGGGCAACAGCCCCAAGAGAAGAACCTCTATCTGGTGTCAAACGAACGAAGATGAAGGCCAACAGCCCCAAGAGAAGAACCTCTATCTGGTGTCAAACGAACGAAGATGAAGGCCAACAGCCCCAAGAGAAGAACCTCTATCTGGTGTCAAACGAACGAAGATGAAGGCCAACAGCCCCAAGAGAAGAACCTCTATCTGGTGTCAAACGAACGAAGATGAAGGCCAACAGCCCCAAGAGAAGAACCTCTATCTGGTGTCAAACGAACGAAGATGAAGGCCAACAGCCCCAAGAGAAGAACCTCTATCTGGTGTCAAACGAACGAAGATGAAGGGCAACAGCCCCAAGAGAAGAACCTCTATCTGGTGTCAAACGAACGAAGATGAAGGCCAACAGCCCCAAGAGAAGAACCTCTATCTGTTGTCAAACGAACGAAGATGAAGGCCAACAGCCCCAAGAGAAGAACCTCTATCTGGTGTCAAACGAACGAAGATGAAGGGCAACAGCCCCAAGAGAAGAACCTCTATCTGGTGTCAAACGAACGACGATGAAGGGCAACAGCTCCAAGAGAGGAACCTCTATCTGTCTGGTGTCAAACGAACGACGATGAAGGGCAACAGCTCCAAGAGAGGAACCTCTATCTGTCTGGTGTCAAACGAACGAAGATGAAGGCCAACAGCCCCAAGAGAAGAACCTCTATCTGGTGTCAAACGAACGAAGATGAAGGGCAACAGCCCCAAGAGAAGAACCTCTATCTGGTGTCAAACGAACGAAGATGAAGGCCAACAGCCCCAAGAGAAGAACCTCTATCTGATGTCAAACGAACGAAGATGAAGGCCAACAGCCCCAAGAGAAGAACCTCTATCTGGTGTCAAACGAACGAAGATGAAGGCCAACAGCCCCAAGAGAAGAACCTCTATCTGGTGTCAAACGAACGAAGATGAAGGCCAACAGCCCCAAGCGAAGAACCTCTATCTGGTGTCAAACGAACGAAGATGAAGGCCAACAGCCCCAAGAGAAGAACCTCTATCTGGTGTCAAACGAACGAAGATGAAGGGCAACAGCTCCAAGAGAGGAACCTCTATCTGGTGTCAAACGAACGAAGATGAAGGGCAACAGCCCCAAGAGAGGAACCTCTATCTGGTGTCAAACGAACGAAGATGAAGGGCAACAGCTCCAAGAGAAGAACCTCTATCTGGTGTCAAACGAACGACGATGAAGGGCAACAGCTCCAAGAGAGGAACCTCTATCTGTCTGGTGTCAAACGAACGAAGATGAAGGCCAACAGCCCCAAGAGAAGAACCTCTATCTGGTGTCAAACGAACGAAGATGAAGGCCAACAGCCCCAAGAGAAGAACCTCTATCTGGTGTCAAACGAACGAAGATGAAGGGCAACAGCTCCAAGAGAAGAACCTCTATCTGGTGTCAAACGAACGACGATGAAGGGCAACAGCTCCAAGAGAGGAACCTCTATCTGTCTGGTGTCAAACGAACGAAGATGAAGGCCAACAGCCCCAAGAGAAGAACCTCTATCTGGTGTCAAACGAACGAAGATGAAGGCCAACAGCCCCAAGAGAAGAACCTCTATCTGGTGTCAAACGAACGAAGATGAAGGGCAACAGCTCCAAGAGAAGAACCTCTATCTGGTGCCATGCGACAGGAGGAACAGAACGTCATGCTCAATAATTTATCTCTTAAAACTAAAATATTTTAAAAGTTGTTGCTTTCCACCTATTGCATCGCTTTGTCGATTGCTATCTGAAGAATAGTACTATTTGCTGTATGGAGTGGCCAGCTCAATCTCTGAATGAAAATACTATGGAACATGCACGAGATGTTCTCCTGAATCCTGCTCCTGCAAGTCTCCTGTAGCTTTGATGTGCTTTGGAGGAGCAATTGATATATCTACCCACAGTGCTGCTGGATAGTTTTGTTAATAGCACGAGACATTTCTGTGAGGCCTTAATAACCACTTTGGCTATCTGAGTTGACTTTCAAATACTTATCATGTAACTATTTTTATCTAGTGGCGGGGGGTGGCTCAGTCGGTAGCGCGCCAGGCTCGTAATCTGCAGTTCCCAGGTTCGAGTTCCAGCTGGGTCAGCGTTGAAATTTATCTCCGTAAAACTCCCCGATCTGCCCACGATCAGTAGAAGATACCGATGGGCTTGGAAATGCCGCCGTCCGTCGGATGGGACGTTAAGCCGTGGCTCCGTGTGTTGGAGAGCCATACCCTGTGCACGTTAAACACACTGGATGGCCTTGACGGGAGGGGACACCGATGGGCTTGGAAAGGCCGCCGTCCGTCGGATGGGACGTTAAGCCGTGGCCCCGTGTGCGGGAGAGCCATACCCTGTGCACGTTAAAGAACACGCTGGATGGCCTTGACGGGAGGCTACCATCTGTCTCCCAACAGCTGTTCCAGTGGGTCCCCTCCCCCAACCTTCTCTGAGCCTTCGGGGTCCATGTGACCTGGCCATTTAGCCCATGATGTGCAAAAAAGTGCCGTTCAGAGGTAAAACAACCCAACCCAACCCCGGACACTGCTACTGCAATTAACTTTCCAGATGCCGGGACAGAGGGCCTCCCACGTAGCAAATGCCTATTTTGGTGAAATCCAAAATAATATACAAAGCCTGAACAAAAAAAATATCTAAAAAGGCCTCTAGCCTGACAAGATCCAACAGGTTTTCAGGAAAAAAACGTGTTTTTAGGTTGTTCCTTAATTTATGGAAGCCAGTGTGGATAAAAGAAATAATAATCCCTATGATATATCAACAGATAGTCAAATTCAGAATTCAGTAACATCTTAAATTTTTTATGCAGAAAATGCAATTGAAGATCTCAATCAAAATTCTCATCTATCTAGCATTTCGTTCAGTTTTCAAAGGGAAACTAGAATATTCAGTCACTTAAAATCCCGACAGGCTATTCTCAGACCTGTGATCTTGACAGGCTATTCTCAGACCTCGCTGAGAAACGGGAAGCCGACGGCTTGGGAAGAGAGCCATCCGTCGGATGGAATGTTAAATCATGGCTGCGTGTGCAGAAGCGATACACCCTGAACACGTTAAGGAACACTATGAATAACCTTGACGGGAGACTTCCGTTTGTTTTCTAACAGCTTTCAGTGGACCCCTTCCCGAACCTTCTCTGAGCCTGTGGGGTCCTTGTGACGCGACCATTTAACCATTGTGTGCAAAATAAAAAGTGCCTCTAGGATATTTAATAACCCAATCCTTATAGCATAACGATTTAAGTGGCAGTTACAAACTGAAATCTTCAATACCCATCCGAAATAAAGGCTTTGGTCAAAAATAAAAAGGTTAGCGCTACTTTTTGCAGTTGTATGGAGATCGAAAACATACATTTACCGATATGGTGGTACAGTCGCTCAAAAAAGTATCCGAACACTATGGTTGATATTTTTTGAGTGACTGTAACTCTTTCAACATTATTTTTCTTAGAGATGCGCATTGTTTTGACCAAAATATATCCATTGCCCCCCCCCCCCTCCATTCAACAGCATTAATAAGTCGTAATCGACCAAATATTGAGCTAACCCTTTCTTTCACGAAAGCTTCCAATTATCGAGATCAGGATATTTAATGATATTTATTCTAACAATATGCTCTCTAACAATGGACAATTGGGATAAATTCCTTTTATCGTTACGAAATTACCCGATAATCAGTATTCCTTCATATCATGCATATTAAAATTTTTGGTGGTGTTCCCAATTGCACCGTTTTTGGGTCCTTTTATTATTTATGAACTTATAGGAAAAAAATAAATTCCTCCACCGAATAAATAAACATACCATCAAACTTTTTCAACTACAATACATTTTATTTTAATATATAAAATAATTTATTTCATGTACAGTGTAAATTGGCATTATATATATATAAGTATAGACAGAACTGTTTATGTACAAATGACGTATTGAAAAAACTTGAAAGTCGTAGCTTTAAACAATCAAATGCCACACGTTAGCGATATGTTTTCATCATTTTTCATAGTTGATAACACTACAAACATATGCACGAACATTATACATTCTTATTTACATTAAATAGGTAAGTCGATCAACAAAGGTTATCGACAAACTTCTAACAGTAATCCATTAACAATGTTTATTTCTGGCATTCTTGGCTAGTGTGCGCAACCTCAAATACACTTTATCTGTTGAGAGAGATTGTTAACTTACAGCTTTATTGTAAAAATATTAAAACTTAAGTTTTTGTCGAAGATATCAGGGAAAAAATTCTGCATATAGTTTTCTTAGCCGTTTCAGCAGTAAAAGAACTAAACTTCCATATTTCCAATAATTATATAAATTATTTTTTTTTTCTTGTCATTTTTTTTTCAATTTTAAATAAAGATAAATTCCAACAAGTCTTTTGAACTTTGTAGTGTAAACTTACTCAGCTTTTGGACCAGTGATGGTAGCTTGAAAATATTTTTCCTATATATAAATAGGAGGTTTTAAAATTTATCTATAATATAAGAAAAGGGAGGTAATGACCAAAACTTTTATATAAGTTTGGAATCTGACATAATTTTTGTGAACTTATTAACTGCATGTGATGAAATCCGTAGAATTTCGAAGTAGTGCCAGAAAAAAAAAAGTAAAGCACTATTCAAAATCAAAGTTTGCTTGTTTTTTTCCTCCAAAATGCAAATTTATGAAAAAAAATGTTTCAGGTTGTGCTGATGGTTATAACATTTGTGCAAATATGCGATCACAAGGTGATAAAAAATAAAGCCTTCTTAATTATTACGCATTTATTCGATGAATTCTGAAGACGCTAAAAATAACTTTAGCAAAATCTCTGATTTTTAAATACACTTTCAGATAATTCTAAAAATAAAAAAATTAATAAAGAAATACTCTTAATTATTACGTAAGAATTCAACAAATTTTGAAATGAAGACGTTAAGAAAGAAAACTTTGATTATTGCATACATAGTCACTGAATTCTGAGTATAAAGGTGTTTATAACGACAAAGATATAAAAATAAATATACAGGGTGAATCTGAAAAAGTGGGCAAAACTTTACGGGGTGGTAGAACGCAGCTATACGAGCAATATTCGTCATAGAATGTATGGTCGGAACGCAAGCGGTGAGAAGTTAAAAGGTAGTGTTCCACTGTCACATTTAAAGAATGAACACAAGAAGGAGAGGAGATACTCTGTGCCTCACTTGCATTCCCGTCCGCCGCATCGTACACAAAGTGCATATCCGCCATTTCGTGGTTAGTATAACCAGCCATCCTCTCGGCAATCCACGGTAGAAATGCCGTTGGGTGCGAGGACCGACCCTTTTATACCATATCCAACGCCACCTAGCGGCTCGCCGTTTGCGTTCCGCCCATACTTTCTATGACGAATATTGCTCGTATAGCTGCGTTCTACCACCCCGTAAAGTTTTGCCCACTTTTTCAGATTCACCCTGTATAACGTTAATTTTAGAATTCACAGTCATTTTCACGTTGTTACAACTAAGTAAAATTAGCCAATCAGAGAGTCCCATTTTCCGGCGCGCGGGAAAGCCTTGATCTACCGATAAATTCTGAATTAAGATTTTTATTAACTTCCAGTAAGAGGTCACCTCCACAATTCAAGTTATTTAAGGGTCAGGTTTGAAGCTTTCTTGTCTCTGTTGCTAGGACTATGTAAATCTGAAGGTAATTTCAAAACATTATTTGTTTATCGCAAATACTTTGTGTTTTTAATAATATATACATTTTATTTCCCTTCAAATAAACTTAACGAAATGTTTTCATTCTAATTCTCGTAATATAGAGTGCATATATTGCGGGGATGGTCGCCCAAAGTAATTTCATTTCAAGAACCGAAAATTTCAAACGAAAGCACTAGCTTAATATTTCCTACTTTTTAGCATATTTTAATGAGCACAGCCATCAAAAAAAATGTATCGTGCTTTAAAACGAATGTCAAATATGGATAAAATACGAATTTAAAAAAAAAAGTCTATGTAACTTTTTAAAGGTAAGGTTAGTTAGTTTAACCCTTTCAGGACCATAAGGTTTCTAAGAGTAAATATTAGTATGTAACTGTTTATTTTAGTTTGTTTAGACGTAAAATAAATAAAAATCATAAGAAAAATACATAACAATGTGTAGTTTTTTTGGAATTTTATGGGAAATATTTTACCCAATGGACTATAAAGGTAACACAAATTATAGTTAGGCTTATTATGCAATGTCTTTTATTTATTGGTTTATTAGAACAAAATGTTAACTAAAATAATACAAAATTATGAAATAAAATTACTATACAAAATGATGTGCTAATTATGATATTCTGCGAAGCAATTTCTTTTGGTAGTGAGGCAAAGATGGACATTGCACATAGTACATATATTATGCGTCCTGACAGTTCTGTTTTTGTTTTCTAAACGTTCCCGTTTACGTAATTGCGTTCGGCATACGTTCTATTTTGACATTCTGTATAAAAAATGCAGATAAGGTTATAATTAAATACGACAATCACCAATTTTAAAATGGGAAAAATGTTTCCCTTAGTCGTGAAAGGGTTAAAGGTTTCAAGAAAATGTCTGCATATACTTTTTTCTTATATTTTTCCCCCTTGCTAATCAAAGCAATGCCAAAGCTTTTATGCATATGAATAATGTTAAATATAGAAAATGTTTCATAAGAAATAGAGCAATTTGTACTCTTGTAAGGATTGGGTAGAGAGAAATTGCATTTTATCCATCAGATTACAGTCAATGGTTACTGTGCCAAAAAATAACATTAAGCATTGCTAAGACTGCTTACTCATAAATCTTATTTCTTTAATAAAATCGTCATTCTTATTCACCTTATCGACTACTAAAGAATACCTTTCCCTTCCTTTACTATTATTCAATATTACTTAATGCTACAGTCGTTCAAAAAAGTATCCGAACACTATGGTTGATTACAGAATTCAGAAAAAATATCTGGAGCGTGTACAGCAACTGTACACGCTCCAGTTACCGTTCACAGCAAATTGGAGCGTGTGCAGTAACTGCACACGCTCCAGTTTGCACGCTCACGGTTGCACACTCACGGACCAGTTTGCACGCTCCCAGTTGCACACTCACGGAAATATTGAGCGTGTGCAGTTACTGCACACGCTCAATATTTCCGTGAGTGAGCCCACACGATCTAGTATCAAAATAATATGACCACCTACAGTCGCGCAAAACAGTATCCGAACACTATGGTTGATTACAGAATTCAGAAAAAATATTTGGCAACTATTTTTTTTTTAGAAATTTGTGATCTGGCAACCTTCGTGTCACGTGAAAAGCGAATGTCAACGTGTCAACCTTCGTGTCACGTGACACGAAGGTTGCCAGACCACTGATTTCTAAAAAAAATCGTTGCCAGATATTTTTTCTGAATTCTGTAATCAACCCTAGTGTTCGGATACTTTTTTGAGCGACTGTAGGTGGTCATATTATTTTGATACTAGATCGTGTGGGCTCACTCACGGAAATATTGAGCGTGTGCAGTTACCGTTCACAGCAAACTGGAGCGTGTGCAGCAACTGCACACGCTCCAGTTTGCTGTACACGCTGCAGATATTTTTCCTGAATTTTGTAATCACGTGACACGAAGGTTGACAGATCACTAATTTCTAAACAAAACGTTGCCAGATAATTTTCATGAATTCTGTAATCAACCATAGTGTTCGGATACTTTTTTAGCGACTGTAGGTGGTCATATTATTTTGATACTAGATCGTGTGGGCTCACTCACGGAAATATTGAGCGTGTGCAGTTACCGTTCACAGCAAACTGGAGCGTGTGCAGCAACTGCACACGCTCCAGTTTGCTGTACACGCTGGATATTTTTCCTGAATTCTGTAATCACGTGACACGAAGGTTGACAGATCACTAATTTCTAAACAAAACGTTGCCAGATAATTTTCCTGAATTCTGTAATCAACCATAGTGTTCGGATACTTTTTTGAGCGACTGTACTCAGTTCTGAAAACCTTCCTATTTTAAAAACGGGGAATTTTATCCAATTCTCTGCACAGTACCTGTACCTATAATTTACCCTAATCACTATCTTAGCTAAGAGTACTGATATTAAACAAAGACTTAACAAAACGTTTCCTAATGACAATCAGTTAATTATTAACCATTTGATAAGAACACTGAATACTCACTCCAGCAATTCACACTTCACAGGACGTCTTTTGACGCAACACGTAGTTTTGAGCAGCAACGAATATTCATTTTCTTTCGAAACAATTGTACAGTTTCATAATTTGAGAGCATATAACAATTCATCATTGCCTTCTGTTTATTGTTGCAGCATACGTAACACAGACAGTAACAAAATATGTTACAACACAGATAACGAACATTTATAAATAATAATCACAATAAATCAGTAGTAAATAATCACAGGATAAGTCCTGTAGACATGGAACTCATGAAATTGATGAGCTGAAAAAAATTTGGTTTTCCCATGAGTGGGATTCGAACCCACGTCTCCAGGAAACATATCTGTTATGCTACCACTACACCACCAATGGCTAACCTTTTCTCAGCTTATGTGACCTTACAAACCTTCCGGATTTTATTTATTTGATTCGCACTAGTGGCGCCATCTATCCAGGAAGTGGGCAACTCTGTTGCCTTATTAGAGATGGAATTAATATTTGTCACTCACGCTCAGGGAGTTAAATCAATAAATCAGTAGTAAATAATCACAGGATAAGTCTTGTAGACATGGGTGGGTTCGAATCCCACTCATGGCAAAACCAAATTTTTTTCAGTTCATCATTTCATGAGTAATAACGACAATTTTGATTTTGCCCTGTTGAGATAAATTATGGAAATAAAAGTTGTACTGTCGCTCAAAAAAGTATCCGAACACTATGGTTGATTACAGAATTCAGAAAAAATATCTGGCAACTATTTTTTTTTAGAAATTAGTGATCTGGCAACCTTCGTGTCACGTGACACGAAGGTTGTCAGATCAGTAATTTCTAAAAAAAATCGTTGACAGTTATTTTTTATGAATTCTGTAATCAACCATAGTGTTCGGATACTTTTTTGAGCGACTGTACTCATTGATCATTACAATGAGATATACGTTATTATGTTAATTTAACACCAAAACTTATTATTTTATTCTGATAATAAATCACTGTTTTCTTAAAAAACTAATTAATCGAGACTTTTCTGTTTTAATCGATTAAACAAAAAAATTTGAATTAAATTAATTTTACGAAATCCTTGCAAAAATTCTTTGTGTGTATTTTTTTTTTGGTTAACATCAAAGGAAAAAAAAACTTTTTTTACTGATAAAAGGTTAAGAATTCTTAAAAAAATCTAAACTGCGCTACACGTCACAGTATATAATTAGCATTAAAAAAAGTCGAGACATATATCAGTTTAATGACAAATCTAATATTTTGTCAACAATATCGAAACGGGAACTATCACATTCCTGGAGTTTTAAGTAATGACATTCACAGATTTTGGTTAAGAATTTAAAAAAAAAGCTCTTCTGTCTACTGCAATAAGAGATTAATAACTAACTCTACCTTTTTTTTGTACAATATTAAGTTACACATTATTTTGAACACAACTGTATGTAATATATCTACAGTCGCTCAGAAAAGTATCCGAACACTATGGTCGATTACAGAATTCAGAAAAAATATCTGGAGCGTGTACACGAACTGTACACGCTCCAGTTACCGTTCACAGCAAACTGGAGCGTGTGCAGTTACTGCACACGCTCCAGTTTGCTGTGAACGGTAACTGCACACGCTCAATATTTCCGTGAGTAAGCCCACACGATCCAGGTCTTTGAATATCTGGAGCGTGTACAGTTTCCTGTACACGCTCCAGTTACCGTTCACAGCAAACTGGAGCGTGTGCAGTTACTGCACACGCTCCAGTTTGCTGTGAACGGTAACTGCACACGCTCAATATTTCTGTGAGTGGGCCCACACGATCCAGGTTTTTGTGAGCTCACACGTTACAATGTGCTGTGAACATTAACCGCAACCGCTCCAGTTTGCTGTGAACGGTAACTGCACACGCTCCATATTCATTGCATTATATATTCATACGCATCGACGAAGGATTGTAACCGAAAAACCTTCGTGTCACGTGACACGAAGGTTGCCAGATCACTAATTTCTAAAAAAAAAATCGTTGGCAGATATTTTTTTTCTGAATTCTGTAATCGACCATAGTGTTCGGATACTTTTTCGAGCGACTGTACCTTTCGAAGAGATAGGAAGATGATTAGACTTTGATTAGATCAACTTGCGTCAGGGAAAAAAAAGCAACAACAAAAAAGAGACAACACAGAATTAGTCATTGTTGACGTCACTCATCCTCTTTTGCATAATGGCCCGCTGAGAAAGCTTTTGACGTCATCATTCATCCCAGCATGGGGGAAGAAGGGGGGCGGAAAGACGAAGAAGTTCAAGAGCAATAGGTGAAAAAATTGATGAAGCAATGGCCATCAGGAATGTCAGCATTTTTTTTTTTCAATTTTCTTTGTTAGTTACTATTCTCTCCCGATCCTCATCGGGAGATCGGCGTCTTTCCGATGTGTCTATTAGCTGAAACTTCGGCCCATAGTCGGGAAACGTCGGGAGGGGAACCCGAAAGGAATGAATGCCTTTAATTTCTTTTGGTTTTTGTTTTTTCACACGAAGCATCATTTGGGAAAATGTTTTTTTTTTCTATTCTTCTCTCTACAATTTCTGCTGCTTAAGATTGTCCAACTGATTGGTGAGAGCATCGGCTCCTTGAGAGTGACGTCGCCCAGCCATCAGCTTGTTGATCAGAGGAATCGGACTCTGTTGAAAACAAAGAAAGAAATCATTTCGTTTAACCATCTTAATCTTATACTCAAAATAGCTGGGAAAAAATCATCGACATTTACAATTATCAGTATTGTCAAAAGACACCTATCTTGCTCTTTATTAGCGTTGCTATCGTCAATATTTACGGTTTGAATTAATAAATTTGATTAACTTTTAAACATTAATGATCATTTACAATCATCACTAAGAAACATTTGCATCATCAATGTTATTGAAAGAAAAAGATTGCTGTTTTACTTCTATTACTTTTGCAAGTATTGTTGTTACACTTACTATTTCTTAGTGTTGCTGTCACTCTCATTGTTGCTAGTGTTGTTATTGTCACTCTCATTGTTGCTAGTGTTGTTATTGTCACTCTCATTGTTGCTAGTGTTGTTATTGTCACTCTCGTTGTTGCTAGTGTTGTTATTGTCACTCTCATTGTTGCTAGTGTTGTTGTCACTCTCGTTGTTTCTAGTGTTGTTATTTTCACTCTCGTTGTTTCTAGTGTTGTTATTTTTACTCTCATTGTTGCTCGTATTGTTATTATCACTTTCATTGTTGCTAGTGTTGTTGTTGTCGCTCTCATTGTTGCTAGTGTTGTTGTCATTCTCTTTGTTGCTCGTATTGTTGTTGTCACTCTCATTGTTGCTAGTGTTGTTGTCACTCTCTTTGTTGCTCGTATTGTTGTTGTCACTCTCATTGTTGCTAGTGTTGTTGTCACTCTCTTTGTTGCTCGTATTGTTGTTGTCACTCTCATTGTTGCTCGTATTGTTGTTGTCACTCTCATTGTTGCTAGTGTTGTTGACATTACTGGTTTCATTCGTGTTTCCATCATCGTCGCTGTTGATTTTTAACTGTTTTTCTTTTATCGTCGACGTTGTTCCTGTTCTTCATGTTGATGGGAGAATTGGGGTTAGATTTCGATGACCTCTACACCTGACCGGAGTGAAAGGTTTTCCGTTCGGTGTTAAAGGGCAACTTTGTACTTACATAATGTCTTTTCTGTTCGTTTCTTTTACCTGTGAGATGAGAGGCACTTTTTTTGCACACAATGGGCTAAATGGCTAGGTCACAAGGATCCCAAGTGCTCAGAGAAGGTTGGGAAGAGGAGACTCACTGGACAGCTGTTGGCAGACAGATGAAGCCCATCGGTTTCCCCTTCATCACCGAGGACAAGATTTAGCGGAGATAAATCTCAACGCTGGCAGAGATTACACATAGAAAATATATTTTAAAAATATATTTTGAAATAGGGAATACAAGCGTTGTTATTCGTCAGAGGAACATCTAATCTTTAGAAAGAGAGTCGAACCCTTTCAATATTCACGAAAGGATGCAAATGTGTAAATTCTAAACCTTCAAACAACACTCACTGTTTAGAGTACTAACACTTGGCGTGACAGAATGTTTGCATTTATGCTCGTCACCTGAGAATGCAGATTGCGAAATCTCCAATTACAGGTTCAAATCGTCACCTTAATAATATTTTTTCGCGAATTCCGAAAGTCTCGTTGTTGTTGTTGTTGTAGAAAATATGTCATTAAAGATGATGAGGTCGATATAGAAATATGTCATTAATGATGATGAGGTAGATATAGAAATATGTCATTAATGATGATGAGGTAGATATAGAAATATGTCATTAATGATGATGAGGCCGATATAAAAATATGTCATTAATGATGATGAGGTAGATATAGAAATTTCATTAAAGATGATGATGTAGATATAGAAATATGTCATTAAAGATGATGAGGTAGATATAGAAATATGTCATTAAAGATGATCAAGTACATATAGAAATATATCATTAAAGATGATGAAGTAGATATAGAAATTTCATTAAAGATGATGAGGTAGATATAGAAATATATCATTAAAGATGATGAGGTAGATATAGAAATTTCATTAAAGATGATGATGTAGATATAGAAATATGTCATTAAAGATGATGAGGTAGATATAGAAATATGTCATTAAAGATGATCAAGTACATATAGAAATATATCATTAAAGATGATGAAGTAGATATAGAAATTTCATTAAAGATGATGAGGTAGATATAGAAATATGTCATTAAAGATGATGAGGTAGATGTAGTAAATGATGTCGTTGATGAGGACGAAGATATAGGAAAGGATGCCATTTATAATAATGGGGATGATATAACAATGCTAATGATTATGGGGAAGATGTAGGAAGAGGATGTCATTGATGAGGAGGAGGAAAGTGTAAGAAAGGATGACATTGATGAGGAGGCGTACCTAAAGGATGTCATTGATGATGATGATGATGATGATGATGATGATGATGATGATGATGATGATGATGATGATGATGATGATGATGAGGAGGAGGAGGAGGAGGAGGAGGAGGAGGAGGAGGAGGAGGAGGAGGAGGAGGAGGAGGAAAATGTAGCAAAGAATTTCATTGATGATAATGAAGTTGTAAAGAGGGATCAAAATAGATCATTTCAATGTCTCTTTCTGTCTGTCGAAGCAGGGAGAAATGAAGTTTTAACTCTCCTAAGCCAGATGGATTATAACTAGATGAAACGCGAGTCAGTTCATCAATAGCATCCACTAACGTCTGCCTGCAAATCCGATTAAAACAACTTTCTCTCTCCTCTCGCTTCGCACACGATAAAACTCTTCCGTTCAAAACAAACTGCAACAAATTGGAAAAAAAGATTCTAACTCCATTAATATCCACACCACTTCCAACTAATCTGTCTCCATAGATACGAATGTGCAGCTGATGCGACACCAGCATTCACTTTTCTCCACCCGCCACCCAAACGACCCCCCGCCCACCCCTCTCTCCCTCTCCATCGTCCAAATGCGGATCCCTTTTGACGCCAGTGATGCTATTTCTGGCGCGCACTGCGTCATCGGCCAGCGCCCGTTTGGCGCAGTGGGTTGCTATTTTTGTCTCTCCTGCCTGTGAATGATTCGCCCCCCCCCACCTTCTTCCCTCCCTTCCTCCACCCTTTAGTGATGGCAAATACTGAATGGGGCGCAAGGATCGATCATTCCAACCTCCTCGCCCTCAACGCACCCAACCAACCAGATCGATGGTGTTCTGACGCCGGCTGAGCGCTCATTGGACCGCTGCACTGCCCGCATCACGGTGACGTCACAGCCGTCTCACCATTGCTTTTTTTTATGGTTCCTTCTCCCATTCATGAAGAGAGAGCCGAGAGTGGCTCAATGGAGAGCGAGCTGGACTCACCAAGAGAAGGTTCGGTTCGCTCTCTCCTAGTGATAGAGAGTTAGGATGCATTACAGCTCACAGTATCTTTTGTGACACAATGGACTACATAGATAGGTCAAAAATTAATATTGGAGGTTGACATCTCGAAAATTGCAAAAGAGCATCCGCCACTCTTACTCTCAACTCTCGTCGAGATTTTAAAATCATTTATCTTTCTCCCTTCGATCAGAGGGGCTAAAACTGTCTCAATCGGTAGCGCGCCAGTCTTGTAAACTTCCTAATCTGCCCCTCACAGATCCGAATCTCACCTTGTGGCAAGTTTGAGATTTGTCTCCGCTAAGATCCCCCCCTCCTCCAACACCAACAACACCCTGCCAGAAAGAAGATGCACTTGGAAAAGGATTTTCATTCGAATGGGACGTTAATCCGTTACTCCATGGGTTGGGTTGTTTACCTCTGAGCGGCAGTTTTTTTTTGCACACACCATGGGCTAAATGACCAGGTCACAAGGACCCGAAGGCTCAGAGAAGGTTGGGGAAGGGGACCCACTGGAACAGCTGTTGGGAGACAGATGGTAGCCTCCCGTCAAGGCCATCCAGTGTGTCCTTTAACGTGCACAGGGTTTGGCTCTCCCGCACACGGGGCCACGGGTTAACGTCCCATCCGATGGACGGCGGTCTTTCCAAGCCCATCGGCTGTGACTCCATGTGAAAGAGAGTCATACCTTGCTCACGTTAAAGAACACGATGGATTGCCTTGACGAGAAGCTACCATCTGTCTCCTAACAGCTGTCCAGTGGGTTCCCTTTCCCAAACCGTCTCTCAGATATTAGGTTCTTTGTGACCTGGCCATTTAGCCCACAGTGTTCGCTGAGGTGTCACTTAGTGGTAGTACACACAGTGATAAAACTTTCCAAAAATGACCCATCTCCCAGTTCAAGATCAAATTTTCAATTTAACACTGTTGATTTTTAAATTGGACGAAAAGCGACTTTTGACACATTGAAATGACTTAATGTCCATGCAACGAACGATAAACAGAAACCATTTTTTTGCCAACTGCTGAAAAAACAAATTACCTAACCTTCTCTGAAACACATCCCACCCACGGGGATTGGATTGGATTGTTTTTGGCGGCACTTTTTTGCACACCATGGACTAAATGGCCAGGTCACATGGACCCCAAAGTCTCAGAGAAGGTTGGGGGAGGGGACCCATTGGAACAGCTGTTGGGAAACAGATGGTAGCCTCCCGTCAAGGCCATCCAGAATGTTCTTTAACGTGCACAGGGTATAGATCTCCCGCACGTGGCGCCACGGCTTAACGTCCCATCTGATGGACGACATCCTTTGGTTTTCAAAGGCGGGACTCGAACCTGGGAACTTCAGATTACGTGCACGGCGCGTTGACGACTGAGCCAGCCAAGCGCCGCCGCACTGGGCATTACCACAATTATGCTAATTAGGAAACGTTTCTTAAAATTAAAAAAGTCAATTTTTTTAATCCGGAAATTAATTTTCTCTCTGGTGTTTAAATAGAAACAAGTTAGCTACTGAATATATCTTTTCTTCCTTCTCTCCCATTGGCCTCTTTCATTCGAATCTGGCCAATAGCGCTTCGGGCTGCTTAATCGCTTACTTTTTTTCCCCAATGCGCATTGACGCACCAATTCTTTAGATATCCGACACGAATGTGCAAGCTTGCGCAAACGAGCCAGGCTTTCGGCACGCACAGCCGACATTGTTCGGTCAGGTCGTTTTCTCTGATATCTAAAGATGAAGTGAATGATAAAGAGAGAGAGAAGGGTGGGGAGGGAGACATACGAGTCATTTCCGGCCACGCACAAGAATAGGTTGAGCTCATTTGCGCTATTTTTGGACCTTTTCTGACAACCAGTCCATTTGAAAATGCGGCGATTTCGTTGGCGCTATTATCTGTACCCAGCAACCATCGTTTAATCGATGGATTTGACTCTACTTTTGAAAGGAAGTTCTGATGATCGTGTCTATTTAGGGACGGAGGGGGGGGGGGGGGGGGGTTAGACATGGAGGGGTGTCACGTGTATCAGGTGAAGCCCGTATTTAGGGAGGGTCCTATTGTGATTGGTTAAGAGAGACGACTTCGCTAATTATGGATTGTTGACGTCATTACAACAGCCGAGTTTTGATAATAGATTGGTTTAGCTGCTATTTATAAAGAGCGTCGGATTTTTCCTTTGGGGAAAAAATGAACCTTTTAAGGCATCAGTTGATTTCATGAATAGTTAGTTGAAAAAAAATTAATTTCGTCACGAGGGGGGGTGCGAACTGATAAAAATGGGGGCAGGGGTGGCTCAGTCGGTAGTGCGCCAGGCTCGTAATCTGTAGTTCCCAGGTTCTAGTCCCAGCTGGGTCGGCGTTGAGACTTATCTCCGCAAAACACCCCGCCCTGCCCACGGTCAGTAGGGGACACCAATGGGCTTGGAAAGGCCGCCGTCCGTCGGATGAGACGTTAAGCCGCGGCCCCGTGTGTGGGAGAGCCATACCCTCTGCACGTTAAAGAACACGCTGGATGGCCTTGACGGGAGACTACCATCTGTCTCCCAACAGCTGTTCCAGTTAGTCCCCTCCCCCAACCTTCTCTGAGCTTTCGGGGTCCATGCGACCTGGCCATTTAGCCCATTGTGTGCAAAAAAGTGCCACTCAGAGGTAAAACAAGCCAACCCGATAAAGTATCAGGTGCTTTGAGAGTCGAGCAATCTCAACTAGTTCGTTTTTCAGATATTTTTGAATATAAACCTTCCCAATTGAAATATTTTTCTACCCATTAGCGTCAAAACTCAGTTTTTTCAGTTACTAACTGTATGGCGAATATTTCAGGACATTTTCTATTCAGTTCCTGATACATTTGGTGATTTCTGAAAACGATATTTTCTGCTTCAATCATTCATGGGCAGGTTACGAGCACCCCGAAGCTCAGAACTGGATTGTGCAAGATTGCATGCAAATGAGGCCTACCCCTTTATAAAAATTTAACCAGGGCGTTATAAGTTTCATAAAAATACATGGAAATCAAATCTTTAAATGCTAAAACATTAGTTGTTTGAAACAAGATAATTATTATGAAACATTAACACATATTGTTCATAAACAATGCAAATAAACAATAGGAAATTCATAAGAAAAATAACAGCGCTTCACTGATCAATTGAAACTAAATATCTTTTGTGTTTAGGTAACAATAATGAAATAATGATATAATAATGATATAATAAACAATAATGATATAATAAACAGTGACGTATCTTGCAGGGAGAATTTGAGTTTGTGCACTACTGTGATTTGTATTCAAGTCTGCTCCCAATTTTAGCAGATCTTAGCAGCATGCGAACAATTCTTTTAAATGTTAGGAGTTATTATTCTTCGAAATAAATATTATTATTTAAATTCCCCTCGACCAATCGATCAATTTTTCTTTGGAAAAATTTTGTCTCCCTGTTTCTTCTAATAATACGCCATTATTATTAATCCACTCAACTATACATTATCTATCCATCCTCTATCCATTCATCTTCCATCCTCTATCCATTCATCTATCCATCCTCTATCAATCCTCTATTTATTCATCTATCCATCCTCTATCCATCCTCTATTTATTCATCTATCCATCCTCTATCCATTCATCTATCCATCCTCTATCAATTCATCTATCCATCCTCTATCCATTCATCTATCCATCCTCTATCCATTCATCTATCCATCCTCTATCCATTCATCTATCTATCTTCTCTCCGCTCATCTATCTATCCATTCTCTATTTGCTCATCTATCTATCATTTTCTTCTCAGCTATTTATTTTCTATCAACCCATCTTAACCATCATCTATCTGCTCATCTTTCCATCTTCTATCTCCTCATTTATCCATAATATGTCGGATCATTTTCCATCTGTTATCAATCCATCGTACACTCATCTATACACCTTCTTTCCGCTTATCTATCCCTTCAACTTACATTTTCTTATCTGCTCGTCAATTCATCAGTTATCTTTTATTCATCATCAATACTCTCATATTTCTATCTTTTATCCTCCGATCTTTCATCTTATACGCGCTCATTATTTATTTCTCTTCTCAACTCAATCTCCCTCAACTACCCATTATTTATCCACTCATCTATCCATCTTCTATCCTCTCATTTATCCGCCTTCCATCCTCTCATTTATCCGCTTTCCATCCTCTTATTTATCCGCCTTCTATCCTCTCATTTATCCGCCTTCCATCCTCTCATTTATCCGTCTTCCATCCTCTCATTTATCCGCCTTCTATCCTCTCTCTTTTATCCGCCTTCCATCTTTTCATCTGTCCATCTTCTATCCTCTCATTTATTCGCCTTCCATCCTCTCACTTATCCTCCTTCTATCCTCTCATTTATCCGCCTTCTCTCCTCTCATTTATTCGCCTTTCACCCTCTCATTTATCCTCCTCCTTCTATCCTCTCATTTATTCGCCTTCCATCCTCTCATTTATTCTCCTTCTATCCTCTCATTTATCCGCCTTCTATCCTCTCATTTATTCGACTTCCATCCTCTCATTTATCCTCCTTCTATCCTCTCATTTATCCGCCTTCTATCCTCTCATTTATTCGCCTTCCATCCTCTCATTTATCCTCCTTCTATCCTCTCATTTATCCTCCTTCTATCCTCTCATTTATTCGCCTTCCATCCTCTCATTTATCCTCCTTCTATCCTCTCATTTATCCGCCTTCTATCCTCTCATTTATTCGCCTTCCATCCTCTCATTTATCCTCCTTCTATCCTCTCATTTATCCGCCTTCTATCCTCTCATTTATTCGCCTTTCATTCTCTCATTTATCCTCCTTCTATTCTCTCATTTATCCATTATTTTTTCATTCAGGAAGGCTTAATACTACTAACCACCTCTACAATTTCACCAATTACACCATACCTAATATTACCTTGAACCTTAGGGGGTTTTGTAACTTGGTCACATAAGCGCCGAAAGAAGATATATTTGGGGTGGGCTCTCTTTACCTCTTCCTTCCCTTAAACACACCTGGATACTCAATAACACTAAAATACCCTTCGAGATATAAACACGACACACCTTGCAAATATGCGAAGCACCTCCATGAAAGTAACGAAAGCCACCAGAAATTTTATTATTTTCAAATAATATTCATAACGAAATGCAAATATTTAAAAATCTTTAAATATATTCTTGGGGAACCGATTTCCCGTTCATAATTAACGTTACTTTTCCAAAATTTCTTCCCCAATGCGGCAAGGCCAGTCTCAGATGCAAAACGGGCGGGCAATCCTCTCTGTCACTGTTCCCTGGTCGTTTATGGCACCAAAAGGGGGTTCTTTAGCATCTCTCCCCCCTCCCACTTCTCTTCATTCGGTGGGTTGGGTTGGGTTGTTTTACCTCTGAGCGGCACTTTTTTGCACATTATGGGCTAAATGGCCAGGTCACATGGACCCCGAAGGCTCAGAGAATGTTGGGGGAGGGGACCCACTAGAACAGCTGTTGGGAGACAGATGGTAACCTCCCGTCAAGGCCATCCAGCGTGTTCTTTAACGTTGGGTTGTTTTACCTCTGAGCGGCACTTTTTTGCACACCATGGGCTAAATGGCCAGGTCACATGGACCCAGAAGTCTCAGAGAAGGTTGGGGGAGGGGACCCACTGGAATAGCTGTTGGGAGACAGATGGTAGCCTCCCGTCAAGGCCATCCAGCGTGTTCTTTAACGTTGGGTTGTTTTACCTCTGAGCGGCACTTTTTTGCACACCATGGGCTAAATGGCCAGGTCACATGGACCCCAAAGGCTCAGAGAAGGTTGGGGGAGGGGACCCACTGGAATAGCTGTTGGGAGACAGATGGTAGCCTCCCGTCAAGGCCATCCAGCGTGTTCTTTAACGTTGGGTTGTTTTACCTCTGAGCGGCATTTTTTTGCACATCATGGGCTAAATGGCCAGGTCACATGGACCCCGAAGGCTCAGAGAAGGTCGAGGGAGGGGACCCACTGGATCACCCGTCAAGGCCATCCAGCGTGTTCGTTAACGTGCACAGGGTATGGCTCTCCCGCACACGGGGCCATGGCTTAACATCCCATCCGACGGACGGCGGCCTTTCCAAGCCCATCGGTGTCCCCTACTGACCGTGGGCAAGGCGGGGAATTTTGCAGAGATAAATCTCAACGCTGACCCAGCTGGGACTCGAACCAGCTGAAACTACAGATTACGAGCCTGGCGCGCTACAGACTGAGCCACCCCCGCCCCCTTTATTTGGTGATTTAAAAATAAAGATCCTTCTTCTGACATACACTGAGTAATGTCGCATTCGTTTATTGTTTCCGCCTCTGAAACATTGTGGGGACTTAGTCCAAAAATATCTCCATTGGGGGATGGAAGTTGGGGGCAGTAAGTATTAAATGAGACTTATTTTAGTTAATGGTCCCGTGTCATGCGAGGTCGAGCTTTCGTGATCTCGAGGTGCATGATTTCCATTCCTGTTTTGTTTTCTTCCCTCCCCCCCGTTTTGTGATGAATGACAACCGAAAGCGATGGCAACGCTTGGCGATCTATTTTTAGATCGTGTGATTAATGGAAGTGCCTCGTACATTAATGAAAAATAAAAATGAAACGAGAATGTCTGAAAAGTGAAAAGAATGCGAGACGGCTTCATAAATAAAGTTGTAAACGAATCGGTTATTCAAAGCACGAAACGTTTTTGCTTTATATTCAAACGGAAATAAAAATTGGAAGCACTCCAAAAAACTTTTAAAATAAAAGTTGCACACTAGACTGTACAGTCTCTCAAAAAAATATCCGAACACCATGGCATGTAATCAACCACAGTGTTCGGATATTTTTTTGAGCGACTGTACGATACACAAACGGGGGCGGGGGTGGCTCAGTCGGTAGCGCGCCAGGCTCGTAATCTGCAGTTCCCAGGTTCGGGTCCCAGCTGGGTTAGCGTTGAAATTTTATCTCCGCAAAATTCCCCGCCCTGCCCACTGTCAGTAGGGGACACCGATGGACTTGGAAAGGCCGCCGTCCGTCGGATGGGACTTTAAGCCGTGGCCCCGTGTACGGGAGAGCCATACCCTGTGCACGTTAAAGAACACGCTGGATGGCCTTGACGGGAGGCTACCATCTGTCTCCCAACAGCTGTTCCAGTGGGTCCCCTCCCCCAACCTTCTCTGAGCCTTCGGGGTCCTTGTGGCCTGGCCATTTAGCCCATGGTGTGCAAAAAAGTTAAAGAACACGCTGGATGGCCTTGACGGGAGGCTACCATCTGTCTCCCAACAGCTGTTCCAGTGGATCTCCTCCCCCAACCTTCCCTGAGCCTTCGGGGTCCTTGTGACCTGGCCATTTAGCCCATGGTGTGCAAAAAAGTGCCGCTCAGAGGTAAAACAACGCAACCCAACAATACACAAACAATTAAGTTCTATATATCTCACAAGTATTAATACAACATATTAAAACCGTCCTCTAACATATTATATTTCGTTCCAACGCAATTTTAACTTCTTGCAAGTTAGGACGTTTACATAGTTTGATAGATTTGAACTGATGAAATTTCTTTCACTAAATCAGATTGCGATCGGTGTCTTATTGACCTTGACCTCCTTAATGACAAAAAAAATGTAAAAAAAAGAGAAATGAAATATCTTAATAACCAAAAATGAGGAGATTCTTAAACAGCCTTTTTTCTTCTGTCTACGATGAGAACGCAGTTTCATAAGCTTCTTATAATTCTTGCAATAGAAGCAATGTCAAAATAAATGTTATTGCCTCGTAATAAACAATCGTTTGTGCCCGTGATTCCTTAACTTTCCGAGAAAAAAAGAGAATCATTATATTACGTCTTCATTCATATTCCCGCATTTAAAGAATTCAAAACTCTAATTTTCAATTTATTTTAATCTTTTTTGAACTCCGACAATTGACAATTATTAAAACGTGGGACGAAATACGACGAAAAACAGAAGGTTGAAAAAGTCATTCTCTTCATCAAGACAGACGAATCTCCTAATGATGCTGCTCTTCGAGAGCAGGCGTTACCATCGCAACCGGTAACTAGGGGCAACTTGCGGGAAGTTAACAAATTGGGTTGGGTTGTTTTATCTCTGAGCGGCACTTTTTTGCACACAATGGGCTAAATGGCCAGGTCACAAGTACCCCGAAGACTCAGAGAACACGACTCAGAGTCACGTGACACGAAGGTTGCCAGATCACTAATTTCTAAAAAACCTCGTTGCCAGATATTTTTTCCGAATTCTGTAATCAACCATAGTTTTCGAATATTTTTTTGAGCGACTGTACCAATCCAAAAAGAACTTTTCGTTTACCTCCAAAAACAAAAAAAAAATAATAATATGTACAAGACTGTACAACAAAGCGAAAACAGTAGCTCGTTTTATTTATTTATTTTTTAAAAAAACGAGCTAAAAGGAGAAAAAAAAATCATCCGGGACTACATCAAATGAAGTATAGAAAAACTAAACCGAAAAATAAAAAACGAAGATTAAAAAAAAACAAGAGGCATGAAAAAATAAGTTCTTGAGAAAACATCCCTTCAGGCATCGGCCCTCCTGAAGCGAGGCTTTTCCTGGAGAAATGAAGGCGCGAGCATTTCCCACTGCTCGACTCTCAACTCTCTTCAGACAAACACGGTTATCTTTTATAAAGTTTTTGGCCTGATTATTATGCAAATTGAATCTTTCCCTTGGACTTCTTATGAACAGCGTTGTTCATCCTCTTGTAAGTTCTTCTCTCCGTTTACTTTTTCCTTGGTGGGGGGGGGGGGGGTCTACGTATGAAACTGTGTTCGTTAACGTAAAGCTCTGTGACGCAGAAGCATGCGGAGAGAAGAAAAAATGTTTTTTTTTTTGTCCTTGACATAAGCCTGATAATAGAGTGAAGAGTTCCTATTATTATTTCCTTGCGTAAGGTAAAGAAAAAGAAGTGTTGTAATCGTGAGAGGAAATAAAATCGATATGGAATTTTTCTTTTTTTCGTTAAGGATACGTTTTTAGCAGTATCATAAACCTAAAAGGAATGTTGTTTTTAGGAGTATCAGAAGTCTAAATGGTGTTTTTAAAGAGTATCAGAGGTCAAAAAGGTGTTGCTTCTTAGGAGTATCTAAAGTCCAAAAATGTTTTAGGAATATCTGAAGTCCAAAGATGTTTTTAGGAGTATCTGAAGTCCAAAGATGTTTTAGGAGTGTCTGAAGTCCAAAGATGTTTTTAGGAGTATCTGAAGTCCAAAGATGTTTTAGGAGTGTATGAAGTCCAAAGATGTTTTTAGGAGTATCTGAAGTCCAAATATGTTTTAGGAGTATCTGAAGTCCAAATACGTTTTAGGAGTGTCTGAAGTCCAAAGATGTCTTTAGGAGTATCTGAAGTCCAAATATGTTTTAGGAGTCTGAAGTCCAAAGATGTTTTAGGAGTGTCTGAAGTCCAAAGATATTTTAGAAGTGTATGAAGTCCAAATATGTTTTAGGAGTATCTGAAGTCCAAAGATGTTTTTAGGAGTATCTGAAGTCCAAATATGTTTTAGGAGTCTGAAGTCCAAAGATGTTTTAGGAGTGTCTGAAGTCCAAAGATATTTTAGAAGTGTATGAAGTCCAAATATGTTTTAGGAGTATCTGAAGTCCAAAGATGTTTTTAGGAGTATCTGAAGTCCAAAGATGTTTTTAGGAGTATCTGAAGTCCAAAGATGTTTTAGGAGTCGGAAGTCCAAAGATGTTTTAGGAGTGTCTGAAGTCCAAAGATGTTTTAGGAGTGTCTGAAGTCCAAAGATGTTTTAGGAGTGTCTGAAGTCCAAAGATGTTTTAGAAGTGTATGAAGTCCAAAGACGTTTTAGGAGTGTCTGAAGTCCAAAGACGTTTTAGGAGTGTCTGAAGTCCAAAGACGTTTTAGGAGTGTCTGAAGTCCAAAGACGTTTTAGGAGTGTCTGAAGTCCAAAGATGTTTTAGGAGTGTCTGAAGTCCAAAGATGTTTTAGGAGTGTCTGAAGTCCAAAGATGTTTTAGGAGTATCTGAAGTCTAAACATTAAACTTTTTAGAGTAACAGAAGTCTAAAAAATGTGTTTTTTTAGGGGTGTCAGAAGTCTGAAAGGTGTTTTTGTTATGCTGTTTGTCTGTCAGTGTCGATCGTTAGTACTTAAATAATTTGATTTGTTAGGATGAACTTTTATATTTGGGGGTTGTTTTACCTCTAAGCATCAATTTTTTGCTCTCAATGGGCTAAATGGCCAGAGCACAAGGACCCCAATGTCCAATGAGAAGGTTGGAGGCAGGGGACTCATTGGACAGCTGTTAGGAGATAGATGAATGCCTCCCGTTAAGGGCATCTAGCATGTTGTTTAATGTGCTCAGAGTGCTCATGATATTACATCTCATCTGACGGACGGCGGCCTTTCAAAGCTCATTGGTGTTCTCTTTCTCACTGAGGGCACTGCGGGAGGGGGGATAAGTTCTTTGCAGTAAATATTTATTTCGACACCCATTGTGACACATTCAAATCATTATCTGTTTCAATTTAAAAAACTGTCATTGATAACTAATGCGTGATTTTTGCGCCAAGAGAAAGTTCGTTCTTTCCCTTGCAACACACATGAATTTTGCTATAGTTTTCCTCCCAGACAACCTAACCCGTGGACCTTGGGTTGGGTAGTTTTACCTCTGAGCGGCACTTTTTTCCACACAATGGGCTAAATGGCCAGGTCACAAGTACCCCGAAGACTCAGAGAAGGTTGGGGGAGGAGACCCACTGGGAAAGCTATTGGGAGACAGATGGTAGCCTCCCGTCAAGACCATCCAGCGTGTTCTTTAACGTGCACAGGGTATGGCTCTCCAGCACACGGCGCCATGGTTTAACGTCCCATCCGACGGACGGCGGCCTTTCCAAGCCGGTCGGTGGCCCTTATTGACCGTGGATAGGGCGAGGAATTTTGCGGAGATAAATCTCAAAGCTGACCCAGCTGGGACTCGAACCTGGGAACTGCAGATTACGAGCCTGGCGCTCTACCGACTGAGCCACCCCCGTCCCTAACCCGTGGACCATAAGACGTAGATATAAAACTCTTATGATACTTCTGCACAGCGATTGCAAACAGGGTACATACAATGGGTTAAGCTTTTTTTTTAATACCAACCTTGTAGTTGTTGTTCTTTGCCCTGGAGAGCTGTTCTTCCAGAGAGGCCCACGTGGACTGCTGACTACTCTTGCCAGGTCGGAACAGTGGGAATTCTTTTTGACCCCTCTGCGAAGAGGTGAAAGGTCGCCAGATATCTTCATTGGTCTTTGAGAGATGGCCTGATGTCTGCTTCTGTGAAAGTGAAGAAGAGGAAGAAGAAGATAAGGAGGAGGAGGAGGATGCTGGTGGAAGAGGAGGAGACAGAGGAGATGAGGATGGTGAGAGTGGAGAAGGAGAAGGAGCTTCATTGGATGAGGAGGAGGATGGAGGTATCTCAGTAGTTGATGGAATGGGTGCAGATGACGGTAATGGAGCAGGTTTCTTTGCAGTTTGTGTCTCGTCAGCATTGGGGAAGATATCACGAGCTTCGATTTGACTCCTTCGTTGGATGTCTAAGATGTCAATAGGATCGAGATCTCTTTCTCTTGGTTGCCATCCCCGAAGGACGTAGTTGACCATTAGGTCATTGTACAGGTCACCGTCTGCTTCTGCGTCGGGAGCGTCTTGGACGTAGCCTCCTTCTGCGTAGACCGGAGCCCAATCGTTATCGTAATCGTAGGCGCCATAATCTTCGTCTTCGTTCATCTCCATCGCGTTGCTAGGCAACTGCTGCAGCTGGATCAGAGCGTCGGCCCATTGAGGAGGAAGGGCATAGACGTCGTCGGAGGAGGAGGGGATGCCGTAGGATGATAGAGATGCGGCAGGAGAGTAGGACTGCTGCGAGATAAGAGGAGCAGAGACCATTTGGGTGTCGACCTGAGGAAAATAACGCGTAATTGGCAGCCGGAGTCGATCTCCGAGATCGACTGACCGTCGGGATGGGATTCGTCTGATGGCGTACATAGGATCATAGGGTAACTTGCGGCTGTATAGCATCTGGGCTTTAGATGCTGTAACCCAGGCAACGGACAGAAGGAAGAGATGGAAGTAGACCATGATGGGGGCGGATTTTCGCTTTGCTGTACTGTTGAGGATGATACCTGTAGAAGGAATAAGATATAGGTTTTGAAATATATTTAGATATGCTAACTGGAAAAAAATCACAGTTCGATATTTTATTAAAAATATTTTTTAACACTGTTGAAACTGTTAAAATGCTAAGAACAGGAAAGCTTTATAAAATATAATGGTAAATACGTATTAAATAATAGATGAATAGGGTTATTATCAGAATGAAGGGGTTAAAACAAGGAAATTGTCCCTTCACTTTACTCTTACTTACTCACTTTTAGTATTCACGATTTTCGCATTTGCCGACTGACCAATCATAGATTCCGTCATTGTTATGGGGGGGGGATAAAACTGAAAATAACATTAATACTATTTCCAATAACATGGCATCTCTTAGAAACAATGCAAACTGGTGCTTTTATAAGTACTCTCATAAATTTGACTTTTGTTATTCTTTGGCTTTGTCTATCCTGTCGTAAGCAAAGACGTGAAATGAGTTCTTCTTCGTCAAAGGTATAGTAGCAGTCGCGGAACAAAGGTGCGAAAAAGAAGTCAGTAGTCATCGTCGGGTAAAGGTATAGAAAGTGGTCATCGTCGGGCAAAAGGTGTAAAAGTAGTCATCGTCGGGTAAAAGTATAGAAAGTGGTCATCGTTGGGCAAATGTGTAAAAGTGGTCATCGTCGGGCAAAGATGTAAAAGTAGTCATCGTCGGGTAAAGGTATAGAAAGTGGTCATCGTTGGGCAAAGGTGTAAAAGTGGTCATCGTCGGGCAAAGGTGTAAAAGTGATCATCATCGGGTAAAGGTATAGAAAGTGGTCATCGTTGGGCAAATGTGTAAAAGTAGTCATCGTCGGGTAAAGGTATAGAAAGTGGTCATCGTTGGGCAAATGTGTAAAAGTGGTCATCGTCTGGCAAAGATGTAAAAGTGGTCATCGTCGGGCAAAGGTGTAAAAGTGGTCATCGTCGGGCAAATGTGTAAAAGTGGTCATCGTCGGGCAAAGGTGTAAAAGTGGTCATCGTCGGGCAAATGTGTAAAAGTGGTCATCGTCGGGCAAAGGTGTAAAAGTGGTCATCGTCGGGCAAAGGTGTAAAAGTGGTCATCGTCGGGCAAAGGTGTATAATGGAGTCATCCTCGGGTAAGTGTAAAGAGTGGTCATCGGACAAAGGTGTAAAAAGGAGTCATTGTCGGGCAAAGATGTAAAAAAGTAGTAGTAGTAGTCGAGCAAAGATATAAAAAGTCATCATATGGTCATCCCTGAGATGGATCCCGGAGACGATTCCAGCAACTTAAAAACGTGCGAGATGATCAATCTCAACCAAAGTTATAAAAAATTAGGTGTTCATTGTTGATCAAATCTGTAAGAGAAGTGGTCAACTAAATTTTGTTTTTTTTAACCTCTGAGTGTCATTTATTCTCACACAATGGGCAAAATGGCCAGGTCACAAGAACCCAAAGACCTCAGAGAGGTTTGTCAAAGGGATCCACTAGATAGCTATTAGAAGACATAATGGCGTCTAGGTCATCAGGCGTGCAATTTAACGTGCACAGGGCAAGACTCTCCCGCACACGTAAAATGTGCGGGAGTCTTAACAATGCCAATCCGACAGACGGCGTGCTTCCCAACCCATTCGGTGTTCCCTACTAACCGATGGCAAGGCGACGAGATTTGGGAGAGTATCTGGAGCGTGTACAGCAACTGTACACGCTCCAGTTACCGTTCACAGCAAACTGGAGCGTGTGCAGTTACTGCACACGATCCAGTTTGCTGTGAACGGTAACTGCACATGCTCAATATTTCCGTGAGTGAGCGCACACGATCCAGGTTTTTGTGAGCTCACACGATCCAATGTGCTGTGAACGTTAACCGCAACCGCTCCAGTTTGCTGTGAACGGTAACTGCACACGCTCCATATTCATTGCATTATATATTCATACGCATTATGTATATTAAAAAAGTATCCGAACACTATGGTCGATTACAGAATTCAGAAAAAATATCTGGAGCGTGTACACGAACTGTACACGCTCCAGTTACCGTTCACAGCAAACTGGAGCGTGTGCAGTTACTGCACACGCTCCAGTTTGCTGTGAACGGTAACTGCACACGCTCAATATTTCCGTGAGTGAGCGCACACGATCCAGGTTTTTGTGAGCTCACACGATCCAATGTGCTGTGAACATTAACCGCAACCGCTCCAGTTTGCTGTGAACGGTAACTGCACACGCTCCATATTCATTGCATTATATATTCATACGCATTATGTATATTAAAAAAGTATCCGAACACTATGGTTGATTACAGAATTCAGAAAAAATATCTGGCAACGATTTTTTTTTAGAAATTAGTGATCTGGCAACCTTCGTGTCACGTGAGGGTTGCCATATCACTAATTTCTAAAAAAAATCGTTGCCAGATATTTTTTTTCTGAATTCTGTAATCAACCATAGTGTTCGGATACTTTTTTGAGGACTGCATCAATTTAACCGTCGCCAAGTTAGGTCAGCTTGCATTTGGGAATTAAACCAATAAAAAAAATCTGTTTGGCATTTCGCGTGACTTGAAAAAGAAGCGATTCAGCAACCTTAGCGTTCAATACGTGCTCCTTCGTGATTAAGATGTAAGAAGTTGACAGAGCAAATCTCTTTTACCACACGCCACAGCGATTGAGTGGTAAACGATGGAGATAAGGCTGAGGGGGGGGGAGAAGATAGGGGGAGTCAGTCTCTTTCTTGGAAGTCATTATCGTACTCCAAAAGCGAAATTTGAACATTTTTCTCTGGTGTCGACTAGGTTTTCGCATCAACGCATCCAAATAATTTTCCTGGAAGTTTTCCAATTCCCGCCGCCGTTTTCTTCGTCTGCAGAGAGAGCAAGACAGAAGAATATTGGATGACTGGAAGGGGATCTTAAAACAACAGTTGACGTTGCGAGAAGTACGTAACTATGCAATCATCGATCATGCTTTTGTTTATTGTTATCGTCATTTCCTTTTAACTACGTATCTTTCGATTATGATCTCACTTCCGTTTGATCTAAGCTCGAGCCACGGTCTCTGATTACTTTCGACTCTTTTGTTTGTTTGTTTTGTTTCCTTTGTTTGTTCGCTTTTTTTTTTCTCTCTCTGTTCATAAAAAACGACCTTATATTTTCGCTTTGTCGTCTGTCTGGTCTGTAAACATTCAATTTCTTTGCTTCCGTATATGATTTAAAAATTATTCTTGGATTGGATAGGTTTTGATGAGATATTAACATTCGCATTTTCTGACTCTCCCAATAGCTCAAATTGCGCCCTCTAACGACGGAAAGAGTTGTAAAATACAGATATTTGAAACGAACATTACCAACGATCTATTTACGGTAGAAATTTGAATTTTTTTATGGTGAAAAGCGATGATTAATTGATTTACATTGGCAACAATCATTTGCCGCTTTACCCCCAGGGGGAGTGAAAAAAACGCACCTTATTTGTTTTAAGAATTAAACGGAAAATTCTTTTAATTGTCTTTTATAGATACTAATAAAATATTACTTTTTGTCTTTTCGAAAATCATGCAGTAATTCGAATTCCCGCCATTAGAGGGTGGTGTATGGCTCTCCCACACACACGGTGCCACAGAGGCCTTTCCAAGCCCATCGATGACCTATACTGACCGAGGGCAGGGTGGGGAGTTTTGCGGAGATAAATCTCAATCGTGAAATAAAAAAACTTCCTTCTCTCTGAAAATGAGCTGCCCATTTTCGCCCGAGTCTATATGTGCATTCTTCTTCTGTTCCGTTTGTTCCTAAATAACTTTCCAACGCTTGGCTTAATTTTTGTTGATTTTTTTTCTGACACAGATTGTTTATAGATAAATATACATTCCTCTTACAAAGACAAACTAATACATCTATTTCTCAAACAAAAACAATTCGATAATCATTTTTAGAGATACAGTCGCTCAAAAAAGTATCCGAACACTAAGGTTGATTACAGAATTCAGAAAAAATATCTGGCAACGATTTTTTTAGAAATTGGTGATCTGGCAAGACACGAAGGTTTGCCAGATCACTAATTTCTAAAAAAATCTTTGCCAGATATTTTTTTCTGAATTCTGTAATCAACCGTAGTGTTCGGATACTTTTTTGAGCGACTGTAGGTGGTCATATTATTTTGATACTAGATCGTGTGGGCTCACTCACAGAAATATTGAGCGTGTGCAGTAACTGCACACGCTCCAGTTTGCTGTGAACGGTACAGTTGCTGTACACGCTCCAAATATTTTTCCTGAATTCTGTAATCACGTGACACAAATATTTGCCAGATCACTAAAATCTAAAAAAATCGTTGCCAGATATTTTTTCTGAATTCTGTAATCAACCAATATGTTCGGATACTTTTTTGAGCGACTGTACAAAGAAACCATAATAATGTTTTTAATTCTAAACCTGAAACAAGGAGAGAGATTTGAAAATTTTATTTTACAATTCTTTATATAAATATATAACACACATTTATATTGACAATTTTTGATTACATAATTCTGTTTTTTTTTTTATTATTTCATTCGCTTGAAGTATTTGCGTTAGCTCATCAACTACTCCAGCGATGGAAAATATTTATTTCAACTGGACTTAAAGCTTTGATATGGTATTATTCTTAAGGTATAGTTTCGTTTTCAGTTTCGCTCACTACTGCCTGTTGTTTTCTCGACCCTAGTCCTAAGAAAGACTAAAGATGAATATTTAAATATAATAAAAAAATTATCAACTTTTAGCCCGTTTAAAGATTCGAAATTCGAAAAGCGGGAAAAAAACGAGCCTTCTTGAAAATGCGATTGGAAGATTTTAAATGCGTCCCAAGCCGTCCCCTGTGATGTTAGTTTCCGTGTATAATGACTTGCACTGCAAGGAAAACATTTAACAGGCGCTGACATGCCTTTATTAAACCCTTAAAGATTCTTGCTGTTAGTATCTATGATTAAAGGGACCTGGGTTCGAGCCCCAGGTAAGGCATGGGTGTTGATTTGCTACTGAGGTCCTGCCATCCTCACAGACCTTCCAGTACGGCGTATAAATCGACAGGCTCTTGTCAGATCTCCATGGCAACTGACTACTTGAGGACATATTTATTATTTACTAATAGTTAGGTTGTTTTGCCTCTGAGAGGCACTTTTTTTGCACACAATGGGCTGAATAACCAGGTCACAAGGACCCCAACGGCTCATAGAAGGTTGTAGCGAAGGGACTCATTGGACAGATGTTGGGAAACAGATGGTAGCCTTCAGTCAAGGCCATCCAGGGTGTTCTCTAACATGCACAGGGTATGGCTCTTACGCTCACTGCACCACAGCTTTACGTACCATCCGACGGACGGCGGACTTTCCAAGCCCATCGGTCTCCCCTTCCTCACCGATGGCAGGATGGGAATTTAGCGGAGATAAATCTCGACGCTGGCACAGGCGGGACTCGAACCTGGAAACTGCAGATTATGAATCTGCCAAGCTACCAAACGGCCAAAATCCGCCTCTACGAATTAGTGTCATATGAAAGCTTGCGATGAGGGGAGTTCCTGGGTTACTTCGAGTTACGCCCCACTCTTCTTACCCACAACCCCCTCCCCCCCCCACCAAAAAAAAGGAGTGGAAATTACTTCACGAGGGTCAATCTCAACGAGTTACATCTCAAATGTGAGTCTTGTGACGAAGACAACATTGTGGGCGACCCCAAATCACACCCACACATATTCCCTCCAAGGGTAGGACTGGGGGCGGATAAGAGAACCTACCCCTACCCATTCCCTCTAGAATGCTCATAAAGGTAATAAAGGCAAAAAATTATTAAACTTAGTTTTATTTCATGTATATTTAAACAAATTTTTAAAGACCGGTAAAACCGAGGAGGAAATGTTACAAAGCATTGAAAATCGTGTCTCTTTCCCTCCCACAACTTTATATTCATCCTCTCCATTCTTCCTCTCCATTATTCCTTTCTTATTCCTTTCCTCTCCGTTCTTCCTCTCCGTTCTTCCTTTCCTCTCCATTCTTCCTTTCTTATTCCTTTCCTCTCCGTTCTTCCTTTCCTCTCGTCAATATAGGTTCCTTTCCATTCTTCCTTTTCCTCCCCATTCTTCCTCTCCATTCTTCCTCTCCTCTCCATTCTTCCTTTTCCTCTCCATTCTTCCTCTCCATTATTCCTCTCCATTACATTCTCAATGAGTTGGACAAGAATCTGTAATCTATCACTCTCAGCTGTCCGCTTTAGAATTATTGCAACCCGACCCACACAAGGTCCATTGACATTGCCCCTAGGTTTTTATGCTTCGCTATCCATAAGCAATTCTTTCCTAGGTTATTAGGCCTATATCAAGCTCTTTAAGTATACTTATTGGTAGGACCCTAAATGTTCTGAAAACCCCGGGGCGGGGGGGGGCTCGTAATCTTCAGTTAGTAATCCTCCGCACCAGGCTCGTAATCTTCAGTTCCCAAGTTCGAGTCCCAACTAGGCCAGCTTTGAGATTTATCTCCGCAAATGTTCCCACGTTTACGGGACACTGATGTGTTTGAAAAGTCCACCGTCCTTCGGATGGGACGTTAAGCCGTGGCCCCGTGTGCGGGAGAGCCATACCCTGTGCACGTTAAAGAACACGCTGGATGGCCTTGACGGGAGGCTATCATCTGTCTCCCAACAGCTGTTCCAGTGGGTCCCCTCCCCCAACCTCTGAGCCTTCGGGGTCCTTGTGACCTGGCCATTTAGCCCATGGTGTGCAAAAAAGTGCCGCTCAGAAACAAAACTACCCAACCTTCTGAAAATCCTTAGACCAGGAATTCTCCAAAATGCGTGAAAAGAACTGCAAGGCTTTGAAGAAAATAATGAAATCTTTCAATATAGGTCCTATATTGTAGGGAAGCGAGAAAAAAACGAATAAATTTATCTATTTTTTGTGAAACCTTTTACAAATCCCTAAACTATTTTACCCAGTGTCACTGGGCGTTTTGTATCTGAGACAGACTTAGAAAAATCTTGGACATTTTTGCGAGACACCTGAGTATTTTGCAATGATTCTAAACAAATTTTTACGAAATCTATACGCACTTTGCAATAATTCTAGGCAATTTATTACAAGATCCTTAAGCATTTTCGCGGTGTTTCTAGACAATTTATGGCGAGAATCTTAAGCATTTTTTCAGTGCTTCTAAGCATTTATTAGTTTTTTCCGACACCCCTTAACATTTCGCATTGTTTCTAGGAATTTTTAGCGGATCCCTAAAGCCTTTTACAATGCTCCTATGCATTTTTTGTGAGATCCTAAGAGTCTCGCAATGCTTTTAAGCAATATTTAGCTAGATCCGTAGACGTTTCGTAATACCTTTAGAAAACATTTTCTCAGATCCGCAGGCTTTTGCAGCATCCTTAGCCCATTATTTTCCGAGGCATCCCCCCCTCGAAATATACAATTGTGTCTTACGACGTCCCTATTTCGAGACACCTAATATGGGGCGGGGGTGACTCAGTCGGTAACGCGCCAGGCTCGTAATCTGCAATTCCCAGGTTCGAGTCCCAGCTGGGTCAGCGTTGAGATTTATCTCCGCAAAATTCCCCGCCCTGCCCACGGTCAGTAGGGGACACCGATAGGCTTGGAAAGGCCGCCGTCCGTCGGATGGGACGTTAAGCCGTGGCTCCGTGTGCGGGAGAGCCATACCCTGTGCACGTTAAAGAACACGGTGGATGGCCTTGACGGGAGGCTACCATCTGTCTCCCAACAGCTGTTCCAGTGGGTCCCCTCCCCCAACCTTCTCTGAGCCTTCGGGGTCCATGTGACCTGGCCATTTAGCCCTTGGTGTGCAAAAAAGTGCCGCTCAGAGGTAAAACAACCCAACCCAAAGACACATAATATTACACTTTTTAGAACAGATACCGATTATCAAATTCCTTAAAATTAATTTATGCACGGTTTTGCAATGAGAGGACATTTCATACTAATGTTGATAGTAGATCAGACTCCTAGAGCTTAAGAACAATTTATTTAGTGAAATGATTTCTCCATGTTACATCGACTCGATTACTTCTTCGGGTAATTCTAAGCAGTTGGATGAACGCACAGACACAATTACTTGAGGAAAGAGTTGATTCAGCTTATCGTAACAACAATGGTCCCAGGTTCGAGTCTCCACTGTACCTGAGTTTGGACTTATGTCCATTGACCTCAATCTCTCATAGCTGAGAAAGTGACATTGAATGACATTGCTGTCCATCGGATGGGGCATAAGCCGTGACCATTTGGCCCCTACCATGTGCACGTTAAGGAACCTGGTTAATGGTCATGAAAAATTTCCTCTTCTTTCTCTCAGCTGTTCGGTCCTTCTGTCCTTACTTTGGGTTGTTTTACCTCTGAAAGGCACTTTTTTTTGCATACAGTGGGCTAAATGGCCAAGTCACAAAGACCCCGAGGGCACAGAGAAAGTTGAAGGAGAGGACCCACTGTACAGTCGCTCAAAAAAATATCCGAACACTATGGTTGATTACAAATTCAGAAAAAATATCTGGCAACTTTTTTTTGTTTTTTTTTTAGAAATTAGTGATCTGGCAACCTTCGTGTCACGTGACACGAAGGGTTCGAATATTTTTTAAGCGACTGTACAGCTGTTAGGAGACAAATGGTACTTCCGGTCAAGGCCATCCAGAGTGTTCTTTAATGTGCACAGGATATGTCTCTCCCTCACACAAGACCACGGCTTAACGCCCCATCTGACGGACGGCGGATGGCTTTCCAAGCCCATCGGTGTACCCTAATAACAGAGGGCAGGGTAGAAATTTAAGCGCGATAAATCTGAATGCTGGCACAGGTAGGACTCGAACCTTGCAACTACAGATTGCGATGCTCGCACAGGTAGGACTCGAACTTGCAACTACAGATTGCGATGCTGGCACAGGTAGGACTCGAACCTTGCAACTACAGATTGCGATGCTGGCACAGGTAGGACTCGAACCTTGCAACTACAGATTGCGATGCTGGCACAGGTAGGACTCGAACCTTGCAACTACAGATTGCGATGCTGGCACAGGTAGGACTCGAACCTTGCAACTACAGATTGCGATGCTGGCACAGGTAGGACTCGAATCTTGCAACTACAGATTGCGATGCTGGCACAGGTAGGACTCGAACCTTGCAACTACAGATTGCGATGCTGGCGCGCTACCGACTGAGCCAAACTCCGCCCCTGTGGCCTAACCCTTTATCCCATTGTGTGTATAAAAGTACCGATCTGAGGTAAGAGAACTCAACCACAGCTATGTCCAATTTCCTCTTTTAAAAAACATTTTCCAAATAAATTTCAAATAAAAAAAACTCTAAAACAATTCGATCATTACAAATTATTCAATTAATTTAGTGACAATGTAAATAGAATACTTAAAATAATTATTATACTACGTCATATATGCCTTGTAAATTAATCTGGAAAATTATTTCTAAGCATGCAGTCCTCGAAGAGGGAGATCCTAAGAGGCTGCGTGCTTCTTTAATCTTTTAATCTTCTTTAATCCGTCCCCCCCCGGGTAAATATCAAACGCATTTCCAAATCTCTCGAGCTGTTTACAGTCGCTCAAAAAAGTATCCGAACATATTGGTTGATTACAGAATTCAGAAAAAATATCTGGCAACGATTTATTTTAGAAATTAGTGATCTGGCAACCTTCGTGTCTCGTGATTACAGAATTCAGGAAAAATACCTGGAGCGTGTACAGCAACTGTACACGCTCCAGTTACCGTTCACAGCAAACTGGAGCGTGTGCAGTTACTGCACACGATCCAGTTTGCTGTGAACGGCAATTGCACACGCTCAATATTTCCGTGAGTGAGCCCACACGATCTAGGTTTTTGTGAGCTCACACGATCCAATGTGCTGTGAACATTAACCGCAACCGCTCCAGTTTGCTGTGAACGATAACTGCACACGCTCCATATTCATTGCATTATATATTCATACGCATTATATATATTAAAAAATATCCGAACACTAGGGTTGATTACAGAATTCAGAAAAAATATCTGGCAACGATTTATTTTAGAAATCAGTGATCTGGTAACCTTTGTGTGTGACACGAAGGTTGCCAGATCACTAATTTCTAAAATAAATTCTTGCCAGATATTTTTTCTGAATTCTGTAATCAACCAATATGTTCGGATACTTTTTTGAGCGACTGTACATTTTATCCAGCGTTTTTTCGACCGAAAACAAATTGGTTCAATTAATATCTCTCAAGAAGATATTATATAACATATTCGAAAAGAAAACGTAAAGTTGTAATATCGACTACATTTCAAAAAATAAGATAAAAAAAAAATTAACTCTCAGCACTACTAATTAAATAGCTCTGTGGATTATCAGCAGTACAAAACGACTCTCTAAAGTCAAAATTCAGAAGGTAGTAAATTGAATTAATAAATTTAAATACGCCTTAGATAGCTGTTATAAAATCACTTACATTTATTAAAATAAGATAGTCAATTAAAGTTATTTTAAATTTACGTTTTGTAAAATTAAGTAAAATGCAAAACCGGGGTTCGGATCCCAACTGTGTCCCAGATTTGATATTTTCGCCGTTTGACCCTCAGGGAGTAAAAAAAGTGACCAGTTGGTTTATAAACGCCGCCATTCGTCGAACAGAGCGCTAACCCATTGTCCAGTGTGCATTAAACATAACAATGTAGATAGCCATCTGTTTAGTAAGTCCCGTTCCCTACAACGGTTATCCCTGAGGGCTTTACGACCTGATCACTTACTCTAACATGCAGCCAAAAATAAATCCCTTTCGATGATAAACAACACAAAGAAAAACCAGTTCAAAAATCCCTTGGAAAAATTTTAAAAAAAAATCAAAATACAACAACGATATACAAAAACAAACACTTACCTCAACAAACCCTTTAAGAAACGAAGAACGTCAAAAAAACCTCCGAATCAGGATGACTGAGGATTCTCGAGAGATGAGATCTTCTATTTCAATTTTTCAGTTTCTTCGAGAAAGAAAGGACTGTCAGCTGCAGCGGCAAATGGGAAACTGTATCGCTCTCCCGCGCGCGCAACCCTCTTATATGCAACACCAGGGAGGCTGCTGTTTGCACCTGCGCTCCCCTCGCTCTCTCGCTTGACTGTCTTCCACCCACGCACTCCTTTCTCGATAAAGCGATCGATCCGAATGCGAGGAAGGAAGCTGCAGCGCGCCTTCCTCCTCCTCCTCCTCACTGGACCGACGCTCCCTCCCAACTTTGCCCATGCGCTGATAGCTTGCCACGTGGAGGACCCCAAACTGCTACACCGATGTGATCTGTTCCGACGATGCTAAGAATAGAAACGGAGTCTCAACTACTCATCCTCCTCTTCCTCTTCTTCATCCTCGCGATGCAGACATGACAGAATAGGAAATTAATAGCTAAAAAAAGAAAAAAAAAGAGGAAGGCTGGGATTTTTTGGAGACGCAAAAAATAAACCACTTGTACTGTGAAATCAGATCGTTCAGACTTGTCTGTCTTCGACATTTATATCGCAATTACTATTATTTGAAGGCTTATTATTGATATATGGCTCAAATTGTTGTTTTTCTTCTTCTTTAGGTAATGGTAGGGTTTTATGAGACATTACTTCAAGGTCACCTTGAATGTATTTATTCCCCTCTGTTGGTTTCGCTTTTTTTTTTTCTGAACATATTTTTCTAGCAATCGTTGAGTCTTTCCTCTTAATATTAGAGGTGAAACTGAATTTTAAAGTAATCATTTTTGGATGTGTAAGAAAGTGTTTTTTTAGAGAGAGATATATGTATCTGAGTTTGAAAAAACATATTTGAGATTCTTCGTGTGGTTATTATGACGTACAGTCGCCCAAAAAAAAAGGTATCCGAACACTATGGTTGATTACAGAATTCAGAAAGAATATCTTGCAACGATTTCTTTCAGAAATTAGTGATCTGGCAACCTTCGTGTCACGTGTCACACGAAGGATGCCAGATCACTAATTTCTAAAAAAAAACGTTGCCAGATATTTTTTCTGAATTCTGTAATCAACCGTAGTGTTCGGATACCTTTTTGAGCGACTGTAGGTGGTCATATTATTTTGATACTAGATCGTTTGGGCTCACTCAAGAAAATATTGAGCGTGTGCAGTTACCGTTCACGGCAAATGTGGAGCGTGTGCAGTAACTGCACACGCTCCAGTTTGCTGTGAACGGTAACTGGAGCGTGTACAGTTGCTGTACATGCTCCAGATATTTTTTCTAAATTCTATAATCAACCATAGTGTTCGGATACTTTTTTGGGCGACTGTACATTGCATTTTTTTTTTTTCGTTTTTCTTCTTCGCTATTTATAGGTTACGATAATGGCGTTATCTGGTATTTCTCTTTGTTATTCTTATCTCTTCCTCTGTTGTTGATATCACGGTTGTGATTGTCGAAATGGTTCTCATTAGTGATTTTCACTGTTGTTCATATCATTGTTTTTGGTGCCACTATCCTGGTTGTCGAAATGATTCTCTTTAGAGATGGGATGGATTGCTCTTTTCATCCCCTTTTGGGGAGGGGTGGCTCAGTCGGTAGCGCGCCACGCTCGTAATCTGTAGTTCCCAGGTTCGAGTCCCAGCTGGGTCAGCGTTGAGATTTATCTCCGCAAAATTCCCCGCCCTGCCCACGGTCAGTAGGGGACACCGATGGGCTTGGAAAGGCCGCCGTCCGTCGGATGGGACGTTAAGCAGTGGCTCCGTGTGCGGGAGAGCCATACCCTGTGCACGTTAAATAACACGCTGGATGGCCTTGACGGGAGGCTACCATTTGTCTCCCAACAGCTGTTCCAGTGGGTCCCCTCCCCCAACCTTCTCTGAGCCTTTGGGGTTCTTGTGACCTGGCCATTTAGCCCATGGTGTGCAAAAAAGTGCCGCTCAGAGGTAAAACAACCCAACGTTAAAGAACACGCTGGATGGCCTTGACGGTAGGCTACCATCTGTCTCCCAACAGCCGTTCCAGTGGGTCCCCTCTCCCAACCTTCTCTGAGCCTTCGGGGTTCATGTGACCTGGCCATTTAGCCCATGGTGTGCAAAAAAGTGCCGCTCAGAGGTAAAACAACCCAACTAATCCCCTTTTAGTGGCATATCCCTGGAAGATTCAACTTTAAGATTTGTGGAGTGTGAGAGGAACTCTTTTGCACACAATGTGGATAAATACAAAGGTCACAACGACCCCGACGGCTCAGAGAAGGTCGGGGAAGTGGACTCACTGTGCAACTGTTAGGAGGCAGATGGTAGCCAATCATCAAGCCATCCAGCGAGTTTTTTAACGAGCACTAGGTATGGCTCTACTGCATACACGGCTATGTTAAGCTATTTTACCTATGACAGACACTTTTTGCATGCAGTGTAAAATTTATAGGTCACAACGACCCCCAGTGGTTCATAATAGTTTGGGAAAGGAGATTCATTGGAAAACTGTTAGGAGGCATATGATAGTTGCGTTGTTCTTTATAGGGCACATGGTATGGCCCTCTCATTACACGGAACCAGGGTTTAACGTCCCATCCGACGGACGGCGACATTTCAAAGCCCATCGGTGTCTCCTTTATTACCGAGGGCAGGGTGAGGGTTTCGTAAAGATAAATCCCAACTCTTTCAAGTCGAGACTCGAATCTGGAGACTGCAGATTACAAGCTTGGCTCGCTGCCAGCTGGACCAACCCGTCTCCCCCCTCCCCCCATTACGGATGAGTCCAAGCTTGGATTTTCGAGTCGTAGACCTCCCAAATACAAAATAGTTGAGTCAGTGGGCGTTCTGGGTTGGGTTGTTTTCCTCTGTGCGGTATTCTCCGCCCTGCCCACGGTCAGTAGGGGACACCGATGGGCTTGGAAAGGCCGCCGTCCGTCGGATGGGACGTTAAGCCGTGGCCCCGTGTGCGGGAGAGCCATACCCTGTGCACGTTAAAGAACACGCTGGATGGCCTTGACGGGAGAATACCATCTGTCTCCCAACAGCTGTTCCAGTGGGTCCCCTCCCCCAACCTTCTCTGAGCCTTCGGAGTCCATGTGACCTGGCCATTTAGCCCATGGTGTGCAAAAAAGTGCCGCTCAGAGGTAAAACAACCCAACCCAACCCTCTGTGCGGCATTTTTTGCACACAATGGGTTAAATGGCCAGGTCACAAGGACCCCAATAACTCAAGGCAGTTTGGGGGAAAGGGAATCATTGGACAGCTATTGGGAGACAGATGGTAGCCTCCAGTCAAACCATTCAGCGTGTTCTTTAACGTCAACAGGGGGCCGCGGCTTAACATCCCATCTGACGGACGATGGCCTTTCCAAGCCCATCGGAACAACGCTCTAGTCTGAACTACTTGTAATTTCTTAGCCCGATCAGGGGAGAAAAGGTTCTCTGATACAGCGCAAAACATATGTATATATATATATACACTGGTTTCCATAAATCAAGGAAAAATGAGAAAAATCGCGATAATTCGCCAAAACATCGTGCGATCCTCAACAAACTTGTTCATGTAACCAGTAAATTAATGCCGAGTGAGCATATCATACACAAATTAGTCTAGATTGCATCAGTTTGCGTAATCAGATAGCAGCATAGAAACGGGTGTTTTGGAGTGGATCATTATTTTGTTTTAAATATGAGTAAAGATATTCGAAATAGCCATTTTGTAGGAATGACCTCAAGACATCATTTGCCAAATGAACTGCAGTGGGGAGCTATTAGCTGGCTCAAAGCAGGCCAAAGTCAGTCAGATGTGGCATGATGGCTGAATGTGAGTCCTTCTGTGGTCCACAGACTGGAATCAATTTCTTAGCACAGATTACGCGTCTCGGAGGTTTAGCCGAGGAAGGATTAGAGTTACAACCACTGTACAAGACCGATATCTGTGATTAACAGCACGAAGGAGCAGGACATCTACTCCCGCTCAGCTACAATCCTGCAGCAGCCACTGGGAGGGTTATATCAGCTTCTACTGTGCATAGAAGGACAGTAATTTGTATACCCCTCACGTCACGTCACAAGAGAGAGCAGTTGAATTAGGAATGCACGCATGCTAACTGGACAGAAGAGCAATAAGGGTCCATACTCTTCACAGACAAGTCCAGATATTGCTTGCAGAGGGACTTTTGTTTTTGCTGCCCTCAACCCACCAGCTGAAACAAAGGGGGAGCTTATTACTGCTTTAAAGAAATAATGATCGAGCTGATTCACATCAAAAACAGCATGGAACATCGCTGTCGTGCCTGCATTGCTGTAAGGGGTGACCACACTCCTTATTAAAGAAACAATGATCGAGCTGATTCACATCAAAAACAGCATGGAACATCGCTGTCATGCCTGCATTGCTGTAAGGGGTGACCACACTCCTTATTAAAGAAACAATGATCGAGCTGATTCACATCAAAAACAGCATGGAACATCGCTGTCGTGCCTGCATTGCTGTAAGGGGTGACCACACTCCTTATTAAAGAAACAATGATCGAGCTGATTCACATCAAAAACAGCATGGAACATCGCTGTCGTGCCTGCATTGCTGTAAGGGGTGACCACACTCCTTATTAAAGAAACAATGATCGAGCTGATTCACATCAAAAATAGTATGGAACATCGCTGTCGTGCCTGCATTGCTGTAAGGGGTGACCACACTCCTTATTAAAGAAACAATGATCGAGCTGATTCACATCAAAAACAGCATGGAACATCGCTGTCGTGCCTGCATTGCTGTAAGGGGTGACCACACTCCTTATTAAAGAACTTTACCCATTGCATTCTGACACCTCATTTTAGGACAAGTTCCTGTGTTATTTTTTGACGAAAAATGTTTCTAGTGTAAAATATTTTATGCCATTCTGAAACCAGCATTGTAATTCATGTTTCCATCAAATTTCATTAAAAATCATTCATATAGTTTTTTGTTTATCATAATTTTTTCTGAGTTTTCCTTAATTTATGGAAACCAGTGTATTTGCACATACACAGAAATCCATAACACTAACACAATTTTGCAATTCTGCTTATTATAGTCTATTACAACTTTAAAATCATTTAAATTACTTAAAGAACAAATTAAAATTTTAATAATATCTGGAACCAAAAATATCAGAAATCATTTACAGAAACCGAAAATTTTTTCAATAAAATCATTTTAAAGAGTAAGAGTGATTTATTCGTGAAAGAAACCAAATGCTTAAAGAAAAACAAAAGTTGAATAATAATCATTTCAAATTACTAAAGAACAATTTAGAAAGCTGAAACTATAACCAATCTTTTCACTTTTTTTTTTTGCAATTATGAGAAAAGTATTCACGGAACCCTAGCTCGAAGTCGTCCGTGTGATTTTGAAACCCAAATTGGCTCGGAAACAGATCCACAAACGGTAGGCCCGTAATCTGCGGTTTTACTTTGTTCTTTCGACTGCTGTTGTTCCGATGGGCTTGGAAAGGCCGCCGTCCGTCGGGTGGGATATTAAACCGTGACTCCGTGTGCGCGGGAGAGACATACCCTGTGTACGCTAATGAACACGATGGATGGCCTTGACGGGAGGCTATTATCTGTCTCCCAATAGCTGTTCCAGTGGGTTCCCTCCCCCAACCTTCTGTAAGCCTTCGGGGTCCTTGTGACCTGGCCATTTAGCACATGGTGTGCAAAAAAGTACCGCTCAGAGGTAAAATAATTCAACGTTAAAGAACACGCTGGATGACCTTGACGGGAGGCTACCATCTGTCTCCCAACAGCTGTTCCAGTGGGTCCCTTCCCCCAACCTTCTCTGAGCCTTCGGGGTCCTTATGACCAGGCCATTTAGCCCATGGTGTGCAAAAAAGTGCCGCTCAGAGGTAAAACAACCCAACGTTAAAGAACACGCTGGATGGCCTTGACGGGAGGCTACCATCTGTCTCCCAACAGCTGTTCCAGTGGGTCCCCTTCCCCAACCTTCTCTGAGCCTTCGGGGTCCATGTGACCTGGCCATTTAGCCCATGGTGTGCAAAAAAGTGCCGCTCAGAGGTAAAACAACCCAACGTTAAAGAACAGGCTGGATGGCCTTGACGGGAGGCTACCATCTGTCTCCCAACAGCTGCTTCAGTGGGTCCCCTCCCCCAACCTTCTCTGAACTTTCGGGGTCCATGTGACCTGGCCATTTAGCCCATGGTGTGCAAAAAAGTGCCGCTCAGAGGTAAAACAACCCAACAACAACCCAACTCTTTCTTCCTCCATTGTTGTCGCCTATTCTTTCTTACTCTTTCTTCCTCCATTGTTGTCGCCTCTTCTTTCTTACTCTTTCTTCCTCCATTGTTGTCGCCTCTTCTTTCTTACTCTTTCTTCCTCCATTGTTGTCGCCTCTTCTTTCTTACTCTTTCTTCCTCCATTGTGGTCGCCTCTTCTTTCTTAATCCATTGTGGTCGCCTCTTCTTTCTTACTCTTTCTTCCTCCATTGTGGTCGCCTCTTCTTTCATACTCTTTCTTCCTCCATTGTTGTCGCCTCCTCTTTCTTACTCTTTCTTCCTCCATTGTTGTCGCCTCTGCTTTCTACTCTTTCTTCCTCCATTGTTGTCGCCTCTTCTTTTGACTTTATGCTGTTGTAGCCCTTGCTGATACTTCTGTTGGAATTGTAGCCAAAATCGTGAAATTTAATAATCGAAAAATAACAACTCCTAATAAGAGAATAAAATACTCACTTGAGCAGCTGCTTGACACAGAGGTTTGAGAGAAGCCTCGAAACAGGTCCATTTGTTCAATACCCAGCGCGCTAATCACTAGACCACGGAACGACTATAATGCTTTAAAGTGTTTTATTCTATTAAATAATTATGTAACGAAAGAAATTCTGTGCCCAAAATGTCAAGAAATTCAAATATTTCATTCTTATGAAAGCGTGGAATTATTATTACATGGTGGCACTAAAATCACATGGAATGGCTTGAATTCCAAATCATTGGATTGGTATAGATGGACTGATCTTGTGGGCCCCCCAAAAAAGTACAGTCGCTGAAAAAAATATCCGAACATATTGGTTGATTACAGAATTCAGAAAAAATATATGGCAACGATTTTTTTTTAGAAATTAGTTATCTGGCAACCTTCGTGTCACGTGACACAACCGCGTGACACGAAGATTGCCAAATCACTAATTTCTAAAAAAAATCGTTGCCAGATATTTTTTCTGAATTCTGTAATCAACCACAGTATTCGGATACCTTTTTGAGCGACTGTAGGTGGTCATATTATTTTGATACTAGATCGTGTGGGCTCACTCACGGAAATATTGAGCGTGTGCAGTTACCGTTCACAGCAAACTGGAGCGTGTGCAGTTACTGCACACGCTCCAGTTTGCTGTGAACGGTAACTGGAGCGTGTACAGTTGCTGTACACGCTCCAGATATTTTTCCTGAATTCTGTAATCACGTGACACGAAGGTTGCCAGATCACTAACGTCTAAAAAAATCGTTGCCAGATATTTTTTCTGAATTCTGTAATCAACCATAGTGTTCAGATATTTTTTGGAGCGACTGAACTTGGGAGGGTCTGTAAGAGAAGAAATTACTCCTCAAGCAGATGTATGCTACAGAGTTCTGACAAGAGTCTGGCAGTATAATACGCCATAGAGAAGATCTGTGAGGAAGGCGAGACCTCAGCAGAAAGACACTTTCGTGCCTTATCCGGTGCCCGAGCACCACGAATTATTCACACTCATCGCTCGTTATAGTAATACCACCAAGATAAAAAAGTAAGTTTAGGTGAGTATCTATAGTATCAGACTAAATCGGTGTATTTTTAACGGTTTTTTTTGGTTGGTGGAACAGTTTGTCATGTGATAAAAATTTGACGAAACACTCATAAGTAAAACATATATGTTCACTGAAAAGACGATTTATTATACGCACTCACTTAATGGGGCGTGGGCTCGCCTTTCGCCCTCACAATAGTAGCAACACGTCGTGGCATGGACTCTACCTGGGGCGGAGGTGGCTCAGTCTGTAGCGTGTCAGGCTCGTAATCTGCAGTTCTCAGGTTCGAGTCCCAGCTGGGTCAGAGTTGAGATTTATCTCCGCAAAACTCCTCGCCCTACCCACGGTAAGTAGGGGACACCGATGGGCTTGGAAAGACCGCTGTCCGTCGGATGGGACGTTAAGCCGTGGTCCCGTGTGCGGGAGAGGCATACCCTGTGCACGTTAAAGAACACGCTGGATGGCCTTGACGGGAGGCTACCATCTGTCTCCTAATAGCTGTTCCAGCGGGTCCCCTCCCCCAACCTTCTCTGAGCCTTCGGGTCCTTGTGACCTGCCCATTTATCCCATGGTGTGCAAAAAAGTGTCGCTCGGAGGCAAAACAACCCAATCCATGGACTCTACCCGGTGTTGGAAATGTTCGCATTGTGGCCCATGATTCCGGAACAACCGTCCGTAAAGCGCCGAGAGATGTCGGTGATGGGTTTCGAGCCGAATGCATCGCTTCATTTCGTACCACAGATGCGGAGAATAGGAGGCCATTCGAGGGTTGAGAACTCACTGGAATGCTCCTCCAACCTGCCCTTCGCCAAATGGGAGCTATGAGCTGGGGCTTTGTCTTCTTGAAAGAAGGGTTCCTACTGTGGGAAATGGATAGCCATGTACAGGTGTAGGTGGTCGGTGAGTACACCAACATAGCCTTTTGTAGTGATGGTGGTCTCAATAGGTACAAGGGGGCTGAAGGTGACCCACATAAACACACCCTCTAACATAACGACGTCTCCATCGGCCTGTAATATCCCGACTTGACATTTGGATTCCATGGTCTCGTGTGGTCTATGCCCCACATGCAACTTCCCATTGGCATATTGTAATTGTAACCTCGATTCGTCGGACCAAGCTACCCGTTTTCAGTCTTTCACGCTCCATTGGCAATGTCTCTTCGCCCATTGCAGCCTCATAGTTCAGTGACGTGTTGTTAACAAGGTTACTGGATGTGGGCGTCGGCTGTCATAGCCCAGCTGTACCATGGCAAGTCGAATGGTCTTTGCATAAACCTTCGTAGCTGACCCCGTCATTGAATGCTGATGTTATCATCTGCATTGTGGCTCTTCATTCTCACGTTACGATACAGGAGAGACGGTGCTCACCTCGAACATCAATGGCATGGTTACAGCCACATTTTTCCTGGTGACTGCATGTTTTGATGTAGTCCTAGTCCACACAGGCGATGGACGTATTACAGGTACGCTATACAGCAGGTAGGTATCTGACCTACGTATTTATAGCCCCACAAGGGGTTTCGGCTGGCCGCATTATTGTGGTGGATTTGGGTTGGGTTGTTTTACCTCTGAGCGGCTCTTTTTTGCACACCATGGGCTAAATAGCCAGGTCACAAAGACCCCGAAAGCTCAGAGAAGGTTGGGGGAGGGGACCCACTGGAACAACTATTGGGAAGCATGTTCTTTAACGTGCACAGGGTATAACTCTCTCGCACACGGGTCACGGCTTAACATCCCATCCGACAGCACGCGGCATTTCCAAGCCCGTCGGTGTCCCCTACTGACCGTGGGCAGGGCGGGGAATTTTGCGAAGAAAAATCTCAACGCTGACCCAGCTGGGACTCGAACCTGGGAACTACAGATTACGAGCCTGGCGCGCTACCGACTGAGCTATCCCCGCCCCTTTGTGGTGGACTAGGATAGTTTTATGAATGGGTGCATCGTGTATAATAAATTGTGCTTTCAGTGTATATGTAAACTTTATTTTCCGTATTCAACAGACGCAAATGTACAATTTCATGTAAAAATAGATATGACCCAATAAATATTTCTGCATCATATCAAGAAACAGAATGCTTTAATTTATATAATTATATAAAGATAAATAAGGTAAAATTTACGCCTGTGGTTCTTTATATAGCTGTCGTGTAAACACGAAAAGGAAGATGGAGAGCGGTTAGCATCCGGCGGGAAATCAAATGTTTTCGCAAAAATATTTATTAAAATATCTAAATTAATAGAATATAAATTAATATATAATCAATAGATTATTAAAATATGCAAATAATTTTCAATGGGTCGTTTCGTGGAACATCTTGGCCATGCTCCGCAAAAAAAAAAAAACCAGTTAAAAACACCGGATTAAACGCTTGATAGAACAACCTCAAAAATAAGATAATCTTTCCTGTAATTATATACGCCAGTTAACCCCCCCCCCCGGTCTTAATTTAGGTTGCCAGATTCGATAGCGAAATATCGTCTCTGTTTCTCCTAAATCAATTTTTATCTGGAAGCCTCCTCACCGTCCTTCTCTCCTTCCCTCCTCGCGACGTTTGCGCGTGGGATCATTTCCAGCATCTTATTTTCTTCCTTATCGGGTTGAGTTCATCTTGACCTTTCTGTTTTCGGAGAACTCTCGTCATCTTCTGAGTTCTCTGAACCCTTGCGATGGAATGGGAGAGAGAGGGGGGGGGGGGGTTCGGGCTAAAGGGATCGATTTTTCATCGATCGTAGGAAGATTCGCGAGCTTCTTAAAATAGAACACTAACCCACCGGAATTTGTGAATGCAAATTTCTTTAAAGAAATATATGAAAAGTTTTGTTACTACTTTCGTTAAATAAAGTTTCGCTGTGAGTTTTTTTTTTTTTTGTAGTAAACTAGTGGGAGATTTTCCTTTAGAAGGACAGAAGAGATTTCTTTAAGAAGACACGTGGGAAAGCTTTCTTTAAGCAAATGGAAGGTTTAGTTTTAAGATGACAAATGGAAAGGCGTTTTTTCAAAGGACTGGGAAGTTTTCTTTATACAGTCATTATCGAAAAAAAAATCCATATTTTAAAGTGCTACATTTTATTAAACTATTAGATAACAAGAGCAGTTGTGTGTGCAAATTGTCGAGAAACTCTCAAAGTTCCTTTTGTGTTCAACAGACTTCAATGGGGGTGTGATATTCAGTTTTCCCTCCATACTCTGCGTATCTGGTGTAACACTTGCAACAGCATGTTAGCATGTGTGGTGTAACACTTGCAACAGCATGTGTGGTGTAACACTTGCAACAGCATGTGTAGTGTAACACTTGCAACAGCATGTTAGCATGTGTGGTGTAACACTTGCAACAGCATGTGTGGTGTAACACTTGCAACCGCATGTTAGCATGTGTGGTGTAACACTTGCAACAGCATGTGTGGTATAACACTTGCAACAGCATGTGTGGTGTAACACTTGCAACAGCATGTGTGGTGTAACACTTGCAACAGCATGTTAGCATGTGTGGTGTAACACTTGCAACAGCATGTTAGCATGTGTGGTGTAACACTTGCAACAGCATGTGTGGTGTAACACTTGCAACAGCATGTGTGGTGTAACACTTGCAACAGCATGTGTGGTGTAACACTTGCAACAGCATGTGTGGTGTAACACTTGCAACAGCATGTTAGCATGTGTGGTGTAACACTTGCAACAGCAGTTAGCATGTGTGGTGTAACACTTGCAACAGCATGTTAGCATGTGTGGTGTAACACTTGCAACAGCATGTGTGGTGTAACACTTGCAACAGCATGTGTGGTGTAACACTTGCAACAGCATGTTAGCATGTGTGGTGTAACACTTGCAACAGCATGTGTGGTGTAACACTTGCAATAGCATGTTAGCATGTGTGGTGTAACACTTGCAACAGCACGTTAGCATGTCTGGTGTAACACTTGCAACAACATGTTAGCATGTCTGGTGTAACACTTGCAACAGCATATTAGCATGTCTGGTGTAACACTTGCAACAGCATGTTAGCATGTCTGGTGTAACACTTGCAACAGCATGCTAGCATGTCTGGTATAACACTTACAAAAGCATGTTAGCGTGTCTGGTGTAAAAATTGCAACAGTATGTCTGGTGAACACTTACAACAGCATGCTAGCATGTCTGGTATAACACTTACAACAGCATATTAGCGTGTCTGGTGTAACACTTGCAACAGCACGTTAGTATGTCTGGTGTAACACTTACAACAGCTAAAGTGATTCTTTCCTTTATATTCTCTAAATTATGAATATTTTCAGAACAAGGGATGTCTTAATGTATCTCCCTTCAAAAGAGAAGTGCAATTGAGTCAAATCTGGACTTCTCGGGGTCCACAAGATTCAGTCCATATCAACTAATCCAGGGATTTGGAAATTTGTTAAGACATTACATGGGATATTGACTCTATGCCTTCATAGCAAGAAAACCTTTCAGATTTTCTTGTTGTTTTGGACATACAATTAAATTGTTAGTTTATTATTTAATAAAACATAACCCTTTAAAAGAGGGATGTTCTATTTTAATGATCCTATGAAAGCAAATGGGAAGTTTACTTCTAAGGAAACAGATGAGAAAATTGTTTCCAAGAAAGAGGAAGGTTTTCTTTATGAAGACAAGGGAATATATTTTTCTTTAGGAAAGCATGGGGAAGGATTTTTTTTTTTTTCGAAAAAGACGTCAGAAGACCTTTTCAAGAAAGTAGGAGGTTCTTTTTAAGAGGGTTCGGTTGTTTTATCTCTGAGCTGCACTTCTTTTAACACAGTGGAGTAAATGGCCAGGTCACAAGGAGCCCAAAGGTTCAGAGAATGTTGGGAGGAAGGGGACCTACTGAGCAGTTCTTAGGAGATAAATGGAGGCCTCCCGTCAAGGCCATCCAGAGTGTTATTTAACGTGAACACGATATGGCTCTCTCACATACCGAATCACGGCTTAACATATCACCCGACGAAAGGCAATCTTTCCTAGCATATCGGTGTCTCCTAATGATCATCGACAGGGAGGGGAGTTTAGAGGAGATAAATCTCAACGCTGGCCAGGTGGGACTCGAACTTGGGAACTGCAGATTACGAGCCTGGCACCTTATTGACTGAAGCAACCCGCGGCGCTACCGCACGTGAGATCGGTGTGCTTTTTTTAGGGATCGTAAATTTGCCAATAACCAATGACCGTAATTGCAATAAGGTTGACCGAAGTGAGTACTTCTAATTTTCAACAGATAATTTTCAACTGCTTTTAAAAAATGACATTAAATATAGCTAAAATAATCTTTAATATCTGAGATCAGACTTGCGAGAAAATGGCGGCACACTCCACGTTCGCTCCTCGTGGCAAAATATTTAGCGCTGGACCTGCATATTGGAAGTTTCCTTTTAAGGCGATAAGTAGGAATTTTTCTGTAAGAAAACAAGTGGAAATTTTGCTTTTAAGGAGAAATATTTCGAATTTTTCTTTTCTTGAAGAGAAAAAAAAAGCAAAACAAATGAGAAGGTTTCTTTTAGAAAACAAGTAGAATGCTTTCTTTAAGAAGTGGGAGATTTTGTTTTAAAAATACAAGCTTGGGAGGATATGTTCTCTCAGAAAACGAGCAGAAATTTTTAAATAAGAGACGAGAGGTCCTGTTTCAAAAGGAGCGGGGGTAGCTCAGTCGGTAGCGCGCCAGGCTCGTAATCTGTAGTTCCCAGGTTCGAGTCCCAGCTGGGTCAGCGTTGAGATTTATCTCCGCAAAATCCGCGCCCTGTCCACGGTCAGTAGGGGACACCGATGGGCTTGGAAAGGCCACCGTCCATCGGATGGGACGTTAAGCAGTGGCCCTGTGTGCGGGAGAGACATACCCTGTGCACATTAAAGAACAAACTGGATGGTCTTGACGGGAGGCTTCCATCTGTCTCCTAACAGCTGTTCCAGTGGGTCCCCTCCCCCAAGGGGGCGGAGGTGGCTCAGTCGGTAGCGCGCCAGGCTCGTAATCTGTACTTCCCAGGTTCGTGTCCCAGCTGGAGTGAGCGTTGAGATTTATCTCCGCAAAACTCCCCGCCCTGCCCACGGTCAGTAGGGGACACCTATGTGCTTGGAAAGGACGCCGTCCGTTGGATGGGACGTTAAGCCGTGGCCCCGTGTACGGGAGAGCTATACCCTGTGCACGTTAAAGAACACACTAGATGGCCTTGACGGGAGGCTACCATTTGTCTCCCAACAGCTGTTCCAGTGAGTCCCCTCCCCCAACTTTCTCTGAGCCTTCGGGGTCCATGTGACCTGGCCATTTAGCCCATGGTGTGCAAAAAAGTGCCGCTCAGAGGTAAAACAACCCAACCCTGTTTCAAAAACTAAAATGGGATTTTTTTCTTCAAAAATACAAGTGGGAGATTTTCTTGATTAAGATAATTGAAATTTTCTCTGTAGGGAAGCAGGGGAACTGTTTCTTAAGTAATGAAACGTAGTTCTTAAAAACTTAACAATATCGTAATAAAATTATAGACATTTTATGAAGTTCTAGTATTAATATTGCAAATGGAATTTTATGACAATTATGAATGAAAAAATCTCTATAGAGCTTATTTTTTTGAACAACTTTGAAAAACTTTGCTTTAAAAATTATAAATGATCGAAAAGGTTGCTGTTTACAATCCGACGCAGAAACCAGTCAATGAAAACCTAGGCAAACGATAATGTTTGATCGGGAAGTTTTTGCGCGCCCTCTTGTGGATTCTTTTTATTTACATCGGAGAGCAGCGAGAAAACTCGAAATGGGCAAGTCAAGTTGCAACGTACGACACATATCTTTTTTTTTTCTTCAGAATCTCAATCTGGCAGCGAGAAATTGTCTGTTTATGATCTGGCAGCATGGGTGAACTCCAAAGAACAACAAATGACACGGCCACAGATTTTTATAGCTGAAGCGAAGTTATTATTAAAAAAACTGTTTAAAAATCCTTTCAATGTTGCCTCTGTCATTCTCTGTCACAACATGTTGCCTCTATCATTTCTATGGATTTGACCATTTTCGGAGCTTTGTGTAGAGGTGCGAATGTGTGATCAATGCTTTAAAAAAATACCAAAAAAGTATTCTATATTTGAACTGTCTTGGATGAGTTTAGAAGGAATATAATAGAAATATGACAATAGAAATATCTATTGGTAACGGTTCTCTTTGTAAAGAAAATCGGGGAAGACTTAAAAAATTAATTTTTTTAAAAAATAACGATTTTGTAGAAAGACCTACAAGTTTTCCGAAATATTTTTTTTTTGCATCCTCTGAAAGGCAAAGTTGTCGGCTGGACAAAGGCGAAGCAAACGTTTTCTACAGTCTAAAAATTTCGGATATATGTTGGTTATACTTTTTTCTTTGTTAGTAAAAGTGAATGAATGTTTTAGAATAGGTTAGTCATTCGTTTTGTTATAGAGACTTATTTCTTTCCTAGTGATAGCAAAGAAATGAAATAGAAAGTCGCTTCAGACGTTATTGTAGAAAGACATAACCGTGGTAAATCGTCGGAAAGATCTTGCGATTGAATCCGATAATTTATTTTACTCAGATTCAAATCCAATCACAAGAGCTCGCTGACTGAAAGAGCATGAACTAAAAACTTTACAAAGCACTCTCCCCCCCCCCCAAAAAAGAAAATATTTTATAATCTGAAACAATCATAGCTTATTTTGATGTAGAGTCGCTCAAATAAATATCTGAACACTATGGTTGATTACAGAATTCAGAAAAAATATCTGGCAACGATTTTTTTTTTAGAAATTAATGATCTGGCAACCTTCGTGTCACGTGACACGAAGGTTGCCAGATCACTAATTTCTAAAAAATCGTTGCCAGATATTTTTTCTGAATTCTGTAATCAACCAATATGTTCGGATATTTTTTTCAGCGACTGTACTTTTTTGGGGGCCCACAAGATCAGTCCATCTATACCAATTCAATGATTTGGAATTCAAGACATTCCATGTGATATTAGCGCCACCATGTAATACTAATTCCACGCCTTCATAAGAAGGAAATATTTGAATTTCTTGACATTTTGGGCACAGAATTTCTTTCGTTACATAATTATTTAATAGAATAAAACACTTTAAAGCATTATAGTCGTCCGTGGTCTAGTGATTAGCGCGCTGGGTATTGAACAAATGGACCTGTTTCGAGGCTTCTGTCAGACCTCTGTGTCAAGCAGCTGCTCAAGTGAGTATTTTATTCTCTTATTAGGAGTTGTTATTTTTCGATTATTAAATTTCACGATTTTGGCTACAATTCCAACAGAAGTATCAGCAAGGGCTACAACAGCATAATGTCAAAAGAAGAGGCGACAACAATGGAGGAAGAAAGAGTAGAAAGAAGAGGCGACAACAATGGAGGAAGAAAGAGTAAGAAAGCAGAGGCGACAACAATGGAGGAAGAAAGAGTAAGAAAGCAGAGGCGACCACAATGGAGGAAGAAATAGTAAGAAAGAAGAGGCGAAAACAATGGAGGAACAAAGAGTAAGAAAGCAGAAGCGACACCAATGGAGGAAGAAAGGGTAAGAAAGCAGAGGCGACCACAATGGAGGAAGAAAGGGTAAGAAAGAAGAGGCGACCACAATGGAGGAAGAAAGAGTAAGAAAGAAGAGGCGACCACAATGGAGGAAGAAAGATTAAGAAAGAAGAGGCGACAACAATGGAGGAAGAAAGAGTAAGAAAGAAGAGGCGACCACAATGGAGGAAGAAAGAGTAAGAAAGAAGAGGCGACAACAATGGAGGAAGAAAGAGTAAGAAAGAAGAGGCGACCACAATGGAGGAAGAAAGAGTAAGAAAGAAGAGGCGACAACAATGGAGGAAGGAAGAGGAAGAAAGAAGAGGCGACCACAATGGAGGAAGAAAGAGGAAGAAAGAAGAGGCGACAACAATGGAGGAAGAAAGAGGAAGAAAGAGAGGCGACCACAATGGAGGAAGAAAGAAGAGGCGACCACAATGAGGAAGAAAGAGTAAGAAAGAAGAGGCGACAACAATGGAGGAAGAAAGAGTAAGAAAGAAGAGGCGACAACAATGGAGATAGAAAGAGTAAGAAAGAAGAGGCGACCATAATGTAGGAAGAAAGAGGAAGAAAGAAGAGGCGACCACAATAGAGGAAGAAAGAGGAAGAAAGAAGAGGTGACCACAATGGAGGAAGAAAGAATAAGAAAGAAGAGGCGACCACAATGGAGGAAGAAAGAGTAAGAAAGAAGAGGCGACCACAATGGAGGAAGAAAGAATAAGAAAGAAGAGGCGACCACAATGGAGGAAGAAAGAGTAAGAAAGAAGAGGCGACAACAATGGAGGAAGGAAGAGTAAGAGAGAAGAGCGAATACTGTTATGGCGATTGGAACAATAACAGTAATAACAATCAAAGCAACAAAGTGAAGCAGCAGATCACTAATTTCTAAAAAAATCATTGCCAGATATTTTTTGCATCTGAATTTTGCAATCAACCATATTGTTCGTATTTTTTTTGAGCGACTGTAAATCAACACTGTTTGTCCAGAACACCTGACATGTTATCAGGAGGTCGTGGGTTCGAATTCCACCCGGCTCAAGACAATTTTTCCTCTAAAATTGATCGACGTTAAAGTCAGAGTGAAATCATCCTTAATATATGAATAAATACGTCAGGAAAAAATGTCTTCAATCTAAACTATTTGTTATTAGCTTCCCATAAACATTTGAATATTGTTCAAATTTTGACCTCATCTTCTCCAGATCAGCTAGAATCGAACCAGGCGCCTGATTTCGATGATATCTGTGGCACCGTTGAGATAAATCTCCCCTAAATCCCCCCTGGGGCGGGGGTGGCTCAGTCGGTAGCGCGCCAGGCTCGTAATCTGTAGTTCCCAGGTTCTAGTCCCAGCTGGGTCAGCGTTGAGATTTATCTCCGCAGAATTCCCCCGCCCTGCCCTCGGTCAGTAGGGGACACCGATGGGCTTGGAAAGGCTGCCATCCGTCGGATGGGACGTTAAGCCGTGGCCCCGTGTTCGGGAGAGCCATACCCTGTGCACGTTAAAGAACACGCTGGATGGCCTTGACGGGAGACTACCATCTGTCTCCCAACAGCTGTTCCAGTGGGTCCCCTCCCCCAACCTTCTCTGAGCCTTCGGGGTCCAAGTGATCTGGCCATTTAGCCCATGGTGTGCAAAAAAGTGCCGCTCAGAGGCAAAACAACCCAACGTTAAAGAACACGTTGATGGCCTTGACGGGAGGCTACCATCTGTCTCCCAACAGGTATTCCAGTGGGTCCCCTCCCCCCAACCTTCTCTGAGCCTTCGGGGTCCATGTGACCTGGCCATTTAGCCCATGGTGTGCAAAAAAGTGCCGCTCAGAGGTAAAACAACCCAACAACCCCTAAATCCCAACCTTGGCCTCAGTGAGAAAAGGGGACTCCGATCGGTTTGAAAAAGCCACCTTCCGCGGGAAGGGACGTTAAACTGTGATTCTGTGTACATGAGAGCCATGTCTTGTGCCCGCTAAAGAACATGCTGGATTGCCTTGCCGGGAGGTTTCCATCTGTCCCCTAATAGCTAGCAGTGAATACTGTTCTCACAAATTTCTCTGAGACCTTAGGGGTCCTTGTGACCTGATTATCTAGCCCTCCGTCGGTGTCCTAACGCAATCGTGGCGAAGACTCAAATTTTGGAATATCAGGTTTCTTTAATACGACAAAGAATCAAACGAAATTTTTCAAAAGCAAAAAAACTGTCTTTTCTTGAAAAAAATAACGTTCTTTTATTATTGAACTGCCAAATCTGGCAATCTTACTGCATAGAAGTCACGCGCACTGGCTTTAGGAGATTAGTTTAAAAATAAACCAATCATAGTCTTTTTGACTTTGCGCACGCGACGGACGTCACGATAACAATGTCCAACAACCAATAGCTGCATATTTAATAAGCTTAAGTAAACTTTCATGTTCTACGGCTGCGTCAACAACATTTAGGTATTTTTAGAAGCAAAACGTAGACTATGAAAACATAAATAACGGTATGGGTGAATTTTGCCAGCAGAATTTCAGTTTTCGGTACTTAGTCTTGCTTCATTTATGGACTTCCGCGAAACTGATTTATGCAGAAAATAACAGTACTTGGCAAAATGTGTCCTTGGTCTTGTTGATGATGGGTAAATCACGAACCTCGGGCAAACCTGTCATTCGCAAGACTCGTAAAATGATCGATTGGATGTTTCTGTTTCAGGATCTCTCTTATGGCTTTCATGTTCGTAAACACATTTAATCTGTTTTATATGCAAGTTGTCTGAAAATGTACTTTTGAGTATTTTAAGAAAAAGTTATTTCAACTTTTATGTTGAATCAAATATGACTCTCACTGCAGGGAAAATTTAATACGTAACATGATTCTGCGCAAAGGAAAATGACAGAAGCTGAATAAATGAATTGGTTTTAACCTCGAGCATATTATATAGACTACCACCAGATTTACCCGGAGTTGCTCGGTGCTGAAATTCCTTAAAGTATATAGTAGATGGTATCCCACTTCGCCGTCCCGTGGTCGAGTAGTTACCACGCTTGGCTACTGATCTAAGGGACCTGGGTTCGAGCCCCTGGTAAGGCATGGATGTGTGTGTCGTTTTTCTGCTGAGGTCCTGCCATCCTCTCAGACCTTCTACTATGGCATATGAACTGACAGGCTCCTATCAGATCTCTGTGGCAAGCAGCTGCTTGAGGGGGTATTTATTTATTTTATTTTATTTATCCCACTTCCTTTCGTCCCCCTCACCCGCTGTCCCCCCACTGGCAAACATTTTATCCTTCTCTTTTAGGGGAGTTCCGAAACTTTCTAAACTTTCCCACTTCGAAAACTTTCATTTGGCACAAACTCATTAGGATTGTTTCGTCCCTTCTGCTACCCTCCCCCATGGCAAACATTTTATCCCCCTCTTCTAGGGAAGTATATAGTAGATGGGTTGGGTTGTTTTACCTCTGTGCGGCACTTTTTTGCACACCATGGGCTAAATGGTCAGGTCACATGGACCCCGTAGGCTCAGAGAAGGTTGGGGGAGGGGACCCACTGGAACAGCTGTTGGGAGACCGATGGTAGCCTCCCGTCAAGGCCATCCAGCGTGTTCTTTAACGTTGGGTTGTTTACCTCTGAGCGGCACTTTTTTGCACACCATGGGCTAAATGGTCAGGTCACATGGACCCCGTAGGCTCAGAGAAGGTTGGGGGAGGGGACCCACTGGAACAGCTGTTGGGAGACCGATGGTAGCCTCCCGTCAAGGCCATCCAGCGTGTTCTTTAACGTTGGGTTGTTTACCTCTGAGCGGCACTTTTTTGCACACCATGGGCTAAATGGTCAGGTCACATGGACCCCGTAGGCTCAGAGAAGGTTGGGGAAGGGGACCCACTGGAACAGCTGGTGGGAGACCGATGGTAGCCTCCCGTCAAGGCCATCCAGCGTGTTCTTTAACGTTGGGTTGTTTTACCTCTGAGCGGCACTTTTTTGCACACCATGGGCTAAATGGTCAGGTCACATGGACCCCGAAGGCTCAGAGAAGGTTGGGGGAGGGGACCCACTGGAACAGCTGTTGAGAGACAGATGGTAGCCTCCCGTCAAGGCCATCCAGCGTGTTTTTTAAGGTTGGGTTGTTTTACCTCTGAGCGGCACTTTTTTGCACACCATGGGCTAAATGGTCAGGTCACATGGACCCCGAAGGCTCAGAGAAGGTTGGGGGAGGGGACCCACTGGAACAGCTGTTAGGAGACAGATGGTAGCCTCCCGTCAAGGCCATCCAGTGTGTTCTTTAACATGCACAGGGTATGGCTCTCCTGCACACGGAGCCACGGCTTAACGTCCCATCCGACGGACGGCGGCCTTTTCAAGCCCATCGGTGTCCCCTACTGACCGTGGGCAGGCCGGGGAGTTTTGTGGAGATAAGTCTCAACGCTGACCCAGCTGGGACTCCAACCTGAGATATAGTAGATGGGACTCTCCACGTGATTTTAAATAACTGCTATGTGAGAGTATGTGTATAGTATGTGAGAGACACCGATGTTTAATCGCTATGTTAAGCTATGAGGATTTCGAGAAATTCAAACCTGCTCACTTCAATTTTAATTGACCCCAGTTGGTTCGCACATAGCTTATATTTCCAATGGGTGAAGGGAAAGTTTCGTGCCTCTAGCTCTTCTGGAGGCGAGTGCATAAGAGTAACACACAAACTTTCTTCTTTATATATTAGATGTTGCTAAACGTATTGTGACCAGGACTGCCAACCTTGTGAAACATCTTAACATACAACATGAAAAATGTTTACTGGCACATGAGTTTTTACAAACATAGTGAGTCCTTCAAGACTGAATGGGGCGGGGGTGGCTCAGTCGGTAGCGCGCCAGGCTCGTAATCTGTAGTTCCGAGGTTCGAGTCCCAGCTGGGCCAGCGTTGACATTTATCTCCGCAAAATTCCCCACCCTGCCCACGGTCAGTAGGGGACACCGATGGGCTTGGAAAGGCCGCCGTCTGTCGGATGGGACGTTAAGCCGTGTCCCCGTGTGCGGGAGAGCCATACCCTGTGCACGTTAAAGAACACGCTGGATGGCCTTGACGGGAGGCTACCATCTGTCTCCCAACAGCTGTTCCAGTGGGTCCCCTCCCCCAACCTTCTCTGAGCCTTCGGGGTCCATGTGACCTGGCCATTTAGCCCATTGTGTGCAAAAAAGTGCCGCTCAGAGGTAAAACAACCCAACAGCCGTCTTTCTCTGAATTTGCTCATCCATTCCGTAGCACTGCTATATGAAAAGGCATGATCCCCATATAAAAAAAAAAAATAAATACCCCCTCAAGCAGCTGCTTGCCACAGAGGTCTGACAGGAGCCTGTCAGTTTATATGTCACAGTAGAAGATCTGAGAGGATGGCAGGACCTCAGCAGAAAACAACACGAACATCCATGCCTTACCCGGGGCTCGAACCCAGGTCCCGTAGATCAGAAGCCAAGCGCGCTAACCACTCGGCCACTTGTGATAAATCGGCATGAATTTTTTTCGCTTCGTCCCCAAGCTGCATCCTTCTGAAAATGCAAGATCTTTCTCCCATCATTTCTAGGATCCATAACAACAACCCACAGATTTCGCAGACCGAACTTCACGCGCAGCTAGAGAGAGAAATGATGATACGGCCTTTATTTCTCAACACGTAATGAAAAGTTTAGACAAGCTTTCAAACAAATCGTAGCTCTTTAACTTCGGAGGAATGAGTGCAAATCTATAGACACGTGTCAAGAACTTTTTGAACGCCCTTCGTACAGTACATCTGAGCGCTCAAAAAAGTATCCGAACATTACGGTTGCTTACAGAATTCATAAAAAATATATGACAACGTTTTTTTTTAGAAATTAGTGATCTGGCAACCTTCGTGTCACGACACGAAGGTTTGCCAGATCACTAATTTCTAAAAAATTCGTTGCCAGATATTTTTTCTGAATTCTGTAGTCGACCATAGTGTTCGGATACTTTTTTGAGCGACTGTAGGTGGTCATATTATTTTGATACTAGATCGTGTGGGCTCACTCACGGAAATATTGAGCGTGTGCAGTTACCGTTCACAGCAAACTGGTACGTGTGCAGTAACTGCACACGCTCCAGTTTGCTGTGAACGGTAACTGGAGCGTGTACAGTTGCTGTACACGCTCCAGATATTTTTCCTGAATTCTGTAATCACGTGACACGAAGGTTGCCAGATCACTAATTTCTAAAAGAAAGTCGTTGCCAGATATTTTTTCTGAATTCTGTAAGCAACCGTAGTATTCGGATACTTTTTTGAGCGACTGTACGTCTGAGCGGCAGATTTTTGCACCAATTGGCTAGGTCACGAGAGCTCAAAGAAGGTTGGAGGAAGGGTTAGGAGACACGGTAACTTCTTTTCAAGATCATAGAGCATGATCTCAACGTGCTCATAGTATGGCTCTCCTGCACAAGGAGCCATAGCTTTATATCCTATACGACGGACGGAGGCCTTTCCAAGTCCATCGGTGTTCCCTCTCTGACTGAGGGCAGGGAGCGGCTTTAGCGGAGATAAATCTCAACTGTGGCATAGGTAGGACTCGAACCTGGAAATTTCAGATTACAAGCGCGGAGATAAATCTCAACTGTGGCATAGGTAGGACTCGAACCTGGAAATTTCAGATTACAAGCCTGGGGCACTATCGATTGAAACAATCTCTCTCCTCTGTAACATAAACTGATGATAGTTTACGTTTCTTTGATATTACTTTCAAAATGGAGTTGACTCGGCCGGCAAAGCACCAGACTCATAATCTGATTGTTCCCAGGTTCAGATTTTTTTTCCGCAACTCCTCGTTCTGGTCTCATAGTGAAAGGAGAACTGATGGGCTTGGAAATGTCGTTATTCGTCGTGTGGGACATTAAGCCGTGGTCCATGTATCGATACAAGGAGTTCATACCCCATGCACGTTAAAGAACTTGCTGGATGATCTTGATGGGAGCTAACAACTATCTTCCAGCAGCTATGCAGTGGATCCCACTCTCCAACCTTCTCTCAGACCTTGGTTGTCCTTGTGGCCTGGCCATTTACCCCATTATGGGTGAAAGTGTGCCTCTCGGGGGTAAACTCTGCGGACCGAACTTGGTGGTCTGCGACAATTTTGGATTCCCATAAGTGTTGAAACTGAAAAGAGTTGGATAGTACTGGGGTAATTGTTTCATATATTTCTCCTGCGATGGAGTTTTGATCCTCTCCAAACAAATATCGTCACTGTTGATGAATATTAAGGGAAAAATAAGAGAACAAAAGCAAATATTTGCGAAGAAACAGAGTGGCTTTTCGGTGAAGCTTCTGAATAACGTCTGGAAAGGAAACCCAGTGCTGCCATCTCTTATGCATAAAACGAAGTAAATAGAAACGCAGATGTTGCATCTGTTGTTACCACGGTCGGACTTTGATCTTCCGAGTCCCTAAGCTGTGACTAAATTAAGAAGCCCTAATCCATGGCTAAATTAAGAAGCCCTGTTCCATGGCCGAGTGGTTAGCGCGCTTGGCTACTGATCTAAGGAACCTGGGTTGCGAGCCCCGGGTAAGGCATGGATGTGTGTGTTGTTTTTCTGCTGAGGTCCTGCCATCCTCTCAGACCTTCTACTATGGCATATAAACTGACAGGCTCCTGTCAGACCTCTGTGGCAAGCAGCTGCTTGAGGGGGTATTTATTTTTATTAAGCAATGACTAAATTAAGAAGCCCTAAGCTATGGCTAAATTAAGAAGTCCTAAGCTATGGCTAAATTAAGAAGTCCTAAGCTATGGCTAAATTAAGAAGCCCTAAACCATGGCTAAATTAAGAAGCTCTAAGCTATGGCTAAATTAAGAAGCCCTAAGCTATATGTGAAGCCTTAAAAACGTGAAAGTCGAATATATATTTATTATTGTAATTGTAGGGAAGATTAAAAAATAAATATGAAACTGAAATGGTGAAAATATTACACAGAATTTGATTTGAATGATGACTGTGTAAAGCTAAGATGAACGTGTTTGTATAATAGATTATTTTAAATGTAAATAAAAATTTTACTTGACATAGCATAAATTGATAATGCAAAAAAGAAATGCCTTTCTCGTTTTGCTACATCATTTCTTTGAGGCCCCTTATATCGTGAGATCCTAAGCTGTAGCTTAGTTACCTTCTTATACGTAAGTCCGGCTCTGTTTGCTGCTAATCAAAGAAATTTTATTTCCAGCAAGCTAATTGAATACTTAAATAAGAAATAAGAAAAGTGAATTCTTTTCTTTTTAAATTCGTTTTTCCCATAGATATTTTTGGCGAAGATCACATTACGATATATGGATTTAAAATATAATTGTCTTCCTTAATTTCGGGGCGGGGGATGGCTGAGTCGGTGGCCCGCCAGGCTCGTAATCTACAATTCCCATGTTCGAGTCCCAGCTGGGTCAGCTCTGATTGAGCTTTGAGATTTATCTCCACAAAACACCCTGCCATTGGTAAGTAGAGAACACCATTGGGCTTGGAAAGACCGCCGTCCATCGAATGGGACGTTAAGACGTGGCCCCTGTGCACGTTAAAAAACACGCTGGATGGCTTTGGCGGAGCCTACCATCTGTCTCCCAACAGCTGTTCCAGTGGGTCCCCTCCCCCAACCTTCTCTGAACCTTAGGGGTTCTTGTGACTGGCATTTAGCACATTATGTGCAAAAAAAGTACCGCTCAGAGGTAAAACAACTCACCCTTTTTTAATTTCAAAGACTTTCTCTTTCGCAGCTTTGGCATTGCCGAAATCGTGCAAAAGACATTTATTAAGGATCTCAGGGTTAATGATAATTTTGTTTTGAATTCCACTTGGATCAATTCCGCCAAATTTCTCCCTTTAGCATATAGATTTCCTGGACATGAGAATTTTTAAAAATAAACTTTATTGAAAATTATTACTGAAGATATCACTTAAATATATCTAAATTTCGATTTGTCAAAAAAAAAAATCCATTTTGTATAGAAATCTAAATATTCAAGAACAGTAATAACTATTTCTTTCTCTTGGAAAGGAATAGTTATTACTGCTCTTGAATATTTAGTTGTTTTCCTGCTGAGGTCTCGCCATCCTCAGTCATCCCAGTCATAGGAATTTATCCGAGGATTTACCTAAAATTTAAATAATAAGTACTGCTTCAAAAACGGGCGAGTAATCTGCAGTTACGAGTCCCAATTGGGCTCAGGGACAACTGGCCCCCGAAGGCTCAGAGAATGTTGGGGGAAGAGACCCACTAGAACAGCTATTGGAAGACAGATGATATCCTCCCGTCAAGGCCATCCAGCGTGTTCTTTAACGTGCACAGGGTATGAGCTCTCTCGCACACGGACCACGGCTTAACGTCCCATCCGATGGACGGCGGCCTTTCCAAGCCCATCGGTGTCCCTTACTCACCGTGGGGAGGGCGGGGAGTTTTAGCGGAGATAAATCTCAACGCTGACCCAGCTGGGACTCGAACCTGGGAACTGCAGATTACGAGCCTGGCGTAGCTACTGACTGAGCCACCCCCGCCCCAGGTAAGGCATACACTCTGCATATTAAGGAACATGCTGAATGGCCTTGACGGGAGGCTACCATCTGTCTCCTAACAGCTGTTCCAGTGGGTCCCCTCCCTCAACCTTCTCTGAGCCTTCGGGGTCCTTGTGGCCTGCCATTTAGCCCATTGTGTGCAAAAAAGTGTCGCTCAGATGTAAAACAACCCAATCCTTAAGAATTGCATTTTTATGGTAGCACTTATTGGTTATTATATGACCTTATTGATTATTATTGTTTTGAATTATTTATTCATTAATATTTTTATTATGACTCTGATAACGTCATTCTAAATGTTACGTCGTTTCCCCTTTGGTGTCTGGAGTGAAATACACAAGCAAATTACATTCGAAACAATCGGAAAGAGATTCCCAGAAAGACACGCACTTTATTAGTCATTGCGCACTTTATTAGTCACTGATCCACGAGCCACATCAGATTCTCAGTTTACACAGCAACGCAGAAGAATAACGATACAATCATCCTGTCTCTTCTCTTTCCGGGCAGAGGCTCTCAAAACATCCTCTTCTCAGCTACCTACACGTGCTCGAAGAGGCTGATATATCTCTGGAATCTCTTCCAAGCATTACGAGAATCCAACCTGTTGCTGCTGACTTAAGCTTGCGTCAACAAGACACGTCTCCAATATTCGTTGGATCTTTTGCCTCCGCCTACACAACTCCTCATTCGGGTTGTTCGGTGATGTGAAGCAAGGAAGTGAGGGTGAGAAATGATCGCCGTTAATGTTTGCTGTGTAAAGTTTTCATGGGAATTACGGGAAGTGAAGGGTACTTTTCGAGATGAAAGCGTGTTCTGGTCGCATCGGTTCTATCAGCCGTCACAGAGAACGACGGGATGGATGAGAGTGGAATTGTTTGCCGACTCGGAACAGGAAGTGTTGGAGAAAGGTCATGACCTCGGTAGGCAGTTGGTTGAGGGTTCTTAATTACCAAATGGAATGAAGCGAAAATCACTGATTCCATTCGAACTTCCTGCATTTCTTTTCATTCTCGTGAAACATTTAGCTGAAAAGATTTAGTTTCGTCGTAAGATCTGAATCCACGTCTCCCAATAACATGCCAGGGTTGGGTTGGGTTGTTTTTCCTCTGAGCGGCACTTTTTTTCACACCATGGGCTAAATGGCCAGGTCACATGGACCCCGAAGGCTCAGAGAAGGTTGGGGGAGGGGACCCACTGGAACAGCTGTTGGGAAACAGATGGTAGCCTCCCGTCAAGGCCATCCAGCGTGTTCTTTAACATGCACAGGGTATGGCTCCCCCGCACACGGAGCCACGGCTTAACGTCCCATCCGACGGACGGTGGCCTTTCCAAGCCCATCGGTGTCCCCTACTGACCGTGGGCAGGGCGGGGAATTTTGCGGAGATAAATCTCAACGCTGACCCAGCTGAGACTCGAACCTCGGAACTACAGATTACGAGCCTGGCGCGCTACCCACTGAGCCACCCCCGGCCCCAAGCATGCCAGGTGGGTGTGTTTTTTGCGCAATGTTTCGCTTGTCGTTACTTCGATCTTTTAGATTTTTGGCGCATGCGCTCAGCTACAACTTCATTGAGAAAGCACTCATGATGTTTCGATAGAAAAATGGCATACGGATCGCGTTAAATTCTTAAATAAACTTCTTATGAAGATATCGTGACTGAAGATAAAAATCTCATTCGAATCTTATCCAAAATCTCTTTTTTCGGCAATATTCGTTCAATAGTTAAAGAATTATGAAAGGTAAAACATTGAACAACAACTTAGCTTTTGTTTAACCATGGGTGTTGGAAGGAATTTTTTCGAGTGGGTGGGGCGTAAAAAATTTTTCTGGGGGTAGAAAACAAATGATTGTTTCATGATGGGAATATTTAGGGGGAGTCGTTCATTAATGAGAGTAGCTACGACTACAGCAAGGGATGTAAAGCTTAAGAAATGAATATAAAGAGAGCAATAGCAATTCTTACTCCTGAGGTAACATCTGTCTTAAAATTTCTATGTGATTATGGTAGGCAATGTTCTGTAAAAGGTTTCGAAGATGCACAGAAGACCATTAAATTTATGGAAATAATGCATATGGTTCACATTACATAACATTCAAAATACCAAGTATCATATACAGGGTGAATCTGAAAAAGTGGGCAAAACTTTACGGGGTGGTAGAACGCAGCTATAAGAGCAATATTCGTCATAGAATGTATGGTCGGAACGCAAACGGCGAGCCGCTAGGTGGCGTTGGAAATGGTATAAAAGGGTCGGTCCTCGCACCCAACGGCACCCAATGGTCCCTATCCCGCAGGTGTGAAGCCTGTATTACAGCTGGCGGCAGCTCTTTTGAGGAATTTCTTTGAGCATGTACCTCAATTACATTCCTGTTAATAAAATGTTTTCTGAAGTATCTCCTCTCCTTCTTGTGTTCATTCTTTAAATGTGACAGTGGAAAACTACCTTTTAACTTCTCACCGCTTGCGTTCCGACCATACATTCTATGACGAATATTGCTCGTATAGCTGCGTTCTACCAAACCGTAAAGTTTTGCCCACTTTTTCAGATTCACCCTGTATATAGCAATAATCCTATGTGTATGCAGTTCTTTTCTGTTACTGATGAAAGATTGCATTGGTTAGAGAATGATTTCTTAGATTATTTACTTAAGTGGAAAAATTCTGTTCTTAACAAAAATTACAGTTTTTAAGTGCAGAAACATATGAAGCAATAGTTGTGACAACATTATCTACTATAAAATGTGTGAAATATCTACTGAATGAAGGATTTCATTTTGTGTTAACCAGAAAATTTTCCAGTGATGACGTGGAATCTTTTTTTTTGGCTCTATTAGGCAACTGGGAGGCAAAAATGACCAAACAAATGCTTGTAGTGCCGCTGCAGCAATTACAAAAATTCTTAAAACGGGCATAATTTCTGCATCACTTTCAAGGAATGTGAGCAACAAACCTTCCCTAGATGTAATGGGTCCTGTTTCTACAATCCCCCAACCCTTCACAATTAGTAATAAAGCTTCAGAAATATCTTTTGAAATACTGTTAGCAGAAGAACTTTCTGAGATAGAAAATATAAATTCCTTTTGTAGAGGGTCACTTTTGACAGCAACATTAAGCGGTGATCGCTGGTTACCTAGTTAGAGCAGTACAAGATAACATAGAATGCCACAGCTGCTCTGAGCTATTAAATACTCCTCAGTCACCATCAGCATCAAAACTCGATCGTGGGGGCTTGAAATATCCAAAGCTTGAATTTGTCAATGTTTTAGCTGTTATGGAAAAAGCCGTAAAAAAATTGCTGCCCACTTTGAGTTCAAAGAGAAAAGTTTTAACCCTGTTAACGTTAACATTTCTACCAAGGTTATGCAAAAATAAATTATTTCATTGTTCTTTTAATGATGACAGCCACATAAAAAAACCTTTGTAAATTAATAATACAGAAATTTTTAAAACCATATTTAACGAATTATGGTAGTAAGTGTACTGAAGAAGTTGCACAACTCAAGCTGAATTCTAAACCCCTCTCAAGAAAAATGCTTAAATTATAAATATCTCAGTTGTCAATTCCTGTTATATTTCTGATAGAACGTTTAAGTATTCAACAGAATCTTTGAATTGCACAAATACATGTATAAATATTCTTTAATGTGAGATTTTAAGATCAGAAGTAATTAAGAACTGAATTTAGCAACACTGAAATAAAAGAGTTATGATAAAGAGTAAATTCTGTGCTGTAGCATGAACTTCATTTGTGTCTATTGGTAAAGTTCCAGCGTCTATGGAAACAGCATTACGCAGTCAAATATTCTGTTAAATAATTCTGCATATATGTCATAAAAATAAGTCATGGATTAACCTTAACTAAAGGTAAAGTCACAGCAGTCAGTTAATCTGAATGGTTGCAGTCTTGAGCAGGTGTCACAGTTTAATTATCTTGGGAGCTATGTAACAGATAATGGTGATGTGCGGCATGAGATTAACAGACGAATAGGGATTGCTGCCGGGACTTTTAAGAATCTATGGAGAGTGTGGAGAAATAGGCATATACACCTAAAGACTAAAATTAGGCTGTAAAATAGTTTGGTTCTTTCTAGGGTTAGTTATGGTAGTGAAACTTGGACACTTTGTAAACAAGATAACAGGAAACTAGATGCTTTTGATTCCAGATGCTTACGCAGTATCTTGGGCATTAGGTGGTTCAACTTTGTAACTAATGATGAGGTTAGGTAAAGGAGTTTGCAACCTCCTTTAAGCAGCATATTGTGCAGAGAGAGACTCCGTTGGTTTGGCCATGTTGCCCGTATGAATAATTATAGATTGGCGAATAGGGTTATGAACAGTGCGCCTAAAGGCCTCAGAAAGAAGGGGAGACCTAGGATGCGGTGGGCAGACAATGTCAAACAGGACCTTGTTAGAATTGGTGTGCAGTGGCCAGATGCAGTAGATGTAGCTCAGGATAGACTTGCTTGGAGAACTAAATTGCACGGTCTGGTTGGACCTCCGTAGCCCATGGCTGCTTGATGATGATGACGACGACGACGACGACGACGATGATGATGATGATGATGATGATGATGATGATGATGATGATGATGATGATGATGGTGATGATGAAAGGTAAAGTGATTTAAAAATTTTTATTCATCAATTTTTTAGTGTATTTTCCTCAAATAATTAGCGTTAAATAAATATTGGTCGACCAGATCGCTATGTACTTAACGTTAGCGTAGGTTTTACCGCGGAACGGTGCTGCCCTCATGTGGCAAGTTTTGAAGCTTCCCATGCACGCTTGCTAACACGGAGATTCGCGGAAATCGGCAGGCATTCCATTTGTAGCACCATTTTAGCATTACATCACATCTTTCTCATTATCCGCTAGAGGTCGCTGAAGTCAAAGAACGTATAAGTAAAAGAAGTTCAGCTTTGACAAAGCGTAAGTGGCGATCTCAAGTGGTGTTTCGATTCGTATCGTGCAATTGTTTAAGCTGGGAAGCAAACAATAAGGGGAAAAGGAATTATGCATCAAAAAATTTATATTTTAAAAAAGGAAAAAAAGTAACTGCACTTTGTATTTGAAAAAAATAATATCATGATTTTAATAAAGGTTTATTTTCTCCATTGGAATTATTTTTCGTTGAACCAATAAATTAAACGATAGAGAAGATTTGAAATTAGCCTGAAGTTAATTTATAGAATAAATTATTACAATTAGAAGCTTTCTTGGTTGCATAGAAACAGGAAACAGAATTGATATTAATATACTCTGCAAGGATATCAATGGGAAATTATTCCATAGGAAAAGCGAAGAGAATGGAAGTTGACAATAACATGTAATTACAAAAGCGTTCGTCCCCTGTAATGTCCGTTTCACCTCTACGCCAAATGCACGATACTCGATTTTACATTAATCTCTATGGAAGCTTAACTTCTTCTCCCTCTACATTCTTTGATGAAGTGTTCGTTATTAGATTCCGCCATTATCATTCTCCATCAAATCAGAGTTAAGTCAAAGGTAAGTGTAATAACTTTTTTACCTTTTTTAGGAAAATGTAAAGTAATCTTCCTTTATCCTTAACTATCGTATGGCATATAAACTGACAGGCTCCTGTCAGACCTCTGTGGCAAGCAGCTGCTTGAGGGGGTATTTATTTATTTTTTATATATCGTATGTCTGGATTTCACTCATTCCAAATTCTAAGAGAATTTCTTAATTTTTAATATTTTGTGGGCCAAAGTTAATCATGCTTTTCCAGTTCAGATATCATCTAAGCTTAATTTCCTCGGTGCAGATTTGCTAAACAGATAAACTCTATTACTAAGTTTTACTGTTTTCATCATTAAATTATTACATAATAATCATTCATATATTACGTAAAAACGAGATTTTTATTTCTACTATAGGTATAACAGAAAGCAAAAAATATTGATACAATTTTTTGGGGACGCAGTGGAGTAACTCACTAATACTACAATTCGTCAAGGCTATATTCAGTATATGAAAAGTATAACTTGTGAAACATTTCCACATCAAGATTATGACCAATGTATTATCATCGTTCGCTAAGCTTAATGTTCTATCGCTATACCCACTGTATTGCACTACATTCACATACATGCAATTAAATGCACTGAAAATTTTTGAAAGTATAAGAGAAGAGTGTGAAAGAAAATTTAAAACTCGAAAGTTACGTGTAACTAATTGATAACAAAAGTGTGCATATGAGTAACAGTTGAAATATTTGAAAACAACTTACATGCAGATGCTCTGACGTCCACATACTTCTTGTAAATGGCATGTGTCACGCGCTGTCTGATACCGGAAGTGATTGCCAGATATTTCGTTTGTGTGAAAACTTTTGATACTAAAGTAAAAATTTATAACAGAATTGTGCATCGTTTCGTTTCGCTTTTTTTTTTCAGTATTCACAAATTACTATCAGCCAACATACTGTACGTCACGATAATGATTTAATAACCAATTTTTTTAAAACATATAGATATAATGTTGGATTAGAATTACCCACTTTTCCTATTTAAACAATGTTTGCTTATACCGATGTTTTCCATGAACTCGGTATAAGCTGTATGTACTGTCTTAAAAGTTCAATTCGTACCTGTAACAGAATCTAGGTCAAACTTGAAACTAATTTAAACATGAATGTTTCTTGAAAGTAATTGAAAGCAGAATAAGTATGTAGATTACTTAGTGATAAGCTTTGCATATTTCAATTCAATTAAATGAAAAGAATTTAAAATTAAAAATTTTTAAGAATATTTATATTAGGGTTAGCTAATTCTAAAATGAAATTTGTTATATGCAGCTGGGTTGGGTATATAAAGTAATTTAATAAAGTTAAATGCGAAACAAATAAAATCGTAAAAATTGAATTTCCAATTAGTGTCCACCACATCTGGTGAAAGATGTGTCCAGGAACAAGGATTTTAATATAAAATGAATAAATATCCTTTCAAGCAGCTGATTGCCACAGAGGGCTTATAAGGAGCCTGTCAGTTTAATACGCCATAGTAGGTCTGTGAGGATGGCGGAATATCAGCAGAAAAACAACACATGCATCCATGCCTTACCTGGAGCCAACGTCCGGGGCTTCAACCCATTGATCAGTAGCCAAGCATCGGGATTTTTAATGTTGGACAAATATACTGTTTTTTAACATTAATTTTCCTATTTTAAAATTAAACATGGATAGAAATTAAAATGTAATAAGTAATTTAGTCGGCATTGGTATTTATTTTATTACTCTTTTTCTTTCGAGTTCCAAAAGTGAATCAGGTATTATATTAGGCAGGGTCAGTTTTTATTTTTGTTGTCTAGATCAGTGGTTCTCAACCTTTTATGCTTTACGTACCCCCTGTAAATGTGTATGTAACTGGCGTACCCCTTGTATAGATAGATAAAACTATAGTTATCGTTTAAAAACGGGAATAAAATAAAACACACACATATATATATACAGATTAAATTTTGCACTTTACTTACATCTAGGGACTTTTGAGCTCTCACAGCGTACCCAAAAAAATGTTTTCGCGTACCCCACGTTAAGAACCCCTAGTCTAGATTATTTAATTCACTTAATTTTAGTGTAAAAAACGAAAAACCATTTTGCTCCTTATAAAAGAAATTAAAGAATATTTAGTAGGTTTTAACGACTATGAATTGCTATTAAACTTTACTTGATTCTAGTCTATTTAAATTAATTATTATTATTATTGATTTTTATTCATAAAAATAAAGAGTACAGTACATTTACCATTTGACCTGCAAAGCTAAACAACAATGCATTGTAAAAAAATTAATTATTAAGGTATATTTATTTAAATTACTGCAGGATAAAAGGTTTAATAATTTCAATCTATCTGTTGCTTTATAATTTTTTGACAAATGTAAAGGAATATTATTTTTAGCTATTTTAGATTGCACTTTTTCTATTTTATTTACGTTACAAATAAATAATATATAGCAATAAAATATATAACATGCAATTTATCAATTGAAAGACAATTCAGAATTAAAAACTGAAATTTCGAGAGTCGTAATACATGAGGAAGTATCAATGTTTCATCAGACTTATGATAATGATACTAATATGGCAGGGAAATATACAGGAATACAAATTAGACTTAGAAATTTAAGTCCCACTGCATTTTATATTCCCTGCGCAAATCAATCTCTAAATTTAACTGGAAACTACGTAGCAGAATTATATCTTAATTAAGTACGATTCTTCAACTTTGTAGATTCTCTATATACTTTCTTTCCAAGTCAACACCACGATGGAACACTCTGAATGAATGAATGCCTACCACCTGAATCTTTATCATTAAAAAAAATTAAGTGATACATGATGGGTGTCTAGTGCTGATGCTGTATTGGCATTTAAAAAAGGTTATGAATGCATTAAAATGTTTTGATTAAAATGGCTTCATGCCAAAACGAAAAGCCAGAACGTCTATTTGAAAATAATATCGAGGTTGAATCTAAGGAACTGTTGAACCATTTTGATTATTACAAAACAGCATTTTTGACTATTTTTTGGAATAAAATATTGCAAAGACTAAATGCTAAAAATAAATATTTTAGGACCAAAAAATAAATCTATTAAAAGGCGTCGGCTACCTAAAATCGGTAACAGAGTTTATTCTAAGGGTAAGAAATGTTTTTCAATCAACCAAAGTGGATGCCCCGTCATAAATAAAAAATCCAATATAAAAATGATCAATGCCGAACGAAAAAGGGTAAAATTTTGTTTGGCGATAGATACAATTAGCAAAGGTTTATTTGTAGTTAATGTAATTAACGTTATTTAGACACACTGAATGCAAAACTAAATCGACGAGTAAAAGTATATGAAATTATATTAAGTATTTTATTGTATATTTTTCGATAAAACTATGAATGAAACCGGAGTTCAGTTAGGTATTAATAAATTAATAGATATACACAGTCGTATCAGAATAATATGACCACCTACTGAATAATGGGAATAAAGACCCTTGGCTTGGATGACAGTAGCGACACGGTGTGGCATGGAGGCAATGAGACCCTGGAAGGTTGCCAGAGGCACGTGCATATTCGGACTCCATCCAGCACAGCACAGAGGTTTTGGAGATGATATGATTGTGGGTCTGCATGCCGAACCTGTCAATTCAAATGGTCCCACAAGTGCTCTATGGGATTGAGGTTGGGCGATTTCGCCGGCCTAGGGAGAACGGAGACATTGCTGTCGTGTTCCTGGAACCAGTCACACACCACCTTAGTGACATGGCAGAGCGCATTGTCCTGTTGGTAGACACCATCACCACCAGGTAAACGTCCAACATGAAGGGATGCATGTGGTCAGCAAGGATGAAAAGTTAGCATTGGCGTTCAGGGACCCATCCAGTGGTGCCAACCGTCCCAGATCATACCATGAAAACATCCCCCAGACATGCACACTGCCACTGCTGGCCTGTACTTGATCAACAAGCATGTCTGGGTGTTGGTTCTCATGTTTCTGACGATGTATCCGCCACCGCCCGTCAATTCTGTGGAGTAGAAACCTCGATTCGTCGGAGAAGGCAACCTTCTTCCACTGTCCAATGACAGTAGTCCCGTGCGAACTGCAGGCACCTGTGCGCCTTTACACAGCGTCGACTCTGGAGATCCATGCGTAGCAGGGTTCGCTCTACTGTCATCGGGAACACGTACCTGGGTGCCCCAATGTTCATTTGAGTGGTCGATTGCCCTTTACAGTTGGCGGAGACAACATTCTCCTCTTGGATCGATGGCCTTTCGGGTTCCACAGTTATGACGTCTGGAGGTGCTCGGTGTGCCAGCAGTCCTTTCTTGGTACACCCTTACTACAGCACCTCGCAAACAGCCCACAAAGTCTGCTGTTTCCGAGATGCTTCCACCCTTGGCTTGGTAGCCGATGATCATTCTTTTTTGAACGTCTGTCAAATCAATACCTCTGCCCATTGTGCTAACGTTACGTATGATGGCTTATCTGTCCTGGCTGGCCGCTTTATACCTACGTGTGGCCGACCTTGTCATGTGCACTCTGTGATGCAACTGGGCGGGTACATTGTGATTCCGTGGGTGGTCATGTTATTCTGACACGACTGTATATATATATATATATAAAAATAAATAAATACCCCCTCAAGCAGCTGCTTGCCACAGAGGTCTGACAGGAGCCTGTCAGTTTATATGCCACAGTAGGAGATCTGATTGATGGTTTCGTCAAACAGAAAACTCGCAATAAAACCCTTTGATGAATTTTGAGCGAAAGTTTTTATTTAAATGCTTGCCAAGCAATGTTCAATATTGTAATTTGATAATAAACTGCAATTCATGCCAAAATATTTTAATATTTGTTAGTAATGTCTACTTTTTGTTTAGTATGATTGAGTTTTATTTCTGTGATTATTTTTCTATTATTCTTTAAATAAAAATAATTAAAACTTTTGAATGTTTTGCTTGAACTAAACACCCAAATATCAAAGAAAAACCTAAGTAAGGGACCTCGAATCTAATATGCGCCTAGGGCCTCAAAAAGTCTAAATCCGTCTCTGGCCCATATTCTGTGCAGGTTATAGAACATGCTGGATGGCTTTGATGGGAGGCTATCTGTCTCTTAACAACTATCAGCTGTCCATTGTGTGCAATAAAAGTGTCACTCAGAAGTAAAACAACCCAATCCTCATTACTACCTCCTACCAGCAGTTTGGCTGTTATGGTAGAGAAAAGGGTTTCGCCGCTACCTCTCCTTACCTCTCAACAAATTTTAGGCCTTTTCTGTCTGTCAAAATTGGACAGTGTTTCTTTTGATGGCGTACTCTTCCTAGTGGCTGTCATTTTGCTACAGCGTGTAATGATTCAGCAAGTATTTTGAACCTGTAGATTTATTTTCTAAATTCCTGCTAAGCAGATTTCATTAAAATTAATTTTTATCCTGCTGGGTATCTACCATGCGCAGCAGCTTTTCATCTTTTCCTATGTGACAAATCGTTAAATCAGCAGTGTTTGTCTGAAAAAATATATAAATTTCCTAATACGTAAATATCCTACAATCTATTAAGAAACATATATACTGTCAAAGAAAGAGAAAAAAAAAGATTTTTAGAAAAATAGTTTCGCTGCATTCTTAGAAAAAAAGAGCTGATTTAACTTATAAAGGAAATTCACTAACTGATTTAGATATTATCTAGATGTTATTTTGAGTGGGTATTTTGTACACTGAAACTTCGAAACACTGAACTCATCCCATTTGAAATTTTTTGGGGATGGAGTGATTACTACAAATTTTTAAATTATAGATATGCTTCATCCTATGACTTTTTATTATTTTTTCTATTCAACTTAAAATTTTTATTTTAATATGTAATACTTTTTTTACGTGTTCATTAATGCATGATTTTGATGTAGTGGCGAGAAACACTTCTTGACCTTGTGAGAAAGTTTTGTCATTGTGTTACTTTCCGGTGTGGATTTCTGAGAAAGAATGGCAGCACCGCTTATGCGTCGTCACAGAGCATTGCGATCTTAAAGGTGTGTTATTTAAATATTTCTCACAAAGTTTCATATTATCAATGGCTTTTCATGGGACCTTTCTAAATGTTTATTAACAATATAGTAATCACTACTGCATTCTTCATTTCCGTCTGTTGAAGTATATTATACAGGTAACTCTTCATATTAGTTAAGACAATTGTATTTTCATCTCTGAATGTAAACAAACTTCAACCTTTTTCTATCTATTGTATGCTAATGTCGACTAATAATAAACTGACATTTGTAGTTTAATTTGTCTTTAGTTTTCTAGAGAAGTAATTTGTTGTTACGTTTACATTAAATTTCTATTCAACATAATTTTAAGATCCAGGTTTTAAGTAATCTATAAATATTTGAACTCGTGTAAAAAATAAACCTTTGAAATTTAAGAAATGAAATTAACTTTGCATACGAGAGAATTAATAATCTATTACTACATTATTTGCATTAGTCAAATAATTTATTATTTTATACATTATAAATTTGCTAAATATCATTAACAGATTTTTTAGTTTTGCTTTGATACATGTGACTCATTTATCCTTGAGTTTTCAGTGAGTCATCCATAACAGTGATAATTTCTGGACATTATAGTAAAGCTCAATGAAATTATTTTTCATCTGAACAGTTATCTGTAGCAGACTTCTGGCTTATTAATAAGTTATTTCTACATTTATTTTTGAATTGATGTTTGAATACTTTGTTTTTTGTGTCACCCATTATTTGCTATAACTTGTTTGAAAATTACATAACTATTCGTATATAAACATATAATTAATTTAGAAAAAGCCTCAGCAGCATAACAAATAGAAATGAAATTAAATGCTAAATATAAATTTGTTATAACCTTAAGGAACCATAATTTTTAGTGTTTAAAATCAAGCTGAATCATTAAAAGTTACAGCACACAACTTTCAGAACTCTGATTTTTTTAACATAATGGAAAATTGCCATACTGCAGTTCCCAGTTACAACACTGTCATCTTTTTTACGCAGCATAATGATACGTTGCATATTACTATGCCACCAGCCCCCTAGTGGTCACTAACAGAAACAAAACAAAGTTTGTTTTCCTCAATAAGCAAAAAAAAAACTCCTCCCTAAATTGCTGCCATAAAAAAATTAATGCTAAATACAAAACAGAATGTAACAAAAGCTATTAAGCACATTGCACACAATATTCAATGAAGTTGTACCTATAAAGGCCTAAAATTTGCATTATGAGTTAGTGATGCCACTGTAAAGGGAGAATGCAGCAAAAAGAATATAATGATAAATGCTTTTTTTTAATACAATTTTTTTGCTTTTCATATGAAATACCAGCAAAAATAACTGCATCTAATGCATCTTTTACCTACCTGAACATATTGCTAACCAATGAACATCACCTTAAACACTTTAACAATGCCAAACAAAACTACTACTTTCAGCAATGTATAGAACTAACCAATGATTAAATGTCCTTTCTGGTTAACAAAATTCTCTGAAAGAGATCTGTTCTCATTGGACACAACAATTTTAACTCGAGCACATTGCTAAACAACTTTTTGTTCAGTGCTCAAATATAACATAAATTCAATAACAAATTTTTGTTCAGCACTCAAATATACTGTAATGTGATATATAATATATATATCAGCACTCAAATATAACCCCAAAAGTTGTATAATCTCATCGGACACAACTATTTTGACTTGACCATATTGCTCAACAACAAATTTCCACTCCACACTAAAAGAAAAGCCCCAAAAGATATATTATCTCATCTGGCACAACTATATTCATTGTAGCATATCACTTCACAAATTTTTGTTCTGCACTCAAAAAAAGTCCCAAAAGATGTATATAATCTCATTGGCCACAACTATTTTGACTAGAGAATATAGTTGAACAACAAATTTTTGCTCCATGCATAAAAAAAAATGCCTCCCAAAGTAAATAACCTCATTGAAGGCAACTATTTTAACCAGATTATATTGCTAAACAACAGATTTTCATTCCACCTTTGAAAAAAGCTCCCAAAAATAATTTCAACAGAGAAAATTTTAACCATAGTTTATTGATAAACAACAAATTTTTTTCGAACATTAAAAAAGCCCCCCAAATTAAATAACCTTATTGGAGGCAACTATCTCAACCAGAGCTTATTGCTAAACAAAATTGGCTTCACGCTTGGAAACTGAAAAATAACTCTCTAAACAATAAAAAATAGAATAAAAAGCCCTCCTGATAAAAATCAAACAATAAACACATGAAAGCACCTACAAATGCATAAAAATCCAAGAATTTCAGTTGGTAGGAGTTGGGGTACATCATATGCATTACTAAAACTATATTTAATTCATGTTATATGTAAAATTTGCACAATTCAATTTCTCCCACATCATAGTTTAAAGAAACCCACAAATAGTACTTCCATACCCAAGACTTTTTTATAAACTTTAAAAATATTAAAATGCAGGATTCAGAGGCCACCACAAATCTCAATAGCAGACGACATGTTTGCCGTTCAATTCTGCAAAATTCTCAAACCATTGTATTATATGGTACATTATTACGGTGTATTTATTCACTTATTCTCCACTTGTGTTTCTTCATGAGCTGCCATGTTGTTACCAAGAACTGCAGGCTAACCGAAAAATTAATGAATGAGACTATAAGTCAATGCTATGTTTTATTTAAAATATAAAAATTACTCAATGAAATATAGGCAGCAATGCACTTTAGTCCTAGGTACCATTTTCTTTTGATGTAACATAACAGAATGGTTCTTTTTAACAATGTCCACAATCTCATGACTGGCAGTTCTAACAACAAAATCGTAACAAATTCAAACACTGTCTGAACTTCAATCAAGATTTCCTATCTATTTTGTCTATCTCCCAATTCTTTCCTTATTATTATGTTATCATTTTATTCTGTCTCCTTTCTATTTTCTTCCTCTATTTTTTCTCTCTTTATTTCTTTCTTTATTATTGCAGTAGGGGAGGCTCAGTCGGTTGCGTGCCAGGCTCGTAATCTGCAATTCTCAGGTTTGGGTTCCAGCTAGGCATGTGTAGAGATTGTTCTCTGCTAAACTCCTCACCCTACCCACAGTGAATAGGGGTCACTGTTGGTCTTGAAAAGGTCACTGTCCATTGAATAGGACATTAAGCCATGGCCCTATGTGTAGGAGAGCCACACATGTTAAAGAACACGCTGGCCATCCAGCGTGTTCTTTAACATGTGTGACGGGAAGCTGATACCCTTTTTCCAACAGCTATCTAGTGGGCCCCCCTCACCCAACCATCCACAAAATTATGGGAGCTTTGAACTTGGACATTTGTCCCAACTGTGATATTTAGGCAGCAAAAATCTTTTCCTTTTTTTTTAAAAAAAAGCTCGAATTTATTCTTTAAATAATGGAAGATTTACAGAGTTACAATAGAAATTTAGACCATATTGGCACTAAATCCTTGGCACAGCTCAAAACCAGATAATTCCCATATTCCAGATAAGAATGAACTGACAAAATTAGATAACATTAGAGTAATGTAGATCATTTCAACAGATACCTTCTCCACTGCTTCTTAGCTTTAGTGTCAGTTTTCTTTTAGTCCTCAATCAGCACACAAAGGTGACTTGTGGTTCCATCCATCAGATGTAGTACTGTCCTGTATAGTTGATCGTCAGATGGCATCATTCAATCGTACTCAAGACCCTAACCCAAAGAGCGATTTCTGAAAAACATTTTTTTTTTACCATTGGTAATGATAACTCAGGTTTACATCAAATGCAAAATACCATTAGACCACCAGAAGATTCATCCCCATACTACAAATTGCTCCAATACACTGACCCTCTTTTCCCAATATTTAAAACACTATAAATACATTTCCAAAAATTTAATTCCTTAAACAAGTGACACATGCAAAAATTAACCTAAACAAAACACCAGAAATAATGTAATCCAAGACATCAAAATCAAAACAATACAATTTTTTTCAACTAATTATTTCAAATATACCACTAATCTAAATTTTAAAAAAAGTCCTTGGAACTAAATATTGCCATCAAAGACAACAAAAAAAATATACCCACCATCATTCCAACTTGCAATATTTATCAAAACACTAATAAGTTTTTTACACCCATTAATATGTTGCCCAACATTTTCAGTAATTAAATATCCATATAAACTCCTTAATCAGAAATAGTAATACACAAAATTAAAAACAAATATGTAATTCCATAACTAAATATATTAATAACTATCACTATTAGTGTTCATAACTGTAAGTATTAACAAAAGCATCCATAAGCACACTGAATTCAGCTATCAAAAAATAACTACAGACCACTTTGCCATCCATTGAAAAATATTTCATATTTCTCAAAAGAAAAAAAAAGAAAAAACCTCTCCTGGATCTCTCTTTAGTCTTTCTACCTCCATTATGAATTGCCATTTTTCTATACCAATATTTCTGCAACATGCAAAATGTCTATATTAAAAAAGGCACCAATTGCTTTTAAATATTCCCACTAAATCATGTTAATAACATTAAAAAAAAGCAATCAACAGCTAACAAAATTAATATATCACTCTAATGCACTAATAATTAGCATATTATACATAACTAATAGTAATCATTCAATTCATCTGAAGCTACTTTAATCAGATACCCATGCTCCTTACACCTCCATGTTCACTCCCACATGCAAAAACTTTGAACATTTTTTGTCAGACATTTATCCACCCCTTCCTACATTAGAATCCACTGAAAACCCACTGTATACATTTCCCCAGAAACCATTCTCCTAAAACCCAAACACTCCATAAAAAAATAAACCCCAAGCATAAATCTTGGGAAAATCCTTATGTATTCATTGCTCAACATCAGCTGATTATTTACAGAATTTATTATATATTAACCACGCTTTTAAAATTTCCATACCGAAAAGAAATACAAATTTTTGTTTATAAAAAGGTAATTGAATTATTATATTTTAATTCCAATTGTTTTCATATAAAATAAAATAAACACCCCCTCAGCAGCTGCTTGCCACAGAGGTCTGACAGGAGCCTGTCAGTTTATATGCCAGAGTAGAAGGTCTGAGAGGATGGCAGGCACTCAGCAGAAAAACGACACATACATCCATGCCTTACCCGGGGCTCGAACCCAGGTCCCTTAGATCAGTAGCCAAGCACACTAACCACTCGGCCATGGGTAACAGTTCATAATTTTGGAAATGTGTCTACTTCTAAGTAATTTAATTAACATGATTATGCTGTAATTTAATACCTTTGAGCAAGCTACACTCTGTGTTTACTTATATGTTGCATTTAAGCAACGGTAGAAACTGACTAATGAGTTTTCACAATTACACTCTTAAATCATTATCAGTCACATCCAATCAATTACAAAAAAAAAATGCCATAAATGCATATTTGCTAAGAGCATATAGATATTGTACAGAAAAAATAGATCTTAAGAAATAGATTATATTTATAGTATAAGTATAGAAGTTGGATATACGATTAACTTTATTAATAGAATACACAGAGCAATAAAGTACAAATTAACCATTTAACATACATTCACAACCAACACCCACACAAAACACAGAAAAACCACAATATACCAGTAGCTTCCCATTCATTCCAGCAGTATCCCACACCTTAAAAAATGTAATGGCTAAATATGACCTGAAATTACCATACACAATAAATAATAATATTAAACAATTAATACACAATGATAGGAATAAAATTAAACCTATGGGCAGAGTATCTAAAATTAAAGTATACGACTCACAAAACAAATTATAAGGGAGAAATAACTGTGTAGGTAAGACATACAAGACAATAGAACAATGATTGGCTGAACATAAACAGGACATCAAAAAGCAAAATCCTACAACAGCTCTAGCACAAATAGTAATAGAAAATGAATTAAAGAATAGTTAATCACTGCATTAATAGCAGCACCTCCCACAAAATATCAGTTGAATTACACAGAAAATATTCGCATTAATATGCAAAGAGACAGTCTATGTAATACTGACATATTTAGCTGCTGGGACATACTCTGGAGCTCTTGCTATTATGCTCAGGTTACCAGTCCGATTGTTTCACATTTTGATGGTAAATTAGCTATGACTATCATAAAGTTGTACAATCATCTCCAACTTGTAGCTTGCTCAACTAATTCTAAATAAGCCATGCTATTCTGACATTTAAAAAACTTTTAACAAATAAATTCATCAAACATTTAAAAGAACTCAAAACTAAAACTGGTAAGTGACAAGTTTTGTGCAGCATATGGGGCACTTCTTCTGGCAGGGTGTAATGTTGTGATTAAACTATTTATACAGCTCTCCCTCTGGTGGTGTTAGTTGCCATTACAGCAATGCTCCTTGAGCAGGATATTCCATGTGGCTGGTAGTGGTGTTATGTCAGTATTACATAGACTGTCTCTTTGCATATTAATGCGAATATTTTCTGTGTAATTCAACTGATATTTTGTGGGAGGTGCTGCTATTAATATAGTGATTAACTATTCTTTAATTCATTTTCTATTACTATTTGTGCTAGAGCTGTTGTAGGATTTTGCTTTTTGATGTCTTGTTTATGTTCAGCCAACCATTGTTCTATTGTCCTGTATGTTTTACCTGCATAGTTATTTCTCCCTTACAATTTGTTTTGTGAGTTGTATACTTTAATTTTAGATACTCTGCTCATAGGTTTAATTTTATCCCTATCATTGTGTATTAATTGTTTAATATTATTATTTATTGTGTATGGTAATTTCAGGTCATATTTAGCCATTACATTTTTTAAGGTGTGGGATACTGCTGGAATGAATGGGAAGCTACTGGTATATTGTGGTTTTTCTATCTTCTTATAGTAACCATAAGAAGGTAGTGATTTACCTGTGTATTTCGTCAAGCCTAAAAGATACAACTAAGTATATGAACCTGCCAGTGCCAATGGCAGTATTAACCATCTGTCATTACTGAATCTATGTTGTACAACTCAGTGATAACAGTGCTATTGGCTGTGGACTTCAACTATAGGTATTAATATCTATCACTCAAGTACTCCTGAACTATAACAGACCTAGATATATTTATAAACTCACAACCGAGTTCAAAGATAATGTAATAATGTAACAACTTGTATATACTACTTATATGTAATGTTACTATAAATCAGTAATTTAAATAGAGTAGCCAATGCCACTAATACGGTACGTTGTCTTAATTACTTAACATGTTAGAATCTTTTTAATCTAGGAGATTTCAGAGTGTAATTGTGAAAACTCACTAGTGGGTTTCTACCATTGCTTAAATGCATAATATAAGTAAACCACAGAGTATAGCTTGCTCAAAGGTATTAAATTACAACATAATCATGTTAATTAAATTACTTTAACCTATTGCTATGTTGAAAGTCTTATTGAATAGTGTTGATTTTTATTTGTTACATTATTTTCTCTTTACTGACTATTTTTCTCTTAATATATGTAATTTGTTCAATAATAATACATTACTTTGCAAAAATGACAATCATTTAAAAGTATGATTACTCAAAACTAGCTTACAGGTATAGCACATGGGCTCCGATTGGCAAATACTGGACATGAAAGTATAATGCATGGCCAAGAAATGAGCCAGAAATCATGTACATATATGTATGCTGCCAGGAAATGAGACAGGAATCATCTATATGTACAACAATCGCCCTGCAGAACTATATATATACATTCATTAAAATCTGCATAGCAATATGTCCACCAAAGTACAACTAAAAGCATAATATGGCACCAGACCTGCAACTATAGCTCCCTGAAATTGTGCAAAGGTGCCCATCTGAAAAGGTTAATAGTAAGATATATGACAAATGCAGTGAAACATTTAAAAGTAATTTTTTTATATTACAGAACAGCAATTTGCATTGACTCTAAAAAATAAATCGTGCTTTTGATTTCTAAAATCTTGGTTTCAGTTATACAGTTTATTTTTTAACGGTAGTTTTTTAAAATGCAGGGGGGTCAGTTCACATTTGCATATTTTAACATAAAACTTATTGGCACAGTTTTTCAATTCACTGGAGACCAAATAACATGGATAGATATGAAATGCATAATATACATAATACTGCAATACCTTGTCTTAGCCTAATTTTTTAAAACCTATTTTTAACTTTTTTTTTTCTTTTGTCTGATCAGTGTGTGATTCCAATTATATTTTTGCAAAAAACAAATATTCAATTATTTCATTTTTTATTTGTGACATTTTGATTATAGTGGGGTTTTTTTGTTTTGTTTGTTTTTTTCAGTTATTCAGAAAAAATCCCTTGGTTGGTGTATTGATTAGGTATGAACCCAAGCTGTCCATATAAGTGATAATCTATTGTATTATTCATTAATCTGGGACAATACTAAATAAATGTAGCAGAAGTTAGCCAGCAGTTCAATTAATTTTAACCTTTAAAATGAAATTGCATTGCTGGCTAACTTCTGCTATAACTTTTTAAATTGAGAAAAATAAAACCAGCAGCCATGGAAATAATTAATGAATGCAAGTTTGTAATATTATACACCAAGGAAAACATGTTTAATTCTGAATAATATATCTTCATTGCACAATGGAGGCTTCACAGCAGATTTGGTCTTCCCACATATTAATGATTGTCAGTATTATAGAGCATATTGCCAAGGTAAATAGATTAATATGTATTATTATATATAATAATACATATTATATTTATATATATTTAGTATATTATATATATGTATATATTATACAATGTATAATATAACATATATTCATATATATTTAGTATGTTATGTATATATTATATTATACAATGTATAATATAATAACAAAAGGTTGAAGGATTGTTTTTTGTGTTGTTTTACCTTTCTTTAAAGAACTATTATTTATTACTGACTAATTCACTTTCACTATGATACTATGATTGAAGTTGTTCAGCTATGTGAATTGTTGCACTATTCATAAGAAGCAGCCATGATTTTCTTTTTTTTCTTATTTCAGCAATGTGTCTGCCATTTTCACAAATATGAAATCTTCTACTTAGAACATCAGTTTCTGCACATATAAAATGCCGTTCAAGTTAAAACTAAAGAAGAGTAGACAGTATAATGTGTCTTCCAAAAACCTGTTTGTTATATCTGTTGAACTACTTGACAACACTACAGTAGAATGCACGTTATCTTCTCATAGTCTTGGTCAAGAGTGCCTTAGCAATGTATGTCAAAGGCTGGGTCTTCAACAGGTAATTATATAAAAGTAGTAACATGTGAATTTAAAATACTATGAGACATGTTACAGCATTTATCTACTTAGCACATAAATTCAGGTATATATAAATTATTAATGCTTAATTTTTTTATTATGTAACATAAAGCACTAGTAAATACAGTAGGCTCCACTGGTAAATACAGTATCATCACCTCAGTGGATCCTATTTTACTCTATTAACCAGTAATTGTAGTAACTGAAAATCGATGAGGTGATATATGGGAGTAGACAATAATTTAAAATAATATTGTTATAACAGCATGTAATAATCAAACTGTTCAAACAACGTTTACATTAATAACAATGTACATAAATATAAAAATAAAACTATCTTCTGTTATTTATTAAAATATTCTGTTATTTTCCATTGTTTATAATTTGCCAGTCTCATTCAGAGTGTTTCCAATATTGTACAGCATTAACCTTCCAGTGCTCTCCTTGGTGTAAGAATGGTGTTGGTAACAAGAACCCATTCTGGTGCTTCCTCACCTTCTCTCCTTTAGTGTAATTTTCTTTGCCCAATTTAATAATGGCCACATTGGTTAAGGTTCTACACTCTTGTGGATCCTTGTGAATATCCACCTAATTAAATTTTTGCTAAGGCATATCATTAGATGGAATCACTAGGACTGAATCTTGAAATTGCTCCTCTTCAACTTTGCCATCTGATTCCTAAATTTCTAAAATAGTTTTTAATGCAGTTTTGAGTAACTTTATTCCAGACATTCATCATTGTGAACAGCATCCAGAATCATAATTTCTTTTTTAATTTCTGATAAATAACAGAGACTATAATCTACATTAAGCCGTCCCGTGGCCGAGTGATTGGCGTGCTTGGCTACTGATCTAAGGGACCTGGATTCGAGCCCCGGGTAAGGCATGGATGTATGTGTCGTTTTTCTGCTGAGGTCCTGCCATCCTCACAGATCTTCTACTATGGCATATAAACTGACAGGCTCCTGTCAGACGTGGCAAGCAGCTGCTTGAGGGGGTATTTATTTTTATTTATTTTTTATCTACTGATTGAAATCCTTGAAAGAAAGATTTTTGATTCTGTAATTGAGTGGTTAATTAGTGATGTATTGTGATGTAGAAAAACTAATTCTATATTTTGAAAATTTAAACTTGATGAGATTTGTAACTGTTTAACAACAAGACAATTTTCTTCCTTTTCACTCTTAATTGTCTATCCCAATTGTGCAAGTAGTCTTCAAAAATTAATGCTGTTATCCCAAGTATTGAAGATTACTAGTGTGTTGAATTGGAAGTGCTTTGCATTATTTGACGTCTAGGTGGTTCACTTTTACCTTGAACAAAATGCTTCATTTTAAAATTTCCAGCTATATTGGAGGTTAACAATATAGTTACTCTTAAGTTTTCTTTCCTGCAGAAGCTGCAGAATTTTTGGAAATTATTCAATAGTCCAGAGTTGCTCTATTGTATCACCAGTATTAAAAATATTCTCTGGGCTGTAAGTGCTTAAACAGTTTTTAACCTCTTCCCTACGTGGCACCACTGTTGGTGTCGAACAATACTATACTGAATGCTGTGATGACTTCACAGTTGGAGCCATCACAATTAAGTTGCTTTTGGGGCATATATATAATTCGAAATGCTCACTTATGAGTTTTTGGAGGCTTTCATAATGCTTATCAGTGATGGTGTCATCATATATTTTTCAAACAATTAAAATTTACCACACCATATAAAGCCACACCATATAAAGCCTTTTAATACTGGTGATACAATAGAGCCACTCTGGACTATTGAATAATTAACATATATAAGCCATGAGGGAGGGAGGCTAAAAATCAGTTGCCAATGGGCATTCAGGTAAATGTGATGATGTGTGCTAATTTGCAGTTAATCGCAATTTGATTTTCATATTTGATTGAATAAAAATACAATAAATATGTCACATGAAGAGGAATTTAGTGAAAGTGAATATATTCCTGATAAAATTGATATAAATTGGAGTGGTACTGATTTTTCTGACCTTACCGATAATGAATTTGAAGATGAAGAGCGAGAACTCCAGGAAATGGCAGGAGGCTGGAAGCCTATTCCTGAAGTTGGGTTGGGTTGTTTTACCTCTGATCAGCACTTTTTTGCACACCATGGGCTAAATGGCCAGGTCACATGGACCCCGAAGGCTCAGAAAAGGTTGGGGAAGGGGACCACTGGAACAGCTGTTGGGAGACAGATCGTAGCCTCCCGTCAAGGCCATCCAGCATATTCTTTAAGGTGCACAGGATATGGCTCTCCTGCACATGGGGCCATGGCTTAAGATCCCATCTGACGGGCGGTGGCCTTTCCAAGCCCATCGGTGTCCCCTACTGACCATGGGCAGGGTGGGGAATTTTGCAGAGATAAATCTCAATGCTGACCCAGTTAGGACTCGAACCTGGGAACCAGATTACGAGTCTGGCGTGCTACCAACTGAGCCACCCCCGCCCCCTATTCCTGAAGTATTTGATGATGTCAGACCTCAACAAGAGCCACAATTATCAGATATGCTATTTGTTTAAAAGTCCAATAAAATTCTTATTGTGTGACATGGCACTAATATCAAGATTTATATGGAAGTGGTTAATTAAATAGCAACTTGGCCATCACAATCCTGCTTTTCACCATGTAGTCTTTAATACACAATGCTGAATATTTACTTTCATCTTACTAAGGTGATTCATAAGTTTTTCACCATACAAAATGTGTGCAGTGACACATCAATGTGTTGTATTTACATACCTCTGAATGTAGTACTAAGGGAAAGTATAAAGTCCACTGCATCAGTTCATAACAGTTTCAAGTATCAGAGTCTTGGGGTTTCTACCATTAGAAATGTACAGTGAGGGACTTAATATTAAAATTCTTGCAATTTATATCATTATTGAAAAACGGATTAAAAGCTATTAAAGCAGCCCAAAAAATATGTGAAGTAGAAGGTGAGGGAGCAGTCTCTTTGCTCAAGCTTGGTTCAAGAAGTTCAAGGGTGATGACACAATCCTTAGAAGTAAGCTGCAATTGGGATGGCCATTATTGATAGATTGGTGCATTCTGTGTCGCGCTGTTCAAGCTGACCATCGGCAGTCATTGAACCTGCTTTTTAAACTAAAGCAGTCAGGCTTCCTCTACTCTTTGACTTTTGCCACAGCTTCTTTTTCTCTTTTCAAAGGTCATGATTTCCTGCAACTTACTGTAAGATTTTAATGTTGCAGAGAGGACAGTGAGTAATCTCTGTTTGCTTACATTAGCTTAATGAGTTAATCTTCCCTTCCAATATAGGATGTAAAGCCGTGGCCCTGTGTGTAGGAGAACCATACCCTGTGCACATTAAAGAACATGATGGATGACTTTGATGGGAGTCTTCCATCCGTCTCCTAACAGCTGCCCATTGGGTCTCCTTCCTCCAACCTTCTTGCAGCCTGGCTATTTAGCCCATTATGTGCAAAAATGTGCCACTCAGAGGTAAAACAATGCAATCCATTAAAAAAGGGATTAGTCCTATATCAAATGTTTCATTTTCTATAAAATAGAAGTATAAAAGACACCTTGTTATCAAGGTTGGATGTGAACTGTATCATACTGCTTAGAGTCCCGAAGTGTCAAACATTGCTCAGTGCTTCTAATAACAAAACTCTTATCACAATATATATGATTAAATTACAAGGCTTTTATCAGGATTTGTATCCATATTCTGAAAATAGATACTAATAAGTGAGTGATTGTAATAACCAGTGATTATATTGAGCACTGCTTGTTATATAAAAAAAAAAACTGCCATGTGATCTTGTGTTCAAATCCCAAAACTGGTAAAGTTTTACACTTGGATGATATTGAATAAAAACAAATTTTGTTGGTTTTTTTTTTTACTTTATATGCATTAAAGGATTATGCTATAAAATAATACAATGAAATTGAAAGTAACTGAATTTTATAAGAAAGAGAGGAAATATTTTCTCCATCTGCAGTTTATGCAAATTTTTTAATGCAACTAAGGTTTTAATTGGAAATTTTTAAACAGTTCTTTGCTTCTAATAATAATGTTTTATTGCATAATTTATTTACTTATTTTATTCTAAATGTTTACTTTTAGCCTCAGTATTTTGGATTACGGTTCTTATCTAAAAAAGGCACTTTCTGGTGGGTTGATCTTCAGCGACCTCTGAAGAAGCAGCTAGATAAATATGCTCAAGAAAGCTGTAGTCTTTATCTTGGTGTAATGTATTTTGTCTCGGATGTGAATATAATACATGATGAAGTAACAAGGTATGGCCTGTTTAGTACTGCATTAAAATCATTAACTAAATATTTGAACTTATTAAATTAGGAAGTTAAACTTTATGTTACTTGCAATTAAACACTATACCAGTACTAGTACCAACTATTTATAAATTTTCACCAATAGCCAAGCACAGAGATCATAGAACAAGTAGTATTTAAATTGTAGAAACATTATTTCAAACATTTCAATCATTATTGCTCTCAAATTACTGGCTGAACAAAGTTATTTACTTGTTTTAAGATTTTAAACCTGTTTTGACTCAATGTTAAATATAATAGAGATATCGCTTATCAATATATCTCAGCAATATTTCTAAATGAATCATACATTAGTTACAAAAAATATTTCTCAGTCTTCATCATCAGAAAGCATTGTTTTTTCAAAATAGTAAATACAGTCATACCTCATTATATGCTGGGTTACTCCAAAAGTGCAATAATGAAGTAATTATTGCCTAAAGATTAATGTAATAAAGTGGGGTAAGTTCCTGAATTTAAAATACACGCAACTGTGGTAAAATATAGTATTTTGGTACATTTGTTCTTTTCTTTATAACATTGCATTGAAATAAACAGTACAGCAACACAGCAAAAAATATAAATATAAAAAATGCAGCCTAATGTTTGCATTTTAATTTACCCTAACCTTTTATTCATCCTGGGTTGTAATGGTGTGGCTTCAGGGAGTTTTTGTGAAGTACACACTACTGATTTATTTTTATATTTTCCTTTATATATATATTTTTGTAATATTTTTGCACTGGAGTTAAGATGGGGCTTTTCTTATTCTAGTAAGCAAGCATAATGAACTATCACAGGAATCATATAGTAAACATCTTTTTTACATTGCTACATGTACATAGTATTTATTAATCTTGTAGAATATATTTGAAAATAAATATATTGCATTGCAGTACTCAAACATTGGTAAAACACTGAATGTTTAAATATACAGCATGATGAAAAGTAATGCCATGTTATTGTCTGCAGTCTTTCAGTTTTAAGGTTTACCTTCTAAGGTTGAACCCAATTTCAAAAATAATTTTAAAGAATGAATACACAACTTTCATTCTAGCAGGTTCTATCAAAATTCAACAACAGTGGATTGCATATAGTCCTGCTGCATTATAATAGATAATTTTAGTCTGTATTTTAGGAGGACTTGCTTTTAACAGTTGTATATGATTCTTTTGCAATACAAAGTATTCAACCAAAAATCTCAGGTAAGATTCTTTGTTCAGAAATATCAGAATGCAACCTTGTAAAATTAAGTTAGACATCTGACATGTTGCAGCTACTACTTCCAATTGACAAAAATTGTTATATTTTCATCATATTTACCTCTGGCACCATAGGATGACATGACAATTATTCATTCCACTTTGGAAAAGTACAGGTTATCCGCTTTCTTTTGAACACCTTTTATGTACATAGACTGATCACATGATAATTATCAGCTTTTAAAAGTACTTTAGGACAAACTGTAATGTAAATTGTTCATAACTACCCTAATTTTGGAGGTGGGGGTGGCTCAGTCGGTAGCGCGCCAGGCTCGTAATCTGTAGTTCCCAGGTTCGAGTCCCAGCTGGGTCAGCGTTGAGATTTATCTCCGCAAAATTCCCCGCCCTGCCCATGGTCGTAGGGGACACCGATGGGCTTGGAAAGGCCGCCGTCCGTCGGATGGGACGTTAAGCCGTGGCCCCGTGTGCGGGAGAGCCATACCCTGTGCACGTTAAAGAACACGCTGGATGGCCTTGACGGGGGGCTACCATCTGTCTCCCAACAGCTGTTCCAGTGGGTCTCCTTCCCCAACCTTCTCTGAGCCTTCGGGGTCCATGTGACCTGGCCATTTAGCCCATGGTGTGCAAAAAAGTGCCGCTCAGAGGTAAAACAACCCAACCCTAATTTTGAAAGTTCCTATTTGCATCTTAACTAGAATCTGAAACTTGTCACTTAAGCACAACAGGAGACTATTCCATTATATTGGCATAAATCAGTATGTGATCTATAGGCAATGTAAAATTAAATTTTAAAATTTACTTATTTTTTTATTAATTAGTGATATAAATATATGATCATTTATTTTTTTTATTTTGATATTTGTATCTCAAAATTTTATATGCAATTTTCAAATGTTGTTTTCCCATAGATACCATTATTTTTTACAACTGAAATCTGACATTATCGAAGGAAAACTGCATTGCAGTCAAGAACAAGCCATATTATTTGCAAGTTATAGTTTACAAGGTAATAAAATGGTTTATTTATAATTTGTGCAATTTTCTCTTATGGTAATAGATGCCACATTATTTTATCTAAAAGACAGTTTTCCTATAAAACTATGTTTAGAGAGTCCTAGACAGTTAAATTAATTCAGATGGCATATGTGCTATAGCTATATAAATTTTTTTATATAGTATTAATACATAATTTTTACATTAGTACATAATTTTTTTATAAACTTATATGCTATAGCATATAAGTTTGCTAAATGCTTTAAGTGCAGCAATAGAGTAGTTTTAATTTTAAGGGTTGTTCTCTCTCTACATCTCCATGATTAGTTTTTGGCAACAAAAACTGCACTTATCTGAAACAGCTTTTCCTTTATTTTTTTTGCTTATAATGAATAGATATGCATCTCAATAATTATCACACATCCCATATGTAATCATGATTCTACAGTGAGCTATCATATCCATATTCCATTTCATCTATGCCACATCTGTATCAAGAAAATACACTTAATTTATTGTTAAAGATTTATGAGAATTTGAAAATTAAATACGAGTCTAGTGATAAACTTTTTAATGCATAATTGATTTATATTTAAAGTGTTCTAATATTTCACTATATTTTAATGATTTTCTGTTGATGATTTTGAACTGAATTTATAAAGCACGTAATTTAATAATAGTGTCAAAAGGATAATGTGATATATAATATTTCTGTGCACAGAAATTCATCTGATGAATTTCTAATTATTACATTGTAATGTTTTTTAGCTGAGTTTGGTGATCATGATCCAGAGAGGCATACTACAGAATATCTAAAAAATTTTGTTCTTCTTCCTAAAGTAAGTTAAAAATTAACTCAGGCTGCATTAAATCTGTCAGAAAAACTTTTGAATTTATTTAAATAAACTTGATTGATGAATAGTGCATATTTATGAAAAATGCTAATCAATGGTATCTTAAATTTTAATGTAAATTATAATCCTAAAATAATATAATGAATACTAAATTTATAATTCCTGATTATTGATAATTTAAAACTGTTGTTTGCAATAAACTTTAACTAGCAAGAAAGAATACTTTTTTGTTTTTTTCTAAATTTAATTCAATAGTTTCTGATAAAAAAATTTCAGAAAAACACATATATTTGTACATATCTGTAAATTCAGTGTTTATTTTAGAAATTTAAATCAATAATAGTCCATCATCTTGACACATTAAAATGAATCCAGCATTATACTAGATATAAAAATCATCTCCGAATGCTTTAACAGCAGTTGTTGTAATAACTGATTTACAGTTGAAATTGGGGAGTAATGATATCTGCTTATTAAAAAAAGTATTGTAGTGAAAAAAGTAGGAACCACTGGCCTATATCAAAGCCATCTGAGGAGAAAACCTGATGTCATGTTACTGGCATGGCTAATGACATCAGAAGCGGGGGCTGTGCATCACATCATAGCTTTATGTCAGTGGATCTGATTTGTTTCTAATTCATTGTGTGCATTATTTAAATGATTTCATTTCCTGTACTGAATTGAATCAAATATCAGTTATAAAGCAAATTATCATAAATGTGGAGAAGAATTTCATTCTTACAGGAAGTATTTTATTTTCACAGACAAAAAAACCCTCATTTCTCGATGTCAAAAATATTCAATAAATATATTATCTAAACATAGTTACACATATTTTTTATTAATTATATTTAATTGTAAATGGTATTATAAAAAATAGATTACATCTAATTTTTTTTGGTTTTAAAAAAAAATTAATTTTTTTTTGGAAGAAATATATAAGCTACATTTGCAAACATATTAGAAGAGATAAATATATCTATTCTCAGGTTAAAAAAATATATTCATACTAACTTCATATAGGGTTTAACAATATTAATAAATGTCACATATACAGTCTGTCACTAAAAGCATGATTATATTTCATATAAAACTTTTAAATTTCACATAGTTTATGTTCTAAGAAGAAAGCTACTGAAATCAGAATTCATTCACAGCTGGCCAAATCATCAGTGCAATTCTATTATTTTATTAATAAGACTAGAATTATTTTCTTGCTAAGATTTAAATCAGTATCATATAATTGAAATAACCCCAATGCAAATACCAAAACGAAAGACTTGTTTTACAAACACATTGACATAAAAATTTTAATTCAAATATTACTTTGAATTATTTGCAGCTAAATATTTTGACTACACATACATCCAACATAAATATTTGTAATCCACATAAAATATGCCAATGATAACTCAATCATACTGTAAGCTTCAAAAAATAGCTTGTGACAACTAATGTCTATCATTGAGACACCAGTAGACAAGTGAAAATTAATAAGCACAACATGTGAGCACTATGTTATTGTCTTACATAGTTTGTATGAGACATAATATAAAAAAATTGCAGATTTCAGTGCAACATTGAAGAGTGTTTCAAAGTAACTAGAAATATAACCCATTCAGCTTGTGAAGGAAAATAACATTCAATACCATATACTGATGATGGTAACTACAAGACAAATAAATATTTGAAATCCACATCAGATATGCCAGTGATAACTCAATCATACTGTAAGCTTCAAAAAATAGTTTATGACAACCAATGTCTATCAATGATACATACCAGTAGAGCAGTGAAATTTCAAGGAACAGAATGAATGAGTAGTATGTTATTGTCTCATTGAAGTTTATAATACATTGGCATATAAAAAATAGTTACAGAATTCAGTGCAGCATCCAGGAGTGTTTCATAATCATAAAAACTATAACCCATACAGCTTATTATTAAGCAAAATGGTAAAATTAGCTACCTCATACTGTATTGTAATATTGAAATATACATCAAATACACCAATTTTAACTTAATCATAGTGTATGCTTTAAAAGATATTTGCAATAACTTATGTTGATAATTGATACTGACTAGTAGAACAGGGAAATTTCAAGAAATAGGTTTATAAGAGACATAAAAAAATTACAGCTTTCAGTACAACATTGAAGAATGTTCCATAATAACTAGAAATATAACCCATTCAGCCATATACGAACAGTATGATATTGTCTCACTGAAGCTTATATCATAATACATTGGCATATAAAATAGTTGCAGAATTCAGTCCAAAATCATATGAAGCTGGAGATTGCATAAACAGTGTGTAGGCAAATAGCATCATATTGGAAGAATATGCATAATGGTATGATGGTACATTAAATACATTTAACTGTTGGATGATAAAAGAAATAGAATTAATTCTATGCACTTCTAAGTTGAAATGTCTTTCAAATAGTTTAAAATTTTGGTTAATTCAATAACAACTGAGGTTTGCTGTGGTTTGAAAATCTTTTTTAATAACTGAGTTTATGGTAAAAATGCAATGATTAAAATATATAACATTATTAAAAGCTCCATTTTTATTCATCACATGCAGATGAAGCATTTCATTTCAAGATTTGACACAATATGTAAACATTACAATTTTACAAATTTTAATTTTGAGAATTTCATCATTATCAATATAAGCAGTATATGATGAATTATTACTTATAAGAACATAAGCTTTTACCTGAGATGGAAACTTTTCATTTTCTAATAAACCCCACATTATTGGCGTTTTTGACACAAATCCAATTACAGCATAAATTGTAACAAATCCTCAAAGTGTTATATGCACACAATACTCTCCTTGCTGGGAATGAAATATTTCCGTAGTATTTATTTTCACCATAACTGCTTTGCAACATCATCTTTTTAATGTAAGTTTTGCATATAGTGATCCACCATAATTACAGCAGCTAACACTTACAAGTCATAATGACTATAATGGTTACTTATTATATATTAAACAAAGATAATTCTTAACATGAATGGTGACTTGCTCTCCACAGTAGCAGCAGGAGAAATGTGTTTTGCATGCTAGCAGCCTCTGATCTGATAGGCCCCCTGTGGCACAGCCCAAATCACATGACATCAGGCTTTCCCTTCAGATGGCTTTGCCTATATGCAGCAAAAAAGAATGCTGCTATAGAATAAACAATCTAACCCATCTTTAAGCATTTTCTAATTCTAAATTTTAGCTGTATATTGTAATGAAATATGAAGAGCCATTGTAATGGTGTATTCCCCAACCCTGTTCTTAGCATTATTACTTGCCTAGACTCCAAGTGGTTAGCATACTTTGTTGCATATCAAAGTGCCTGGTTTGAGCACCAGATAAAGCATATATTTTTTTTGTATGTATGTGTCTGTTTTCTGCTGAGATCTTTCCTTCCTCGCAGACCTTAATAGTGTATTATACACACAGGCTTCTGTCAGATCTCTGTCAAGAGGCTTTTTTTTTAAGTAGCATTTATGAAATTCTTTTCAAAATGTAGTTGTCAAGCACTATCAGTCTAATAATATTTTACTTAGTAAAATCAGACAAGCAAAAGAATTTAAAGTATCAGCTGAAAATTGTAATGAAATTGGGATAATGTAATGCCTTGAATGGCAGTTGGGATAACAGTTGATTAACTCGATGGCCAAAGAGATAATTGGGATGGAAAAAGTGAGAACCACTCTTCTGTATGTAGCAAAAAAAAAAGTTCTGTTATGCAGTAAACCAGCCTTACCCATCCTTAGGATTTTCTGATTCTAAATTTCTCTATTGCATACTCACTGTGCTTTCTGCAGAAATTTTGAGAAATTGATTATTTTCATTTGGTCTTGGAACTGATGAATTGATGCCAGTAATATTTTCAATACATTATGTTTTATGCAGTTAAGAACATCAACTATTGGGGAAAATGTAAATGGACACGAAAAAAGCTACCCTTGACAGTAGATTTATTTATTATATGTATTGTATCATGGTTTTTGTTTTTTCATAAGTTTCCACACAATGTTTGCTATTTATCTTTTCAGCAAATGGCAAGAGGAAAAGAAAATCAAGAAGCTGTTTTGGAACAAGTAATCCATACGCATCGAAGTCTTCAAGGTTTATCTCAGCAACTAGCAGAAGTGTATTATATTATGGAAGCTCAGCAGTTAGAAGGATATGGTCAGGAGTGTTTTTCTGGAAAGGTTAATAATTTTCAGAATATTGTTTGTAAATATAAAGTGCAAAGTAGTAAAATATAAATTAAAAATAACTTAAAATTCTCTATCGTTGAGCAATAAAATTTTAAAGTTTATCCTTCAAACTATTTGCATGTTAAAAGTTTTTAGGAGAAAACTGAAGCTTTTCGGAACAAAGACAGTGCTCCATCTTCAGTGAAGTGATGCTATGTAGTGACTATAGGTCTGTTTAGACAAAGAGCTTCTTTCCACATGTCGTGAAGGGCGATTCCAGTGTCTTGGTTACAGGTGGGGATGGACAAGGTCATTATTTCAATAGCTTCGTGGACTGTGGTTCCGTAGAAAGTGGACGCATGCGCAAGCAGTGTAGCTTGCTCCCAGTCTATTGTTGCCATGTGTTGTACTGTACAGTCCGCGAGGCTATTGAAATGATGACCTCATCCATCCTCATCTGCAACTGAGACACTGGAATCGCCCTTCACGACACATGGAAAGAAGCTCTTTGTCTAACCAGACCTAACGTCACTTAATGAAAAGCTTCTGAGTTTTTTCCTAAAAACTTTTAACATTCAAATAGTTTGAAGGATAAACTTTAAAATTTTATTGCTCAACGACAGAGAATTTTAAGGGTTTTTTTTATTAATTTCTGAGCAAGAAGGTCCTTTTAATTGTGTATGTAAAATATAAAAGTTTCAGTGTTGTTCTGCTTTAAACGTATAATTAAATCGCCATTAACACTGTTATTTTTCCTAAGTTCTATAAAAAGGGATTATAAGTGTCCATGTACTTATCTCTGTGTCAGATGCCATTGTTTGTTCTCTTCGTGTTGTACATAGTTTATCTTGCTGTCCAATCAGGTGAGTATTGTGCACAGGTCCCTATGTTGAACTTTAATACAGGGGGAAATAGTTAAGATTTCCGTGGCTTCCACAATAGATTTGATACACAAACACAAGATAATATCCGTAATCATTTAAATCATATAATGGATTCCTACGGTGTTAAAGTCCCATACAGAATAACTAACACTGTTATGCAGAACATTAAAACCGGCAGACACAGAATCAATCCCTCGGGAGGGGTCTACTCCATCCTCTTACTACCAACCCTTCACACAGCAGCAAATACCTCTACCCAAAAAGAAAAGGAATACATAGGCCAAACCTACAGACAATAAGAGAAAATAAGAAGAGAAAATAAGAGAACACAAAAGAAATATTGAAAAGCATCAGAACATCATAGCAATAAATTCGAAAGAAAAACTTCACACCTCAGTTCAACCAAGCAGAAATCATCTCTGCATCACCCACCTTTAGATAACTAGAAGTAATGGAGAACTTAATGATGTATATTTGGAGGAACCATTGTTGCAACACTGACATAGGTTTAATTTCATTTGCCTGGAAAATAATATTGAAAGATTACCAACTAAAACACTAATATATTTATATATACATGTTATACACTACTCCTCCCCTACATCCTCACTAATCATTTCCTATCCTCTTAACCACCCCTATCGTTGATAATCGTTCCCTCTCCTGTTAACAACCTTCCCAGCTTACATCAGACAGCCCCAAACTTTCTCTCCTGCCACCCACCCATCCCAGCTCAAGATCCTGCACCCACCCATACACCCACCTCCTTTCCACACCTTCCCATATCTTACTCCTAATAACATGAGCTCCCCATCCTCCTGCGTTACTTTTAAGATAGTTCTTTTGATATCACCACAAGGAATGGTTGGATTATTATTATTACTAATTCAATTATTCCCTGTCCTATAACCATCAACACACTACTATCCTAATACACCAAAGATTACACTTCCAACCTCAGTAATCCCTCTGAATTTTTTTAACTTCCCCCCCCCCCCCGTTTCACCTCACCACCCTACCTCCTAAGACAACCTCCACACACCCAAAACCATCCCTACCACCTACACCCCTCTCATCCCTAATTCATCCTCTGCCACTGACTGTCAATCCCCCTCCCTCTCTCCCCAACCCCCCTGATCCACACTTTTTTCTAACATACCTGGACACCCTGAGATCCTACACCTGAACATCCGCCACCAGTGCCATCAAAGACCCCAATGTAAATTGAGTAATCATATCTAATGATGCACATCTACATCTGAGGATGACAAGCACAAGGATACCTCATCAAAACATTGCACATGAATTTTGAACTATTTTACCTTTTACAAGTTTTAATTAGCAGATTTTATTTGTGTGTGTGTATCAAATCTACTGTGGAAGCCAAGGAAATCTTAACTATTTTGCCATGCATTAAAGTTCAACATAGGGACCTGTGCACAATACTTACTCAACTGGACATCAAAATGCAGTGCATACAGCAGGAAGAGAACAAGCAATGGCATCCTACATAGGGACCTGTGCACAATACTTACCCAACTGGAAAGCAAAATACAGTGCATATAGCAGGAAGAGAACAAGCAATGGCATCCTACATAAAGATAAGTACACAGACACTTATTATCCCTTTTTATAGAACTTAGGAAAAATAAGTGTTAATGGTGATTTAATTATATGTTTATAGTAAAATTCTCACTTTATTATGTAATAAACTCAAAACTTACATTAACATGCATCAAATGCAAAATTACTCCAGGCATTAGTCCAATTTCATAGCATAATTATCCACATATCTGTACTAAGCAAAAAAAATCCATTCTGTTCATATTTACGTATTTTAAAAGCTCAGTATTATTAATTCTTAACATACATTATTAAGCTCATTTCCTTACCCCATGGCATTTTATCTAATGCAGAAATAAAGGGGTTACCAAAGTAAAGCAACTCAAGATGGACTAATTTTCCTGCACAATACATACATGTGTAATGTGCATGCATATAAACAGATATTCCTGTACAATACCATACATGCACTACTCACAACATTCAAGAATTCCCCCTTCTTTATTTTTAGATCTTTAACCACACTGTTCATAAATCTATTTGCTAACTTTAGTTCTGCATGTGGGAAATGTGGACAAACCAACACAACTACATGAGAAGCTGCACACAAGTGATTACTGACTATGATATACAGAATACTGGTAGTCCACAAAAATTTTAGTGGTGATTTACTTAGCTGTTAACAAAAATTAACCAGAGGGGGCTAATATTATGCAAATTTTCTCATGGGTGAAAATTATTAACCAGTATAAAATGTTATCTAACCATTTTTTTTTTACTAATCCATCATAGTAAGGAATTATCATGACTGATCATGCAGTCTACTAAAGTTCCTATAAACTAAGCAAATACTCTTGAAAATAAGAATAAAAAAAGTATATAGCCATTTTTTAAGGCATATAGTTCTGCATTAGCATTTGTAACTTACCATATAAATGCATAAACTTTGATTGAAATTGTTATAGCTATGATTGTGAATATTATTTTTTTTAATTTGTAGCTTATAATTTTAATTATTGCATGACAAGTTTCATTGCCAAGCCAATCGTCTGGATAGAAATATGCATGAAATTAAATTTCAACTTTGTAGCGTGAAATGTTCAAATACTAGAAACCTGCACAGATCAACAGATACATTGTGCAAAAAAAACTTTTGTGATCTCAGGGATATCCGAAATTGTTTTTTAATCAAAACACTTGAAGCCTTTTTTATCCCAATAATTTCTCCATACTTGTATGTGAAAGTGAAAAGTGACATTATATTACAAAAATTGCCAGAAGTCACTTAAATATTTTTAAAGTCTAAGCAACTTTTTTATCATTAGAAACAGTTCTCTGAATTCAGCAATAAGTCAATGCAAATAACATGGACTACCACATTAATATTAATAATTCTGGTGTAATATGAGAAAATTAATAACTATTACTCTGTAAAATCTATTTGCTAACATATATTTATTAGTTATCTGTTCAGTTACTATATTTATTCCATTTCCTCTTACCAAATCCCTGTCATTTAACTGAAGATTTCTCGAGTTTCACTTAAACCTTTATCAAATTCCAATGAAGTGTTTTGTTTTGGAATGCTGTGTTTTAAAAAACAGATTGAAAATCAAATATTTGTTTCCAATATATAACTTTTTAATCTCTCATTTTAAAAAATGAATTTCTGTAGCAAATTTGCCTAAATGTTACAGGCTACTTTATGTTCAGTTTCTTATTGTGAAATATATTTCTCCAAATTCTTTTTTTTTCTTATTATCTGCTGTTTATTTTTTCTAATTGTATCTTCTGTGGATAATCTACTATTAGCTTCATAGATTTTCTGTTTTGCTACCAAACTGTAATTTGTGAACAGTTTTAATTATTTATTGCTAACTTGAATCAAGTTTTAAATATATTTGTAGTTTTATAGGTGAAGTATTTAAAAATCAGTATATCAATATTTTCAGGATAACACTGGATCAACTCTTTTTGTTGGTGTGTCATTAATAGGAATTTTCATCAGATACATGAATGAGCGACCTCCTTTATGTTTTCAGTGAGTAACTTTTAATATTATTTAAATAAAAGGTGTTTTTAATCTAATTTTACAATTTTTTAAGCAAACAATATTTTTTTATGTGCTGAGCAAAGCATTAAAGGTTATGCCAGATGATTTAGTATGTTTAAATATGTATAACAAATTATTTATGTAATTTCATGTATCATGCAATTTTGCTCCATTATGTACCATTCAAAAATGATAATGTGCACAGCAAACAGCTCATTTTTGCTCAATGCACTTTTGTTACAGTTTTTGAACCATATTTATTGCACTTTTATTCTTTATATAGATGGGATCAGATCATAAATTTAGTTCATCATAAGCGATGCTTTGGAATAGAATGTCACCTTAACCCTAAAGTTCTTCAGTTTATCATGGTAAGTTATTCTTGATGAACTTGTTTTAGCTAATGCAGGTATTAATTATCTTGTTTGTAGATAGCATAATTTGAACTTTTAAATAATATTCAGTATTTCTTAATATGATAATAGAACATTTTTGGAAATTTTGTACTTTTATTAATCATACATTTATTTAAAATTCTCATAAACTATGTGATATTAAAGCTTCATCATTAAATTTAAATGGAAAAGGTAATTGCAACTTACTTAAATGTATTTGTATGTATCCTTGCTGTTTTTAGTTGTACTTGGCTTTTACACATTACATTTAGCTTTAAATTAGTGATGCATATTTTTTTAGATTTTAATGTAATATAGATTTTTTTTAATTTATGACTTGAAAGGAATAATCAAATAGCAGTTTTAACTGCTTTGGGTTTATTTTACTCTTAAGCAGCACTTTTCTATATAATACAGGTATACCCCCGTCATACGACACATTAGGTTCCAGACCACCATTGTATAGCGAATTGTTGCTTTGTTTTCCCTTGTAGATGCATGTAATGGTTTAATAGTGTTTTTAAGCAGTCATATATGTGCTCAACTGACATAAATAAAGCATTTACAATTAAAATAAATGCTCGCAATCATTACAAAATTTTATAATTTTATCTTAGTATCAAACACAATAGGTTTACGAGTCTTCTTTTCACTGAAAGCACACAGTACTTACTTTGATTTTTATCTGCCATTATTAGCAGTAAAATAAAATAATAGTTATAAACAGTTTATAATTCACAATGAAACACCAAAACACAGTGAGATGCAGTGAGCAAAGACGATGTAAAAAAAAACAGTCCACAAAAACTGCACATAGGTTGATTCCAAAACTGAGTAGGCAGAAAACATTGTCCAATGAGAAGAGTCACATGCAAATCATTGTGTGCAATGCTATGCAAAACCAGACCACCTCTTTGGGCATGTGTTAGTTCAAGGTGTTGTAAGATCATGGTGAAATTAGCCTCCAATGTGTTGACGGCATGGCAAAGCATTGCTCAATGAAATATAGCCAGTGGCCTGCTGTCTGTCACAAACACGGTGTCACTTTTACCATGCAGTCATCCTGCTTTAACTTTTACTCAGCTTTGATTGATTCACAGCATCATCATTTTGCTGAAACCATCGTGTGGGCAAATGCAGCATCTTAAATATGGGTATTGTTCGCAATTGAGAGTATGAGCGGATCATTGTAAAGTGAAATATCATAAAGCAGGGTATTACTGTATGTTAAATTGACAGGTCAGAAGGACCCCCCCCCCCCCCTAATCACCCAATTCTGGTCAGGCTTGGAGAAAGAGAACCACTGGACAGATGTTAGAGGTAGATGTATCATCTAACATGTTTTCAACATGCACAGCTATGGCTCCCCTGCATATAGAACCACAATTTAACATCATAGCTTACAGATAATGCCCCTTCTATCCCCCCAAAGGTATTCATGGCCAAATATTTTTCAGTGCTAATCTAGTTCAAACTTAAACCTGTAAATCTGGTGAGTTATAACTGTGCTCCCTTATATTCATGTAAAATTAAATAAGAATTTTTTTGGAAGGGGAAGAGATATTTGCCATGGAGGAAAATGTATCAATATTCTATTAGTTTTGCTATTTTCAATGAATATTAAAATTTTGTTACCTCTGTTTTTTAACAGAAATTACAATACTGATGATGAAATATCTCCACAAGGCAGGTCTTGCTGAAACAAAAGTTCATGGTTTGTTTCAGGTAGTACAGAACTTTTGTCAGGGAAATTGAGTCTTTTTTTAGGGAACATATCTCGAATGATGAAATCTCCTGTGCAACCAATTGTAAAGACACGTGGACATGACATAATTATCAATTTGATTTAAAAGACACTCAGGAAATTATAGTAAATATTAATATGAACTATTATTAACAGTGTAAAAAAATAGTTAGCATAATTTTAATATTCACTGGATAAGAAACAGTGAAATTAACAGAAAAAAAGCAGTCTTTATTTAAAAGATTTAATTTTTTGAAATACCTGCTACTCCACAATCATCAGAAATCTGCAAAATTTTAACCAGTGTGATGGTTCACCCATTCACTTTTCCTTAACCAGTTTTACTTTATTTACATTATAATTATGATTTTGGGATTTTATTTTAAGTTGATCCATCATTCTTCTCGCCCGTACCTCTAGAGGAGTTGTGCAATCGCAGTTCTGCTTTTTGATTGATGGCCACTAATTGTTTATGGAAGGACATGCCCATTTACATCATATTTAGCACAAGCATTGTATGCAAATGTCACACGTGTCAATTTACAGGCCAGCAGTATAGCAACTGACTAGGCCAATGGTTTGTTGGAGTTGTGTAGTAGAGAATTAGAGCATTGGTGGTAAAGAGTTTGTAATGTTAGAGCTTGGGTGGTGGAGAGTTGAGCAGCAGTTTAATTTTTGTAAAGAGTTGCTTTTTGGTGTAATGTATTTTTGGTGAGTCTAGATTTTGAAATAAACATTATTTATTTTTATGAAATTGATTTGATTTTCTTATTTTTTTTCTCCTGAGCAGAGTTTCAATTTAGAAGCATTAATATCATAGAACTAATCGTTTAGTGACAATCACTGATTTAAGTTATTGGCAAAATTAATTGCCTGGCACCCAAAAATATCTGCTCCCCAGCAATTTAACATAGTTTGGAGGGTACCACTAGATTGTGCAATTTTGTACTCCAAACAACATCTTGATTTTAATCATTGCAGACCAATTGTAATAAAGTCTTGTTTGGCAGTTCCCACATCATTCTCTTCCTCCTTTTGTGGCTCTTTTCCTCAATCCTTTAGAAACTGTTAATAACTCTCTTTACTCATCTGTAGTTCCTCATGGCTAAGCCAATACAGTCACTATATTCATTGTACAGGAATCCCTCACTTAATGCTGTTAAAACTGGTTCCATCAAAATAGAGCAGCAAGTGATCTGCACTAAGTGAGCATCCTCTTTCCATAAAAAGTGTTAATTCAGTAAGTTCTGGTCATTGTGATAGGTTGTTTCGACATCTACATTATTAGTAAAAACTTATTGGTTAAAAACTTATTGAGTCCTTCAAAAAAAAAATTGTTCCTTTTTGAATTTTTTTTTTCTGATCTGCTCTTGCCACTTCTCCTTGGATTGATATATTGTAGAGGTTAGAGCATGTTTTAAATCTATTGAACCATCTGTTACTAGTGAATGGTTCCACAAATTTTTCAAGCTGAGCTTTTCCCAGATGATATATAGGCTAATTCTTCATATAGGCTTTTTCATGAATAATAGTTAAATATAGTGGAATTTTATGTTGGATATAAAAATATTTAGAAGTCTTTCCATTTCAATCATAATAGCTGGCCTGGCCCTAGTTAATTTTTTACCTGCAGTGGAACAGTTAACTTTTTACTCCTAAATTATTGCATACATTGACTTGCTATTTACCAGAATCAATTCTTTTCAAAACGTCTAATTTAGTTTCTAAACTCAAACTTTTCATTTTCTTCTTACTGACACTAGAAGGTGATGCTCTTGCACTCTTATCACCCATTGTTACAACTTACTTAATTAGTAGTTAGTACATTTTTATGTTGAGAAAAAACACTAAAAAAATTACATGTGAAGCAGTTCATTTTAATGAAATTAGATTTATGATTTAGATTTTTATGAAATTAGGAAGCTTCAGTTCTGTTGCCAGATCCATAACAATTATTATTTATTATATCAGTTGTTATTTTATTACTATGTAGCCAGAGAGTTAAAACAGGATTTTAATGAGTTGAGATAGCATTATCATGAGGTATAATACAATGACATCATTATAGCGATTTAGTGCTCTGCAAACCACATTATAATGAGGGATTACTGTATATAATACTTGATACTTTCAAGTAAGAATATATTTCAATAAAAACCATTATTTTTTTTTACTGAATACTCTAATTCATGGGCGGTCAGTAGGGGACACCGATGGGCTTGGAAAGGCTGTTGTCCGTCGGATGGGACGTTAAGCCGTGGCCCCGTGTGCGGGAGAGCCATACCCTGTGCACATTAAAGAACACACTGGATGGCCTTGACGGGAGGCTACCATCTGTCTCCCAACAGCTGTTCCAATGGGTCCCCTTCCCCAACCATCTCTGAGCCTTAGGGGGTCCATGTGACCTGGCCATTTAGCCCATGGTGTGCAAAAAAGTTCCGCTCAGAGGTAAAACAACCCAACAACAACTCTAATTCATGGGCATTCAACCTTTTCACTGGCAGACCATTTTTTAAAACGAGAAAATATATGGACCATTTTTTTACGCATTATAATGATTAAGTATAAAAATATTAGAAATGGCAAATTAAGCACATGGTTATTATTACTGTGAGATTTAATTACCATTTTACATGGTATATTAAGTAGGCTAACTGAAACCTTCCCTGAAGGTAAGAAACCTCAGCCAAATTCATTTATGCAATTTATCTACATCCACATGGAGACCCAGACAAACCTACTGTGTCCTGGATCCAGACAATGGATTGCACACCCTGTACTAAAGCATGTTGCTAATTCCTTTTGACCTTCTCTAGTCTTCTCTGTAAAATTTGGTGGGGCTTTAATGTTATTTTAATATTTTTAAAAGCTTTTAAAAGTATTTATCCAGTTTCAGAGTATTGAAATTTTGGTCAGCAAAAAAACATACATTTTCAACAGCACAAAGTAAAAATTTACTCATACAAATTATGTTTTTTGTTTATATCTTCATGTTAACTTTTTGTTTTTTTATTGTTTCACTTTTACTAAAATCTTGATCTTTTTAATTTATTTATGTATACTCTATTTTTAGGAAGATTCACATTTAGCCAAGTACGTCTGGAAAATGTGCATACAGCAGCATCGCTTTTACACAAAAAATGAAGGTTTAATAAGGTAAGAATAATTACAACTATGTTTGGGAGTTAATGTAGCGAAAAACCTAGTGAAAAAAGTAATATATTGCAGTGATAAATTCTGTTAGCATTTTATGGAAGTTGACTTCAGAAAATTTGAAGAGTAAATTAAAACCTAGCCAATGAAATGAAGTTCTTATTAAACATGTAATACTTTATCACAAACTCATATTAAAATTTTATTTCAAGATAAACAGTCTCAGATTTTAAATGAATATACTCTACAATTATTCAATCTACAATTAATCTACAGCTATCAAACAAAAGCTTCTGCACGTTATGCCAGGTGAATGAATAACATGGTAATGTAATTTTTGTTGTTTTACAGTCCCACTGTTTCTGAAGCTTCAGGGGACCACAGAAGGCAGTCTAATTTGTGAGTGATAATTTATTTTGGTTGTTTCCAATAATTAAAGTTATTTTAGTGCTAATGGTGCCTTTGGTTATTCCATGAGTTTTTATTTCAGCAGTCTGTCAGCTGAAATATAAACAGTTATAACATGATACATTGTCCTTGGTGCCCATTTAGAGCTTATGTGATAGTCATTAAAATGAAAAAACGTATCCACTAATTCTTTCTGTAATAATTTTATGAAACTATGTGTTATAGAACACATACTTTCTGTAATAATTTTATGAAACTAATAAAATTAAATGTTACAAAAATGTTAAATTTATAATGGTTACTAGGTATATATATATGAAGTTGTAATTGAAGCAATGAGAGCTAGAAATAATTCTATTGTCTCATAGTTGATTGTAGTGTTAAATATTTTTTATGATGAGTTCCTAGGGATTTTATTTAGAGGTATTATCCCTATTTTCAAGAAAAATGTTTTTATATTGCTTTTCAAGAAAGTTGACCACTATTTTTGTGATAATTGTGGGCTCTTTAGTTTACTCTTTGTTACAAGTTCTTTGTATTGCTGTGCATAATAGAATTAAACATTGAATTATTGGATATTTTTGGAATAAACAGTGTGGGTTCAGAAATTGGTAGGGGCCTAGACCATATTTTTTCGCTTAGGTTTATGGGATATGTTTAGAGTTTCAAAAGCTTGTGGTTACTAGCTTTATTGATTTCAAAAAGACTGGTATATTTGAAATAAGTAGTGGAAAAAAACTAGGTTTGAATCCCAGTCAGGACAACCAATTTTTTTTCAAATGTTTCTTGTCTACAGGATGTTTTCCTGTGATAATTTATTACTGAACTTTTGTATATGTTGACCTCCATAATTTGTGGTTGATTATGAAATCATATGACATACCTAAAAAATTAATACAATGAGGTCTTCCTATAACAATAGTGAATTGTGTGCGAGTTGTTAAGGCTTATAATGCTTGGTTCAGCATTACTAATAGAGTATAGTTTAGATTATATTGATGAGTTGACACTTTTGGCAATGATGTTGAGATTAACTCTTTCTTTTGATGAAACTGGTAATAGGGTAAGTTTGATGATAGAAAACTAAAAATAAATATTCCCTCAAGCTGCCACTTACCACAGAGGTCTGACAGGAGTGTGTTAGTTTAATATGTCATAGAGAAAATATGTGAGGAAGACAACATGTCAGTTGAAAGATGACACATGAAAAGAAACATATATATTTTACCAGGGGCTCAAACCCAGGTCCCTTTTATCAGTAACCAAACAGCTAATCACAGCCACAGGAACAACAAAAAATCTAAAGTGAAGAAAATTGGTCAGATGAGTGGTGCTTAAATTCTTTTGTGCAGATGCATTCTTCAGCAGGTTCCTTGGTTTATATTAGAAGATGTGGAGTTTTAAGAATAGGAGGAAATTGTGGAAAAATAAGTTTATACATATAAAGCTGAAATTGGGTATATGATAGTGTGCTCCTTTCTAATGTTTGCTATGGTGTTGAACTCTGTACCTTTGCCATCTAGATAATAGGAAACAATGGTATCCACACCACAGTATCTTGGGTATTAGGAGGCTTGACTATTAACCCTTCCAGGATAGGATCCTTATTGATGGCAGACGTTCAGATTCCCAAATGACAGTCCAGAAATAAATACAGCCATTCTTCGTAGAACATATGAAACTTGAATTTTTTATTTAAATATATATAGTATAGGCTTAATAAATACTGTTTATATTTTCAGTTTGATGCAAATTTTGAAGTTTACATTTGTGATCTAAATTTGACAATGTCCTTAGAATTCTTCTCTCATAATCATTACTTATTTTTACCTATAATACATAAATTACATGGAGATGCCAGTTTATTAGGTACACCACCCCTCATCACATAAATGGTTAATTTCAACACTTAATATGTTACATCTGTGGTGTGCAGTATAAATCAGGCAGACCAGCTCTTTGAGCATCAGTAGAGTTGGATTGAACATCAGAATGGGCAAAATGAGTGACTTTAAGTGTTTCATGATAGTGGGCTTTTCTATGGTTTAGCAAAAATGGTGTGAAAAGCAAAAAAACTACCAGTGATTGACGGGCTTGTGGATCAGAGGGGTCAAAGGATACTGGCAAGAATCATGCAAGAAACATGGGCCACCAATGTTGTCAGCAAAGAACACAAAAGTGCATCTCAATGGATTCAGGATCATCAACACTGGACTATTGATGACTGGAAAAATGTTGTCTGGTCAGATGAATCAAGGTTCCTTTTGCATCATACTGATGGAAGGATCAGAATTTTGTGCAACAGCATGAGGCCATGGAGCCATCTTGTCTGGTGTCAACAGTACAGGTTGTTGGTAGCAGTGTGATAGTGTGGGCAATGTTTTCCTAGCCACATGAGGTTCCCTGATACCCATCAAAGGACATCTGAATGCCACAGTGTATTTGAACATCATTGCTGATTAAGTTCATCCCTTCATGGCTACAATTTATCCTCACTCAGATCGAAAGTAAGCTATGATTGGGATGAAACAATATAAGTAGAATGCAACATTGAGTAGAAATGTTAATAATAAAAAAAAGAAGTTCAGCATGATAATGCACTTGTTCACGAGGCACATGTTATCATTGAATGGTTTGAGGAACATGCCAATTTTTCTTGTTTCATTGGCCTGCACGGTCCCCAGATCTAAACCCTATCAACCATCTTTGGGATGAGGTGGTAAGGGCTGTTTACAGCTGGACTGTGCCACCATCCAATTTGCAGCAACTGCATGACACAATCATTTCCGCATTCCTGCACAATGCATCCAGCATCGTATAAGTTCCATGCCCCAATGAATTCATGCTGTTCTGATGACCAAAGGAGGTGCAACACACTACTAGGTAGGTGTACCTAATAAACTGGCATCTCAGTGTATGTGAATTTTCAATGTAGAACCACTTGCCAAGTAATTTTTTTTTATAATCCTTCTGTTGTAAAAAAATTAAAATTTGCATGCTAAAGGGCTACTTTCTAAATGGAACATTACCTGAACAGATTCATCTGTTAAACTTGGTTCTAGAATGTTATTGCTTTTTAGGACTATAACTTAGTTTTACCATGGAATTACTGTGTAGTTTTAATCTTTTTTTTTTATGTTTTATTATTAGAGGGATTAACAGGTCTGTGCATTTCATTATCTGCTTAAGAAATGATTATTATGATATAAATAATGAACTTTGGGGAAATATAAATCATCATTTTCAGTAGTTCATAACTATCTATCAGCAAGTTGCTTGATTCATCTTCAATACCATGCTTGGTCCTTGGAGGTGAAAAACTCCCAACATCCATTTTTGACTTCCTGAAATATTTTGTAACCACCTGCCTCAAAGAAAATTAGCCATGGAACAAGAGATGGTAGTCAGAAGGAGCTAAGTCTCAACTATATGCTGGATGATGAAAAAGCTCAAATGCCAGTTCTCAAAATTTTTCTTTGGTGCAAAGTATAGTGTGCAGTTTTGTTTTGTCTTGTTGGAGGAGTAACTGATGTCTGCTTATCAATCCTGGTAGCATTGAAGCATCACAGAGTGCATGCACTCGAGTTGCACTGAGTAAGGTATGCATTGATGGCATGTCCATTGAGAACCAGTTCAGAGTACACTTTCCAAATTCCACCAAAAACACAAACCACAACATTACTTTCGTTTCCAGTCATCCCCTCTTTGGGACACAAAGTGAAGGCTAGCCTGGTTCAACCAACTGCTTTTGGGTGTTCAGATAGTTGAAAAAGATAAAATTTTTCATTGCATGTTTTAGCAAGGCATTTCCTGCAGACTTCGATACAACAGCTTGCTTGTTCAGTTGTCAGTTAATGCTTTGGCAACTCCTGGCTACCTTACCAATGCATTGCAGATGCTACACTATAGTTGCTTGCGAGCAACCAAGTTCAGATGACAGCCTGTGAGTGCTTGTTAATGGATCAGCTTCAACATTGTGGCATTCTAAATAAAATAAAAAAAAATGCCCCCTCAAGCAGCTGCTTGCCACTGAGGTCTGACAGGAGCCTGTCAGTTTATATACCATAGTAGAAGGTCTGAGAGGATGGCAGGACCTCAGTAGAAAAACGACATATACATCCATGCCTTACCCAGGGCTCGAACTCAGGTCCCTTAGATCAGTAGCCAAGCACCCTGTACTTATTTTATTTCTACTGAATTACTCAATTATTATTATTAACATTTCTACTCAATGTTGCATTCTACTTATATTGTTTCATCCCAATCATAGCTTACTTTTGTGGCTTATCACCTTTGAGCTTCTTGAACCAAGCTTGAGCACCAAAAATAGAAACTTTCCCCTCACTTTCACTTTACGTATATCTCAGACCACTTTGGTAGCTTTTAATTCTTTTTTTTTTTCAGTAATGACATGAAATTGAACTAATTTCAATACTTAGCATATTCATTGTACAGTGTTTCTAACAAATGAAACCAAGACTCTGATATTTGTAATAGTTTTGGACTGATAAGTGGACTTTATACTTTTCCTTAGTACTTCATTCATAGTAGTGTTACATTAAATGGACTATAAAAACCACATTTCTAAGTAACATTGTGTTTCCCAATCAGTATATACAGCTGTGTGATGTTTCTGTTGATCAGATCACTTCATAATACTTGTTAGTGCAAGTGTTAATTGACAGCTGGTCCAAGTGGTTAGCATGCTTGGCTACTGCTCAAGGTGACCTGACCTGGGTTCGAGCCCTGTGTAAGGCTTGGATGTTTGTGTGTTTTTCTGCTGAGGTCTCGCCTTCCTCACAAACCTTCTACTGTGGTGTATAAACTGATAGGCTCCTATCGGACCTCTATGGCAAGCAGCTACTTGAGGAGTATTTATTTATATTATATATTATTAAATTAGTGGTCAGAGCAACTGACGTGTTATCAAGGGGGGCAGGGGTGGCTCAGTCGGTAGCGCGCCAGGCTCGTAATCTGTAGTTCCCAGGTTCGAGTCCCAGCTGGGTCAGCGTTGAGATTTATCTCCGCAAAATTTCCCCGCCCTGCCCATGGTCAGTAGGGGACACCGATGGGCTTGGAAAGGCCGCCGTCCGTCGGATGGGACATTAAGTCGTGGCCCCGTGTGCGGGAGAGCCATACCCTGTGCACGTTAAAGAACACGCTGGATGGCCTTGACAGGAGGCTACCATCTGTCTCCCAACAGCTGTTCCAGTGGGTCCCCTCCTCCAACCTTCTCTGAGCCTTCGGGGTCCATGTGACCTGGCCATTTAGCCCATGGTGTGCAAAAAAGTGCCGCTCAGAGGTAAAACAACCCAATGTGTTATCAAGAGCTCATGGTTTGGTATGCATCTATTTCAGGGCCACTTTTGTTGCTATTTAAAACTGTTGTTTGATATGCAATGGCCTGAGTTATTTGATTAATTTATAGCCACATTTTACATGCCTGTTAGTGTGGAAAATATTCTTTCAATGGATTGGAAACATCATTTTTCTCTTAGAAGTAGTAACATTACTTTTAAGAACATTAATGCCTATTTTATAAGTAGCTGGCTTTTAAATGCAGTCTTATCTTGAATTAGTATATAAATAATCTTTAATTTGTATATAAATAAAAATATATTAAGTATATTTAATTAACACTTTGTTTAATAACTTAAGAGTGATCGCAGTGAGTAAGAATAATAAAATATAATTTATTTTCACAATATCATATGTTATGCTAACCAAAATGCAATGAATGAAAATTCTAAAATGATTCAGTATTATTATACATTAATGTATAATATTGCTGAATCATTTTAGCATCTAAAAGTTGCAACATAGGAGACATTGAATGTCTTATCATAACAATATATTGTGGAAATCATATTTTATAACACTGTGATTTTGATATAAAATTTGAGCCATGCTATGGAAAAGTGGTTTTTAAATCTCTTTTATTGCAGGAATATGGGAAATTCAGGAAAATACAGTTCATCACATAATATAGTAAGTGTATATTTTCATGCTCAAATGTGATTTTTACCTATTTTCGTATTGCTTTTCACTCGTCATTTGTCCTTTTGTCAGTCTGTTGATATGTGGATCTGTCAAAACAGTTGTTTAACCATAACTTTTGAATATGAAGAGCAAATTTAATTGTATGGCAAATGAAAACTTGTGATGCATGGAGTGTCATAAGCTATAAAATTTTATCTCCCATGCTTTCTTCACCCTAAAAAAGCAAATGTTTATATGATTATTTTGCTACATCTTTTTGAATGCAAAGGCTGAAAGTAACAAGGTTATATGTTAAATTAAAGCTTGTTACATGAGGAGTGTCACAGATTATAAACCTTCCCCTCATGCCTCCCCCCCCCCCCCCCCCAGAAATGTTCTTTTGAAAGCAAGGGCCGAACATAACAAGTATGCCAAATGAAAGCTTGTTGTATTATGAGTTATCACAATTTGCCTCCCTTGCTTTCTTCCCTGCTAAAAAACGGGAAATGTGAAAGCCATTCTTCTACTATATCTTCTGAATCCTTGGTCCTAAAGTTACAAATTAGGTGTTGTGATGGTCCACCCATTCACTTTTACTTTTCCTTAGCCAGTTTTACTTTATTTGCATTATATTTATCATTTTGGGGATTATTTTATTTGGCCATCATTTTTCCTCATCCAGATCGCTAAAGGAGTTGCACATGCACAACTCGAACTTTTGATTGACAGCTGCTAATGTGCACGTTAAAGACACACCTCTTCTTGCATCATAGCTAGTGCGTGATCATAAGTTTACACAAATGTTTTTATTTTAATGTGCACCACATGTATACTAAGTGATGTTAGGCACAGTGTCAGTAATGAATAGTGGGCATAGTAATGAGAAAACATTAGTGAGAGAGAACAATGTTAGCTGAGAAGTTTATCAGTTTTGGAGATGTTTAAATGAACTATTGGTTGCTCAGACTATTTTGTATTCATCAGTTTACATGGTGAGTCTTGAATTTTTTGCACATAAATTTTGCTTTGTTGTGTGAATATTTTGACTTTTCTGTTTTTTCTCTTGAGTAGTGATAATTGATTTTGATTAAGATTTAACTTTAAAAATTTTACAATCTTTTGAATTCTTTATGACTAGTAATGCCATTATATGTAATGAATCCTCATTTAACTTTATTTGCAAGTTAATATTGCCTGGCACCTGATGTGCTACCAGAGATTTAATTTGTATCAGTCAAAGGTCCAAAGAGAAAAAGTTTAACCATCTTTTGGAGCATTACAGTATCATATGAAAGCTCATATGAGGACTGTCATTGACTATTTGAATTATTCCCCCCTCCCCATCATTCTTCCCTCCCCCAAAAGGGGGCATAAATTTCATGGGGATTGACTTTAATGAGTTATTTTTCAAATTAAAGCTTGTGAGATCTCCAGTGTCATAGGCTGCCTCAAAAACAACTCCAAACAAAGAGGGAGGGAAAATGTGGTTGATGCATATGAGTCATATATCAAATGAAAGTTTCTGAAGGTAGGTGTTTTAATGGCAAATAAAAATATGTAAAAAAAATTTTTTTATTTTATTTTAAATACCTATTTTTTTATATACATCCTAAAAAGTAGAAAATAAACCTAAAATATTATTGATGGTGTTATCAGTCACTGAATTCATATTCGCTTCAAAGGAAGATAGTTCACTAATTTATCTACTCAGCAAGATTGGGGGGTGGCGGCTCAGTTGGTAGCATGCCAGGCTCATAAACTGCAGTTCCAAGTTTGAGTCCCGCCTGGGCCAGCAGTGAGATTTATCTCTGCAAAACTTCTTGCCCTTGGTCAGTAGGGAACACCAATGGACTAGGAAAGGTGTGGCCCTCTGTATGGAAGAGGCTGCCATCTGTCTGCCAACAGCTATCCACTGGTTCCCCTTCTCCCAACCTTCTCTTAGCCCTAGGGGTCCTTGTGACCTGACCATTTAACCTATTGTGTGCAAAAAAGTGCTGCTCAGAGATAAAATAACACAGCTCGGCAAGATTACAAGCACCCTATCTTCCTTTTGTAGTGAATATGAATTCAGTGACTGATTGCATCATTGATATGTTTTAGGTTTATTTTCTATTTTTAGGGCACATAGGTATTTTTTAAAACTTTTAATTTATTTCTATCCCATTATAGCTTATTCTCTTTTGTATTGAAATTTATAATTATTGAAACTTTGTAAATACCACAGTTTAAAATTGGAAATGCCTTTTTAGCATTGGTGACTTCTTTAGCCTTTAAGATTTTTATGGAACAATTAATGAAATATTCTTTATAACATTGCTGCATAATTAATGATACATGAACAAACCTAATAATAGCCTAACATAAGCTAAATAATAGTTTATGTTACTGATACTGGATACCCTTTTAAGATAAAATCTGCAGTAAACAAATGTTATATATATATATACAATCCTGCGAATTTTATATTTATTCTAAGTTTTTTGTTAATTGACAGATCATAATATGCATATTAACACTTGATTTTGCAGCCATTAAATCGTCACTTAATAATATATCACTTCATTTATGAATTGGAAAGATGTTTAAGCATAAAGAAATTTATTTTTCAGAAAGAGCGAACAGAAAGTAAATCTCAATTGCAAGCAAGTCAGGAATCTTTAGGTAATAGCATGTTGCAATTATTTGTTTAATGTTTTAATGGAATATAAACGTAAATGAATTCAAATGTGGTATAATATTATGATTACTAGAGGAATCCTTTTGCCTAACTGTTTAGTATTGTAATTTTAATGAAGCAATTTTTGTATTCCATGATATTAATTTTTACTTCTGCAAATCTATTCTTGTAAAAAAAAAGTCATTAATAACAATGTAATTATATTTGTAAATCCAACCAATGAAATGCATCTTCTTAGGGTGCATTTTAAAATAGCATTACTGTTCATGTGTTTTAATTAAAAGTAATAATTTATAAGACAACTGATTTTTTGAATATAAATTAAAATGATTACTATAAAATGTTTTAAGATTCATTTTTAATAATTTTTTAGACATTTAAATGTGACTATAATTTTCAGATGGATTAGGAGTATACCATACTGAAGGCAGCTACAGTGAGCATATGCCACCAACTACCATGTACAGGCACATGCTGATGGAAGAAGAGAGAATTCCAGAGCACTTAAGATCATCACAACTACCCCTGAACCAGTCACATACCCCTTCTGTACAAACACTCCATGCAGCATACTCACATCCTGTACCACTCAATTCATTACCTGTTTCATCATCTGCCACTCAGCTGAGTAAACCAGATTTTCCATCTTCCTCATCTCTTTACCAACATCACCATCAACAACAATTACAACAACAGTTTATACAAGAGAATGATCTGGAAAGTGAAGTAAAATACTCAATATTACCATCATACCGCCAAGCACCTGATTATGAAACTGCAGTAAGGTTAAAATATGGCATTCAAAAGTAAGTTTGAGTTTGATAGAATAGTATTTTCACTTATGAACAATTGTAGAATGTTTGCCATATTCAAATTTTATGACTCTGGCAGTTTGTTGGCAAAGTTTCATTTTGTTAAAGATTGATTTTAAATTTTCAGCTCATTTTTCTTTCAACTCCAAAGAAGTTCACATCTCATATAAAATACACCCTGTAAAGTTGCTCCACCCTGAAGCAGTGGCTGGATATATCTGAAAATCAGCATAAATGCAAATAGTGATAATGACATGATCCTAATTATAAAGCAACAGAATGTTGATTGTGTACAGAAAAGCATTGAATCTTGCTCATCAGCAATACATAGTGTGACCTTCATTGTTGGTAGTACTTGCAGTTGCACATCAAAGTGAGAGTTAAAGAAGTGGTGAATTATTATCCTGAAGTGCAACTTACTCTGCTTCATCGAAATGATTCATTTTTAGGCTGGCAGTAATTTGAGCTGGTTATAGATGGGTATGCAGGATATATCACAGCATGTTCCAGGCATGATCAGTGACAAATCTGGGGATATTGGCCAGAGCATAATGTTTTGCATCACATTGACTCTCTGGAGATGATATGTGCTATGTATGTGGGCATTTTTCAACTGAAAAATGATTTTTGATACACTCTCCAGGATAGATAGGTAGTGAAGGCATGGTTGTGAGGATTTCAGTATACCTATGGTCAGTGAAACTTCCTAGGATAAACACCAAAGGAAATTAGCCATCATAACTGATGGCACTCAAATCATTGCACCTGCTGACATTGAATATGCATTCTTGAATAGCTGATGGATTAGACCTCTGACCATGGCAACTCCACGTGTAATTTTAGTGATGGTCTGTAGTCAAATCAAACTAGGACTCTGTTGAATATGATACAATGCCAGTTATTCCTTGAGACAGCTGTAATTGAGCAGCATTGCAACTTCAGTCAATGGTAAGGCAGTAAGTGGAAAGTACTGAATTGGATATTACATTCACTGCACTACTATCCACGAAAGAGACTGTTAATGGATGATTTGCAGAGTGCAGCTCTGCCTCGATAAATCATCCACTAATGGTCTGCTTGTTATGAGACTTTCAAAAGCCATAGATGGCATTGAAAGTCTCCAAATAATAGCATTCTGGTTGACTCAGGTAGAGCCTCTCTCCTGGTCATGTGGTCTTCTGTTGTGCTGTTTATGTTCCAAAGGGTGTCAACCTGCAACCATTATTGTCATCACTGGCCAGTTGTCCTTGCATCATGTACAATAGTCACATTTTGTAATGTTGGCCACCCACCTTCATGGGGCAGGGGTGGCTCAGTCGGTAGCATGCCAGGCTCGTAATCTGCAGTTCCCAGGTTCGAGTCACAGCTGGGTCAGTGTTAAGATTTATCTCCACAAACTCCTTGCCCTGCCCTCGGTCAGTAGGGGACACTGATGGGCTTGAAAAGACTGACGCCCATCAGATGGGACATTAAGTCATGGTCCTGTGTGCAGGAGAGCCACACCCTGTGCATGTTTAAGAACACACTGGATGGCCTTGATGGGAGGCTACCATCTGTCACCCAACAGCTATTCTAATGGGTTCCCTCCCCCAACTTTCTCTGAACCTTCAGGATCGTTGTAACCTGCCATTTAGTCCATTGTGTGCAAAAAAGTGCCACTCAGAGTAAAACAACACAATCCACCTTCATATAGTCTAATTATTCACCATCTCTCAAGCACATCCAGCTGGAGATACTGCTGGCACATTCATCATCATCCTTGTATTCTGGATGCTGCATCATTAATATCTATGTTTATGCACTAAATTCTAATAGCTACACTCACTAAATTCTAACTGTTTTACTAACAGCTATCTGTTGGCTTCTTTTTCTCTAATATTTTTGCTATACATAATGGATATGCAACCATTTACATATTATACTTTGTTGACCTTTCTCACATAGAAACTAGTGACCCTCCCAAAGATGGTACTGTTAGTGATCCAGTAATGTTAGCAAGTATTTTCTTACTTTTGCAAGCCTACTCTGAATTTTGGATAGAACTGTCCACTGTTTCAGGATGCAAATTCAGTTTCACACAGTGTATAAAATTGCATGTATATATCTTTCGAATTATTTCTGTTGTGGGCATTTTTCTATTAAATTTATTCTCTCTTTAATGATGTGGTTAGTGCATTTAAACTATTTAATACAAATGACTAGGTCATTCTGAGCCATGACTTTCCATCAGTGCTACTATATTTTTTATGAACTTTCACTTCTTTACCACCAGCATATTGTTACACAATATCTGGACAGGACAAAGATCAGAACTGGCCATCCCAAGCTTAATGAAGAACCACTAGAAAAAAAAGTATATTATTAGGAAAGAGCTACAGGGAAAAATATGATATTAAAAAAAATTAAAAAAAATTATTATATATTATTTATTTTAAAATATTAAAAAATTTAAGAAATCAAGAAAATATACATTTTTAATGAGTAATATGAATAATTAAAATCTTTTAATTATACACCTAAAAATGTTCAGTAAACAAATTGAAATGTGCCAGATTCAATATAGGGATTTATTTTATGGGCCACAGGTTCTTTTGCGATGTCCTGCATGTTGGCCTGGTCTGCATTAGGCTAATGGCGTGTAGTACTATTTTTACCAGTAAAAGTTCAAAGACCAGTGGATTTTAAAAGAAAATTGTGATTAAAATGCTAAAACAGAAAATTAAGCAGTTAAACTTTGAAGGAAAGTTTAGGATTCATGTTTTAAAACTATCTCTGACATATAAACAGGGTTAGTTTATGTTTTAATTTGTTTCAAATGAAAAAAAGTATAAGGAAAGAAAATAAGTCTATTATTTGCTTTAGGGCAAATTTTATGATATAAACCACTAAAGAAAATTTTATACTCTGAATGCCAACATATTGTATTTAAATACTTAATGATATTGTGACAGATATACAATGATATTATAGTTAAGAAATAATTTAGATTACATTTTAAATGTTCTTATTTTCTGTTTGCATTTTTCTTATTGCAGTTCTAGTGCTGGAGATTTATCTTCATCTAGTCCAGTGATCCAGTCACAGAATGCAGCTACAACAGGCAGTCAGATAAATATTTCTCATGCTTATTCCCAGCAGCAAATGGCTCCACTTCAATCTTATGCTCAATACAAGAACTACAATGACCTTTCTCACATAGAAGCAGGTGACCTTCCCAGAGATGGTAATGTTAGTGATCCAGTAGTGTTGGCAAGGTATTTTCCTACTTTTTTAATTGGATATTTGAGCTTTTATCATTATCATTGTACTTTTACTATGATCCTTTGATATAGTTTACTACTCATTATACACATGTGAGTTTGCCTGGATTCTAAGACATGTCACTGTAAAATAATCATCACCCCTCTATAGCCAACAGAGAAAAGTTTTATACATTAATATAATTTTTTTCAGAAGGTTATGGGTTTGAGTCCCATTCCAACTCTTTTTTTTAGTTTGACTTCAAGTTATTTGCAATAAAGCTTCACTTAGATATTATAACCAACAACCAGCCCTCACTACTATATATATATATTTTTAACCTATCTTTCTATTGCTTTTTACTCAGTGTTTATTAGTTTCTTGGTTTGTGGATTTATCGAAACATTTCTTTCGAAAAACAGTTGTTCCACCATATCTTTCGAATACAATGGGCAAATTGAATGATTTAAATGTCAAATGAAAAATTTTGATGCAGGGAGTGTCATAGGCAATAAAAAATTTATCCCCACCCCATGCTTTCTTGCCCACCAAAAAGAGGAAATATGAAAACTATTGTTTTACTACATCTTTGGAATGTAATGGCCAAAAGTAACATTCTACACATAAAATGAAAGTGTGTGACATGGGGAGTGTCATAGATTATACAAAATTGACCCCCATGCTTTCTTCCCTTCTAAAAAAAGGGGGGAAATATGAAAATGATTCTTCCGCTATATCTTTGGAATGCAATGGGCTAAAGCAGAGGTTCCCAAACTTATTTGTCCTACCGCTCCCTTTTCAGAAAGAAAATTACTCAGCGCCCCCCTGGAAATCTACCTTCTTTAAGCGAACAAACAGAAAAATGCAGTGACAAATTTGCGTTCTTTTATGTATCTGTATTGCTACCTAAGTCCTATAACATAGTAAAGAAAGATGTTGATGTAAATAAGACACCTTGAAGCTTGAAATTATAAAATTATTTATTAAAATCAACCATAGTAACATTCGCATTACACACAGAAAATTAAGATAACGAAGGATAATTTTATGTGTTTATTTGGAAAATAAAGTAATCACTATGACTTTAACTCTATGTTACACAACAGGTGAAATGTACGAACAGTTTTTCAAAATTTTCTTATCTTCCCTTCTTTCTTTATGCTTCCCCCTCCCACCCACAATTGCACCCGAGGCTACTACTGACCCCCTGGATCATTCCAGTGCCTCTAAGGGGGCGGTATCACCCACTTTGGGAAACAATGGACTAAAGTAACCTATGCATTGAATGAAAGCTTGTGACATGAGGAATGTTACTGGTTAAAACATTTCTACCCCCCCCCCCCTCTAAAATTCAAAATATTAAAGCAATTGTTCCACTATATCTTTAGAACACAAGGGCAAAAGTAACCAGCTAGGCATCAAGTAAAAGCTTGTGACATGGAGAATGTTAAAGGATAAAAAAAATTCCATCTCCTGTTTCTTCCCTCCTGAAAAAGGGAAAATGTGAAAACAATTGCTCTGCTATGTCTTCCGAATGCAAGGACCTACAGTTATGAGTTAAGTGTCAAATGAAAGCTTATATGAGGACTGTCATAGACTGTTTCAAAATTTTCAACCAACCTTCTCCCCCCCCCTCCTCCAAAAAGGGGGGGTGCAATTTTCATGGGGGATGGAACTTAATGAGTTATATTTTAAATAAAAGTTTGTGACATCTCCAATGTCATGGGCTACCTTAAACATGACTCCAAAAGCATGGAGGGGGAATATGGTTATTGTTTATGAGTCGTATATTAAATGGAAGTTTCTGAAAGTAGGAGTTTTTAGTGACAAAGGAAAGCATAAATAAATTGAAAAATAACCCTAAACCGCAGAAAATAAAACTAAAGCATATCGATGGTGCGGTAAGTCACTGGATTCATATTAACTTCAAAGGAAGATAGGGCACCAATTTACCTATTCAACAAAATTGCCAGCATCCTATCTTACTTTTAAGGGAATGTGAATTCAGTGACTGATTGCACCATTGATATGTTTTAGTTGTATTTGCTACTTCTTAGGGTGAATATGGAATTTTTTTTTATATTTATGAAATTTTTACACTGTTAACCTTTAGAGTGTCAGGTTTCTCACAATACATGCAATGTTGGCCAAGATAAATTTCATTTAAATAGAAAAAATCAACTGAACTTTATCCTACAGTAACTAACAAATATATATATATATACACCGAAGAGCCAAAACATTATGATCAGCTTGTCTTTATGCAAATCAAAGCAACTGCAGGTAAACGATGGTGCATGTGAAGGTCATGAAATGATATAAATGATGCCTGATACTGAGCTCTGTTAATCAGTGTTGTTCTTCAGATAAGAAAGGTAGCAGACTTCAGTGAGTTTGATAAAGGCCAAATTGTAATGGTCAGATGACTGGGTGAGAGCATTTCCAAGACAGCAAGGTTTGTGGGGTGCTCACGGTCAGCCATGGTTAGTATCTTCAAAAAGTGGTCCAAGGAGAGAAAAACCACGAACCGCCAGTAAGGTGTGGGCTGACCATGTCTCATCAATGCTAAAGTGAGTGAAGGCTATCCTGTATGGTACGAGCCAACAGAAGAGATGCTGTGGTGCAACTGACCTGTAATTTGAATGCTGGTGATAGGAGTAATGTCACAACACTCAGAAAATCGGACCTTGCTGAAAATGGGCTGCATAGCCGCAGGCCACTCCGAGTTCCCATGCTAGCCTTGGTTCACCATTGAAAGTGCCTACAATGGGCACGCGAGCATCAAAACTGGACCTTGAATGAATGGAAGAAGGTCATCTGGTTCAATAAATCTCGCTTCCTCTTGCATCAATCTTGTGGACGGTTGGGTACGTGTGCATTGTTAACCGGGGAAGTGTTGGAACTAGGATACACCATGGGACGAAAACAAGCCAGTGGAGGAAGTATAATGCTTTGGGCAATGTTCTACTAGGAAAAAATAAAATATATATATAAAAAAATATATATATATAAAATTATAAAAAATATATATATAAAAAAAGAAAAATATAAAAAAAATATATATATATAAAAAAAACATAAAAAATAAAAAATGCAAAAAAAAAAAATGAATATTTAAAAAAAAAAAATTTTTTTTTAAAAAAAAAGAGTTAAAAAAAAACGAGAGTTAATAAAAAAAAACTTAGTGAAACATAATTTTTCTGGGAAAGCCTGAACAAGGACCTCCCAATTTTTGTGACGTTACTACTACTACTACTACTAGGAAACCCTGGGTCCAGTCATTCATGTGCAGGAAATTATGACATCTACCACCTACCTAAACATTATTGCAGACCAGGTACATCCTTTCATGGCAACGGTATTCCCCTCTAGTAGTGCCTTCTTTCAGCAGGATAATGTGCCATGCCACACTGCCCGGATTGTTCGAGAATGGTTCGCAGAACATGAGGAAGACTTCCAGGTAATGCCCTGGACTCCAAATTCCCCAGACATCAATCCAATCGAGCATCTGTGGTTTGTGTTGGAACAGCATATCCAATCTGTGGTGACTCAACCATGTAACATGGTAATATGTTGGTACCAAATACCACAAGACACCTTTAGAAATCTTGTAGTGTCCATTCCTCGTTGGGTGAGGGCTGTTTTAACGGCATGTGGAGGACCAACATCATATTAGGCAGGTAGTCGTAATGTTTTGGCTCTTCGGTGTATATAGGTTATGTTGCATACTAAATGAAAAAAACATTTAATTCTGAATATAAAAAGAGTTACAGAAATTAAAATGAAGGCTACTTAAGCCTTTTTTTTTCTCTTAACATTAATGAGCTTTAGGCACTAAGAGTTGATAACAGAAAATTAATTTTCTCATTATTTTCTCACACCCTCTTGCTGAAGATGAACAATGATTTATTTCAGAATCAATTCTTGGAAGATATTAAGATTTTGCCACGAGTTAAGACAAAAGTGGGATTTTTTTTTTACTCTGTGGTCTTCACTTGAAAGTTCTTCACACCTCACTAGTGAATTATGGCTTATAGTTTAACACTGCAGTATAGCAATATATGAAATAAAACTTTTTTTTTTTAATGGACAGATATTGTCTAATTTCTTCTCTGGTCAAACTTATTCTAAACAACTTCTGTGGGTTTTCATTACATAAATGTGCTAGCTTCTAAGGTTTATACAATACCTATGGAAGGGTGGATGTATACTGTGCTAAAATCTGGAAAACTGGATATAATTACAGCCCACAGAAGGGGCAAATGATCATTTCTTTTAGTTTTACTACTCTGTTTAGTATGATTTTATATCAGAGTGTTTTATTTCTTTAATAGAAGCAATATACTTCCAGGAATTGTGAACACCTGTCAGCTACAAGTCTCAATCCACCAGTGCACACATACAGCACTCCTGAGCTTGCCTCACAGTCATTAATAGGTGATGTTCCCTCTGAACAACCCATGGCAAACTTGCATTTATTATATCAATACAAACCACCTCCACCATATCCATATAAGCAAAGATCTAGTTCAAGTACACCAGACCTCACCAGGAATCATCAGGTAAATAGTTCTGCAATTTGGTAATTGTCTTATAGACGTTAAATATTTAAAGCTATCTTATGAAATCTATATTGCAATATGCTTATTCTATCAGACAGCATAATTTTCACAATAAGAATTATACATTGTTAAATGTTCAATTATTTTATTTCATTATTGTCTATAAAAGTCCGGAATGGTAAATTATTGCTAAGCAATGGCTCTGAATAGCACTTTTTTGCACACAATGAGCTAAATGGCCAGGTCATAAAGATCACAAGGATTGGAGATGGTTGGGGGAAAGAGCTGGAGTAAATCACTACAATGAATATGACATAAAGAGATTTGATTTAAAAGTATTCTCTTTTTCCACAAAAAGCTTAATTTAGAAACTACAGATATTTAAATAATGCCTTCCATTAAAATAATGAGATTCTTTTCCCAGTGCCACTTGAGTTTTACTTGAGTAGTCTCTTATAGGATTTCTGTCCACATATAATTACTCATATTACCACACTGAGTGAGATCAATAAGCAGCAGTAGAAAAATCTCATTGGAAGGTGTGAATGGTGCATATTGTATTAGAAAATAAACCTACAAAAAAGCTAAGTTTTTGTGCCACATGTTGAGTAAGAAGAAAGGAGGAAAAATGTCCATATGTAGTTTAGCAGTGGTGATAATGGTTATTCAAGAAATGCATTCACTAACTGATTGTAATTATTTAACCATAAAATATGTTATTACAAAAAGATCAATAATAATTTTAAGTAATTAGGATCTAGCAGTTCAGAACATTTTTTTTCTTTTTTTTTTTTGTTAATCAGTATTCATTTTGAAGAAGGTTTACCAAATAAACGGAATTTTTTGTTATTTGTATTAAAATTTTTATTATATATACTTAGTTTAATACATCTGTATGTATGTACAGTTACTTATCCAATTAAAAAAAAACTACAAAATGCAGATGTTATTTTGTTTTAAATTTAAAGTCTTTTAGCTGCTTCTAGATCACAGTAAATCAAAATAAAATATATTCTATACATATATAGGTATAAAAAAATTATTAATTGCTGGTCATATGAGATGCCCAAAATTCTTAAATGCCTCAAGCCTGAGAATTGCTTAATCTACCTAATCTAGCACAGCAGTTCCGTATGCTACCATGTGCAGCATGACTTTGATAACTTTTTATGGGCCTTTATATATATATTTTAACCTTTTTATTGGTTATTGAGAAGTGTTTTGAATAACTGATTTTCAGATGATTGATGCTCTACTGTATACAAGAGAAAGTTATTGTTTTTATGAAACTTCATGCAGACATCCTACCCTCAGTTTAATATTTTTCAGTCCCTACAACTGTTTGAAAGATAAACACTTTAAACTATGTGAAAATCTGCATAATGAAAGCAATGTACTTCTCAGTCACCTGGCTGGCTAGCAAAATGCAGCTGTAGGAACCATGAGGTGGTGCTTCCCATTGGCCGCCATTGTCTTTAACAATTCTCTATCCTACTTTATAACTGGGACTCTGCATGTAATGTACAGGAAGGAGGCTTTTCTTACAGCTTGACGGTTCGTAAAACAGTATGTTCATTTGGAGGGAAATACAGTGCAGCAAAATGTTCGTTTTCAAATAAGCATTTGCTATCTATAATTTTGTACATTTTTTGGCAGGAAGTGCAATTGTGGGAGGAGCCCAGAAAGTTTTTGCATAGAAGGCAAGAATGTCATTAAAGGATTTAAAACAAATATTTGTTTTCTATAGTTCCTGTGTCTTTTGGCAAGATACAGCATTTTTTCCAGAGAGGGTATCCTTTAAAATCTTGCAGGCATATACTATTAACTAATTATAATGAAGTGTGCATATTTATAAACATAATTTTGTATGCACCAATGTTACTCTTAGTGTAGTATGATGCTGTTAATAGTATTTGTTAACTGTATATGCATCTGTGTTGCAACTGCGATACAGATACGATGAAAAGCAATTTTAATCATTTATACTCGTAAGAATGATTTCAAAAAAATGCTATTTAGATTGTGGGATGTGATAATGTATTCAAATGTCTCATTTCTTTTTGCATTATTTTATCTAATTTTTGTCTAAGCATGAAATTACTATACCAAATACACAGTTACATTTCTTTTGTTATTATTATCTTTATTTTCACTTTTTTTATTACTTATTTATATTATTTTTATTTTTCACAGCAGCAACTTCATGGAAATTCTAGTCCAGACCTGGTATCTCGTAAGAACTTGGGTGTAATGTCACACATTGGCTCACATATGGAAGATCAGGTTCAGGGTATCCCAGCATACAGACTGGGTTCTGAACCTATCATCCATGTTAATATTCAGAATACTGGTAATATTAAAAACCCTCTCCAGCTACAAAATCACACTCAGACATCTTTGATGCAAACATACAATGCCCCTAGTGCTAATGATCCTAGTGCAATTAGCAGTGCAAATATTGTGAACAGTAATATTACCAATCATCACAATCTACCATCTCAAAATGTTAGTATGCAGAGTAGTCATCTTGGACAGTCATATCAAAATTGCAGTGTAAGTCCCTTACAAGTATCAGTAATTGAAAGTACTACCCATCATATTGAACCTGCAACTTCCACTTCAGTGGTGAGTAAAAGGACAGAGATGCCATACTCTGAGCATTCACCACAGGTCTTAACTGCTGCCACACAAGCTGCTTCATTATCTACAGGAGTACCTATACAGCTGACTAACTGGAATGAAGGAAGTCATCAGGAGATAGCTCTGTATACTAAAACTTCAGAAGAAACATTACAGAGAAATGTCATTGATGCTCAGTGCCAACAAGATGAGATATCTCAAACTATGGGACCAATGTTAGTAGCAGCTATGAATGGCTTAACTCTTTCAAAGCCTGGTGTTGTTGCTCCACAGGAAGAGGAAACCAGATTTCCAAAAGATGCCAGGGTAAGAATTTATATTACTAAAAGTTTTAAATATACAGTTAAAGGTATGTGCATTTTAGATATAAAATTTTGTACTACCTTGATTTAACCCATTGTATATGAGATTTTCTCCATTAACCCAACTCTACCCTTGGTCACAGGACATTGCCTAGTGATTAGTATATAATGGTTCAGAGATTGAGTATGAATCAAATTATACCAGATAATAAATTATGATGAATAGCATTCTTTTACCATTAATAAAGGCTTTAAGCAACTTAATTTTCTTCTGAATAGCATTTTACAATGAGAGATAGCATAACTAAACTTTCAGGACATTTGCTGTAGTCAGTAGTGTAACTAGAAGATATGGGCCCCCAATAAAAACATAGATCAAGGGCCCCTCTATTTTTACCCCAACTTATATGTATATGATAAAGGAAGACCTGGATTCTAAAAACGTGGATCAATTTTAGAGGAAAAATTGTCTTGAACCAGGTGGGATACGAACCCACGACCTCCTGATAACATGTCAGGTGCTCTGGACCACTGAGTTATCGAACGCCGATCAAGATTTCCTCTAATTGATGCTATGAACTTTTTACCTACAAACTGACTACGACATTCCATTATTTCTACAACACAATTTTCTGTGTCTCATGGAGGCATTGCCCCAGCTGTTCTCAGCCTCAAGAAACAATGACAAGTATGTCATGAAGATGGCAAGTATGTTCTGAGTGTACAAAAATTTTAAATTGAAGAGATTTTTCTATGTATTTGTTCAATTAAGAAGGAAGGTATCACTCTGAAAACATCGATCAATTTTAGAGGAAAAACATGAGACACAGAGAATTGTGTACTGTAGGTAAAAAGTTCATAGCACCAATTAGAGGAAATCTTGCTCAGTAATCCAGAGCACCTGACATGTTATCAGGAGGTCATGGGCTCATATCCCACCTGGCTCAGGACAATTTTGCCTCTAAAATTGATCGACATTTTCAGAGTGGTATCTTCTTTCATAATTGAACAAATATATTGAAAAATCTCTTCAATTTAATATATATGATAATTGTAGAATTTATGCAAATTTTAAATTGACATATTTACTGCATTTTTTTATCTGGAGGTACTAATAAAGAAAAAAAAAAGAAAATCCAAGTAAAAAAAAATGCAATATTCTTGAACATATTTGAATAAAATATGAATAATAATATGTGCCTGCATAGCTCTTAGCATGAAATTCAAGTTATTTAAATACACATAAACAAGTTCATATCTGGACACTAAACATACAGGTGCACAGAGCACAATGGATTAGTTTCAAAGAATCATAGCAATTATCATTATACTAGCTAGCTACAGCAGACAATACTAAAAAGCTTGCAACAAAGAATTGCTTTGTCGCTGCATGCATCTGCATAGATCTTATAATAAGAATTTCTTATTTGGATATAATCTAAATGCACATGTTCAAATTTACTTTTTGTAAATGTAGAGTAACAGCTGTTGCACTAAATTTTCCATCTAAACAAAAATGTTTAAAATCTTTTTTGCAAAAAGAGTTATTGAAATGGAAATTTTGAAAAAAAAAATATTTTTTTAAATTCAAAGATTTCACACAAAGACCCAAATGCGACTGCATTGACATAGTTACACCACTGACTGCAGTGAAACATAATAATGCAATACATTTATTCAAGTGAAGACCAGGATACATCATATTACAAGTTTTAGGGAAGAAGAAGAAGCATTCCAATGGTCTTCATAATCACCTAACATCAACCCCATTGAAAATTCTAGAAAGGCTGTAGTCAGTTTCAGGCTTCATAGAAAATTAAATCAAATTAATAACTTATCCTATGAAGCAAGACTTTAATTTTTTTCCCAACTGTATATATGTGCGTGTAGAATAATGCTATTAAACAAGAGTTCATCCTAATATATATGATTATACAATCACTGAACTAGTAATTGCCTTAAAACTGTAAGAAATATATTTTTTCTCCTTGAAGGCTATTTTTAATTTTTGCTGTGGAATATTAAACTATTTTTTCTTAAAAATTTTCATTTTCATTTTTTTTTTTATTTATATTTTTTTAGCTATTTTGCGAAGTATCCTATCTGTTTTGATTCACAACTGTGTCATGATGTGAAAACTACTGCGAGAATTATGATTATAGCATATTTTGAATAATAAAGATAATTCTTTTGCACATGGTAATTGAAAAAACTTCTTTATACATAAAATAAAAGTATTGAAAATGGTTAATTTAAAAAACTTATTTACTTCAAGATGGTCATTTCCCATATTAACTAGTCTATGCTGGTATGTTTACAAATGAAGAATATTTTTTTCTAAATGTCAAAACAAATATTCCACTCTATGAAACCAATATATACAAACAATCTACAACAGGACTCTGTTCCTGACAAGTGTCTGTATACTACAAGGGAATTCCCAACATCCATTTAAGTGATATTAGGTGTCAGGAGAATAATGAATTCTGTATCAACATTATACAATTGTTTCAAGTTGATTATGCAAATAATTATTATTTTCATAGATTGCTCATGTTGCTGAACTGTGAGCTTCACTATAACCTTTTTCCTTATTTTATTATTCTTTAAACTGCTTTAACTGCTAAACTATGAACATTTGACTATCTTTTGAATTATTAATGTTATTTGAAGGTAGAGAAGAATTGTATCTAAAGCCAGTTGTCTTGAGAGGTGATAGTCATATATATATTTTCATGCAATTATTTACAATTTGTAAATGCATATTTTAACAGTTTTTTTTCCCTCTGTGTGTGTGTGTGTATTTTTTTCTATAGATTCAAATGTTGGAAAGTAGGCTTGCTGAGGGCCAAGTGTTTTTAGAATTTGAGCAGATAGTTAAAAAGAAACCTATGGCAGATTTTACAACAGCTGTTATGCCTGAAAATATATCCAGAAACAGGTTTAAAGATGTTTTCCCATATGAAGATAATAGAGTAAGGCTTACGCCAACAAAAGAAAACCGCACCGGATACATTAATGCATCACATGTCAGTGTAAGCATCATATTTTGAACTTGTTAACATTATATCCTGTTTTCAATAGAAATTTTGATATTTTTTTCTCTATTCTAACCTTTGCTGTACTTCTGGCATTTTTTTTTATTAAATTTTCTTATGCAAAAATTACTTGTATTTTAACATAATTTAAAATTATTAAATCATATTTTGAAATTTATTTTTGAGCATTCTAATGCACACAGGACTTTAAAAAAATTTTACAATCTCACTGGCTATAAGGCAAAATTCACCCAAAGAGAAACATTAGATGCAAGTGCTAAAAGTATTATCACAAATTATCACTTAAATTAGCACACTACTCCACATTTCCATTCCATTAGTTTGGCAGAATGGAAACAAATTTCTCCTCCAACAGATTTCTTCATTCACAGTTTATAGCTGAGAAAGTTGTGGCAGAGTGATGTCAGATTCCCCACATTTGCAAAGCCATTCCGAGGTTCTAAACCCCTACCCATTCTAGGTAAGGGCCTGATATTTTTTAATGCAGCATGAGGTGGAGCATGGGAAACCCATATACCAAATTTGGAACAATTCGAGTATCTGTGAAAATACAGTAGATTGAAATCTATCAAAACTGATAAAACTGTTCCAAAATTTTAGATAGTAAATGGCTATCACCAACAATCAGTGCATGCACTGACATCGGTATGCTGTAGAAGAAATGCATTCTTTGCTGGTGTCCATCCTTGCAGACACCACTGTTACTTATTATGATGATATGTGTTTTCTCCAAGCAACATTTGTGGGATTAGACTTAGCCATTATGGTTTGAAACACTCAAATGTATAATGTAGCCTTTGGAACAAAAAAAATCAGCTATTTTCTAAATATATCATAATTTTTTCCCATCAAAATAAATTACCCTCACCACTTTATAAACTTCACTCATTGCAAATGCATGCTCACTGTATTTTTGATTCTCTATTAAAGCATTCTAAAAGCAACAAAATATATGTTTATGCATTTTAATACCAAGTTATGAGAAATATAATAAAATTATTCTAATAAAGTAAAGAGAACTCAGTATCTGATATTGGAAGTATTTTTGTGAGGTTTTTTCTGTAATTTATCTTGCAATCAGAAAGCTGATCATGAAGTAATATTATTTGGAAGAATTATACAATTGTTCATTATAATTTTAGTTTACGTTATAAGCATATTTATAACTTTTGAATCGGATTCCAGTACAAGTTCCATTTCCTAAACCCTTGCAGATATTTTGGCTAACTTTGGTAATAATAATTAAAACTGTTTTACACTAATAGTGCACTAAAGAGTCATAATTTCAGACTCCTCTGAACTTGTAAAATCATGTCATAAAGATGTAAATAGCTTGGAAGTGTAAAATATGTAAGAGCCAAAGTGAAAGTACTAAATGAAGCTGCTTGGTCATTCTAACTTACTTATAACATATTTGTCTGTTAATATATACATCATACAGTTGAGAACAACAACTGAATTCATTCATTTTTGTACTCTTCAGGTAACTGTTGGTGGAGCTCAGAGGTTTTATATTGCAGCTCAAGGACCTCTTCCCAATACTCTATACAGTTTTTGGCAAATGATATGGGAGCATCATGTTAGTGTTATTGTGATGCTGACTGAAGTGCAGGTAAGTGTAATGGATGTTTGTTAATAGTGCTTATTGCTAGCTAATTATTTTAGATTATTTAACAGTCATGAAATAACTGAATTCTCAGAGTATTTCTAATTCATTGAATTAAATTCAATAGCCTGTTGTCCTGGTGTTGCAATATCATGCAATTGGAGAATCAGTCATAAACTATGGGTTAAATAGTTATGTTAAAACTTTCTATCTACATATAGCTAAAATAAGAAACATTAAAAATACAGTTGTTAGATATTGAACCAATCAATACAAAAATAAACTCCTGAATATCAATAAGGGTTATGTTATTATGAATATATTCATAACTATATAAATTAATATAGTTATGAATATTATATATATAGTAGATCAGTCAACTATATAAATTAATACTTAGGTATTATTTCAATAATACTTATAAATTCAAGATTAATCGTAAAAAAATTATAATATAATTCTAAAGGTTAATGCAAATTGTCACATTTTAGAAACAATTATGAGAAAAATTGTAGAAATTATGAAATCTCTGTGTTCATAAGGAGTTATTTCATTTAAAAAAAATTAGAGACATTAAAAAAGTTTTCAGGACATGGCTACTGGAAAATGTTTAAAAACTGTTTACTCTATGGTATCTTTTAAATGTAATATTGAATTTATTTTACAAAATTATAACTGTTTATTGTATACTGTATTTGGATTCCTGCAGATATGCTTGTTAGCTTCATGGGACCTAATTTTTGTACTAAAAAGTGATGAAAAATTAAGGCAATTATGAATTTAAAAAAATACTGATATAATGTAAAATAAGATGTTTAAAAGATAGAAATGAAGTTTTGCTTACAGCTTTATTCCTTCACCAGAAAACATTTTGTTGAAATATTTCTCTAAATAGCTCATTGCTTAATATGGTACACCAGACAATAAAACCATTATGTAATGACCTATTTTAGTCAATGAAGAACTATCATAAACCCTTTTACAGGATAAAACATTGTGCCATCAAAGCATTGTCATTCGGGGATCATACAACTTCCTTAATTTAATAAATGAAATAAAAAGTTAAATTTGAAGATATATATGTTATTAATGAAAAATATAAAATGTAAATGCTACATCCTTATTTTGTTGGCTGCCAAATTGTCAAAATATTTGTTAGACATATAACCATTAAAAGTTATTTAATAATATTGATATTACCAGTTGTTTAGCTTCTGTGAAAAATGTACAGATGATACAAAAGTAATTGCAAAAAAAAAGCAAACCTACTAATTGTATTTTAATAGGAACAAGGACGAGATAAATGTTTCCCATATTGGCCTCAAGAAGAAAGTAATAAATTACAAATAGGAGAAGTATGTATTTAAATGTCATTAAATATTTAAAATGTTTTTGTTCGTAAAATTTTCTGATTTTTTTCATGTTACAATCCTAATTTATATTAGAATGTACACTGAAGAGCCAAAACATTGACCACGTACCTAATATGATGTTGGCACTCCAAGTGCCGCCAAAATAGCTCTGACCCGGCGAGGCATGGATGCAACAGGATTTCTAAAGGTGTCTTGTGATATCTGGTACCAAGACATCACCAGCAGATTCTTTAACTCTATTAAGTTACGTGATTGAGCCGCTGCAGATCGGATATGCTGTTCCAACACAAACCACAGATGTTCAATTTTATTGATGTCTTGGGAATTTGGAGACCAGGGCAATACCTAGAAGTCTTCCTCATATTCCATGAACCATTCTCAATAAAATCTGGACAGTGTGGCATAGTGCATTATCCTGTTGAAAAAAGGCAAAGGAAGTACCTGGTCTGCAATGATGTTTAGGTAAGTGGGAGATGTCATAGTTTCCTGCACATGAATGACTGGACCCAGGGTTTCCCAGCAGAACATTGCCCAAAGCATTACACTTCCTTCACTGCCTTGTTTTCATCCCACGGTACATCCTGCTGGCAACACTTACCCAGGTAAATGACACACACTTACCCAGCCATCAACATGATGCAACAGGAATCGAGATTCATCGGACCAGACAACTTTCTTCCAATCATTCAAGGTCCAGTTTTGATGCTCGCATTGTGGGAAATTTTGATGGTGAACTGAGGTTAGCACAGGCCACTTGGATGCATAGCTGCAGGCCACTTGGAGTGGCCTGCAGCTACGCATCCCCGTTTCAGCAGAGTTCGATCTGCTGTGTGTTGTGAAACATTACTCCCGTCACCAGCATTTAAATTATGGGCAAGTTATGCCACAGTAACCCTTCTGTTGGCTTGTACCATATGGGATAACCTTCGCTCACCTCTAGCATCGATGAGTCATGGTTAACCCATACCTTGCTGGCGGTTCATGGTTTTTCCCTCCTCGGACCACTTTTTGAAGATACTAACCATAGCTGACCGTGAGCATCCCACAAGCCTTGCCATTTCGGAAGTTCTACAGTTTTTAGTTTGGCCTATGTCAAACTCACTTAAGTCCACTGCCTTCCCCATCTGAAGAACAAGAATAACACTGATTAACAGAGCTCAGTATCAGGTGTTATTTATGCTGTTTGATGACCTTCACATGTGCCATTGTTTACCTGCAGTTGCTTTGATTTGCATAAAGACCTGCTGGTCATAATATTTTGGCTCTTCAGTGTATCAGGTAACCAAAATGTTAATGCCATTTTGAGGGTAAAATTAAACCATGCCTAAAAAGTCCTAACCTCAAGAAAGTAAGCATGAGCACAATCTATAACCTTTTACCAATGAGATACAAGTTTGCAAATATGACTCCTGTAGAACTTTTGATGTTTAGAAGTGGAGAAAGCAGCCAACTCCATTTCCAGCACTTCTCAGTTTCGAAGTTGTCAGTTGTGCTTATGATTGTCTAGCATCAAGAAAAGATAGTAGTCAGGTGGCATGATGTCTGGGGAATATGGAGGATGGGGTAGAATTTCACAACCAAGGCTGTGGAACTTGTCTTGGGTCATTCACACTGTGTGAGAGCGAGCATTGTCCTGAAGGACCACAACACCTTTGCAATGAACAAGTGCAGGCTGTTTTTGGAGCAGTGCATCTGCAACCCATTGTAGCTGTGCCAAGTAGGCTTCTGCAGTGATTGTTGACCAGTGGCAAAAAGCTCAATGGACAATACCAACTGTAGTCCAGCAGACACACAACAAAATTTTCTGTTGGTGGTCTTTGGTGTGTGGGGTACAGGTTTACTGGACAACAACCAATGATACAAACATTTGGTGTTCCTATAGACAATCCATTTTTCATTGCATCAACAACCTGTCCAAAAATGGCTCATTCTTGTATGAAAGCAGCAAAAACCAGATCGTAAGCCACTGGAGTTTGTTGTCAGCAGTCAGTTCATGTGGAACCTATTTGCTCAGCTTCCAGACTTTTCCTAGGGGATGTAACTACAAATGAATGGTTTCATCACTTACATGGAACCTTTCTGCAAGCTTGGCCCATTTGATGTGAATCCAACTCGATGCTGGCCTTTGGTTCTTTGTCATCAATGACAGTCAGTCTTTTTTTGCTGGATGCATCTTCGATCGGTGTCCCATCGATTGATGCAAATTTCCTGAACCACCCTCACACACAACTCCCAATAGCATTAATAATATGAAAACCATTATTCAGACCCTCACTAACATAATTGTCTTTACCCAAAAATTCAGTTTACAAAATTTATAAATTCACTAAAAGTACCCCACTCATTTTAATTATGAATTACTAGCCACAAATAGTGAAGCTTCCCTCGACACTCTGTAATCTTGGTGATTTCCCATAATCCCACACCCTCTCCCAACCTCCATTACATGCATATCACATTACGGCCACCTGCACATCCGCCAACTACTCCGATCCTCAGAGCTGAGCCACTGATAGTTCAATTTATGGCACCCCACCCCTCCCCCACACTCAACAACTAACTCCCCCTCCTGCATTAGCTTAAGCTCCTCACCTTCCCACCTGAAAAGACTGACCTTTGAAAAGGCACAAAACGTGTGTTGTGGATCAAAGATTTTTTTAAGCACTCTGTGCTATCAAAGGTATAAATAGTTATTTCCTTTACCAAGGCAGGTAGACTATTGGCATCCGTTATCCTTTTTAATTGCCAGCAAGAACGTCGATTATTAAATTGGTCACCAAAAGCATTTTGGTGACCAATTTAATAACAGAAGTTCCTGTTGCTACCCATCCTCTATGGTACGGTATGTAAATCTCTCCTTAATAACTGTTGATACTTGATAACATAGCCCATGTGTTGAAGTGCTTAAAAACATTTAACAGTGTCATAGAGAAATGAATAACTTTAATTTTAACTTGTGAGAAAAACCAGTTCTTACCCAGTTCTAGTTGTAGGTTGATATTTATATAACTGTTCAAGTTTAAATATCGCCCTTGAGCATGCTGTCAGTAAATGAAACATAGATAAACAGAAAACAAAAGCAAGAATTGCTGATCAGACAATCAATCAATGTGTTTAGAGCCCCAAAAAAGTGATAAATTGTTTCTGAGAGGGATAGAAAGGCAATTATCTCATTTGGTAATACACCAAACCCTTAATCTGATATTTACCAGATTCGATTCCTCAGTATGCCTGCATTGATATTTTCTCAACTATCCATCACTCTTCCTTCAGTGAAAAAGGCCACATTAATGGGCATGCAAAGTCCATTCTTCTTCAGGTGGGAACTTATATTAATTTCCCTGCATTCAGGAGAACAATATCCTGTGCATAACTCTACCTTTCCCCTATACAACTTACCCTCTGTGCAAGCTCCTGCATAGTGAGGGGACCACCCTGTTAAAGTTCTATTGGTTCTGGTGTACCTTCAGAGGGTCCTAAACACTTCCGTTTGTGTTTGCCATGCACAGTGACCTGTGTACCTCGTAAAGGGGGATGTTGATAGCTGCTCAGGGGTCCTCAGCTCATGACTAGCAGGGTCCCCTTTGACCTGTCTTACCATTGGGGAGCCTGTTTGTCATGGGGATGGGCAGTGATTTCAAGGGCCTCTGCTTCAGGTTAGCAAGAGGTCCTGGGGTGGCCACCTCAGGATTAGTCAGATAATAGACTGGACCTGCTAGGGCCAACTATGCAGTGTGGTTAGTACCTTGCTCACATCTGGGTACAGGTTTACGAGTTTCCTCTCACATTTTCTTTCCTTTTGCTTATATTTTTATTTTGTGAGGGGCAGTCAGTAGTATGCCAGCTTGTAATCTGTAGTTCTCAGGTTTGAGTCCCACCTGTTCCAGATTTGAGATTTATCTTCACAAAATTCCCCACCTTGCCCGCAGTCAGTTCGAGGGCAATGATGATGAGCTTTGATAGCTTACAGTCTGTCGGATGGAATGTTAAGCTGTGGGCCCATATGCGGGAGAGCTTTATGTCAGTACCTGCTTAATTCCACAGCACACACATTCACTACCATTGATCTCACCATTTCCTCCTTAATCCTGCCATTCTTTACATGGGAGGTCAAGGACAACCCTTCACACATATCATGGTAGAGGCTTGATCAGGCTGACTGGAGTAGCTTCGGACCCTTTTGCGAGTTTGAAGAACATTCTGTCAGCCAGGAGCCAATCAATGTTACTGTCCATCTCCACCCCTGCAACGTCCATGCAGCTGCCTCAACCTGGTTTCCATAATTTCTAAAACCATAGGAGAATCCTAACTGCACTGCAGCTCATAAAGCTCTGAACAAGGCAAGGAGTACTCCTACCTTCAGGTGCACCAAGGTGAAAGCCCTTTTGTGCGGTGCCAGAGCCAGGAGGAATCTTGGATCAAATTATATGTGTTCTATCACCCACACAACCAGTTCTAAGGTCACATGGAATAAAGTTCAGAAGATGGGTGGAAACTCATTGTCCCACTCATTATCAATCCATGAACAGAATTGACAGTCAATTGCTGATCCCCTAGCAATTGTCAAAACTCTGGAGGAATTGTTTTCATCCATCTCTTCTTCATCCTCCTATTTTCCCCCAAGTTTCTGGCCATTAAGAGCAAGGCCAAACATTCTCCACTGTCTTTCCACTTGAATAACCTAGAACCTTAGAAACAGGTCATTCACAGTGTAGTAGCTATGCCTTGCTCTGCACTTCTCATGCTTCTACTGTCAGTCATGACAATTTCCATTATGCCATGCTTTAACATCTGTCACCATTGAGTAAGGATCAGCTGCTCTGGCTTTTCAACAATGTTTTTTTTTTTGGAGAAGTTTCCAGACCCCTGGTAGTAAATTACAAAGGATCCCAAAATTCCTTCAAATTATCATCCAGTAGCATTGACTAGCAGCATGTGCAAGGGTGTTGGAAAGAATTCTAAATGCCAGGAATGAATGGTCGAGCTTACAGGGTTACCATCCTCATGAGCCACTATCTAGTATCAGGCACTGAATAATCTCTCAGTTTGGGCAACTGCCAATGGGTTTTGGTCCTCCCCACAGAAGACCACTTGTGTGCACTTTTGCCAGTCTTCATCTGGGACCCGAGCTATGGTATAGGAGTACCATCATTCCAGTTATGGTGGAGACCAAGTTTCTCGGTCTCATCTTTGACCAGAAATCGACCTTTATATTACACGTATGTCACTCAGGTCCAAGTGCATGCAGACACTGAACTCCTCAAGGTCCTCTCCTCCCTGTTGTGAGGAGTGGACTGATGCTCTTTGCTCTGTCAAAATTGGACTATGAATCAAGGGTGTATGATTCTGCCCAGGATATGGTTGTGAATCATCAGGACCTCTGTGTTTGCATTGGACCAGTGAAGTGCCCTTCTGCACCTCACTTGTCCAGAGTCTTTATATTGAGATCTATGAACCATCTTTATGCACTGTCAGCAGTTGTCCCTACAATATGGGTCTAAATTGCGATCCCTGCCTGGCTATCCCACTTAGGACTGCATTTTCAATCCTCAGTGGGAGGGGGCAGGGGTTTCTCAGTCGGTATCATGCCAGGCTCGTAATCTGCAGTTTCCAGGTTCGAATCCCAGCTGGGTCAGAATTGAGATTTATCTCTGCGTAACTCCACACCCTTCCCATGGTCAGTAGGGAATACCAATGGGCTTGAAAAGGTTGCCATCCATCAGATGGGATGTTAAGCCATGTCCCCGTGTCTGGAAGACATACTCTGTGCATGTTAAAGAACATGCTGGGTGTTCTTGATGGGAGGTTACCATCTGTCTCCCAACAGCTGTCCCAGTGGGTCCCCTCCCCCAACCTTCTCTGAGCCTTCGGGGTCATTGTGACCTGGCCATTTAGCCCATTGTGTGCAAAAAAGTGCTGCTCAGAGGTAAACCAACCAACCAACCAACCAAAACGGCTGAGATTTTAAATGGACTCACCCAACCAATGCTATTTCTTCCTCTTAACTACCCCTACCTGCAGCTTGGGCTGATATGGTAGTGAAAGGGTTAAACGTACTTTAATCAATTGTACTCCTTTTAATCACAAACACCATTTTCATTTTAGCTTTCATAATTTTACATCCGAGCTCCTTATACTCAGACATCTTTTATCTGACCATTGCTTTTTATCACTTGTTTTTGCGTTTTTACCATATACTGGGTATTTTAATCAACTCTAATTTTACATCATTGTTCTCTTTCTTCAACTTTAGCCCATGTCCTTTACATCTGTGTTTATATGTATTTCTATCATTATTTTACATGTTATGTATTTGTATACTCACTCTTTGTTGGGGCGGGGGTGGCTCAGTCGGTAGTGCACCAGGCTCGTAATCTGTAGTTCCCAGGTTCGAGTTCCAGCTGGGTCAGCGTTGAGATTTATCTCCGCAAAATTCCCCGCCCTGCCCACGGTCAGTAGGGGACACTGATGGGCTTGGAAAGGCCGCTGTCCGTCGGATGGGACGTTAAGCCGTGGCTCAGTGTGCAGGAGAGCCATACCCTGTGCACGTTAAAGAACACGCTGGATGGCCTTGACGGGAGGCTACCATCTGTCTCCCAACAGCTGTTCCAGTGGGTCCCTCCCCCAACCTTCTCTGAGCCTTCGGGGTCCATGTGACCTGGCCATTTAGCCCATGGTGTGTAAAAAAGTGCCGCTCAGAGGTAAAACAACAACCCAACACTCTTTGTTGTTTTACCTTTTTGCGATGTTTTTGTCTTTTGTGTTGCTGTTTTAAATTTTGGTTGTGGATTTTCAAGTCTTTGATCATTTATTTTGTATTTTGTTTGCCACATAATGGCCTCAGGTTACCATTGTGTCATAAAACCCCATCCAACCAACCCTATAATTCTGAGTATTTGGGGGTTTTGTGACATGGCCATTTGACCCATTTTGTGAACAAAAATACAGCTCAGAAGTAAAAATGCAACAACACAGAGCTCTTGAAGTCTTTGTGACTGCCCATTTAGGCCATTGCACAAAATTGCTGTTCAGAAGTAAAACAACTCGATCCAATTTCAGAGAATGTACGCATAAAAAAAAAAGAATCGAGCGTTATCTAGTTAACCAAAGTTTGTTCAAAGTAATTGAAACTTTATTTTTAATTTCATTGTTATCCACTGAGGTATCAAATTATGCATATTTCTGTTACATTTACTACATAGTTAATATAGTGTGTAAAGCTTATTAATACAATATACCATACTTATGCATAATATTTAGATTTTAGTTTCAAAATGATTTAAGTAAATAAAAATAGTTATTAGTAGTCTTGACTCTGAACAAATTAGAATTAAATGTAATATAGTTAAGTTGCAAACAAATTATCTCTCAAGCAACTGCTTGATCACAGAAGTATGACAGGAGCCTGTCAGTTTAATATACCACAGACAAGGCCTGTGAGGAAGGTAAAGATATCAGCAGAAAGACAACACAAACATCCATACCTTACCCAGGGCTCGAACTTCGGTCCCTTTCATTTAATAAGAAAAGTATATATATATATGTGTATAATTAGGTTTGCTATGGTAATGAAACTTGAGTCTTTTATAATGAATACACAGGAAACTTTATTTTTTTATTCTAGATGTTTATGCACCATCTTGGATATAAAGTGATTGAATATGTAAGTAATGATATGGCTAGATGCAGTCATCAAACACCTTTAAACAGCATCTTATTTAGTTAGATAATGCATTGATTTGGTCTCATTGTTGCCCACATTCTGAACTAGAGTAGTGAATAGTGTTACTACCTGAAGGTGTCAGAAAAAAGGGCAGACCTAAGAATGTTATGGGTGAATGGTGTCAGACCACACCTTGTTAGTTGTCTACAGTGGCCAAATGCAACAGCTCTGGCTCAGAATAAATATATGGTGAACTAAATTGCACTGTCTGAATTTTGAACCTCCATAGCCCATGACTACTTTAGTTATATATGTATTATGTAACATTAAATGCAAATGTAAAGTGAAAAAATACAAAATATATTTGATTTTTAACAATTTTTTTTTTTTGTAATTTATGGATTAAAGTATTAAGCTTAACTAAAATGCATTGTACATATTTGGCAGAAATTTATTTAACCTGTTTCTTAGTTTCAGATAATTAGAAATTTTAGCATGTCTTCACCAACATATGTAACATGTTCTCTAACTTTGAGCCACATCACATCTCGTCAACAGCGATCAGTTTGGCATATCCAGTACACTGATTGGCCAGATCATAGCTGCCCCCAAGACATTCAAGGCTTCATAAGTAAGTGGGATTTAAATAGTACAATTGATAAGCAGTTGCATCTCTCCTCAAGTTAACACACATGAAATCTGCAATAAGATTTATACCGATATTTCCTTATTAAAGTATAAAAAACAATAATTTTTAATGTTTCATTGTGATTGTTTATTTTGCTATAAGAGACAAGTATGCATGGTTCTTTATGTGGATATAGTACTTCACATGATCTAATACTCATATCTGTTTACTTTGGTTTCTATTTTTTGCTTAACCTATAAAAGCCCAAAAAAAGTAATCACTAGTGAAATATCAAAACAGTCAAAAACAATATGCTAACCAAACAAGAAAACCAAAATTCCGAGGCATTTTGAAAACACTTTTCAATGTATATTTCAGAGTGTTTACAACTCCAAATAATTCCCATTTTGTATCAGATCTATTTTCTAGTTGTGACTCAAAGTTATTTTTCAAGTTGGGAGAGAATGGCTTTTCATTTTGTGCAATGACTATTTTGATGGTCATAGATTTTCATTTTGATTTGATATCTGCATTTCATCTGATCTGAACATTATGAACCTTATTTATACAATATCCTTGTGATAAAACTGAGCTACCTTATAGCGAATTTTAATTATCTCTGATCCTCCAGAGAAGAAAACCATGGAGTCTTGAACGATCTTGGTATTTTTTAACTGTTGCTATTGGATTAGTGTATGGTTTAAATATGTTACTGTTTCTTTAGTCTTTTTTTTTTATTATTATTATTGAATGCTAAGTAATTTCTTATTCTGATTTAAAGTATTTTATATTGCTCTTAAATGTAATATAAGATTTCAGAAATTGAGAGAGAGAGTCTGAAAGTTACTTCTTAGTAAACTGCATTTTAAGTAATATATTAAGATTTTACTATGGAAATGAATGTGATGCAGTTATTTGCTGATGAATGTATGTATAAATCAGTCAATGGCATAACTCTGTTAATGCATGCATTATTTGATCCTTTGTTAAATAATTAGTAATTTATTATTGATTTTTCAATAATAAAACTATTTATACATGGGAAACTTATTTTTTTAATCCGTATACAGTATACACATTTTTTTAATCCATATACAGTATACGCAGTCATATCAGAATAATATGACCACCCACAGAATCACAGTGTACCTGCCCAGGCTCGTTACAGAGTGCACATGACAAGATCGACCACACAGATATATAAGCAGCTGGCCAGGACAGATGTGCCACAGTGCGTAATGTGAGCACAATGGGCAGAGGTATTGATTTGATGGATGTTCAAAAAGGAATGATCATTGGCTACTGTGCCAAGGGTGGAAGCATCTCGAAAACGGTGGGCTTTTCACGAGGTGCTGTAGTAAGGGTGTACCAAGAAAGGACCACTGGCATACAGAGTACCTCCAGACATCATAACTGTGGAGCCCCAGAGTAGAGCGTCACCTCCATCAACTGGTAAAGGGCAATCGACACGCAACAGTGCAGCAATTGACCACTCAAATGAATGCTGGGGCACTCAGGTATGTATCCCCAATAACAGTAGAGTGTGAACCCTGTTACACATGGGTCTTCAGAGTTGATACTACATAAAGGCACCCATGTTAACCTAGGTCCATTGGCAACAACGCCTGCAGTTTGCACGGGACTACCGTCATTGAACAGTAGAAGAATGGAAGAAGATTGCCTTCTCTGAAGAATCGAGGTTTCTACTCCACAGAAGTGATGGACTATGGCAAATACGACGTCAGACACACGAGAACCAACACCAGTCAAGTACGGGCCAGCAGTGGCAGTGTGCATGTCTCAGGGATGTTTTCCTGGTATGACCTGGGACCGCTGGTACCACTGGATCGGTCCCTGAACACCAATGGCTACCTGTCCATCCTCGCTGACCACATGCATCCCTTCATGTTGGACGTTTACTCTGTGGTAATGGTGTCTACCAACAGGACAATGTGCTCTGCCTGTCGCTAAGGTGGTGTGTGACTGGTTCCAGGAACATGACAGCGATGTCTACATTCTCCCTTGGGTTGCGAAATCACCCGACCTCAATCCCATAGAGCACTTATGAGACCATTTGGATCGACAGGTTCGGTGTGCAGACCCACAACCACGTCATCTCCAGAACCTCCAGAGTCCGAATGGACACGTGCCTCAGGCAACCTTCCAGAGCCTCATTGCATCCATGCCACACTGTCTCGCCACTGTCATCCGAGCCAGGGGTGGTTATTCCCATTATTAGGTAGGTGGTCATATTATTCTGATATGACTGTGTATGGTCTTAATAAGTTATTTAAAACTTACACAATATTCATTTTTATTTTCAATTGCTAAAACTATTGTTGATTTTTGTTCTTAATTTCTGAACTTTATTGGCAGAGTGCTACTTGTAGTTTTGGCTGCCTTACTTATTTAATAAGGTACAATGAATAATTATTTCATGGTGCATCATGCTTGCTGCATTCAGTCGCAGAACTACACTTTCTTTTTCTCTCAATTACAATGACTGTGTGTGGTTTTGCTTTTTAAGACTAATTTTGTGGGGAGTTTTTTCCTATTCATGCTTTTGTATTATTAGAAGAAAAATTATGAAAGTGATTCTTTTTATCATCACATGTCTGTTCTTCAGGCTACACCACTGATCCTACTTTGCCTATTATGCCTTATGATTTTTATAATTCTTGCATTAGTTATACACTAAGTTGTCTTGAAGACTTTAGAAAATATATTGGAAACATAAATTTGAAAAAAAAAATTTGCTAGAAGCAAATTACCAAAAACACCATTGTACCTAATGCAGATGGAAAATCGACTATTCTAATGAGAGCTAAAGAAATGTAACTAAGTAGCTTTGCAGTACTGTAATTGTGATTAATCATTGCAGTTCAGTCAAATAAAATGTCAAATTTTATCATATTAAGGGACAAATTTCGCATTCTTTAATTTATTGAGGGGTAGGGATTGGCTCTTTCGTTAGCATGCCAGTCTTGTAAGCTGATGTTTCCAGGTTAGTCTCAGTTGTTGCCAGTGTTGAGGTCTTCTTCCCTCCACTCTGCCTCCTGCGAGAAAGGGAATATTGATGGACTTAGAGGGCCATCGTTCATCAGATGGGCATGTTTAGCCACAGCCTGTTATGCAAGTCAAAGAACACTCTGAATGGTCTTGACAGGTTTCCATCTGTTTCCTAATACTTGTCCAGTGGATCACCTTCTCCTACTCAGCTTTCATCTTCTGAGGCCCTTATGGCTTGGCCATTTTATTTTGCCCAATATATGAGAAAAAATTAAATTTATACTCAGAGTTTAACAATCCAATTGTAATTGAACATACTATGAAAATTGTGTTAATTTCAGTGAGATATTTCAAAAGCTTTTTCTTGTAGAAACCACAAGAATATTAGTCATATATATATGTGTGTGTGTGTTTAAAGTTGGTAGTTTCCAAATGACCAGTTCTAAAAGCATTTTGATCTATTTGTTTCAAAGAGCTCTTTATACATTGCAAGCTGTTTTTGCCCAATACATAATGGAAGGCATTGTTACTAAATTGCTTTTTCTGAAATAATAATGCATCAAAATCTCAATTTAGTATTTTTTCAATACATAATGGAAGGCATTGTTACTAAATTGCTTTTTCTGAAATAATAATGCATCAAAATCTCAATTTAGTTTTTTTTAGCTTACTACTATTAAATGTTAAATGGCAATTCATTATATGAAGGGAAAATGAGCAGCACAGCTATGTGCTATAAAAGACTGAAGGGTTTATTACTGTATTTTACTACAGACATCTTAGTGGAACTACTACTTAGGAATATATTTCAGGAAAACCTTTAAATATGTAATATAAAACACTTTTTGATGCTTTGTAAATAAGTGCAAATTTTCAATTTACTGTATATTTTTTCTAGAATTCTTTATGCATAAAGTACAGTTAATGGTATGAAAACCTGTGATGTTCAGTGACTGAATAGTTAATATGTGGCTGCATTGGAAAGGAAAGTTCAAATTCTAGAGATAACATGATATTTTATTTCTGCTGAATATTTTTTTTTTTCCATTATTTGACATTATGGTAATTTGCATTAGCAGACCACCACATTATGTAGAAGCCTGAAGAGATTTCAGTTTCAAAAATTTTAACTCCAGATTATTAGTATCATTTGGAAGGAATAGTTAAAACTGTGATTGTATTGAGACAAGGATTTAAAGTTTAAATTCAAGATCATTAGAAATTCTACAATAAATTTAATCAACATATAAACAACATAAAAGCAAAAGTTTTAATAGTTTGTTATAGTACATATTACATTAACAGTACAAAAGATAAATTTAAAATCAATTTTAAAGATGAATAAAAATAATTATAATTAACCCTTTCCATGTCAAAGCTCAAATAATCTCTTTCATCTTTCAAATTCTAGTCATCAGAACAAATTTCGGTCTCATAGTACAAGTTTGTAAAAAAAAATTCCAAATAGAAATCTTAGTTTGTTTGTTTTTGAACTGTTGCAAATCAAATATAAAAAATAACATTAAAGTCTATGATATATATATTTTTACCTGTTGATTCCTTTTTAAAAAATTATGATAAAGTTTAATAATAAATCTATTTGAGTGTGTAGTAAACGATGTGCATGTTCAGTCACTATAAATAGCATCAAGCAGTGCCAATTTAGTTTTATGCCTTTATTCTATCATATGTACTTAGATTATCGATCGATTGTAATTCCCCATACTTTGGGCCATTTAATGCTCAACTAGAGTTGTAATGTTTTCTGCATTTTTAATGTAAAGATATCGATTTTATTAGTACCAGAAATTGCATCACCCAGGAACTACACACATTGGCTCTCAATGAATATATTAGCAGATGTTCGATTTTGAAGACTTTTTTTTTTACCTTAATGGTTCTAAAATTTATTTTTATTGCTTCTCAAATGGATACTGTAATATAAACAATATTTAATTTAAACGATCGAAAACAAAACCACTAGTTATCTGTAATGGCAGCAGTCCAAAGAGTATTAGAATTACTCAAAGCACAATTTGTAAACAATAGGATTTTATTTATCAATACTTTTAATTACATTTCAACCAAATAAACTAATTAAGGTTCAAGAAATTGTAATTTTTAACCAAAATTTCTGCTGGGATTTTAGAATTAAACTTTTCTGTAGCAGTTATGCAGCTTCGTAATAAAGAGACTCATTCTCAAATTCAGTGCTTCCATTAAACTTTAAATGCTTTAAACATTTTCTTGAATTTTTTTCATATTTCTGTATCACTTTTCTGATATATTTTTCAATTTTTATTTAAATTATCTTGGTTTTAAAGCAAAATTATTTTTTATGACACTACTTAGGCTTAGAGTTTTACAATCATCAAAAGTCTAAGAATATGCATTATTTGTGAATTAGTGCACAAATGACTAAATAATTTAGAAAAACTAAAATGAAAGATTTAAGCATTAATAGAAACATTATGAACTGTTTATATTAGAAAAATAAAATAATATAGAAAAAATGGGAAATAAATATACATATATATATATATTTTAATTTTACTAAAGATGAAGTGGAAAAAACAGTAATATTTTGCAATGTTTAAAAAAATGCTTAAAAAGTTTAACTCACCATTTTTTCTTCTTCAAAGTTTTGCCATTTATTAAGCAGAATTCTCTTTCTTTTGGTATATATATATATAACATGGTATATTTCTGTTCATTAGTTACTTCAAGATGAGGTTCTAAAGATGTTTATTTTCTGAAAACATTTTGAAATAAATCCAGAACCATGGTGAGTTCAGTTTCAGAAACCTGACACTGTAAGGGTTAATGAACAGACATAATCAGTTGACAGTGATCAATATAAGAGCATGACAATCTAATGCATATGAAACCTCACAAGCAAGCAGTATGTTTAATGTAGAAGAGCAGATGGAACACTTATTCTGTTTTAGTCTATACTGATGCAAATGTCTCTTAACAGCAGTCCTCAGATTGGGGGTTACCCTCCCCCCAACCTTCTCTTAGCACCCAGGTTTCTTGCGACCTTGCCATTTAGGCCACTGTGTGCAAAAAAATGCTTTTCAGAGGTAAAACAACTCAACTGATGTCAAACAGAAATGTAAATATATAAAGTAAATGCAAAGGTTGTATTTCAAGTTAAAAATTATTCCTTTTCAACATTTGCAGCTTTTATGGGAGAAGTTGATGCTGTAAGAAGACTAGCCATAAGCCAGCAGCCTCCTGGAAGAGGTCGTACTGCTCCAATTGTTGTTCATTGTAGTGCTGGTGTAGGCAGATCTGGAGTAGTCATATTGTGTGATATTATGCTGTATGCCTTGGATCATAATCAAGTAAGTTCTTTTAAACAGTATATAGATTTTAATGTTTCAAGCACCAAACAAAGCCCAAAATTTCATTGCCACTGTTATCACTACTATAACCAGCAAATGTAATTTTTTCCCCTAACATATAGTACTGAGATAGGTCTTAGACTCTGTTCTTAGTTTGTACAGCCCTTCTCATGTAAAAGCATGCATCACTAAGTCAGAAATCACTGCTGACCATTGCCTCAGTTAGCAATAGCAACATAAACAACCATAGCAGCAAGGGACTCAAACCCAAATCTTGGTAGTTGTAGTGTCACCATGGAGCAACATGAAACCATTGCAAAGGTGGCATTTCATATTACTGTTAGAAGAAAGGAAATGGTGCTTTATGTTTCTGATATTTTTATAATTAAACCTGAAAGGTTAATTTCAAAACAAAATATTACCTATCATCCATAGTAAATACACAGATTACCTATAGAAATAGACTTCAACAATTATTAAAAACATCTGAAAAAAATTATCGCTGGCACAGTGGGAAGTGAACTCACAACTTCCCAGATGCATGCCAGAATGCTCCACCTATTTTTATCGCATCAGTGATAATTTTTTTTCAGATGTTTTTAACAAAATATTACCTTTTTTTTTTTACACAAAGGACACAGATAACTGAGAAGTTGTATTAGGCTTGTCCTGGTTTCTCATACAATATACAAACACACAAGGACATGCCTTCTCATCTTATTAGTAGTCAGGTACACTAACCACTAGACTAGGTAGGGCATTTATTCCATTATTTGATGAAATATATGAAATAATACCACAAAGACATTGACAGTCTTTCAATGTTGTGCAATGTACTGCACAACAGTGAAATTGCCCCACTCAGAAGGAGTGAGGGGATTGGGGTGAAATGTAGTACACACATAGCAATACATATTGGTATACCATGATTTAATTTGCAGCCACTTACAGCAGTTAGAAGATGAGATAATGCAGCACAATGTGTGACTGCCTCAGTAGGTGGTTGCACTGCTGTGAACAGCAATGCAACATGGCATGGAGTCATACAGTCGACGGATATGGTACTGAGGAATTGCATACCAAGCAGCATTGACTTGCTCCCATAATTCGAGATTCTGTGCTGGCCAGTGAGAGGATTGCACACATCGTCCAATGTGGTCTCGCAGATTTTCTATTGGGGATAAATCTAGAGATCGTGCTGGCCATGGCAATACTTGAACATGTTGTAAACATTGTCTGTGGAGACCCTAGCAGTGTGTACACGGGCTGCTGAATGACTCCCAGGAATGGTAGCAAAATGGGCTGCAGAACCGTACTAACATACCATGCAGCTGTCAGTGTTCCCAAGATGTGGACAAGAGATGACCTGCTGTCATATTCAGTAGCACCCCATACCATTATGCCTGATTGATGGGCAGTGTGCCGGTTGCAAACAAAAGCTGGATCCGTCCTCTCACCAGATTGTCACTATACACAGACCCATCGATCGTCAGCACCAAGACAGAAATGGAATTCATCATTAAACACAACATTGTTCCATTCATGACTGCAGTTCGCACGACTTCAGCACCTAGCCAGACGAGTGCTGCGCTGGTTTGCTGTTAATGGCACATAATGTAAGGGTTGCCTAGAGCACAGGTGTGCCACTTACAATTTTTGGTTTACCGTTCAGGTCATTATGGGGATGTCCATGGCTGGTGACAAATGTTCATGTTGAACAATGCCATGCTAATGTCTGTCAGATGGCACCACTCCCTCTGCCATGCACACTAGAATCTTCATTTCACCACTGTTGCCAACAATGTCCAATAGTATGTGCATCCCGATGAACATGGGCAGTGACACAAGGTGTAGTTCATCCAGCTTCACATAAGCCTATAATTCTTCTTATCTTCAAAGTATCCAAATGGTGATAAACTTGCCAATGGCATGTACCATGCATTTCGGCCTTCACTGAACACTTTCCAAGTGGAACCACTAATCTCAACCATTCGCACAACTTCTACCTGCATAAACACAATACCATCCCTGTTTCTTCTTGCACCTTTTATTTCTTTAGCCACACATATCATTGGCTCAGGATTATCATCATTTGCGTATCTCAACTGCACACACCTTCCCTTCTATTTGCATGTTTGTACATGTCCTTCTGGGTGGGGTACTTTTAATGTCGAGCAGTGTAAATGAACTCTAATGCATCAAGCTGATGAAACTCCATGTACTCTGTGGAAAGCAAAAGTTTTGTAATGAAATCCATCAAGTAGAAATGCACTTTGAACTGTTGGCATTTTTTTTTTCCAAAAATTTAACAAGTCATTTGTTATTCAGTTGGAAAGCAGATTTCTATTATGAAATCATAATAATTTATTATAATCATGAGCACATTATTCAGCAAAATGGAAATTTGATTTTGCTTTTACATTTTTTTCCCCTTTTTCTATTCTGTAATCATTTTGACTCATTAGACATATATCTGTAGTTTGTGAAGCAGCATTCTTTTTAATCTTAATCAACTGTGAAGCTAAAACTGATTTTGCAAATGCCGCCATTTTAACCACCATAGTCACTGTAGCAAATGGAGAACGGAAATCACAGTTATGGAACACCTGTGTTGGTAGTCATAAACAATTGCTTTATGTCAAACAGGAGGCATTCACTGAGCTCACATAACACATTTTGATAGATTTGATGATGAAGAATTTGAGTTTTCCAGGCATTGTAGCACAGTTCAAAACACATCTGATAAATTTCAAATTTATGAAGAGGAAAGTTAGACAAACTTTCTCAAGAAGTAGAACAAAAGAGATTCTCTCTAGAGCAATGGCACCATAGAATTCTGTAGTGATATAATACACCATATAACATGATAATATAAGTGCTCTCTGCAATTTTTTCCAGCAGATGACCAAGTGCCTTCTGAGGAGATAATGCATAATGATGTAGCAGTTGGCAGTTTTCACACAGGGAATGTCCAACAAAGGCTAAAAGTGTGTACCATTTGATTGGGTACTGAAGTTTCTGTCCTTTGGGAAATTTGGATACACAACCTGACTTATTTACTAAATTTCACATGTGTTTCCCTATGCTACCATGTTAAATTAAAAATTCAAAATGTAATATAAAATATCATTTTGAGTTTAAAACCAGTTTTATTAAACCACTTGATTGGGGTGGGGAGTTTAAGGGACTCATTGAATTTCTGTGAAAAATTTGTTATTTATTACTTTGTTATTAGTAATCAAATTATGTTTTTATGTATTTTGTCACACTAACACCGTGAAAGTTAAAAAATTTTTGTGTTATGTAAAATTAGTGTTTGAGTGACAAATATTTCATACATTCATTAAAAATAAATTATTTTTTTCAGCCTATAGATATCCCCAAAGTTCTTACACAACTTCGACTTCAACGCATGTTAACTATCCAGACTCTTGCACAGTACAAGTTTGTCTATACTGTTCTCATCTTATATCTTAAAAATTCTCGTCTTATATAAAATTGGTTTTTTTACTTCTTTATAATGCAAATTTTATGTAGAAATCTTTTTATTTAATTATGTTTGTGTTGTTTGTAAACTAAAAGAGTATGCTTTTATTTTTTGGTTTTCATTCATCTGCTTTACGAAATAAAAACTACAGAATGATTCACCATAAAGTATGATACCATATTATATGCAGTAGCTAAAATCATATTATAGAGAACTTCACATACAAAATGCATATAAAAAACTTAAAATATCAATATTAAATTTACTATTTATACTGAAAAATAAATAATAAAATATACTTCAATACATAGTCCTTAATTATGCCTAATTTTATTCTGCAGTTTTAGAGGTTCCAAAAGTACTTCAGAAAATTTATTTAATTAATTATTTTATATTAATTATATAATTATATAATTAAATAATATTTATATAATTAATTTTATTAATTTTTAATTATATATCATTGAAGTTCATGAATAAACTACCAATATACTGTTAATGCAAGAAAAGTATTGAAAAATTAGCCAGAAGGCAGCTGATAAAGTTCTTACTTTGAACTTATAACTTCCTATGTCTTTATATTTGCTTGAATTCTTTATTGATGAATACCTAAAGCTGAAGTTAGTTTTTCCATCATTAATATTCAGCAGCAGTTAACTGTTGAGTCAGTATTACTGCCTAATAAATATATCTAAACATCTATAGTTTTTTGGCCAATTTTTTACTTTTTCATGAAATGGTAACTGTGACAGATTTATATTTGACAATACTGCTTAGAAAAAATGCATCTCAGAAACATTGCTACATAATTTATGTATTGAAGATTTGAATTCCCTTTGTCTGCATTAAGGTTTTCTCCACTAATGCCTTCTCTGCCCTCGGGGTGAAATGATACATCAGTGGGCTTTGAAAGTCTGTCATTTGTTCCCATAGCCACATGTGAAGGAAAGCTATATTCTGTGCACATTAAAGAACATGCTGAATGGCCTCGATGGAAGGCTTCCATTTGTCTTCTAACAGCCTTCCAGTGGATCCCCTTCCCTCGACTAGCTGTAAGTCCCTGGGATCTTTACAACCTGGCCATTTATCCATTAGTGTGAAAACAAATTCCACTTACTGGAAAAAACAGCTCTGGAGTTGCATTTAGTTGAATAGATCAGGGGTTTTTCTATTCTGTGCAGAGTTTCAAAGTTATAAATTAGCCCAGAAAAGTTAAGTGATATTTCTGGCAGTTCAAGTGTATATATTTACAAGTCAGTGGTGGTGTATATGTCCCTGCCTCCCAAAGGCTAAGAGAAAGAATCAGAGAACCATTGTGCAATTCCAATGAGTTCCACTTTCGAGTTTCTTCCCTCCCCCCTCAAAAACAATGTTCTGGATCACCACAGAAAGGAGTCCTTATATTGTGTTCAACCATCCCTTCCCAATCTTAAAATCAGTTCTCTGGATTGCAAACATGAGGATATTTTTCATGTGCAGATATCATTTAGTAACCTACACTTTCAGTACTTTTAATAGTCTGGCAATAATTATCAATTTTGTCATTCACAGTTTCAGTTGTAGATGCTGGTCTTTACAAGCTCCCAATTTTTTAAAGGAAAAACAGGTTTTTCATTTAGTTGCCAATACCTGCAAATAAATGTTTATCTCAACCACTTTTAACAGAATAATGCAAACATTAAAATAAAAGTTCGATATGATAAATGATACAGTACAGTAAGAATTCAACATTGTAAGCTAATTTTGCTAAAATATCAGATTGCAAGATATAGTGTGATACTTTATGCTGCACATCCTATACTTCATACTAAGAAATGATATGAACTACTCTTTCTAGTTAGATATGTTTTTGATGGTAATATAAAGTAGTTCCTTTTGCCTTCAAGAATACTCCAAGTTGTAATGCTATATTGATATTGATAATTAATCAAAGTAATGTTATATTGAATATTGATAAGCACTTGCAAATGTTAAGTGTTTGCTTTTGACTATATATTAAAATAATTCTTTAGTGACTAATAAGTAATGATATTTCATCATTATTTCCATGAAAATTAAATGTAATGTCATTGTACTTAAAAAATATTGAGACACTATTGCATTTTTCAGCAAAAAAGAGCTGTTCAGGATAAAATAGCCACACCGAGGTTTTTGTACTTATTTAAGAAATTCTAAATGTCATTTTCCATTGTACTTAAATTTAAACTGTGTTGATGTAGAACAGAGTTTTCAAACTTTCTGAAGCTATGGTACTCTTGTATTAACTTTTTTAGTAGAACCTTTATTTTTGTATTTTTTCCCAAAATTGTAATCTAATGATGATAACCCAAATTGGTAATGAAACATAATATTCCCTGTAAATTTTATTTACATAGTTTATGCATTTGTGGTTGCATGAATTGTCATAAAATATAGTTATTAAAATGTGCAAAATTAATGAAAAAAGTTTGATTATTTTAATCCCATAGAGGAATTTTTATATTTTTACCAAGCAAATGCTCATTGATTCAGTAGTGAAGTATCACAGGTAGATCATCTGTAATAAACAATGTTTTCTGTCCCTAAAAGGTTAGTCCAGAAATTCATAATTTCTGCATTAATGAAGCATTGTTTTTACTGTGTAAATAGTTAAACCATTAAATTAATTTCTTCTAATGTTAATTCAAATAGTTTCAGATGTAATAAACTGTTGATGCTAATCTAATTTTCTGTTGTATGAAAGTCAGACTATTGAATTGCCAATCACTTCTCAGTTTCTCTCAATCTCGTAAAACCCTAGCTAGCTTTTATAGAACTCAAGGGTTCTATAGAACACAGTTTGAATATCCTTGATGTAGAACATCAATTATGTTAGACATTGCAATAAACATAATAGGAAACTCGTGAACTATACAATTGCTAACTGTATAAATATATTGTAAAACTGTTTGCCATCTAGATTAATTGATGCAGCTATATATATTTTTTCCTTTTTGGCAGCATATTTACTTTTTCTAAATAATTAAACTGTTATTTTGCATTTTAAATCTGTCTATTTACTGTATAGAAGATTTTAAATGAAATCTTGTCAACTGTGATGTTTTCTGTGTAGGATGTTTCAAGATATTTGTAATTATAATAAATATTTATATCCCACATTGTAATGTTTCTATTAATATATAAAAAGTAATATAGTAATGTGATCTCTGGATTAAAAGAAAAAATATAAAACGTTGATTTAAATTGTTATTGAATTTCATGTGAATTGCAAATTTATTAGATGTATGTTTCAGCAGTATTTAAATGTTTTTGGTAATTTGTTTGATGCCTAAAATTGTTGTTCATTCACAAAAATTAAATAATCAACAAGGTACCCATTGCATGCATATCGATGTCTTCACATTTGTTAGACTTGTAAATGCTGCATATTAATCAAAAGCATTTCTCTTGTATATTAAGTGTGCCTACCAAAGACTAAATATTCAAAGGAAAAAAAAAATCTTTTTCCTATATTTCATGAAATGCTTTCATGAATTACTATAAAAGATATCACTGAATATGGAAAGCTTTCAAGTTGTCATACAGAAAACATGCTTACATAAACAATATCTACCAATGTCAAAAATTACTAACTACTGGTCAAGAGTTAAAATATTACTTGATGCAAAATATCAAATGAGCAAATTCAATGTGCCTGAATTGATATTGTTAGATGCCAGTATTCAATAAATTTAGATGAATTCAAATTATTTATATCAGTGATAAACAAGAACTTAATATATTAAAATCTTAAATGTGCCTTAGAAATTTTTATATCAGATTTAGTAAATTCCTAAATCACTGAACTTTTTTTCATTTCATTAACAAAAAATGATTTATTATTGCACTAAATATTGTTACTAACTATATGGAGCCTGATTCTCCTAAAAAATTAAGTATCTATATAATATTCATAAATTGCACTATCTCAATTTAAGTAATTGAATAGTGATGTGCCAAAATATCATCTGACTAAAATTCATATACCAATTATTGCTAGTTTTCCTTTTATTTGAAATAATTCATCATAATGCTCTATGTTTGCTTCTCTGTAAAAGATTTGAAAATTTTAATAAAGTTCATTTCAGAGCATGAGAAATTTTGTAACAATATGCACCTTGTGCCCTATTATTTGAAAAAGAAGCTCTTAAAACTGGCATCAAATTCTGCTTGTCAGTAGTTCAAAATGTCTGTAACCTGGATAAATTAACCTTGATAGTACAACAAACACAGTCAGTTTCCTTTAAGTTGTAGCATTATATCTTTAATTATTTTAATCGAAATATCTGATCATATTAAAAAAAATATTTACTCTTTTATGTTGTATAAGGATTTTTTTAAATCTTATTGAAAACTTTGCTTTTAGCTGTGGAAATGTTTTTTTATATGCGGAAGATAGTACCAGAGCATGTTGAAATGCAGATTTCAGTTTGATTTAATAACAGTTGAAACTTCTCTCAACTTTTAATAGAGGGTGGGAGTGGCTCAGTCCGCACTGTACTAGGCTCATAATCTGCAGTTCTCAGGTTCGAATCCCTCCTGGGCCAGCTTTCAGATTTATCTCTACAAAATTCCCCACCCTGCTCTCAGTCAGTAGAGGATACTGATGGGCTTGGAAAGACCATTGTTCATCAGATGGGATATTAAGCCATGGCCCCGTGTCCGGGAGAGCCATACCCTGTGCACGTTAAGAACATTCTGGATGGCCTTGACAGGAGGCTACCATCAGTCTCCTAACAGCTGTTCCAGTGGGTCCTCTTCCACCACCTCCTCTGTGCCTTCATGGTCCTTGTAACTTGGCCATTTAGCCCATTGTGTGCAAAAAAGTGCCACTCAGGGGTAAAACAACCAATCCCTCTCCCCAACTTTCTCTAAGCTCTCAGGATCCTTGTAATTTGGCCATTAGCCCATTGTTTGCAAAAAAGTGCCACTCAGAGGTAAAACAACCCAAACTACTTTTAATAGCATTAAATGATGCATTTTTTAGAATAATATAGAGGAATGCATTTTTGTTGCTAAATTTAAATATGAAAGACATGTACCATAGAATGCTTTATATCACAATTTAATCGGTTATTAAAAAGAAATGAACTTATTCCTCACTGTTTGAAAAAACACTAGAAATAAAATGTCTACATTTTTTATTTCATTTCTAATTATGATGAACTTCGTACTTGATTTGGTGCTCAGATATAGATGGAAATGACTGACACAGGAAAAATGTTTTTCCATTGTTTTAGATCTCAGCTCATTGAAGGTTTAATTACAAGTGTTTGTGTAAACCTGTTTATGAACAGAGTTTAAAACTAGGGTATAGAGTTTTAACACAGCAAAATAGTTGGGGTGATAAGAAATAGAAATTTTTGAACTGTATATGACATAAATAAAAGTGAGGTGTAACTTCTTAGCCTGAGAATTCTTTGGAGTCAATAAGTATATGGGTAAAATATATTATGTTGCAACTTCATGTTTCACATTGTGAATTTTGCTTGTCGTACACCATGTGCTGTTTGTGTATTTAATATTTTTACTGCTAAAGGAAATTGCATTTGAATACCTTTTGGAGCAAGTAACAAGCTACCATTGCTGCAATCATAAAATTAAGTTTGAATTGCATTACTTTTTACTTACAATTATAAACTAACTCATAAAGATTACTTTGAGTGGGTCAGCATTTGAGCATTTACTGTACATTTTGATTGAGACATGCTGAACATGAACTGTTTGTATTCTGTTAAATTACAAATTAAATTAAGTACTTGAGTGAAATTCTATATTTCAAATTTAATAATTCAGAAAATCACTGTAAATTAAACGAAATGTTCAGTAGGCTACATCAAAGTTAAAAATCCAACTTTAAATTATTCCTCTGCCTTATATTAAATAAGGGAGTTAAAAACATTTGGTCATTTCATCTGCAAGTTAACGTTTATCTAGCAAATTAAAACATTTAAATATTAAAATTGTAATTACTTAGTGCATTGACAGGGTATTTTAAAGGACAATTTTTCTTAAAAACTTATTTGTATCTATGGGATTTTTTTATATCAGATCTCTATAAACAGAAAAGCCATTAAGAAATAAATAAAGTTTCTCATGTCTATTCCTAAATTTCAGTGGCTTTATAAATAAATTGTACTGTTAAGTCTGTCGCACTTGGCTTAATTTGTTCACAAAATTTGGGCATATTTATGCCATCAGTAGTCAATTCATGTTCTTTCAGGTACATCTCTAGAATTTTGACCTGGAGGGAACAGAAGAGACAAACCCCAAAATTTTTGCCTGTGAAGGGAGCAAAATGAACAATACAAGAAATATATTATACATTTCTTCCTTATTTAAGGTTACATGCATTTCATTATTTTGATGTGCATGTATAATACTTTTATTGAATAATATATATTTAAAACTCTTTTCTCTAAAGATTAAGGGGGGGGGGGGGAGAGAATCTTTTTCACTACCTTGTGTATGCCCATGGTAGTTATATACGTTCAGTTAATTTCACTATTGTGTACTAATAGTATAGGATAGCAGTCCTCAGACTTTTCACCGTTGTAACTTTCAATTTTCCTTTAAATTTCGTACCACCAAATGTAATCATAATCATTATTAATTTCATCAAAATAGTCAAAAGCTTAATAAATAATGGAATTTTAGCAGGTAAGCCGAACGTAATTATTTTATATCTAACATTAAAATTACATTTTTTTCATTAATTTGAAATTAACAGCTTATATTTTTTTTCTTCAATATATTATAAAATATTTTTATGCTATGAAAGAGACAAGTGCTGTTTTGTTCCTTGCTTGTAATACCCATGGTATCTTCACTTTTTTGTGAGGCATAACATTGTAATATATCAGGATTTCAATTTTAATGATATTTGAAATATTTTCTATGTGCACTCATATAGCATTGTGTGTTGATCTGATAACCTAATCAATTTTAGAGACTCTCCATATATCTTTTGCCACAGCACTATAATTGTTTTTAATTGTATAAATAGATTAAAGTAATATCTATAAACTTGTGAGATGAGTAAACCAAAGGAAGCCTTTCCAAGTCTTTAACATCCCTCCTCAGGAATATTTTTCCTGCATACTTTGCGATAACATTGCAAATATTCATTCATTTAATATTTTAAATTTCAGTAGGGGGAAGAAAGATCTGAAAGTTTTAGTAACTAGTTTCATTTTAGTGTATACTTTATAGTTAAGGACGAAACGAATTATAGAAATATGTGTAATACGGTTTTATCAGTTCATGTCAAACTTAACTTTTTTAGTCATTTCTTGTTGCAATGTACATGACTTAGTTTGCCTTTTACATGATATAATGTGTTGATTGTATTTGACTTTCCTGGAACTAATGGTATTGTAATTGCTTTTAACTTTTATTATTTTATGTTCTCTTAATATGTAGTGGACAATGACAGATCGTTTTTGTATTTCATAATTCAGACATTAAGTTACAGATTATTGTGCCTAAGCCTAGGTATATTATGCCTAAGATCTAAAAAATTAACTTGAATAGCTAAAACTTGTTCGTCGATATAAAATTGAACATCAATGCATAAAATACCTAACTTCGCGTTGAAAAGCTTTTTGAAATGCAGCTGTTAATGTAGCATATCAGTATTTGTAAATATTATTGTTGACATTGTTTTGTGGAAAAACTAACAAGCTTTATTTTGTATAATAGTGTATGCAACAAATAGTATGCAGTTTGGCATTAGAATTTTATACATGGCGTTATAGCAGATGACTATTTTCCATATCCCACTTAGTTTGGCTGTAGAAAATATTAAGGAAAATGTCAGCATTTGTAGATTTCCTTGTACAGATGTGTTTTAATTTATTGACAGTTCAGATATTCTGACAATGTACATAGTTGTGACAAATTTTTATTAAAGTTTATTCAGATTGTTTGGTGTTTGTGTGTTTGTCAGTAGTTCCTACCATAGATCAGTATTATTATCAAGCAAACCCGATGTTTCAAGCAGAAAATTCACATTACTTAAGAGTCCAAAAAATATTGGAAAAGCGAAAAAAAAAATGTTAAATAAATATACTGCTATTTGAAACCATAAATATTTGAGTTTTAATGACTAGTGATAATGCAAAGAACCGGCCAGGTCTAGCACCTAATGTCCGACCCCGCCTTCTCGTGGTGCAGGTCGTTAGTACCTTTCAAAAGAGATATTCTCTTTTGGAAGGGAGCGGAAGTGAAGGGCTGCCAGTTCAGTATGGCCTACTGATCTGGTCGTCTATGGCCACTTTTTTTCCAACTCTGCTGAGGAGTGGTCAACTTCACAGGATCCTGGTGCTGACCATTTATACCTACTAGACGACTTGTTTATGGATTGAGCTTGATTATGGATCCTGGACTTGCTGCACTGGTGGGACTCTGTTGAGGGAGAATCTGCCGCTGTGTTTTCTGTTTGCTTCTGGGTTGCCAGCCCTAAGTGAGCAGAGGCATGGGATACCTTGTATCAGCTGGTGGATAATCCTAATCAGAGGCCATCGCAGGTGCCTGAACCTTAGCTAGTTGGGCATTGTCAAGCCTAAACTGGAGTAATGTGTCTCAGGCAGGCCATATGGCTCTTAAAGAAGTCCACTTGAAAAAGTGGTGCCTGAAGTTCCTACCAGCATCGGTGACTTCAGCCTTTAGCGGAGGAGGAACAAGTCTTTTCCCCATGCCTGCGATCAGGGGGCTGTGTGATATTGTTGGCCCTACCTATCTCAATAATTCTAGTTATTTTTAAAACCTTTACTAATCATTTTCTCTCTGCAGGAACGTGAGGACATTATATAGAGATTATTCTCTTGATGTCTTCACGCAGGAATTCCAGCGCTATAACCTAGATATTCTAGGATTGCAAGAGACCAGATGGACAAGTAAAGGTGCGATACTTAAAAATAACTTTCAATTTCTCTTTACAGGGAGGGAGGATGGAAAGCATCACCAAGGCGTGGGTCTGCTGCTCAGCAGACATGCTAGTGATACTCTTCTAGGATATGAGTGCATTAATGAAAGGTTTCTTACAGCAAAATTTCAGACAAGCATTAAAGACTTGAATGTTATCTGCTGTTATGCCCCCACTGAGGATGCTGATGAGGATGAGAAGGATAGGTTTTACGGACAACTTCAGGATATTCTGAATTCTATCAAGAAAGAAGATAATACCCTTGTTCTAGGTGACATCAATGCCAAAGTTGGTACTGACTCTGACCTTTGGGGAGGGGTGATAGGCCCTTTTCGTATTGGTAGCTGCAATGGGCAACGTCTCCTACAGGTAAGTAAACTCAATGGATTCAGAATAACACTTAATACAAACACCGCGACATACATAAGTACACATGGGTTTCACCTGATGGGCTGCATAAGAATATGATTGATTACATATTAATTAATAGCAAATGGGTTAGTTCTGTTAGGAATACCAGGTCATATAGGGTAGCTGAAATTGGATCTGACCATTACCTTGCTAAAAGTCTTGCAACTTAAACTTGAAAAGTGTTGTGCTAGGGTTAAAAAATTTGCCTTTAACACTGAAGCTCTGAAAGACCCAGTTATAGGTAAAGCTTACCTTGATAGGTTACTTAGTCATGGTATGCTTACTACTAGAGTTGAGGAACAATGGGACCGTTTTAAACAGGCTTTTTTGGACACTAACAGTACTCTTTTAGGAAAAAAGGAGCAGAGGAAGCAGAATTATTTGTGATAAGGCACTTGAGCTGATTTCAGAAATAAGCAACTGCAGGAATGTCCTTAATCAGTATCCTACTCGTCCTAATAGAAAGCATTACATAGAGCTTAATAAACGTGTAAAGGATCAATTAGCTGCTGATAAGAATTTTAGGCTTGATGGATTTGCTGAGGAAGCAGTTAGGCAGCACAACAGCAGAGAGCTGTAGAAAACGGACAAGCATACAAGGATTGAAGGATAAACAAGGTAAGGTTATAGAAGGTGAGAATTCTGTCATGGCTAAGTGGGCTGAGCATTTCAGTGATATTCTAAACAATGTGGTTAGTTCTATTCCCATTGTTTGCAATGATATAAATGCATTGGTGGCTTTAATGTTGGCCATATAACACAATCTGAAGTTATTTTGGCTATTTCTAAACTTAAACTTCATAAATCCCTAGGGGTAGATGAAATTACTACTGAAATGCTTAGAGCTGGGAATGTTTCGGTTACCACTTGGATGACAAATTCTGAATATCTTTTATGATAAAGGCATGGTTCCTAAAGATTTTACCAGAGCTATTATTATCCCTATTTTCAAAAAAGGTGATCGCAGTTCTTGTGATGACTATAAGGGTATCAGCCTACTCTCTGTTCCAGGTAAAGTTCTTTAAATGATTGTGCTTAATAGAATTAAGAATCTGGTTGACAGGCAATTGCGTGATGAGCAATGTGGATTCAGAGGTGGTAGGGGATGTGTGGATCAGATATTTTCACTTAAGCAGATACTTGAGAAATGTTTAGAATTTCAGAAACCTTTGGTTGCTAGCTTTGTTGATTTCAAAAAGGCTTTCGACTCTTGATCATCATAATTTGTGTTTGATGGTAGCTAGGTAGTCACTGGAAGGAGAGCTATGCACCAATCCCCTGTGATGATGCATAGAACCGGCCAGGCCTAGCACCTAATGTCCGACCCCGCCTTCTCGTGGAGCAGACCGTTAGTACCTTTCAAAAGAGATACTCTCTTGTGGAAGTGAACGGAAGGGGAGGGCTGCCAGATTAGTGTGGCCTACTGATCTGGACAACTATGGCTACTTTTCTTTTTTTTCTACCCTGCTGAGGAGTGGTCAACCACACAGGGTCATGGTGCTGACCATATAAACCCACTGGACTGGACAGATATATGGCTCTGAGCTTGATTATGGATCCTGATTTTGCTGCACTGGTGGGCTTCTGCGGAGGGAAAATCTTCCGCTGTGTTTTCTGTTTGTTTGTGGATTGACAGCCCCAAGTGAATAGATTCACAGGATATGTTTATCAGCTGGTGGATAATCCTGAGCAGAGGTCATCGCAGGCACCTGAACTCTTTGCTTCTATTGGCATCGTCAAATTCTACATTGGAGGAAGTCTTCCAGTGTAGATGGCTTCAGCCTTTAGTGGTGGGGGAACGGGTCTTTGCCCCATGTCTGCGATTAGGGGGCTGTTTGATATTGTCGGCATTCCCTCTCTCAATAAACATAGTTTCTTTAAACATCCCACTAACCATTTTCTCTCCATAGGTAGTTGGAATGTGAGGACTCTGCACAGAGCTTTTTCTCTTGATGTCCTCACACGAGAATTCCACCATTATAATTTAGATATTCTCGGCTTGCAAGAGACCAGATGGACAGATAAAGGTCAGATTCTTAAAAATAATCTTAAATTTCTCTTTTCAGGGAAGGACGACAATAAGCATCACCAAGGCGTGGGTCTGCTTCTCAGCAGACACACTAGTGATGCTCTTCTAGGATATGAGTGCATTAATGAAAGGTTTCTTACAGCAAAATTTCAGACAAGCGTTAAAGACCTGAATGTTATCTGCTGTTATGCCCCCACTGAGGATGCCGATGAGGATGAGAAGGATAGGTTTTATGAACAACTTCAGGATATTTTGAATTCTGTCAAGAAAGGAGATATTACCCTTGTTCTTGGTGACTTGAATGCCAAAGTTGGTACTGACTCTGACCTTTGGGGAGGGGTGATTGGCCTTTTTGGTATTGGTAGCTGCAATGGCAATGGGCAACGTCTCCTACAGGTAAGTAAACTCAATGGTTTCAGAATAACTAACACATATTACAAACACCGCGACATACATAAGTACACATGGGTTTCACCTGATGGGCTGCATAAGAATATGATTGATTATATATTAATTAACAGCAAATGGGCTAGTTCTGTTACAAATACCAGGGCATATAGGAGAGCTGAAATTGGATCTGACCATTACCTAGTTAAAAGTATCTTGCAACTTAAACTTAAAAAGTGTTGTGCTAGGGTTAAAAAATTTGCTTTTAATACTGAAGCTCTGAAAGACCCAGTTATAGCCAAAGCTTACCATGATAGGTTACTTAGTCATTATGACAGTCATGGTATGCTTACTACTGAAGTTGAGGAAGAATGGGATCATTTTAAACAGGCTTTTTTGGACACTAACAGTACTCTTTTAGGAAAAAAGGAGCAGAAGAGACAGAATTATCTGAGTGATAAGGCACTTGAGCTTATTTCGGAAAGAAAGAACTGCAGGAATGTCCTTAATCAATACCCTACTAGTACTAATAGAAAGCATTACAGAGAACTTAATAAACGTGTAAAAGATCAGTTAGCTGCTGATAAGAATCTTTGGCTTGATGGTTTGGCTGACAAAGCCAAGGAAGCAGTTAGACAGCACAACAGCAGAGAGCTATACCAGATAGTTAATGTTTTGTGTGGTAGAAAACGGACAGGTATACAAGGAATGAAGGATAAACAAGGTAAGGTTATAGAAAGGGAGGATTCTGTCATGGCTAGGTGTACTGAGCATTTCAGTGATGTTCTAAACAATGTAGTTAGTTCTACTCCCATTGTTTGCATTGATGATAGATGCATTGGTGGCTTTAATGTTGGCCCTATAACACAATCTGAAGTTATTTTGGCTATTTCTAAACTTAAACTACATAAATCCCTAGGGGTAGATGAAATTACTACAGAAATGCTTAGAGCTGGGAATGTTTAGGTTACCACTTGGATGACTAATATTCTGAATATCTTTTATGATAAAGGCATGGTTCCTAAGGATTTTACCAGAGCTATTGTTATCCCTATTTTCAAAAAAGGTGATCGCAGTTCTTGTGATAACTATAGTTGTATTAGCCTACTCTCTGTTCCAGGTAAAGTTCTTTCCATAATTGTGCTTAACAGAATTAAGAATCTGGTTGACAGTCAATTGCGTGATGAGCAATGTGGATTCAGAAGTGGTAGGGGATGTGTGGATCAGATATTTTCACTTAGGCAGATTCTTGAGAAATGTTTAGAGTTTCAGAAACCTTTGGTTGCTAGCTTTGTTGATTTCAAAAAGGCTTCCGACTCTGTTGATTGACATAATTTGTGGTTGATTGTGAAATCATATGGTATACCAGACAAGTTAGTTAACATAATGAAAGCTCTCTATAATATCACTGAGTCGTGTGTGATAGTTGGTAAGGCTTGTAGCAATTGGTTTAGCATTACTTCTGGTGTTCGACAAGGGTGCATTTTGTCTCCTTTTCTCTTTAGTTTGATTATTGATTATGTTATGCGAAATTCACTTCAAGGGAAAGATTTTGGCCTTAAATGGGCTGGAGATACGAAAATTTCTGATTTAGATTATGCTGATGATTTAGCCCTTTTGGCAAATGATGTTGATGAGATGAACTCTTTCATTCGAGCCGTTGATGAGACTGGTAGTAGAGTAGGTTTGGTTATAAACAGAGAGAAAACTAAAGTGATGAAAATTGGTCAGGCAGGCTGTGATTCAGTTAATCTGAATGGTTGCAGTCTTGAGCAGGTGTCACAGTTTAATTATCTTGGGAGCTATGTAACAGATAATGGTGATGTGCGGCATGAGATTAACAGACGAATAGGGATTGCTGCCGGGACTTTTAAGAATCTATGGAGAGTGTGGAGAAATAGGCGTATACACCTAAAGACTAAAATTAGGCTGTATAATAGTTTGGTTCTTTCTAGGGTTAATTATGGTAGTGAAACTTGGACACTTTGTAAACAAGATAACAGGAAACTAGATGCTTTTGATTCCAGATGCTTACGCAGTATCTTGGGCATTAGGTGGTTCAACTTTGTAACTAATGATGAGGTTAGGCAAAGGAGTTCGCAACCTCCTTTAAGCAGCATATTGTGCAGAGAGAGCCTCCGTTGGTTTGGCCATGTTGCCCATATGAATAATTATAGATTGGCGAATAGGGTTATGAACAATGTGCCTAAAGGCCTCAGAAAGAAGGGGAGACCTAGGATGCGGTGGGCAGACAATGTCGAACAGGACCTTGTTAGAATTGGTGTGCAGTGGCCAGATGCAGTAGATGTAGCTCAGGATAGACTCGCTTGGAGAACTGAATTGCACGGTCTGGTTGGACCTCCGTAGCCCATGGCTGCTTGAGGATGATGATGATGATGATGTGAGATTATGAGATTGAGAGACCAGACAAGTTAGTTAACGTAATGAAAGCTCTCTATAATAACACTGATTTGTGTGTGAGAGTTGGTAAGGCTTGTAGCAATTGGTTTAGCATTACTTCTGGTGTTCGACAAGGGTGCATTTTGTCTCTTTTTCTCTTTGTTTGGTTATTGATTACGTTATGCGAAATTCACTTCAAGGGAAAGATTTTGGCCTTAAATGGGCTGCGATACTAAAGTTTCTAATTTAGATTATGCTGATGATTTAGCCCTTTTGGCAAATGATGTTGATGAGATGAACTCTTTCATTCGAGCCGTTGATGAATCTGGTAGTAGAGTAGGTTTGGTTATAAACAGAGAAAACTAAAGTGATGAAAATTGGTCAGGCAGGCTGTGATTCAGTTAATCTGAATGGTTGCAGTCTTGAGCAGGTGTCACAGTTTAATCATCTTGGGAGCTATGTAACAGATACTGGTGATGTGCGGCATGAGATTAGCAGACGGATAGGGATTGCTGCCGGGACTTTTAAGAATCTTTGGAGAGTGTGGAGAAATAGGCGTATACACCGAAAGACGAAAATTAGACTGTATAATAGTTTGGTTCTTTCTAGGGTTAGTTATGGTAATGAAACTTGGACGTGTGAAAACAAGATAACAGGAAACTTTTGATTCCAGATGCTTACGCAGTATCTTGGGCGTTAGGTGGTTCAACTTTGTAACTAATGATGAGGTTAGGCAAAGGAGTTTGCAACCTCCTTTAAGCAGCATATTGTGCAGAGAGAGCCTCCGTTGGTTTGGCCATGTTGCCCGTATGAATAATTATAGATTGGCGAATAGGGTTATGAACAATGTGCCTAAAGGCTTCAGAAAGAAGGGGAGACCTGGGATGCGGTGGGCAGACAATGTCAAACAGGACCTTGTTAGAATTGGTGTGCAGTGGCCAGATGCAGTAGATATAGCTCAGGATAGACTTGCTTGGAGAACTAAATTGCACGGTCTGGTTGGACCTCCGTAGCCCATGGCTGCCTGAGGATGAGGATGGGGATGGATGGAGAATTAATAGTAGAGATAGTAAATATCATACTAGAAGCAGCAAATATCATATTAGAAGCAGTAAATATCGTAGTAGAAGCAAGCAAAAGTGCGAAAAGTAGGCTTGTGGCAGTAGACGGTTTGTTTTGGAAGCATCAACATATCCACTCTTCTCCTGCGGGAGGAATCACGACCTGGACAGGGAAAGCGCATTAGGGCATCTCCTCCATTGAGGGTCTTCTCTCATTCCTACCTCCTTGGTTCTCACAGAGAAAGATTTGATAGAACGTAAGGTACCAATTTTCGACAGTCGTTTACTTCCGAAAAGAAGGACGAAAACAACTGTTTTGTCAAGTTTTGTGGAAGTATACGCATGTGGTTTTTCAAACTACAAAGTTCTAAGCATGGACTAATGTACATATTAGCAAAAGTATTTTAGATTCAGGTGTGAAATAGTGTAGCATTATATGTCAGTAAGTAGAATTTTTCATAACAGCGTCAAATATTCATTAATTCATACCAGATTTTGAAAAAACGATAAATTTCATACTGTAGTACTAGTAATGATTTAGCCTAACAATGCAATTATCGAAAGCTATTGTATAATACGTTAGAAACATTAGGTGAATGTAGCCTAAGCACATAATTTTCCAGAGTTATTGAATTATTAAAAATTTTAGAAGTTAATCGAATTTCAGTTTGCAGTGAAAACAATGTACGCAGTTCAGTGCATAATAATCTTTATGAGTAATACTTATTGAGTAAGAAATTCAGTAGTTAAAACAGAGTTGCTAATTTAACATGTAATTTTGAACTAGCATTGTTGTGAATGAATGCCATATGGGGCCACTGCTCACATAATCTAAGTAAATGATATTTTGAAGTGAAAGTAGCAAAAATAAACTACATTTAACATAAGTATTAAATGATATGTGGACTACCTATTTTTGTGTAGATAGCATAGTAGCATTTATCTGTATATTAAATGGGGTGGGGGTGGCTCAGTAGTGCGCCTGGCTCATAATCTGTATTTCCCAGGTTCAAGTCCCAGCTGGGTAAGCATTGAGATTTTTCTCTGCAAAATTTCTCACCCTGCCCAAGATCAGTAGGGGACACCGATTGGCTTGGAAAGGCTGTCGTCCGTCAGATGGGACGTTAAGTCATGGCCCTGTGTGTGGGAGAGCCATACCCTCTGCATGCTGGATGTCCTTGACGGGAGGTAACCATCTGTCTCCCAACAGCTGTTCTAGTGGGTCCCCTCCCCCAGCCTTCTCTTGAGTCTTCAGGGTCCATTTGACCTGGCCATTTAGCCCATGGTGTGCAAAAAAAGTGCTGCTCAGAGGTAAAACAACCCAACTGTATATTAAACATCATTCATAGACTGATTTTATCTGATTCTTTTTTTAAAACTTTGGGCTTCCTGTTATCGCAAACCTCCCTCCAGATTGGTCTGTCTTGTTTGTATACTTTTTTTAACGCAAAAATACAGATCCCAAATTTCTCCACCCCTGGAATTTCATTAGTCCACTTGCTTCATTATTTGATATTGAATCTTGCACAAACCTCTGCTGAATCATTTCAATGCTTTCCATTAATGGCCCTTATGTTTTTCATAAACTTCATGCTCCAAAACTTTCATCTAGTTAAAATAGTATGAAGAAAACAGCATTTGCATACTTTTTTTTGCAACAAACCTATACTTGCACACATTGTGGAGAATTATAAAAGAGAAAGTGCAAAGAGATTCACACACACATACAGAAAATAAATTCGTAATTGCAGTTACTGTAGAATAGGTTCAGCTAGTGAACCTAGTTTTATTGAAGTTACGTGAAAGAACAACTTTTAAGTTTCTGAAACCATTGTGATTATCACTCATTGCAGGTCATCATAGGTCTGAGAAATCAATTTGTTTTTCAAATTAAACAATTATCAAACAGCACAGTTAAAAATATAAAAAAATGTTTATTTTAGTTTTGCAAAACCCATGAAATTTTTCTACTATTTTGATATGTTGGCCATCCTGTGGCTGAGTGCACTTGACTACTGATTTAAGGGACCCGGATTCAAGTCCTTAGTAAGGCATGGATGTTTGTGTTGTCTTTATGCTGAGACCCCACCATCCTTTACACACCTACTAAGTACCAATAAATTGACAGACTCCTGTCAGTTTATTTCCTTACTCCTGTCATACCTCTGTAGAAAGCAGCTGCTTGAGGAGGTATTTTTTTATTTGGTGTGCTGAATAATTTTATTGGTGTGCCATTAGTAAAACTAGGTTCACTAGCTGAACCTATTCTACAGTAACAGAAATATTAGTTGTTGGATTGTTTTACCTCAGAGCAGCACCCAAGGGCTCGGAGAATGCTGGGGGAGAGGACCCACAGAACAGCTGTTGGGAGACAGATGGTAGCCTCCTGTCAGGGCCATCCAGTGTGTTCTTTGATATTCACATGGGGGCCATGGTTTGATATTCCATGCAATGGACAGTGGCCTTTCCAAGTCTATCAGTGTCCCTGACCGAAGGGAGGGAGTTTTGTGGAGATCAATCTCAATGTTGGGTCAGGTGGGACTCAAACCTGGGAACTGCAGATCTGGTGTGCTACTGACTGAGCCCCCAGAAACATTAGCAGTTTCTTCTGTTGGAATAGATATAAGCATTTCTTTATTAGTATATTTTTTTGAAGATCATCTCTGTGAACAAATGCAGTCAGAGACAATGCATTTTGAATGTGACACAGTTGTACTTTGAAACTGTTGTATATTTTAAATACAGTAGGCCCTCAACTTACACAGATTCATATATACACGGTTGTGCAATTATTCTTTTATTTATATAAACAGTTTAGGTACTTCGAGGGCAGGGGTGTCTCAGTCAGTAGCGTGCCAGGCTTGTAATCTGCAGTTCGCAGGTTCGAGTCCCACCTGGACTAGCATTGAGATTTACTCCACAAAATTCTTCACCCTGTCCATGGTCAGTAGGCGACACCAATGGGCTTGGAAATGCTGTCATCCGTCAGATGGGATGTTAAGCCATGGCCCATGTGTGGAAAGCCATACCCTGTGCATGTTAAAGAACACACTGGATGACCTTGACAGGAGGCTACCATCTGTCTCCCAAAAGCTGTTCCAGTGGGTTCCCTCCCCCCAACCTTCTATGAGCCTTCATGGTCCTTGCGACCTAGTCATTTAGCCCATTGTGTGCAGAAAAGTGCCACTCAGATGTAAAACAACCCAACCCTTGGGTACTTCAACTTCTACAGTCATTAGTAGCAGATATAGAGGGGAAATATATAAACCCTGATGGAAATTGAAAAAAGAACACCCAGAAGGAATTCCCTTAGGAACAGCATATTATAATATGTTAATAGTTAATGACAGCAGAAACTGTGATCCAAGATTAAAAGTCATTGGGTGAAATAATGATGTTACTGAGGATGACAGCATGCAAATGTATGCAAGCATGTATTTAAGGACTATGGCATGAAGAAAGAAGTTATTCATCTTCTGTTGTGTTGTCCAGTGCTCTTTGAAGAAGTTACCAAGCCTGACAATGCAGGCGTGCAACGTTTGTTCACTTAGTGGAGTTTGAGCGAGGTCGTATAGTGGGTCTTTTCGTCAAATTGCACACCGTGTTGGATGAGAGGTATCAGCAGTGGTACGATGGTGGCGTTGATGGTCAAAAGAACATTCGTACACTTGCAGACATAGTTCCAGGCAACACAGAGTTACAGACGCACAAGAGGATTGGTGTATCAGGAGGGTGGTGGTGGCAGAGCGGGTGGCTACAGCATCACAAATTCCATCCTCTGTCATACCAAGGGTGTCTACAAGAACGATATGCAATCACCTTTTGAAAGCAGGACTACAGGCACAGTTACCACTGTCACTGTCAAGCACATTTGCAGTGGTGTCAAGAATGGGTTAATTGGAGGGAAAAATGGTAGTCTGTAATCTTCAGTGATGAAAGCCAATTCTTAGGAACGTCTGATGGTCATTTACACATCGAAAGGTGAGCGACTTCTTCCATCGTGCATCTGCCAGCAACACACAGGGTCCACGCTAGGCATCATGGTGTGGGGAGTAATTAGCTATCACTCTCATAGGTGTCTGGTGTTTGTACAGGGTACACTGAATAGCAATATGTATGTCAGTGACATTGTACAGCTGGTCATCCTGCCATATTTGAGTAATCCCAAATGCGATATTCCAGTAGGATAATGCCTTCCCACATTCCACCCGGGCAACTCAACATTCTCTTCAGTCAGTGCACCAACTCCCTTGGCAGCATGCTCTCCAGGACTTGTCTCCAATCAAGCATGTCTGGGATTGGATCAGACAAAGACTTCTGCGGACCGTGGCAGGTAACGACCATCACTGAATTATGCATCCAAGTTGAAAGCGCATGGAATGGTTATGCCCCAGTGTGTGATATCCAGCATTTGTATGACCAATTGCGTGCCAAATTGTAAACTTGTATTGCTGCTCGAGAAGGTTCTCAACACCTTATTAAAATGTGCCTTATGTAAAATGTAATACTCATTAAAAGGTAAAATAAACATTTAATCACTGTCCTTTCTTAACAAGTTGTTTCTACTAAATAAATCTCAGATTGCGCTTTAATTGTTAATGGTGTTCTTTTTTTCAATTTCTTCCAGTGTGATATGTATATGCATCATAATATGGTATGGTAATAATAAAAATATTACCTATGAAGAACATTTAGATGGGAAGAATGGAATATCAATGAAACAGTTCTGGAAAGAGTATAATATTTACAATGGTGTTAAAACATGGATTCTCCCTGGCATGATATTGCAACATCTACCATTAACTCCTTAACAGTTTTGCCCGAACACCGCTCGGGTGCTGCGAAAGGTCACTTTTCTGATTTCCCTGTACGCCGCTTGGGCATCTTATTTTTCTACGCCACTCCAATGATTTGCCCGGCTTTTTAACTTTTTTTTCATTTGCAATGTTTCTAATAGATGGTTCTAGTAGTACATGCGTACACCGGTTTTAACATCAGGTTTTACTGCTTTTCGTTTATGTGGGAGAAGGAGTGAATTTTGTTTTCACTTGTGTAGTGTATCACACGTTGCGAATACTATTTCTTTGAATTTTGTGCTAAAATAAAAAGGGAATGAGTGACAGTGAGTGGCTCATAACAGAATATAATTCTGATATTGGATCAGATAATGAATCGGAAATTTCTCTAAATGATTCTGGAAGTTGTGAAAGTTCATTATCGGACTTCTCTAGTGATGAGGAAATGGAAAGTTCCAATGATCTAACTCAGGTGCGGAACTTTTGTGAAAAAAACCGATTGTGATATAGGACTCTGCTTATCTCCATGTTTTAAAATTTATCATACAAAAACTGAGTTTTGAAATTAAATAAAAATGTAAGTATTAAAAGAATGCATGCTCTTTTCTCACATCCATTTCTGTCAAGTGTTCTTAAAAGTTCTTGTTCGGAAAAGCCAACTTTAAGTAAAAATGCCAATTTTTTGCTATAATTAAAAATTATCATAAATTATGCAATTCAATACTTGTAACAGTTGACTGCTGATTTGAATTTATATGATCGATTTGAATGCAAAATTGTTTATCAAAAATCTGCTTATTTTTGTAATTTTGTAAATCTGCTTATTTTTGTAAAATTCTGCTTATTTTTGTAAAACAAGTATGTGAAAAACTGAATTGTATCCTGTGGTCAGGCTTTTTTTCAACTGTGTTCAGGCAAAAAAAAGGACTTTAAAACTTTTTGCCAGATAACTACTGATTTTCAAAAAATAAAATGTCATCAGGTAGCGATGACATTGACTGAATGATGTTGAAACGCGTTGTACTATGGGAGGATTTTTTAACTTAATATGATTTACACAAAAGCTTTAAATGTATTCAGTTGAAAGTTTTGTCTTTTTAACTTTCAAATGCCTTTAAACATCAGTTATGCTCAAGAATTAAACCTGCAACTAGCGATACCAAATGGAAAGGCTGCATGTTAATATCGGATATAAGTCAACAGCAGGTATCCGTAAAGTGAAAAACATCTATGGTAACGACAACTGTAATATCCTATGACAAGAATAAGATTTATCTACAGTATGAAAGTTAACAAGTGTCAAGTGCAATGTAGATGACTAGTACTGTGTTTCTCCATGAAAGTGTTGAGTGTACCAGCCAAGTCTACAGAACTACAGAACATCTATTTCACAAGACATACAATTAATCAAGTACAGCATGCAAGCATAATATATGTGAGTATATATATAAGGACTTGTAAAATACTCAATTAGTATCAAAGGCCAAAACTTCATGCTTCTTCTGTAGAAGTCCTTGTGTTTTTAGGTTAATAAGCTAGTACTAATACACGTTGCATTTTGCAACGATGTATATGAGAACAAGCTAATGAGCAATAAGGGCATTTGAATAACCCTTTTAAAACAGTGTAGTTTGTGATTAAATCTCTTTTAATATCGTATCACTGTGTATTTAAATTTAATTAAGTAATTGATATTTTTCGGTTATTTCACCTCTCGATTTTTCTCGTGTGTATCAGTTGTTATTAGATAATTAAGCTGTGTAAATGTATACATATTATAGATAATTATGCTGTGTAAATGTATATTGGTTGACTGATGGAATAAAATAAAGATTAAATGCTTTGAAGTGAAATATTTTTCAGGAATGGCAGCCTATCGTGTTGGAGAAATTTCTGCTCTCATCAAGCAAATGAAGGGTAAAAAAAGGAGTAAAAAAGGAAAGGAGAAAAATTTATTTGAAGAAAATCCTGTTTATACACCATTTGGTGAATTTGTAAAGAAAGCTGATATATTACAACAGGTACATCCTATGTTTAGAAACAATGTTGATTTTTAGTTTACTAATTTAAGGTGTGTTTTTTTTTTCCTTTTTCACTAAAAATGTTAACACAACACCCTTGTGTTCATAATTAAATCTTTCCATTTGGTCTAAGGTGGCTATTTTAGCGGCATTGCTAAAGCAGGGAACATTGCAGTTGTTTTAAATGCAAATTTCTCCATAATGTGATTCTTCATTGATAAAAGTTCATGGAGTGGGAGTTGGCTCAGTCAGCAGCACTCCAGACTCATAATATGCAATTCCCAGGTTCAAGTCCCAACTTTGCCAGCATTGAGATTTATCTCTAGTAACTCCTCACCTTTGGTTATTGAGAAAAATGCATTGATGGGTTTGAAATGGCTACTGTCCATTCGATGGGATGTTATTCATACCCCATGTGCAGGAGAACCAAACCTGTGCACATTAAGGAACATACTGGATGACCTTGAAAGGAATTTTTCATCTGCCCCTTAACAGCTGTCCAGTTGGTCCTTTTCCTCTAACTCTCCCTGAGCCCTTAGGGTATATGGGACATGGTCATTTAATCCATTGTGTGCTAAAAAGTGCCACTCAGAGTAAAAGAGCCCAACTTTTCAATCGTATCTTTTTGGGTGCTGAACCAAATATGGAACAGCACAGGTGTAACTAAAATATAGTATATGGACTAGAAAAGTTTTGGCATTGCCAGAAACTAGCACTGGTTTATGGATTTATAGTTGATACAAAACTTCCATGATTGATTATTGTAAAAAAGTTACAATTTAAAGGAATAAATAAAGATGCCTTTCCTATGTTTATCATGTTCTCTTTTAAAATTTCAAGAAAATAATCTTGTCATTAAATAAATTTATATTAACACTGATAAAAGAATTCCAGAACTTAAGCTGGGATTATACAATTGTATAATCACAGTTTGCCACACACCAAATCATGCATAAAATGATGTAGTCACTAATCAGTCCATTATCTTCTAATGACGCTACCAGTAATGGAGTGTGAAGTTTTGCAGCAAGTTCTTGTTCTAGAATAAATTCTGGAAGCCAATTATCATCTGATGGTTGGTTTAGCTGGTAGAGAGCTCTGGCATGTATCTAGAGAGTCTCAGGTTTGAGTCCCACACCGTTGGCAATAATTTTTTTCAAATGATTATTTAACCCTTCCAAGGTTGAGCCTAAAAAACTGATGTATATCTAGAGGTCCAGCTATTTCTTCACTATGATCAGCCAAAAAAAATTGAACTTTAGAACTTTTTTGCCAAATAGCTAATGAAAGGAATTATGACATGTTACAAGCTAAATTAATCAGTATTTAATTCAGTATTTTATAAAAAATATAATATTTACCAAAAAAGACTAGTTTTATTTTAATAGGGCTTTAAAAGAGGCATGAAATAAAAAAAAATGCATCTGGCAATGCAAAAAAAATTATTTAAAAAAAACTCATACACAGAAATGATTATAATGCACATGAATAGAAAGGTTATTTCTGAAATGAAAAATAAATAATATTTACTTGAAGCAAGAAAATTACTCTTGTAATTTTTTTTTCTCGGTACCATACTTTGAGAAAAGTCCAGGCTTTTGCCAAATACGTTGTCATATCAACAAGTTAACTTTGGATTATTTTTAAATAACTAATCACCTGAAATACATATATTAATACAGAATTTAATTATGAATTTTATGAAAATAAAAATTTTAAGCAAATTTTAAAGTATATTAATTTTAATAAGACTTTTTACAGTGATAAAGTAAAAAATAGATTGGACTAGGCAATTAAGGTTTAATTTTGGAAAACCTGATGAATAAAAAGTTAAATTATATATTAATTGAAAGGAAATTTCTTCCCAAATACTATAATATTTATCTGAAACATAATTTATATTTCTTTTAATATTTCTTTTTAGTATTGTATAATTTAAAACACAGGCCAGCATTGTACAAGGTGACTTGGATTGCTCACACGTTAATAGGATTTTGTGTCCTGTTTATGAAATAGAAGAAAACTTTTTGACTGCTTTTTTTTTTTTTACTAAATATTGATTTTTTTCCTTGGGGTGTTGAATTTTTGGGGTTTTAGCTACGTGTTGAAAAGTTAGTGCACCAAAGCAAAAAAAGAACAACATTTATTGTAAGAGTGGTACAGGCAAGATACTGAGGGAGGATGCTTTTGAAATCATTCAATGTAAATATAAAAAATTGTGATTTAATTAAAAAAATGAAATTTTCCCAAGGAGATGGGGGAGTAAAATGTTCTCAGTGATGTTAGTGGTAAGGAAGCGGGGAGGGGGTAAAAACATTTCCTGAAATTGCTGTCCCACATGAGGACTGATTTCTGTGCCGAGGAAGTCCTTTTTGCCTTCATATCTAAGACCTCATTCATTTTCAGAAAATGATACAAGATGAAGTTTTTTTACTGGAAAATTATGAAATAATAAAAGAAAAAAATAACATATCAGTATGCACTTCACAATTGTTTCCAAAATCTTCTGTTTTTAAAAATAGCAGTTTTTGTTAAATTACAGGAGATTTTCAAAACTTTGAGGAAAATTCTTTTAATAATAGTTCAATTCAAACTTCTGAGCTTAAATCAGGTGACTGCTTCAGCATAGAGTACACACATCGGCAATACTGTATAGCACTCCTAAGAAATGGCAATCAGATTGCTTTAACAAGTTATTTATATTATAGTTCAATAAAATATGCATCAAATGAAAAAAGAAAATATTATTTTTCAAACTTGAAGTGTGTATTTTTTAAAGATATATCTAAGAAAATTTTCAAATGGCAAGTTTTTTTTTAATTAAGTTTCATGTTGTATAAAAAATGTCAATTGATATCCTTGATCACTCGTGATTTCTGTCAATGTCTATGTTCGATGGTGAGATCCAGAGGCAAATGGGGGGTGTTCAAATAAATAAATTTAATGGAATTTTCTGTGACAACCTTTTTATCTCTTCTATTCTGTGGTATCTTCCTGGTGATTCTGGTCATCCACTACCTCATCCATCATGTACAGCTTTTCAACTGCAGCTTGGACTATAAGTTCCCTGCTTACCGCCTACTAGCGTACTGGTACATCTGAAGTCGATTGAGATGCCTCAAAAGTTCTCTTCAGGATCACAGATTGGATATAAGCTTCAATATGTTTTCCCACTCCAAGTCGCTTTGAGTATGCTTTATGGTACGTAGTTACAATACCATCCCACGTCAGAACATAAGGTATAATATTAACATTACACTTGTGAATTAGGCTCAACTCATTAGCCAGCAGATCATACTTCCTCTTCTTTTCAACCTCTACTGTCTGCAGGTTATCCTGAGATGTTATTCCTACTTCAATATTTGTAATCTCATTCAATACCTTTACATGCACTACTATATCAGGCTTATTATGTTGGACATGTGTGTCCGTCCTGATAGGCAAATCAACCTTGATGCAATAATAATATAATAATAATAAATTTATTATATTTAATATTTTTTTAATAATTTTTTTAATATAATAAAATACTTTGAAAATACCTGTTTTCATGAATAAATATTTTATCTAGCTATGTAAATTATCTTATTGTTATCGCATCAATAAGCATTTTTAAATTAGCATTAGGTATACCTCTACCTAATTTGTTTTAGTTTAGAATAGATTGACGGTGACAAGTCCTTGCAAGTTGGTAGGCAAGCACGCGGTTCATGCAATTTAACATGTTTCGACAAGAATATGGGAGCTTGAAATGACTTGTTTACGGAGCAAGTGCGCCAGCATCGCAAACATACAAGTTAATGCGTGCACAAAATCAAATCTGTAAAAGCGATAGCTCTAGGAATGTTTTATTTTTATGTGCTTCACCATGATAAATAGTCGTGAGTGATAAGTGTTAGAAGTCATTATAAACATTATTTTTATAACTATCTATAAATCTGTTGAGAAGTTAATTTGTATTTGAAAATGTCTGAATCTACATCTAAAAAGCAATGCCAGCAGTACAGTATTGAGTATTTGAAATGTGGATTTATGTACTCTCCTACAAACCAATCATTACCTATGTGTTTAATTTGCCGAAAAGTTTTTTCAAATGAAGCTATGAAACCTTCTAGGCTACAAGAGCATTTAAATAAAATGCATGCTGATAAGAAGAACAAAGATTTATCCTATTTTAAAGAACTGGAAAAGCAATATTTAAAACAGCTAACTATGTCAAACCTTTTTGCGTCGTCTTCTAAACAAGATGATGATGGACTACGAGCCTCATATAACGTTTCATTGTTAATTGCAAAAGCAGGAAAACCACACACAATTGGCGAGGAATTAATTTTGCCGGCAGTCAAAGAGATATTAAAAACTGTTCTTCATCATAAGACACCGTCAGATATCATCAAAAAATTCCTCTCAGTAATAATTCAGTGCAAAGAAGAATAGATGAAATGGCAAAAGACGTTGAAATATCATTATGTGATTACTTAAAGACTTGCAAATTTTCCATACAACTCGATGAATCAACTCTACCAAATAACGAAGCTCTACTCCTATCATACGTACGATTTATAAAAGAAGAAAAAATTCATGAAGAATTATTATTTGCTAAAAATTTGGAATCTGATACAAAGGGAGAATCTATATTTAATACCATGCAAAAGTTTTTTCAAGAGAAAGAAATTCCTATTTGCAATATTTTGTCTGCTGCTACTGACGGTGCTCCAGCAATGACAGGGCGTCATAAGGGTTTCATAGCGTATTTGAAACAAGCAGTACCAGATGTACTCACTGTACATTGTATTATTCATCATCAGCATTTGGTTGCAAAAAATTTGAATGAATGTCTGCATACGTTGCTCCATTACGTTATTAAAGCAATCAATAAGATTAGAAGCAATTCTTGAATGACCAATTATTTGGTAAGCTTTGTAATGAAAATGATGAAGATTACAATCGCTTGCTGCTGCACACAGAAGTACGTTGGCTCTCTAAAGGTGTTTGTCTGAATCGTTTTTTCAATCTATTTGACTCAATACTGGACTTTCTTGAAGACAGAGACAAAAAATTGCGCGAAAACCTGATTACGTCAAAAAATGACATCGCTTATTTGACAGACCTGTTTAAAATATTTAATCAAGTTAATTTACAATTGCAAGGTGATGAGTTGAATTTAATTAAAACAAAAAACGTCATAGCTGCTTTTGCGGGAAAACTTCTTCTATTCAAACGAAATCTAGGTAGAGGTGAATACAACCACTTTCCCACATTATCAGCAGTCTCTGCAAAACCGGAAGATTTACTTACTGCCAACACTTGGAAGTTCTTCATGTTGATTTTACGGAGCGTTTCCAAGATATTTTAAACATGAATATACCGAGTTGGGTTTTAGATCCTTTCGCAAACACAGATACTGAAGAATCATCAAATTTGGAAGAGGAACTCTTAGAACTCACGACTAACGAAGCACTCAAAGTAAAATTCAAACATGGATACCAAGAGTTCTGGCTTCAAAAATCAATACCAGTTTTCTACCCTGGATTGTGGGCAATAGTACAGAAGTTTTTAATTGCATTTCCTTCGTCCTATATGGCTAGAGCGTGGATTCAGTGCAGTAGCTAATTTACTGTCAAAGAAGAGGAACAGACTACACATCACTGAACGTGGCGATCTGCGATTGATGTTAACGAAATTGGAACCCGACATTAACAAATTGTTAACACTCCACCAGCCTCAACCATCTCATTAATTTTTTTTATTTATTATTAATTTTGTGTTTATCTCATTATTTTTTATTTCTTATTGATTCTGTGTTTATTTTTAAAATTTTAATAAACAATTTTATTGTACATTTGGTTGTCATTTTATTAATTTCTGCTTTATGATTTTTAATAGATAAATAAACAGATAAATTAGGTACAGATAATATGCACAATATTTTAATATTTCATATAATATTAACAATTATGGACTAGGGGGGCGTTGAAATTTTTGTTCTCTTCTGAAGTGGGCGATGGTCCAGAAAAGGTTGGGAATCACTGGTTTAGCCCAACGAAGCTCCAAATACAGCACTCTGGCATGTATCTGGAGCTTAGCGGGTTTGAGTTCCGCACCTTCAGCAATAATATTTATAAATAATTATTTTTTCCTGTCCCTTTATACAGGATTATTTTCTGATTAAATGCACAATGTTGCTGTTGTTTTACAATATATTTATATTAAATATGTTTAGTAATACTCATATTTCCTTTTTTTAGCAGAAGAAAGGAAAAAGCAAGTTTATAAAAAGAGCAATAAAAAAGGTTACTTGGAAAAATCCAGTTGTTGAAATAGAAAACAAAAAGACCATGGCAAATAAAGCAGCTGTACCTACTGACCAAATGTGAGTCATTATTTTTCTGAGTTTCACATGTAATGATTTGTTTATATGTATAAAGACATATCAGTTTTTATGAAAACTTAAATAATCTGTGTTTGCTATATTGCTGTGAAAGGGCCAGATTACAGTGCAATTCAAATTTCAGGGTCCTGTGCTTACACAAGCAGTTGCAAATTGTGTGAAGGCACAGACATTTGCACTAAATGCAGAGACATCTATATTTTGTTTTCTAATATTGTTATATTAGACTAGAATTTTTTTTTCCAAACCTTAGGAATCAGCTGTTAAGAAAATCATTCTAATATAAATGATTCCCAGAATTTTTTTATCACAGATATTTTCATTACTAGTTTACATAAGTTCATATAGCTTTAACAGTGTTTTCATTTTAAAACAAGGCATGGATAAAAGGAATAGCTCTGCACTATTCCTCAGAGATGGTGAACAGAACCAGCCAAATATAGCCCTAAGCTTGAACCCCATCTTCTCATGGTTCTACCATATAAATTTATCTTGTTGATCTGGGCTTTAATGTTTTCCACCTTGCTGAGCCCAATTGGGTCAGTGTTGAGATTTATCTTTGTTAAACCTTCACCCTGCCCGTGGTCAGAAAGGAGACATCAATGGGCTTGGAAAGACCACTGTCTGTTGGATGGAATGGAAAACAGTGGTCTTGTGTGCAAGAGATCCACACTCTGTGCACATTAAAAAACATGCTGGGTGGGAAGCTTTCATCTGTCTCCTAACAACTAACCAGTGAGTCCCCTTTCCCCAGCTTTCTTTGAGCCCTTGGTGGATCTTGTGACTTGTCCATTTAGCCCAGTGTGTGCAAAAAAAGTGTCAATCAGAGGTAAAACAACCCAACTCCTTGCTGAAAGATAATCAACTGTACACTCTTTCTGTGTTCTTTCCTCTTCAGGTCAACTGTTCAGATTTTCTAATGATTTTGATCATGAGTTTGAATTTTACTCTTTTTGCATTAATGTTCATCTGTTGAAGTAGAATTTATTTCTGTGTTTTCTATATATATATATCTGTGGTGGGTTTTTCCAAATGCAAAGGGAACAGATACACAGAATACCTCTTTATATCAGCTGTATGATTCTGATGAGAGGTCATGAATGTACTAACCCTTGCTTATATGAACATGTTAACCCCAAAGTAGAGTAATATGCTTCAGACATGATAGATTTTCAAAACAATACAAGTAACTCCTAAGATGTCTAGAAAAAAGTTAAAATATCTTCTGTAACTTTGGAATAAGTAACCATGAGTAATTCATATGTTATCCTCAATATTTCTATTTAATATTACATATGATTTTTGCCATGGTTTTTCTCTGTGATGGTGTTCAATCTACCATTAATAAAATTTATTTTTTTAACTTAGGTTAGCAGAGCTTGTGAAATCACTTCCCCACTCACCATTGACAAGTGAGGCTTTTGCTTTGATTAGTGTGGCTTTTGCTGTCAAAATTGTAAAAAATTACAGCTGTAAAATATTTCCTCATTTCATATTCTTTTTTAAAACACATAAAAATAGTAAAATGTTTTTTTCCCTCTCTCTCTCATGTTGGTATATGCCTTTGCTCCAGTTTATAAAAATTGCTGGATGGTCAAATTTCTCCACCCCTGCAAATTAGCGATGATAAAGATAACAGAAATTAAGTCACAGGAAAGCAAATGGTTTTAAACTTTAATTATAGTTCAAAATAATTACAGATAACATATATTATTTTTAATAGCCTAAGGTATGTAACAATGTACAGGGCTTATAGTTGCCTGATAATAATTAAATTTTGCAGGTGTTTTTTATATATCTATAATAATTGTTAAATGGGAGCATTAACCAAGTGTAATTTAAATTAAGTCACTAAAATTAAATATTTTTGTTTATATATAAATCCTCAACAGAGGTCCTACCAGACTGCAATTTTGCTCTCCAGACCTTTCTGTCCTGAGCTATAGCTGCTGCATTTGGCCACTATAGACCAATTCTAGCAAGGTCATTTAACATTGTCTGACCATTGCATCCTAGGTCTCCCCCTTTTCCTGAAGCCTTTGGGTACACTGTTCATAATCCTATTTGCTAATCTGCTGCTATGCATATGGGCAACATGACCAAACCAATACTAGGCTTTTTGCTGTCAGGGTTAATTCCATTACTCACAACTTCCTCCAACTGTAGGCATGCTTCCTATGTTGACAATTTAGCATCTTTTGCCCTTTGTCCAGCATGAGACTCATGGAATGACAATTGCAAACTGCACAGAACAATCTCAGTTTGGGCAACTGGCAGTGGGTTTTGGTTGTCTTTACAGAAGACTGCATCTGTGCACTTCAATCACAAGCAGGCCCAGATCTAGAAAACTCTCTGCACAAAATGCTGCTCAAAGGATATTGTTTACTCGTTCTTCTAATCTCATCATTACTTACAAAGTCAAACCACCTAATACCCAAGATACTGTGTAAACACCTATAATCAAAGGCATTGGGTTATCCTACTTACAAAGGGTCCATGTTTCACTACCATACCTAACCTTAGAAAGAACCAAACTATTATATATATGACCTAATTTTAGTCTTTAGGTGTATATGCCTATTTTTCCACACTCTCCATAGATTCTTAAAAGTTCCAGCAGCAATCCTTGTTCTTCTATTCATCTCATATTGCACATCAGCAGTATCTGTTACATAGCTCCCAAGATAAACTGAGATACTTGCTCAAGAGTGAAGCCATTCAAAGCAACTGAAGCATCATCTGCCTGACCAATTTTTCATCACTGAAGTTTTTTCTCTGTTTATCACCCAACCTACTCTATTACCACTCTCATCAACAGCCCTAATGAAAGAATTCATCTCATCAACATTAGTAGACAACAGGGCTAAATCGTCTGCATAATCTAAATCAGAAATTTTGAAATCTCTAGACCATTTAAGGCCAAAATATTTTCCTTGCAAAGAATTTCACATAACATAATAACCAAACTAAAGAGAAAGGGAGACAAAATGCATTAAAAGAATGAAAAAAAGAAACATTTTCATGAGTTTCTTACTCTTTACACAATAAAAATCAGTTTCTAAGGAGTAGAACAACCCAAAGTTATTGTATATCATGCGTTTTTTTTTATTTTTTTTTTTAGAATTATATAGTATTTATGCTTTATGGGTCTCTTAAAGAGTTAATTGTATATATTTTTTTCAGAGAAGGACATCAAGAAAGCATTCAAATTAAACAAGGTAAGAAGAAGAAGAGGAAATTTTCAGAAGGTGTAGTAGAGATAGTAGACATGAATAGTAATTTGTCCAAGAAAAAGGATCAAGTGGAAAATGCTGATATCCAAAAAACCAAGAAAATCAAAACTGATTTACAACATCATTCTCATTTGGTTAAAAAAGAGCAGAAAATGAAAATTTCATTTGCAGTAAAAGACTGTGCACTTGAGAAAGAAATTGGTATGGAAAACTCCAGGGCACAAGAATCACAGCCAAAGTTTGGAGGAGAAAAGAAAAGTAACGCTGCTCATAATATGATAAAAAATGTTCAGAACTTTCAAAAATTTACAAATAATGTTTTCGTTACTTCCCCAATTCATCAGAAAGGGATTGACAGTTCTGTACAATCAGAAATAATGCAAAAAAATAAAGTCAAAAAGAAAGCTAAGAAACCAAAATTAAAAATTACACCTGAAATATTTCATGTGGAAAGTACTGATGGAATTCAACTATTAAATATGATATCTGCTGGCAAGAAAAACAAATCCTTAAATGCTAAAACAAATGAATTTTTAACTTTTCCGATAAATCATAAAGGCAATACTGAGTCTGAAACTTCAGTATTACATAAAAATTCTTTTAATGCAAAAGCTTCTAAGAAGGCTAAAAAGCTCAAGCTACAGCATGCTAGGAAAGCACATAATTTAGCTTCATCTAATGAAAACAATACTGAAACAGAGAATTTTAAACTTCACACTTCTTATGAGAATAGTAGTTTGAAAAATAGCAATGATGAAATGAAACTTAATAAAGAAAAGGATGAGAATGATTTTAGTTCTGAAGTAGTTGACAATGCTAACAGTATTAAAGAAATTAATGCACTTAGAAGAGATAAAAGTATAAAAAAACACAAGTTTAAAAAGAAACAGCAAAGCATGTCAGATACAGCAAAATCTAATTATGAAAAAAAAGATAGTTCTGATCTTATTTCAAAGAATCCTTCAGAAGATATTGAAGTAAACACTGAAGATGAAATTTTACCATCTGAAAATAAGAAAAATTGGCGTAGAAAAATATTTAATTTTAAAGATGGTAAAATAAATAAGCGACGTGATAGCAATGAAGCAGAAAAGGGTGGAGACTACATAAAAGTTTCAAATAGAAGACTTCGTGGATTTGAGGGAAGAGAAGATACACCAGAGAGATTAGCTCGAACTTTATATGTTGGAAACCTTCCAACAGACTTCAATAAAAAGGTGAGAGGTTTTGGAACAACTGATATTAAGTAGTAAATATAAAATTATGCTGATCAAATTATCATAGAAAAATTTGAATTTATAAATGTTTTAGAATGTAAAATAAAATTAGCAAACTTTAGTAATCAATTTATGCAATTTCCAGCCTATGAGAAGTATAGGCATATATTCTGATTAGTATGTTTAGCACTTTTTATACTTCTAGGGACATCAAGGTTGTTTTAAAAGAATAGAATTAAGTACAGTGTAACATGTAAAATAAAATTTTGTGTAACATTGTAAAGCAGAGTTTAAAAAAATGCCAAGTACCTGGAAATTTTATTTGTGGCCAAGTTTTTTAGCTTTACTTCATTACACTTTTGATGGATAAAACCTTGAGCTTCTAAACTGCTAGCTCTTAAGTCTCAGAAAATTGTCTGGCTCCTAGCACCATGCAAATGTTTTCAAGCCCTGCTATAAAGGATGTCATAATAGCAATATAGAAAGACAATAGCTGTTTATAATAAATATATACGTTAATGGTGTCTATTATTGTGCCTTAATGTTAATAGTACCTTAATGGTTAAAGCAGCAAAAATGCTCAAGGTAAGTATCATCCAGAATTGTTTTACAAGTCTTTATGTTGCCATATTTCCTCAACTGAAGGCTTCTAGGAGTAGTACTAGTCCAATAGCCATTGAGACAATGTATACAAACCAATACAAAGACATTGAATATATGATATGATATAGACTGGTCCACAATATAATAAAATCACAGTATACATATCATAAATCTAATTAAACTATATAACACTGTAAATGATATACACTGAAAAACCAAAACATTATGACCAGTGTGTCTTTATGCAAATCAAAGCAACTGCAGGTAAATGACAGCATGTGTGAAGGTCATGAAATGGTATAAATAACACCTGATACTAAACTCTGTTAATCAGTGTTATTCTTGTTCTTCAGGGCCGGGGGTGGCTCAGTCGGTAGCATGCTAGGCTTGTAATCTGTAGTTCCCAGGTTCAAGTCCCAGCTGGGTCAGCATTGAGATTTATCTCTGCAAAATTCCCCGCCCTGCCCACGGTCAGTAGGGGACACCGATGGGCTTGGAAAGGCTGCCGTCCGTCGGATGGGACGTTAAGCCGTGGCCCTGTGTGTGGGAGAGCCATACGCTGTGCACGTTAAAGAACACACTGGATGGCCTTGACGGGAGGCTATCATCTGTCTCCCAACAGCTGTTCCAGTGGGTCCCCTCCCCCAACCTTCTCTGAGCCTTCGGGGTCCATGTGACCTGGCCATTTAGCCCATGGTGTGCAAAAAAAAGAGCCGCTCAGAGGTAGAACAACCCAACGTTAAAGAACACGCTGGATGGCTTTGACGGGAGGCTACCATATGTCTCCCAACAGCTGTTCCAGTGGGTCCCCTCCCCCAACCTTCTCTGAGCCTTCGGGGTCCATGTGACCTGGCCATTTAGGCCATGGTGTGCAAAAAAGTGCCGCTCAGAGGTAAAATCAGCTCAACTCTTGTTCTTCAGATGGGAGAGGCAGCGGACTTTAAGAGTGAGTTGACAAAGGCCAAATTGTAATGGCCAGACAACTGGACCAGAGCATTTCCAAGATGGCAAGGCTTGTGGGGTGCTCATGGTCAGCCATGGTTAGTACCTTCAAAAAGTTGTCCGAGGAGGGAAAAACCGCGAACTGCCAGCAAGATGTAGGCCGACCATGGCTCGTCAATGCTAGAGGTGAGTGAAGGCTATCTCGTATCGTACGAGCCAACAGAAGGGATACTGTGGCTCAACTCGCCTATAATTTGAATGCTGGTGATGGGAATAATGTTTCACAACACATGGTACATTGAACCCTGCTGAAAATGTGGCTTCAGGTGGCCCCAAGTGCCCAAGCTAATCTCAGTTCACATTTGAAAGCACCTACTATGGTCATGTGAACATCAAAACGACCTCGATTGATTGGGAAAAGGTCATCTGGTCCAATGAATCTCGTTTCCTGTTGCACCATGTTGATGGCTGGGTACGTGCATCATTTACCTGGAGAAGTGTTGGCACCAGGATGCACTGTGAGATGAAAACAAGCCGGTGGAGGAAGTGTAATGCTTTGGGCAATGTTCTGCTGGGAAACCCTGGGTCCATTCATTCATGTGCAAGAAACTACGACGTCTACCACCTACCTAAACATCATTGTAGACCAGGCACATCCTTTCATGGCAACAGTATACCCCTCTAGTAGTGTCTTCTTTCAGCGCTTCAGCTTCTGTGGACTCCAACTTCATAATATCAACTCCATAATATCAAAGCTACTGACCTTTTTTGGTTAGTGCTATATGTGCACTTGAAACTAATCATTGAACTGTAAGGACAGCAAATGTATAACAACTTGCCTTGCATGGCATTTACCTTTATCTATGAATCCCAAATATTGTTATCTCACATAAAGAAAGTCATTCTATAGAGAAATAGTAGTATTTATTCTATGTTAAGGAGATACCTCTCTACCTGATATAAAGACAAATAGGTCTTATATGCCATTTTGGCATCTGTCTGTAAATTATTGTTACCTTAAATCCCAATACTTCATTGTTACTATACTGTTTAATTATACTGCCTTACTTAGTGGAAGTGGCAACAGGAGGTATGGCTGTAAGTTAGTTTATGAGATAATTTTTATTTTCCGATTATTTTATGTGACTTAAAATATAAAAGTAAAATGGCAAGCTAAATGATGAAATTGTGATATGAAGATCAAATGAGAAAGAGTTGGCAAGTATTTAGTAAGTTATTAATCAGATTATGTGAACACTGAGTAAAGTGATGCTAAAAGAAATAGGTGCTGCCATCTAGTGAATATAGATTATGATATATGGGCGCACGTTTTAAAAATAGTTTCAAGCATAAAATCTAAGAATTTGTATCACACAAAACACGGACATGTCTAACTTAATCTGTAAATCCTGTGAAGCAGAAATTTTTGATGTAAGAGAGGGAATATACTATGTAATTGGATGTAAACAATTTTTTCACCCTAAGTGTATGGGTATGACTGAAAGTAAATTCAGAAAATTATCCAAGGATCAAAGGAGTAATTTTTGTGAATAATGCTTTGAATGGATCCAAAAACATACAAATAAATCAGTAACACATAACTCAACAGAAAGGTACTGCTAAAGCTTTGGAATGTGAGGTGTCTGATGGTAGTGATCTGAGAGATATTGTTGCCTTAAAGTTGGAGTTGATAGATTTCATGATTAATATCAAAGAAGTGATTAAAGATATAAACAGCTTCTTAATAAATGAAATAAAAGAAATTAAAGGTGTAAATGATTCCTTAATGAGTGAAATAAAGGATATTAAAATTGCACTAAACTTTAATGAAGATAAATCGGTAGAACACATTACCTCATTCAATGAATTCAGAATTAAAGTAGCTTAAGGAAGAAAATCAACATTTAATTTAACAAACCAATGAATTAAAACAACAAATAAAAGATGTTGGGTTTGAAATTAATGAATTAGAATTAAGATACAAGGCAAACAACATAGAGATTACTGGAATACCTGATGCACAAGATGAAAATGTGCAGAGTTCAAGATGTATCAAAGCTGCTTGTATTCAAGAAAAGGATCAGATGTTGTAGCACATAGAGTTACAACAATTAATAAAAGATCTAAATATCAATGGATTGAGAAAGCAAAAGCACATAGTAACCTTACAGCTAGTAGGATAAGTTCAGAATTCAGTGATATCAGGGTTTATGTAAATGAGCATCTAACAAAGTATTTGAAAAAACCTATTTTACACGGTTAAACAATTTAAAAATGAACATGAATATAGGTATGCCTGGATTAAAGGAGGAAAAATATGTTTGAGAAAGTCATCTGAATCAAGAGTGTACAGAATTAGGAAAGAGGAAGATTTAGATAAACTGTGGTGAATACAATGAATAGAGAACAATTGGGTGAAATATTGGAAGTTTCAGAGGAAGATGACAAAATTATAATTATCCAAAATCAGTCTGAATTTACACACTTTATTATTAATTTAAACTCTGATATTTGTATTGTATGTTGCAACATTAGGAGTATGAACCAAAATTTAAATGAGTTAATTGTAAATTTAGATACCACTTTGAATAATATTGATATTGTTAACAGAAATATGGGCTAAGAGAGAGAATATAAATAATTTTCAGATAAATGGATTTGAACTCTTTTACCAGTGTAGAGAATACAATAAATCAGATGGAATTTTAGCATACATAAAAATAGATAGGTTTCAAGTAAAGCAAAGGGAACTTTTTATGCATAGTGCAGATGGAATTTATTTGTTTGAAACTAAAATTTTCAGTAGTTTTAATATATAAGGCTCATGGTTTTTCCATTGGTATTTTCAATAAAGAAATAAAAAAAAAATTTAAAACGGGTCCAAAAGAAAATACATTACTTATAGGAGATATAAAGATATATTAAAAGATTCTAGAACAACAAATGATTACTTAAATATATTGTCAATAAAAGCTGTATATCATACTGCTATAACTGATTACTTTCCTGTTATAATCAAGGTTGCTCTGGAGAAGGATTCAAGCATTTTAAGCAATAAAACGCAAAGTGTGTAGTGATAAGAAAAGAGATAGATTTTTAAAAATTTGACATTTAGTGATGATTTAAATATTAAAAATTTTGATATTTGCTTTCAGAAGTATTTTACAAACTTAAGTGAAACAGAGAAATTTACGAAAGTGAAAAAGCATAAAATTTTTAAAAAATAAAACAGCCATGGGTAACAAATGGTTTATTGAATGCTATAAATTCTAAGAAAAAATTATAATAAATACAAAAATAATCCAGGGCTATTACAATATGAAACAGATTACAGATCTTATTGTAAGTTACTTAAAAAGAATATTTAAAAAAGTAAAGAAACATTATAAAAATAAACTAAAATCATGTGGAAAAGACCCAAAAAACAGTGTGAACTAATAAATAGAATTACAGGGGAAAAAGGGGGATTCATTTATACCACACTCTGAAAACATAAGCTGGCCAATGACATGAATTCATATTTTATTAATGTACTCGTGAAGAAACAGAAAATTGTATACTAAATAACAATGGATGTGCTACAAATACCTGCTTAAATTCCATTTACATAAAAAATACAAATGAAATGGACGTAAATAATATAAACAGATTAGTAGGTAATAAAAAATCTGGATTTGATAAATATATCTGTAAAAATGTTAGAAAATATAAACAAGTATTATTTGGATTATTTAACAAAGTTGATAAATTTTTCAGTACAAAATGGCATATTCGCCAATTTTTAAAACTGGAAATAAAGATTAAATTGCAAATTACAGGTCAATTTCTATTTTTACCAGTATATTTACAAAGGCAGAAAAAATTATGAAAGTCAGATTGATTAATTTTTATATTAAATTCAACTTTTTTTGTAATGCTCAATTTGGTTTCAGAGAAAATAAAAATACAGAAAAAGCAATACTTAATGTTACATATAAAATATATAAAAGTATAAATGAAAATAAAAAGACAGTTGCAGTGTTTTTAGATATTAGCAAAGCATTTGATTCAGTGGATCACAAAGTTTTGTTACATAAGTTATGTATATAGTGGAATAAGTGGTATTGCATATCAGTGGTTTAAAAGCTAGCTATCGAACAGAAAACAAGCAGTTTATAAACAGTTGTAAAACAGTAACTATCTAAATATTAAGAAGGGAGTTCCTCAGGGTTCTGTACTGGGACCGGACCAATTTTATTCTTAATATTTTTTTCTGTTCTCTTGATCTATATGGATCACTAACAAGTTTTGCAGATGATGCTGCAGTTGTATATACTGCAGATAACTTAAATGAGTTAAAAAATAAAATTCAGTTTGATTTTAATAAAATAAGAAATTGGTTTACAAGAAATAAAAATAATAAAAATAAATACCCCCTCAAGCAGCTGCTTGCCACAGAGGTCTGACAGGAGCCTGCCAGTTTATGTGCCATAGTAGAAGGTCTGAGAGGATGGCAGGACCTCAGCAGAAAAACAACACATACATCCATGCCTTACCCGGGGCTCGAACCCAGGTCCCGTAGATCAGTAGCCAAGCTTGCTAACCATTCGGCCACGAAATAACATGTTTAAATGTTCAAAAAACTAAATATATTTTTTGAGTTGCATGAATGTAACACTGACTTTGAAATCAAGTATAAATTGAATTGTAACTTAGCACAAGTTTGTAACTGTACTGTAATAGAGTAAAAAGTTATAAATATTTAGATGTAATCATAGGAAGTAACTTAAAATGGAAGATGTATGCTCAGACACTTACAAATAGATAATTTTTATCATTTAAAAAATATTGTTACAAGTTCTTTTCTTCGCTCATGAATCATATTCTTGGGTTTATTCAAGTATGCAATATGGGATTTGTTGTTGAGTAGAGACTATGAGACAAACCTAATTAATCTAAAGAATATTCATAAGAAATATATAAGCGTGTATTCAATATGAAAAGTTACAAAGATAGTAAATCCCTGAAATTAATTCACTTTTATGATATACGACAAATATATATTTTTAAAATTCTCCTATTTGTACATGTGAACCATGATTGGATAATTCTGAATATCTTTTATGATAAAGGCATGGTTCCTAAGGATTTTACCAGAGCTATTCTTATCCCTATTTTCAAAAAAGGTGATCGCAGTTCTTGTGATAACTATAGGGGTATCAGCCTACTCTCTGTTCCAGGTAAAGTTCTTTCCATGATTGTGCTTAATAGAATTAAGAATCTGGTTGACAGTCAATTGTGTGATGAGCAATGTGGATTCAGAAGTGGTAGGGGATGTGTGGATCAGATATTTTCACTTAGGCAGATTCTTGAGAAATGTTTAGAGTTTCAGAAACCTTTGGTAGCTAGCTTTGTTGATTTCAAAAAGGCTTTCGACTCTGTTGATCGTCATAATTTGTGGTTGATTGTGAGATCATATGGTATACCAGACAAGTTAGTTAACATAATGAAAGCTCCCTATAATAACACTGAGTCATGTGTGAGAGTTGGTAAGGCTTGTAGCAATTGGTTTAGCATTACTTCTGGTGTTCGACAAGGATGCATTTTGTCTCCTTTTCTCTTTAGCTTGGTTATTGATTGTTATGCGAAATTCACTTCAAGGGAAAGATTTTGGCCTTAAATGGACTGGAGATACGAAAATTTCTGATTTAGATTATGCTGATGATTTAGCCCTTTTGGCAAATGATGTTGATGAGATGAACTCTTTCATTCGAGCTGTTGATGAGACTGGTAGTAGAGTAGGTTTGGTTATAAACAGAGAAAACTAAAGTGATGAAAATTGGTCAGGCAAGCTGTGATTCAGTTAATCTGAATGGTTGCAGTCTTGAGCAGGTGTCACAGTTTAATTATCTTGGGAGCTATGTAACAGATAATGGTGATGTGCGGCATGAGATTAACAGACGAATAGGGATTGCTGCTGGGACTTTTAAGAATCTGTGGAGAAATAGGCATATACACCTAAAGACTAAAATTAGACTGTATAATAGTTTGGTTCTTTCTAGGGTTAGTTATGGTAGTGAAACTTGGACACTTTGTAAACAAGATAACAGGAAACTAGATGCTTTTGATTCCAGATGCTTACGCGGTATCTTGGGCATTAGGTGGTTCAACTTTGTAACTAATGATGAGGTTAGGCAAAGGAGTTTGCAACCTCCTTTAAGTAGCATATTGTGCAGAGAGAGACTCCGTTGGTTTGGCCATGTTGCCCGTATGAATAATTATAGATTGGCGAATAGGGTTATGAACAGTGTGCCTAAAGGCCTCAGAAGGAGGGGGAGACCTAGGATGTGGTGGGCAGACAATGTTAAACAGGACCTTGTTAGAATTGGTGTGCAGTGGCCGGATGCAGCAGATGTAGCTCAGGACAGATATGCTTGGAGAATTAAACTGCGCGGTCTGGTTGGACCTCCATAGCCCATGGCTGCTTGAGGATAATGATGATAAGTGCCTTTACCTCATAAAAAATACTTTGAAAAAACATTTCGTGTTCCTTGCACCAAGAATTTTCATGCAGAATGTTCATTAAAGTTAAAAGCAAAGTAAAAATATTTGTAACTGCTGAAGCATTAATAATATTCCCAGCCCTCAACTTCTAATAGGTCTATGTCATCATCCAATACAGGCCAGAATTTTGTGTCTGTGTCATCATCCAATACAGGCCTACAACATTCCTAGGTCATGCTACTGCATTCATATTACACAGACTTGTGTTGGCTCATATACATTATCTTGTTGATTACTGTACTGGAATTGCTAGAAGTCTTCATCTGAGGAAATATGACAACATAACTTGTAAGACAACTCTGGATGATACCTCATGCATTTTTGCTGCTTCTGTCAACAAATCATTCAGGTGTATATATTTATTGTGAAAAAAAAAACTGTTGATTATCTTGCTATAATGATTTTGAATAGCAAACAGTAAATTTCTTTATTTTTTTTTTCTTTTAACCCTTCCTTAGGTCATGCTACTGCATTCATATTAATACATGGGAAGGTCATGCTACTGATATGAACAAGCATCCAAAATGAGAGACTGACGTGTGATTTTAGAACAAAAAAGCTTCAATTCTTTAAAAATGGAATTTGACATTTGAAAAATTTCCTTTTATATATCTAGAATGCTCTGGTATTTTTTCTGGAGAAGCGGTTCAAATCCCCCAAAAAATTGCACAAAAATATTTATTGATTATAAAAAAATATATTATTTAGGTCTGAAAAATAATTCTTTTTCATTTGATGCATATTTTGTTAAATAGGATATAAATAGTTTGTTAACCCTTCCAGTGTCCATGTTATATGTATATGTTGACAGAATTCAAAATGAGAGGCCAAGGACATGCATCTGTTTTTAGTACAACAAAAAAAAACTTTTAAAAAAATAAAAATTGCCATATGAAAATATATATATCATAAAAATACATAATTAAAACTTGAAAAATATTTTCTTTTCTCATTTGATGCATATTTTATTAAACTACAATATCAATTTGTTAAAGCCATCTGATTACCATTTCTTAGAAGTGCTATGCAGTATTTTGTTTTTTTGGTTAATGTTACCCTGCTCAAGCAACCCCCCCCCCCATAAGTTTGATTTGAACTATTATTAAGAATTTTTTCTTAATGTTTTGAAAATCTGAAAATTAACAAAAAAATTGCTATTTTTAACAACATAAGAAATGGGAAGTATGTACCTGTTTTCTGTCTTAAACCTATTTCAGTATTCCTAGAATTATTTTTATCATTTATCTCAGCATTCTATGTGTCTTTCCTGCTCTTCAGATTGGAACTATAATTAAGAATAGATGTTTTAGGCTTCAAGACTGGCTGCAACTAGGTCACAGCTCAATGCCTGCAGGTGGCTCACACGTGTGATCTCCGTTCCATGTGTTATAAGTGGCTTCATAAAAGATGTTTACTACAGTGTTGTTCCCATATATCTATATCAGATGCACTCCCTTTGTAAAGTTATTTACCTTTTTATATTTAAACCTTAGTTTTCATTTCAGTAGATTTATTTCTGTAAATTATTGATCTTTTGGTCAATTCATCTATTGATTTGATTTTTCTGAGTCGTGCTATATCTGATGACCAGCTTACAACTTTTGCTATAGGTATTTTATTTAACATAGCACTGGGTTATAAATTTTTCTTTTATTATTTCTTCATTTTCCAGTAAAAAAAATACTTTGATTTTGTATTGTTCCCTGAAGTTCATTAAAATTAATGAGGTCTTGGATATGGAAGCAAAGGGACTTCCTTGACATGGAAGTCAGTCTTGTGGGAGGGCATTTTTGGCATAGGTTTTTACCCCCCCCCCTACACACACACACACACACACACACACACACACACTGAGGATGTTTTATTCTCCTCTCTCTCCCTCCCCCCCCCCTACACACACCAACATTTATTTAAAAAAAAAATACATATTTTCCAAATTTATTTCTTATTCATTTCTGTCTATTGTTTTTAATTTTTATTTGTGCTGTCAGATGCAATTTTCTACTACATGACTAAAAAAAAAGTCATATTAAAATGAAACTAGTCATTTTTAGTTGAATATTTTATTTTCAGAAAATCAAGAATTAAATGCTGATTAATTTGACATATAACATGCTATAATTCCTTTCATTAGTTATTTGGCAAAAAAGTTCTAAAGTAAATTTTTTCTTGGCTGAACACAGGGGGAAAATAGCTTGGCCTCTAGATGTAAACAGTTTTTCAGGCTGGACACTGGAAGGGTTAAAGCCATCTGATCACCATTTGTTATACCTGATATATAGTATTGCCAATTTATTTGTTAACATTATGCTGAAAGAACCTACTGATTTAAAACTCACAAGTTTGAACTATTATCAACAAATTTTTCCTTAAAGTTTCAAAAATCTGAAAATTAATTTAAAAAAGAGACTTTTAAAGTGGAAGATGTATCCTGTGCCCTTGACAAAGGGAAAGTACACTTATTACTCTTTTAAAAGCTGTGATCCAGATGGGATGCAAATGTTACAGACAGTGTGCAGGAGTGTTTTAAAACTGATATTTTGCAATATGTTTTATGTTCATTTAATTTTTGGGATTGTTTCCTCTGTATTTAATTATTGTAACATGAAAATAACATATAGGTAATTATATGTTTTATTTCCAGAATCTGAAGATTCTTTTTCGACCATTTGGGGAAGTGGAGACCATTCGGTTGCGGTCTGCCGTAAGATTTTTCTTTTTTCAGTAGTCGATAATTTTTTTAATTAATTAGAAAAGCTACTGCACTATGATACTTAATTTAGAAGTATAGGAACATAATGTACATGCCCTTTGGAAAGTATTTAAAATTGTTTGGAGATTCTGTGCCCATTCTCAGACTCTAAATATTAATTATAGTTTAAAATCTGGAGTCGAGTATTTAACTTAAATGCAAAACCATAAGTATTATTTTTGTGACTTTTACATATTAATTAAATTCTAAAATATTTAACTCTACGCAGACTTTTTAATGTTACAGACTTCACAATTATTATTTACCATCTTTAACAATAATGGGAGAAAACGATATAATGAGTTAAATACTGGTTTAAAAAATAAAATCAAACCTTGATTTTTTTCTTAGCAAATATCTATTGAACACCCTGGAATCTGTAATTCCCAGGTTCGAGTACCAGCTGGGTCAGTGTTGAGATTTATCTCCGCAAAATTCCCCACCTTGCCCATGATCAGTAGGGGACACCGATGGGGCTTGGAAAGGCTGTCGGTCGTCAGATGGGATGTTAAGCCATGGCCCTGTGTGTGGGAGAGCCATACTCTGTGCACATTAAAGAACGCATTGGATGGCCTTGATGGGAGGCTACCATCTGTCTCCCAACAGCTGTTCCAGTGGGTACCCTCCCCCAACCTTCTCTAAGCCTTCGGGGTCCTTGTGACCTGTCCATTTAGCCCATGGTGTGCAAAAAAGTGTTGCTCAGAGGTAAAACAACCCAAAATTGAACACCCTGGGATGACTCAGCCAATTGTGTGCCAGATTCGAGTCCTGCTAGGTCTAGCATTGGGATTTATCTCTGCAAAACTCTTTGCCCTGCCTTCAGTCAGTAGGGACTGATGGGCTTGGAAAGGCTGCCATCTGTTGAATGGGACATTAAGCTGTGGCTCCAAGTGCAGAGGAACCACACCCTGTGCACATTAAAGAACACACTAGATGGCCTTGATGAAGCTATCATCTGTCTCCCAGCGGCTGTCCCATTCTCCCAACCTTCTATGAGCCCTCGGAATCCTTGTAACCTGGCCATTTAGCCCATTTTATGCAAAAAAAGAAATGCTACTCAGATGTAAAACAGCCCAACCCACCCCATACCAAAGTTTTTAGTATAAATGCCATAAGATGTAAGAGTTAAAGGTTGACTTGGACAGTAACATGTCTGGCTTGTAAATCTGATGTTTCTAGGTTTAAGTCCCAATTATGCCTGCGAGATTTTCTCAGCTAAATCACGCTGCTCTTAGTGAGAAAGGGAACAGATTAGAAAGGCTACCATCTGTCAAACAACTACATCTAGCATTTATATACATTCTTAAAGTGGTCTATAAGTCTTAAAGTGGATTTGAGCCTGAATTGTATTATAGGTAAGAGCTTGTCTTTTTTTAAACAATATAGGGGGGCATGAAGGGAATCTTGGAAATTTGGGACCATATGTAGGAAATGAAAGAACCAAAACTGTAATTAAAAGACGAAACAGAAAATTTTTAAGAAGAGATCTTTTATAGGCATGGACTTAGTTTTTGATGGCAAAACCAGGCAGCATGGGGGAAACTCATATGCAGAGTTTGAGATTAGGCAGTCAAAAATTTGGTAAGTTTGGGGGAATTCCAAATTTTTAAAAGCAAAAGAAAAAATATAAGAATGGAAAAATAAAAGCAGCTTTAAACTTGAGTTTTATTATAGGTTGGTGCTTGAATTTTTTAACGCAATATGAAGTGACTCAAGAGAAATCTGTGCTAAATCTGACATTCAAATAAGTTATGTCCACATAGGTTGCAAATCTATGTGACAATTCCTATATATATAATATATTGACAATTTCTATACCACCAGAGCCTTGGCAATGTGTCTAGGTACCTTCCTGTACCCTTGTTGCTTACAGTGTTCAACTGTTCAGCATCACAAATGGCAGTTTGGCATGTTGACCATCCTGCTTTTGATAACTCAATGATTTGACTCCTTTCAAAGTTCATCAGCTGTACCTAATGGCACCTCACTTGTGTTAAAGACATTTCACACTCTTTGCAGGTAATTCACTCACCCTTTTTTTAACCACTGACATTGACTCCCATTTTATAGCCCCTTCAGATTCCTGCAACAGCACTCAAGCTTATTGTGCTTATTGTACATGCTTATTGGACATTCTACTGTCCAGTTAGCTTGACATTCAAATAATTTATGTCCACATCGGTCACAAATCTGTATACAAATCATTAGGATATTTCAGGTGGAACAATTTCAATGACAATTAGTGTATATAGTAGACATACTGAATTTTTGAAATTTTATGGAAATATTACCATTTTTAACTTTTTTTACTGTTTTTCTGTTTTACTGCAGGACTATGTGTGAATTTCATTACAAGTATGAGAAAGAATTTTAATATATTTTTAGCAATTAAATTTATTATATTTTGCTAATGTAAATTGTTAATAATGCTTAAAACTTAGAGATGAAATTAGTTGTAAAATGTTATACTTTAATTTTATTTTAGGTGCCCACTAAACCTACTATCCCAAAGAAAGTAGCTGTTATAAAGTGAGTGATGCAATATTCTGATCATTTGAATTTTGTAGAAGTTTTAATTAGCAAATTAATTGATATGCTTGAACAGAATCCAGTTTGAATACGAAATATAATTTCCTTAAGGATATAAAATTTAACTGTTGCTGTTTAACATACAAGGTGTAAACAATGACATTGAAATTGCGTAGCCATAGTTATAAATAAAACTGAATATTTTAATTGATGAATTTTAGTGATCTATTTGTAATCCTAAGTTCAGTCGAATGCCAAAATGTTATTACTTTTTTTTTCTCTTTTAGTATTAGCTGTTTAGCACAATTAAAAAGGCAATATAAATCAAATCAGATTTTTTTTTTTTTTTCATTATAAGGGAACATTTTGTATTTATGCATAAGTGTGTTCAAATGTTGGATCAGGCTTTCAGCTGACTAGACTAAGATATGCTCCAATTAAACTACTTTATAAGTGACTAGAAATCCTATTTTTTAGTGAAAAAATAAAGTAATATATTAGTGCAATATTGCTGCTGCAAGTAAACAGTTGCACTTGTGTCAATAAAATGAAGCATTTTGACAGAAAGGGTACTTTTGTAGTTCAATTATGTTGTCTACATTTTAATGATTCAGAGATTTGACAGTTGATCATTTCATTTGCTTGCATTTGCTTAGAAGTTCACTGTACGTAAATGTATTATTTTGCTGATATTAATCTCAACTGCCTTACTCTTGGAGAGAAAAATGGCAGGTTTAACATGAATGTACAGTTCTGTTGTCATATTAGAAACCTTTAACGTGGGTATAGGTGACCCCCCACACTTTGGACCTAATTGGTTCCTGGAGAGCCATTGCAAGTTGAACCCTTATTTTCCATAGGTGCAATGTTATAAATTGCAATTCTCTTCTAGAAACCCATTTTATACTAAAAAATACCAAAATTTATTATGGAAATGGAGAAAAACTAAACATATATTCCTTTAAAAATATTCATTAACTAAAAACAAGCATTTAATAATAAAGCACAAAAAATACATTTAAAAATTGTTAATATTCAGTATTTTATTGTATTGTACATATTTTAAAAATTCTATTTATAGAATTTAGCACTTAGGAAGGGTTATTTTTGCGAAGAGTGGTATGCTTTTCTCAATGAACTGGACTTGAAAAGGTTTTTTAAAATAAGAATCCAATGACATTACACTTTGTTTATCGTTTTCCATTTCTCAGGCATAATAAAGAACAAAAATAATTAAAATTGTGCATGAAAAATAACTAAAAACCAAAGAACAGTGTGACTGAGATGTGTGCAGTTTAAAAGGCAAGATTAGTGAGTCTGACCAACACCACTTAGATATTTGTCTAGGTAGTGTTGATCTGAATGACATCATGCAATTCCTGTTTTGGAAAGACGTGCAGGGCCACATCATAAATGCAAGTTGCAGGCACAAATTTAGTGGTTTTGGGGAGGCTACTTCACATGAAGAAAATGGTCATAAATGTGGGGAGGGTCAAAATTCAGGGATTGTGTTTACTAGAGTGTTAAAGGTTATTTCTATGTGGGGGGAAAAATTCACTAAATGTATAAAGGTGAATATCTAAATTTTTCATGTGGATAACATGTAGAATAAGAACAATTCATAGATATTTTGTAATAGATTATAGTAAATATGAAAAAAATTCTATTACAGGCAAGAATTTCATTCGGATAGAAGCAGTATCTCGGCCTATATCGTATTTCGAAAAACTGAGGATGCACATAAGGCATTAGATTTGTAAGTACTTTATATGCAAACAATTAAAATATGCTATTATTTTTAGAAGCTAATTTTTACAATTCAGCTTATTAATAAGTAAAAAAACAAATTAACTTTATTTCTGTTTTATTATTCTAACCTCTGCCTGGTTTAGTGGTTAGTGTACCTGGTTGTTAACACTACTAAGTCAGAGGGCATGTCCTTGTATGTCATGAGAAACCAATACAAGCTAGCTAAAACTGCTAGGTTGTCTCCATCCCTTGTGTAGGAGAGTACCTTTTCCCAGTAAAAAAAATTCTGAAATGTGTAATAGGCACTGGACTTAAAAGTAACCTTTTTTTAGTTGAAATGCTATTACCACAATAATGGGCATTCAAATAAATTTGGGTGCTTTAGCATATTCAGTGATCCACTTAATGGATATTTTGTAGTGTTATATCCTGGTTTAATCACAGATGTAAGTGTGTTGTGTTTCTGTTGATTTCTTTCTTACTTTTATAGATATCTGATAATTTGCATTATCAGACCAGCATGGGAAGTAATTGTATTTTTTAACAAAAGCATTGCCAATCATGAAAATCAACCTCAGAAGTTAGTTAGAGCTTAATATGGGTCATTTCAATATTCAAGTAAAATAAGCTTATATTCAGAAGTTTGTAAATAATTCTTTCAAAATTCTCAATTCTGTTGAAGTCACTTAGGATTGGCATTGTTGCTGTTAAATATTCCAACTATGAAAATTCTTAAAATGCTTATTGAATAAATTTGAGAATCAGAATTTAGTTAATATTTATTATATTATTAGATTTAGATCATTAATTTATCACTTTATATTTTCTTTAACTTTTGTTTAATTTAATTGTACCCCATATACCCATATTTAATTTATAAACAAGCCATATAAAAAGTTATTTTAGAATTTATAAAGCTTTAACATTAGCTTCCCATTAATATAACATGAAAATTCTTTGACCCTTCCATGGTCCCTGACAAATTTGATGTTGATAGAATCCGAAATGAGAGGCCCAAGACATATATATTTGTTTTTAGTACAACAAAAAAAACTCAATTTTTGAAAAATAAAATTGCTGTTTGAAAATTTTCTTACATATTTCTTATAAAAATACATAATTCAAGTTTGAAAAGATTTTCTTTTTTCATTTGATGCATATTTTATTAAACTACAATATAAATAATTTTTTCTTAACACTACCCTATGCTGAAGCAACTCTCTGATTTAAGTTCATGAGTTTGATTTGAACTATTATCAACAAATATTTCTTTAACTTTCAAAAAAACTGAAAACGAATTTAAAAAAAACTGCTATTTTTGAAAACAGAAGATTTTGAAAGTAATTACAAAGTATGTACCTTTTTTTTTCACTCTTTTCTCCCTTAAACCTATTTCAATACTCCTAGAATTATTTTTATCATTTATCCCAGCATTCTATGTGTTTCTCACTTTTCAAATCGAAACTATATAAACTATAAGTAAAAAAAAAGAGCCTTCTTAGCGAGAGGAAAGCTAGAGCATGTTATTGTGAAGACTGCTTTTAGTATAAACTATGTCATGGCAGAGCAGGTGCCATGAGCTAGTTAACTGTTGGGACATGTGAGTCAAGTGGTTTTGTAGTGAATTTTTTATAGTGAGCATTGTTGGATCACATATTCGATAATGTCACCATGCATCCAGTTAGTATTTATACTTTTATAATTAAACTTTCATTTCCATAGATTATCGATATTTCTGTTGGCTGATCTGTCGATGGAATATTATTAATCTTTTGGAGTTATACATCAGATTGGTGGCCCTTACAAATTGTTGCGGATATTTTATTTAACACCACATTAGGTTATACATTAATGTTTCTTTATTACTTCATTTTACAGTGAAAAAATCTTTATCTTCTATCATTTCCTGAAAATGAAAGAGATCTTGTATATGGAACCAAAAAGGACTTCCTTTGCACAGAAATCAGTCCTCCCATGGGAAGGATATTTGATTTACAACAATATTTACTTAATATTTAAAGGGTTTGGAGGCTGAAGCATTTAATTACACCATCACTGATCATAACAATTTACTTCAAAAAGTAAAGCACAAATAAAATTGTTACAACAAATTGCTGAATAAAATGTACTTTTGATAGTTAGATAAATGAATTCATAGCTCATCATTGATTTACTGAATATTTAACCACTGTAAAATGTTTTAACTAACAGGATGATTATAATTGTAGTCTATAAACAATGGTTATTCCAGTGGTAGCATTTATTATATGTGGCTGAGAAACATGAATAATGAAAAGATAAAATGAGGGGAAACTTAGGTTTTGAAGTATTGTTTAAAGTAAAATCAATCATATAGACTAAATAGAAAGAAAATGTAACAGAAGAATTAAACACCATATAAATAATAATTTAAAAAATTAAATGAAACAATTACGGTGGTTTAGTGACATTCAGTGAATTACTGCAAAAAGATTCCCCTTCATAGTAATATGTGGTAGAATAGAGGGAAAGAGAATATGAGGCAGACCAAGACAGAAATTTAGTAAATTAAAAAGAAAAAAATTCATAGAAGGATAATTCAGACTATACATTTGCACAACTAAGCAACGTTCAAATAGCTCAGTCTTAGTGCTAGAAGCTCATAATCTGCAGTTCCCAGGTTCGAGTCCCAGCTGGGCCAGCATTGAGATTTATCCCCACACAACTTCTCACTCTGCCCGTAGTCAGTAGGGGACACCATTGGGCTTGGAAAGGAGGGGACACCATGGGCCCCATGTGTGGGAGAGCCATATCCTATGCATGTTAAAGAACACATTGGATGGCTTTGATGAGAGGCTACTGTCTCCCAACAGCTGTTCCAGTGGGTCCACTCCTCTGAGCTTTCAGGATCTTTGTTACCTGGCCTTTTAGCCCATTGTGTGCAAAAAAAGTGCTGCTCAGAGATAAAACAATCCAACCATTCAAATAGGAATTTGTAGAGGTCATATTCATAGGAAGCTCAACAATGTGAAGTGGAAGAGATACAGAAAAAAGATTTGCAGATTAATTTTGTCCAATTGAAGTGCCTAGGTCTGTATTTTCCAAATGTTATAACTGGGGCACATCAGCTTAACAAATATTTCATCCCCTTTCTTAACTTTGTACTTCATTGCAACCCCCACCCACCCCCTTTTTAGACATAAATATGCTAATATTATAGTGAGTTGCAGTGAAAAAGTCTGGTTACAAATGCATTTGCAAATTTGCAAGGAATGTCATTTGTTGAGGCAAGACAAAGCAATTTGAAATGCTGGTGCCAATGCTCCCAACTGTTTAGATTGAACAGTTACTATTTATGACTCAAAAACATCAAACCATGAATGAAAAATGAGAAAGCTTTCAGTTGATTGATTTTATAGCTGCAAATGCTGTGTGTTCTAAAAGCAGTGTATGAAATTAAACAATTGATCTCAGACATAAAAACTACATAATTTTGCCAAATCCCCTTCCAGGGCAGCACTTTGGAAACCACTTGCCTATAAGGTTAATTTTACAAGCCTAATCATTAATTTTACAAGCCTAATCATCATTCGTCATTTTTAATGAAGTGTACAAAATCAGTATTTAGTAGCAGGTGCAATAGCAAATCTCTTTCTAGCTAATCTGTAAACATTAGTAAAAATGATACACTAGTGGAAGACCAAGGAAGAGGTGAAAAGAGGGTGAAGAGGAAGTGATGAAGGAAAGATGCCTTGGATAGAAAGATCGGAGAAATAGGAATGGAAAGAGATACTATCTAGATGCTGACAATCCTAAAGTAGAAAAAAAGCTTGGGAAAGCAAGAATACTTTTGACTAAGGAATTTCCCACAAACAATGCATATAAGAAAGTATGTAAAATATTGAAATGTATAATCGACATTTTTTAAGGTTGGTAAACATTTTTTTAAAACTTGATTATAACCAGTTTTTGGAACTTTTAATAAAACTTTGTCATATAGAGAGCGTTAAGGTTATGTATTATAGTTTTACCAATTCTAAATAATTTTAATAATGCAATGAAACATCAAAAGTGATTTCATAATTTCTTCATAATGTGTTTTCTTCCCTTTTATAGGAATGGTTGTATGGTAAGCCACCGTCATCTCAGAGTTGACTTACTCACCGAGGACAAAAAGCATGATAATAAACGCTCTGTTTTTGTTGGAAATCTGCCCTTTAGTAAGTTGCCATCTAGTATGAGTATATTAAAATGTATCTTTACCTGATATATAGATAGTTAATTGTTATTTAAAGCACACAAAACACAGTTAACAATGATACAATCACAACTGCTAGAAAATATATTGATTACTTGAAACAGCAAACACCTTTATCACAAATTGAATATATTTGAATAACATTCAAATTTTTCTAATATTCAGTCTTTATTTTACGTTCATGTTAGAAAATCCATGACACATGTTTGTTCCAGTCATTTACCAGTCGGTCATAATATTTTTTAAAATCTAGATTCAGGTCTTCCACAAATCATAATGTCAACCAATACTACAACTGTTTTAGTGTTATACAGCAAACTAGTATTATAAAGCAGTGTTATGGATAGACAGCAGTCTGTCAGCTAAATTCCATTAACACTGATGCAAAATAAAAGATGTTATTTGAACTATATTAATCATTATTTCAGTAATTAATAAGTCTTAAATGCTGAATTGTTTTTAAGTACTTTAGTGATATGATGATTTACACAAATGCTGCCAAAATTATGTTAGGCTTACTTTTGTTCAAATGTCCAATCACTAGTGATGCAGAAGGGCAATTTAAATTAATGACTGCAGTTGGATATGCACAAGTAGAATATGTAATTCAAAACTGCCATGCATAATTATTTTTAATGTTATATGGTATTAGATAAAATGTGAAGACTCTAATGCCATAAGCAAGATGCTTCCACATAGCTAGAATTAGAGATATATTGCAAATGAGGTTAAGATATATATGCTTTACATAAAAAAGCCTTGAAATATAATCTAGTCATAGGTAGCATAAAAAACAAAATTTACAATAGCAAATGTTGATGTAATGGAATTTTCACTATAAAAACCACATAATTGAAGTTGACTCACTAACAGCACTTTTTCTCTGTGTATTAAATGTTTCAACAAGCTTTCAGTTGTTTTCAGGTTCAAGGTATAATAAGGTCATAGCGAAATTAGACTCCAATAAGGGCTGAGTGATTACTACACTTGGTTACTGATCAAAGGGATCTGAATTTAAGCTCGGGGTAAGGCATGGATGCTTGTCTTGTTTTTCTGCTGAGATCATGCTTGCCTCACAGTCCTCTATGGCATATTAAACTGACATGCTCCTGTCAGACCTCTATGGCAAGCAGCTGCTAAAGGGGGGTATATACAATGGCAGAAATTGAAAAAAAAAACACCATTAACAATTGAAGCATAATCTATGAGATTTATTTAGTAGAAACAACTTGTTGAGAAAGGACAGTGATCACACTTGTGAAGTGATTCAATGTTTATTTTACCTTTTAATGAGTATTACATTTTACATAAGGCATATTTTAATAAGGTGTTGAACCTCCTCGAGTAGCAATACAAGTTTCCAATCTGGCGTGCAATTGGTCGTACAAATACTGGATGTCACACTGGGGGATGCGCTTTCAACTTGGATGCATAATTCAGCGATGGTCATTACTTGTCGCAGTCGCGGAAGTCTTTGTCCGATCCATTCCCAGACATGCTCGATTGGAGACAAGTCTGGAGAGCATGCTGGCCAAAGGAGTTGGTGCACTGCCTGAAGCGCATGTTGAGTTGCCCAGGCAGAGTGTGGGTGGGCATTATCCTGCTGGAATATTGCATTTGGGATTACTCAAATATGGCAGGACGACCAGCTGTACAATGTCACTGACATACATATTGCTATTCAGTGTACCCTGTACAAACACCAGACACCTACAAGAGTGATAGCTAATTACTCCCCACACCATGATGCCTGGCGTGGACCCTGTGTGTTACTGGCAGATGCACGATGGAAGAAACTCACCTTGTCACCTTTGGATGCATAAACGACCATCAGACACTCCTAAGCAGAATCAGTTTTCATCTCTGAAGACCACAGACTGCCATTCTTCTCTCTAATGAACTCATTATAGATACTACTGCAAACGTGCTTGACAGTGATGAGGTGACAGTGGTAACTGTGCATGTAGTCCTGCTTCCAAAATATGATTGCGCATTGTTCTTGTAGACACCCTTGGTACGACAGAGGGTCGAATTTGTAATGCTGTAGCCGTCTGCTCTGCCACTGCCACCCTCCTGATACACTGATCCTCTCTTGCATCTGTAATTCTGTGTTGCCTGGAACTAGGTCTGCAAGTGTGTGAATGTTCTTCTGACCATCAACCCCACCATCGTACCACTGCCAATATCTCTCATCCAATACAGTGTGCAATTTGACAAAAAGACCAACCTGCTTCCCGAAGACCCACTATACGACCTCACTCAAATTCTGCTAACTGAACAAATGTTGTGCACCTGCGTCATCCAGGCATGGCAGCTTCTGCAAAGAGCACTGAACAACACAAGATGGATAACTTCTTTGTTCACGACCTAGTTCTTAAATACGCACTGCGTACATTTGCATGTTGTCATCTTCAGTGATGTCATTATTTCATCCAATTACTGTCAATCTTGGATCAAGGTTTCTGATGCCCTTAACTTTTAACATAGTATAATATGACGTTCCGAAAGGAATTCCTTCTGAGTGTTCTTTTTTTCAATTTCTGCCAGTGTTTATGTATATGGGTACTGCTTAATTTAGTTGAAATTTCTGTATTAGTTTCAAATATATATATATTAGTTTAGCCCTACCTGGACTAGTGATTAGTGTATCTGACTACTATTCTAGCAGACATGTACTTAAATGTTTCTATGTTATATTTCTTGAATAAGTGTTTGTATTGTGTCCCAGAAACCAACACAAGCCAAAAGCTTACAGGTTATCTCAGTACCTTTTTAATTAAAAAAAAATTTATTAGTTGTATAGTAATATCTAAAAAGCTTGAATACATTATTTTTCCGTTAAGATTTCCATGTCTGCTCTAAATCTAATAGGGTTTTAGACTATTGGAAATTTCAGAATGCATTAGCTAGTGACATGCCCAAGTTATGACCTCTTTGAACGTATGAATAAGACATATTATTAACCCTTTATAGCCTGAATTTTTGTATATTTAAACTTTTAATAGGTAAGCGAATAAAAGTAGTTTTTTTTTCCCCATTGTTAATGGATCATAGAAGTCTCAACAGGTCACTATTCACCTGTTTTGAAAGATAATACGTTTTTAATTGAGACACAGTAGTCCCAACTAGGCCATAAAGGGTTAAATACATGATAATGAATCCCAATCAATTCAGCCCTCCCCCTTGAAACTTGAAGGGTATGTTACTGGCATTTTCCTTGTATTGTTTCATTTGTGATTCGGTTATTTCATTTTCAGCTGTTGAAGAGGAGCATTTATGGGCTGTATTTAGTCAGTGTGGTAAAATTGAAGGAATAAGAATTGTTAGAGATTATGAAACTGGTATCTGCAAAGGATTTGGTTTCGTTCTGTTTGAAGTAAGTTGAGTTAGTTCTCTCTAGTGTGAAATCCTATAGCATAAGAATTTGTACACATAAATGCCGAATGCTTATTTTTAAGTTCAAATATGGTGCACTATGCTTGATTTGTTGACTCAATAATTGTTGCTTAATTTTATATTTATGATACTGCAGTTACAAGTTAAATGTATTTGCCTATGATTGAAAATTCATTGTAAATTCTGCACATAAGAAAGTAGGCCTTATAATTTTAATGTGATACTTAAAATTATTTTTACCATGCAAGAAAGCAATAAATTTTCTTACCTCAGAAATCACAGGATTGAAAAGATATTTGTTACATTAAAATGGGTAGTCTAAATATTAAGTTAAAATTTTAGGTCTTTGTTAATGTGTTTTTATGAATTGAATAGATTAAAAAATTTGTAGTGAATCTGATTTTCTTCTTGAATTATGATATATTTTACCACTCTGCTGTTACTATAAATGCAATACACTGCACGACATTGAAATTTCCCCCATTCAGCAGTGAGGGGATAGGGGTGAAATGTAGCACACACATAGCAATACATATTGGCATACCATGATTTAATTTGCACCTACTTACAGCAGTTAGAAGATGAGATAATGCAGCACAATGTGACTGTCTCAGTAGGTGATTGCACCGCTGTGAACCGCAATACAGCGTGGCATGGAGTCATACAGTCGACGAAATGGTCCTGAGGAATTGCACACCAAGCAGCATTGATTTACTCCCATAATTCATCAAGATTCCACGCCGGCCAGTTAGACGATCGCATACATTGTCCAATGTGGTCCCACAGATTTTCTGTTGGTAATAAATCTGTAGATTGTGCTAGCCATAACAATACTTGAACATATTGCAAACATTGGAGACCCTAGCAGTGTGTACACGGGTGTTGTCATGCTGGAAAATGAGCTGCTGCATGCCTCCCAGGAATGGTAGCAAAACAGGCTGCAAAACCGCACTAATGTATCATGCAACTGTCTGTGTTCCTGTGATGCAGGCAACAGGTGACCTGCTCTCATATCCAATAGCACCCATGGAGTGAACCGGCCACTGTCTGTCAGCAGGTGGGTGGTTGTGAACGAAAGCTGGATCCATCCTCTTGCCAGGTAGTCACCATACATTGGCCCATTGATCGTTAGCACCGACAGAAACAGGATTTATCACTTAAACACACGAGTGTTCCATTCTTGACCCCAGTTCACATGACTTTGGCACCAAGCCTGACGAGCGCTGCGATGGTTTGCAATCGATGTAATGGTTGCCTAGAGCACAGGTGTGCCTCATGCAACCTTCGGTTTACCATTCAGTCTATATTCATTGTCTATATTCGTTATGGGGACATCCAGGCAGCAGCCATGGATGCCTGGAAGAGGATTTGGCAAAATATGTAGTTTTTATGTCTGAGATCAGTTGTTTAATTTCATGCACTGCTTTTAGAATTCAGTCTATATTCGTTATGGGGACATCCATGGCTGCTGACACAGCCCATCAAATATCGCCTGCAGGTGCTCTGTGGTGAGAATGAGGATGCCAAACAATGCGCCTATCAAGCCATGCTGACGTCTGTTGGATGGCACCACTCCCTCTTCAACACATCCTAGAACCTTCATTTCATCACTGTTGCCAACAGTTCGTGCTCCCAATGAACATGGGCAGTGACACAAGGTGTAGTCCATCCAGCTTCACATAGGCCTATAATTCTTCTCTCAAAAACATCCAAATGGCGATAAACCTCCGATGACGTGTACCAGGCATTTTTGGCCTTTGCTGAACAATTTTCAAGCGGAATCACCTAATTTCAACCATTCACAACTTCCATCTACATAAACACAATACCATCCCTGTTCCTTCTTGCACCTTTTATCTCGAGCCACACATGTCATTGGCTCCAGATTATCATCATTTGCATATCTCAACTGTGCACACCCACCCTTCTGTTTACTGGTTTGTATGACGTGTCCTTGGGTGGTGGCACTTTCAATGTCGAGCAGTGTATATTGTGTATGAGTAAACGTAGATTTACAATATACATATGTTGCTTTATTTTCCAGAGAGAAGATGCAGTGAATCTGGCTTTAGGATTAGAAGGAACCCTTATTCAGGATAGAAATATTCGTGTCCAAATTTCAAAAGGTATGGAGAAAGTTGAAACCAAAAAGAATGATTTTTTAAAGAAGTTCCAAAGGAATCCCAAACAGCAGTAAGTTATATGATTTTTTAACTGCCATTTGAAACGAATAGTAATAGTCAAAAAGAAAATTATTTATCTGTTATTCTTGATAAGTTTGAATGTAATGATTTTTTCCCTTATTTATGTTTTTTAGATAGCATTAATTTTGTTTTGATAGAATATATAGTTTTTAATAGCCTAAAATATGCAAAATAATTTAATGGCATGCATTTCTGCAAATAAATTTTATGATGTGCCAGAATCTTTTCTCCAACTAGGCTCAGTAATCATCAAAATGGTTTGAGCCAAGACTCTCAAATTTGAGTCCAAACTTGTCTGAACTTAGGTTAATATTCATAGATTGGAATGGACAGGGGTTTGCCAAAGCTTCATATACTAGGCCTGGACAGTGCAGTAACAGAAGAATCAATTTTTGAACATGTAGTTTAAATAAAATTTGCATTCAATAAAATTCAAGTGACAGCTATTAATTAAAAAAAAGCAACTATTTTAATATAGGCATGAATAAATTATTTTATGTAGTTTAAAAATAGATTTTAGGCATTTATGCATATTTAATATCTTGTCCAGGCCTAGTGCATCGAGGTGGCTTTGGGTTGGCTCAGTCACACTTGCAAAATAAGGACAAACTATGAAATTTGGAGTAATAATTTAAATAAAACCATATCTGCTGAAATGAGTATGTCTATTCCCATGTTTAGTTACTATTGTGGTATTCAATAATTATAAAAAAATGTTTAAGATTTTTATAGGTTTTGCAGGTGAGATTTAAAAAAAAAAGAATAATTTGTTAAGTTATTTTGTTCACATTTTTATTGCTGAACAAAAAATAATAGTTATACAAAATCCAATTAATTTTATTTTACAGGAAAAAGTATGGTGGCATTGAATTCCAAGGTAAAAAAAATATGGGATTTATCAAAAGAAATAAAGGTAGTAAGAAGTTGAAACATGCAAGGAAGAGAAGTAATCTAAAGAAAACAGCTGCCATCTTGAAAAGTGTAAAAGCCAATCAGAATTCTGTAAAGTAATTGTTAAATGTTTTTAGTTATATATATGTAATTTTTAGATTCATGAAAGAAATCAAAATAGAGATGTTTCACATATCTTGCCTTTTTGTTTGTGTGTTCCTTCAAGAACTAAAAATTGTACTTTGCTTTTCACAAATTATATTTCTTGACGTTAATGTAAGTAATCACAACTTCAGGTCAATATCATATTTAGAGGAAAAAGTTGTTTTCTGTTCGGTGTTTATCAGGAGGTGGATTCGTATCCCACGTAGCTTATGGGAATTTTTCATTTAAATCATATTGCTGTTAAACTAAGAGTACTTACATTTCTGTTATTACAGGTTTGCAAAAGGCTAATTTACCTGTGAAAAATCTTACAAGGAAGTGTAAACCTCTCATCAAGAGAATTTTCCTTCAAAGATACAACTTTAAAGAAGTGTGTTGATTCTTAGAGTGTGCTTAAGCCATAGCAAATGTAAACGTTACAGAGGGACCATTATTAATCATGATACAAATGTTTCTTCTATTAAAGGCTTGTACACTGAACATTTTGGCGGTTATGCAATGTGCTTATGTTTTTTACTTTTTGTGGGGGTATGGATGCAATATGAAAAGAGACTGAATTGAAAAGGTGTCTGTTTGATGTTTAACAGACTGTGCAGGGAGCCATACCCTGGGCATGTTAAGAAACACTGATAGGATTAATAGGAAGCTACTGTCAGTTTCATAACAGCCATTCAGTGTGACCCCTTTCCCAATCTGGGGCGGGGGTGGCTCAGTCGGTAGCGCACCAGGCTCGTAATCTGTAGTTCCCAGGTTCGAGTCCCAGCTGGGTCAGTGTTGAGATTTATCTCCGCAATATTCCCCGCCCTGCCCACGGTCAGTAGGGGACACCGATGGGCTTGGAAAGGCCGCCGTCCGTCGGATGGGACGTTAAGCCGTGGCCCCGTGTGCGGGAGAGCCATACCCTGTGCACGTTAAAGAACACACTGGATGGCCTTGACGGGAGGCTACCATCTGTCTCCCAACAGCTGTTCCAGTGGGTCCCCTCCCCCAACCTTCTCTGAGCCTTCGGGGTCCATGTGACCTGGCCATTTAGCCCATGGTGTGCAAAAAAGTGCCGCTCAGAGGTAAAACAACCCAACCCTTTCCCAATCTTCTCTGAGACCTTGAGTTCCTTGTGATGACATTTAGCCTATTGTGTGCAAAAAAAAATGCTCCGAAAGGGTAGGTTTGTTTGCAATCTGCAGTTCCCAGGTTTAAAGTTCCAACTGGGTTAGTGTTGAGATATCTCTGCAAAATTCCCTGCCCATGGTCAGGGGAATACCGATGGCCTTGGAAAGGTTGTAGTCCGTCAGATGGGACATTAAAATGTGGGCTCCTGTGCAGGAGAGCCATACTGTGAATATTAAAGAACACGATGGCCTTGACAGGAGGCTACCATCTATCTCCCAACAGCTCTTCCAGTGGGTCCCCTCCTCCAACCTTTGGGGTCCTTGCGACTTGGCTATTTAACCCATTATGTGTAAAAAAAAGTGCCGCTCAGAGGTAAAACACCAAAAAAGCCTTCAAAAGTCCATTGGATAGGATAGCTGTGTGCAGGAAGCCATACTCTATGTTAACATACTGGATGGCCTTGAACTCTAGATCATAACACCTGCTGCTTGATATTAGGAGCTGGGTTAAAGCATTATCTCCACACATATGCAGTTCTTATCAGCTCCTAGCTGGGGCGGGGATGGCTTGTAATCAAGTTTACACGTTAGAATCCCACCTGGGTCAGCATTTAGATTTATCTTCACAAAACTCCCTGTCTGCCCTCAGTCACTAGGGGACACTGATGGTCTTCAATAACCTGTTGTCTATTGGATGGGACATTAAGCTGTGGCCCTGTGCACATTAAACACACGATGACCTTGATGGGTGGCTAGCTCCTAACAGCTCTCTGGTGGTCCCCAACCTCCGTGTACTTGTGACTTGGCCAATTAGCCCATTGTGTGCGAAACTGTGCTGTTCAGAGGTAAAACCCACTCTGCTCCTACCCAAAATTTGGATTTGTTGCTAAAGATGGCACTATGCTATTCTGCATCCTAAGTTGTTCGAAGTTAGCTTCGCATTAGGTGTTGACTATGCCTGATGGTCACTGTAAGATAATGGGCAAAGTGCCCAGTGCCTCTATGAGTAGTTCACAATTGGTTCGTCTTGTGGGTTGGTTACCTCAAAATGGCACTTTTATTTTTTCATACTCTGGGCCAAATCACAAGGACCCCAATTGCTTAGAGAAAGTTAGGGAAGGGATCCCACTGGACAACTGTTAGAGGACAAATGGAAGCCTTGTGTCAAGGCTATCCAGCATGTTCTTAACATACGAAGAGTATGACTCTCATGCACATGGACACATCCAATTGATGTGGCCTTTCCAAGCCCATCAATGTCCTCTTTGTGACTTATGGCAGGGTGACAGTATTGTACAGATAAATCTCGATACTGGCAAAGATGGGACAACCTAGGAATTACAGATTACAAGCTTGGTGTGCTACGGACTGAGTCAATCTCCATCCATTATGGGGGTGATGATAGGCTGGTGTAGCTATTGGTCTAATGAACGCGTGTCACAAAATCGGTCTTCCCATGGTGGTGTGCACTAGATCCTTGCTGATGACTCATGTGACCAGTATGATCCATTATATTGGAGTTCCCCTACTTTTTAAAGGTGGTTAAAATCAAAATTTCGGTCATTTTCCACCGCCAAAAACGAAACTAAAGAACTTGAGACTGCTTGCGGAAAACAGTCTGGAAACTGCACTATACACTGACTTTACCACTCTGCCTGATGGAGTCTGACGATGCGCGTACTCTCTCAAATGGTGTAAGCTGCTGTAGCCATCTTTGCATTACGAATGTGATACTATTCCTGGCGGTTCTTTCTGTAGGATCACTTAGGAGTTCTACTGACCAGAAACAGGTATGGCTTGCCTTATAACTTCGAGTTCCCCTGATTTTTCTGAGCATCGAATCATTTGCATAAAAATGGATCGTTTCTAGATGGTGCAATTTCAATGTCTCAGAATGTATATTACGAAATTAGTTCTACTTAAAGGGAAACGATCAAATAGTTTCTGGTAGATTTCAAATTAAAAGTTGAATCGCAATTTTGAAAATCATTGCGATTCCTATCATAGGAGATCTGTTGGTTATAAGAGTAAATGAGAATATTATCGGAACGTACATTAATAGAAGATTAAATAACGTTAGAAAGTGCAATAAAAAATTGTCAAGTTGTAGAACAAAGATTCGCATACGAATAATTCTGATGCAACAAGAGTATGTAGTACATTTCTCAAAAAAAATATTCTTGGATTAAATTGTTTTATCTTTGAGCCGTACTTTTTACCACACAAAATCGAAAAATGAAATGGCTAGGTCAAGAACCCTAAGAGCTCAGAGAAGGTTGGGGAAAGGTCGCTGGATAGCTATTACGAGACATAGCCTCAAGTCAACATTTTTGCCATCGTTGTACCTATGCATTAAAAGCGTCTAAGTCATTTTTCGAAAGTGTGCAAAGTAGTCGTTGTGGCTCTGCAAGCTTCGTTGTCAGATGTAAAATGTTTCCCTTTCAAAGCTTTTTTTAGTCGCCGAAAGAGGAAAAAATCGCAGGGTGCTGTCCTGGGGAATATGGAGAATGGCAGCACTATGGCAGTGATCACTGGCTGCACAATATTAGCCGTATGGGGCCTGGCGTTGTCATGATGGAGAAACAAAGTCACACTAGAAAGTTCTGGACGTTTTTCACGAATGGCACGCCGAAGTTTGGTTCTGAGAACCTTCGAGTAGGCTTCCTTATTCATGGTTGTTCCACGAGGCGCATAGTGTGTAACGAGAACACTTTTGATGTAAAAAAAAAACGAGCCATTTGTTTCCCAGCTGGACGAGAAACCCGTATTTTCTAGGGTCTCGGTGAATCAGGATGCTTCCATTGACTCTACTGTTGTTTGTTTCGGTATCACAGTGAAAGATCCAAGTTTCATCGCAAGTTACAATTTGACTCGTGAAGGTTAGGCCCTGGCTTTCCTTGCACAGAACAGCTCCCAACAGCTGTTCCAGTGGGTCCCCTCCCCCAACCTCTGAGCCTTCGGGGGTCTTTGTGATCTGGCCATTTAGTCCGTGGTGTGCAAAAAAGTGCCGCTCAGAAGTAAAACAACCCAACCGTTTGCATTCGCGTTAGATTTTGCGAGTTTCATTTCTGTATCCTGGATAAAGTTCTTCAGCAAGATGGTAAAATCTTGTACTTCTATTATTTGCTCTAATAGAACTTAAGAAGGAAGCAATTTTTTTATAAGTACGTTCTCATTATATTTTGTTCTTTAACAACCCACTTTATGAGTGATAACCGATTTTCGTTTTAGTTATATTTAAATAGAATAAAATACAACGTATAAGAGAAATGATAAATTCGAAAGTGGGAGCTCACTTCATGCTGTGTTGCTTTCGATAGCATTTCGAATATAAAGCAAATCTATTGTGGGACTATGTAAATTTCTCCATTTGTTTTTTCCATGTTTAACAACCCACTTTATTTCTTATTAATTTCATCCATGTTTAACAACCCACTTTATGAGTGATAACCGATTTTCGTTTTAGTTATATTTAAATAGAATAAAATACAACGTATAAGAGAAATGATAAATTCGAAAGTGGGAGCTCACTTCATGCTGTGTTGCTTTCGATAGCATTTCGAATATAAAGCAAATCTATTGTGGGACTATGTAAATTTCTCCATTTGCACATAACTTCTCCTCTCTACCACTGATGCATTTAATTCATGCATATCTCTTTAATATAATAAAGAAATATTGCAAATCAATTTTTTTTTCCAAATTCCCTTATTCAAAGTTCAAATAAAAAGAGGAAATTTTTGAAAATGAAAAACACTTCTTTTGTACCAGTATTATCTAGATTCATCCGCCATGACATGAATTTCATTTCAATGCCTATCAGGGTCGAATCTAAAGGGTGGGGGGGACCAAGGAGGCCATGCTCCCCCTCCTTTTCACAATGCTAGTAAGAGTAACAGTTGCAAAAAATTATTAAACTTGTTTATATTTCATGCATTTTTCAAGAAATTGTTAAAGACCTGAAAACGGAGGAGAAATGTTATATTGCATTGTAAATCAAGCCTCTTCTACATTTTTCCGACTCAGTTGTATTTCTTGCCCCCTCCGTTTTTCACCAGATCCGGGCCTGATGACAAATTAATTTCAAAAAATAACACTGATATTTTAAGCAATTTCAGTAGTTACCCTATGCTAAAAATTCTACTAGACATTTATTTGTTTTTAGAGTGATATTTTTTTAGCAAAATTGCTTTAATTTTCACATTCTACCAGATTTATACAACTTCAGAGAGAAAGGTGGAAAAATACTGTTCCTTTGACCAAAATAGAAATTGCTCATAAGCATTTTTCTTATATCGCACCTAAAATTTTTAATCAGTTGCCTCTTGAAATTAGAAGTGAAAAAAATTTTAATATGTTCAAGCGAAATTAAAAAAAATTTTTTTTTTCTTTGGAAGATGTTGCACCTATGTTAAATAATCGAGTGTAAAGTAAAAATGTATTGTACATATATCGGAAAAATGTCACATATTGTTTATAATCTTTGCAGTGAGTAAGTCGTTATTGTTTTTTGTATTAATTTCCTTTAGTGGCCCAGACAAACCATGTGGTTTTTGGGTTCTCATATCTTTCTATGTTATAAATTGTATATGATGATGAAATAAAAATTGATTGATAGATTGATATTTAAACCAGTTCAGTAAATAGAAATTATTCAGTAATTACTTGCGACAATCCTTTTTCTATCCTCATTAACTCCAATAAAGCAAATAATACACAATGTAAATAGCACAAGATATATTTATTTCTAATAATTGCACAGGCAAAGTTGCCAGCCAACCTGATACAACACATTTGACAGCGTTAACGACGAAACTGTGGGCAAGCATGCAATGGAAAAAAATAAATACATCATTACAATGAATACACAATCTACTGTGTAATGGGTTCAGAACATATACACATGTTAACCAATGAGTACTAAAAATATACATTGGTTCTGCTGAAATTAATTGCTCGTATTGCTTCAGGTATGGAGATAGTCGAATATTCACACCACTGGGGGATTCTGCAGCCAATGCATAAGGCTATGCTGCTAACATGATAGATAATGAATGAAATAAAATGTTCTGTTACAACACTTTTATGAGACAAATAAGTGACAAATGCGTAAAATGCTTTATATTTACATACAGAAGAAAAAATATGAAATATAGAGTACTGGCAAGTCTTCATAGATTAAAAAAACATGAAAATATTTCTCATTTTTAGTTTTTGCCATTTACATTACTTTACAAGTATCTGCAGGTATTCCTTTACAATGCGAATTTTGTACATGGTACTCTGAATTGACAAAGTCCTGAGTACTTTTTTTTAAACTTAAAATGCTAACAAAAAATGCGACAAAACTTAATCATATTTAATACTCAGATCAATAAGATAGTGAGGTAAGATTCCAAAAATTCTGTTCACTGCAATGGCCCACTGAAATTGCATTTTTGACTCTTGAGTTATATACACTACTGTTGGAAGTTTTATTTGCTATGGTCCTAGCCTTATCAATAGAATCAAAATATTAAATTTTATTAATTGTATATTAACATACTTGTAAAAGGTAAAATTATTTTACATTTTGAAACTGTTTCGAATCAGTGTTTACAAAAACATCTTCGCTGGAAGAAAACGTTACATTCTAATCAAGGGTTTTAAAGTTCATTCAAAATCAACTAGCCAAATGAGGTAGTTGTTATCAAACAATATAAATTACTTATATATATACAAAGGTGATTTTGTGCCGATTTCAAAATACAGGTTTTTAAAATCTGTTTAACATCGTGACGCATTTTGCAGCTATTTATATGTTATGAATGTGTTATAGAATGCAAATTAACAGCAGCTTTAATTCTGTATGCATTATCTAGGTAATGTGACTGACTACATATTTCATACTATGTATATATTTTGCAAATAGTGTGAGAATATTTGTCACATTCGCCACTTTAATATTTAAAACATGACCATAATAGGAACTGAACAAAAAATAAATGATGTGTAATTACCTAAAATTAAGTTAGTTATTTTAGAAATGGTACACAGTTCATTAACAATTTAAAACAATTGTTTTATTATGCAATTCTAAAAAAACACAATTTTGAGTAAAACATACATAAAAATGTAAAATTAATGTTGAATAATAAAATCTGCATGTCAAACAGAAACAAAAATGTGTATTTTATTGTCTGTATAATGCATTATGCACGTTTTGCGTTTTGTATATTTTCCTGTAAATGTATGACTTTAGTCCTTTTGCTTAACTGCATTAAATGACAGTAGATGTCCCTTCTTTTTCAATTATTCATTATGAAAAATACCGAAACCTTAATTTTGAACGCATCTGAATTCAATACATAACAGCATATTTTAACTTTCAGTGAATTCTACACCACTATGCAACCAATGTCTTTTTAAGTACTTCAAAAGCAGTTTTTTTTTTCACACATTCCAATTTTTTTTGTTTAATGAAGTTGTTCTGACATCACACTCTTCAAAAATCATTGAATGACCTTATGATTTCACATCACATACCATATGGCCTTTTATTTTCACTTTTCACAATAAATGTAAAAATAATGAATACTTAAACAGAATAGCACATGGAAATGAACATATTATTATTGGGTATGATCATTTATATAGGCTCAATTTGAACTGAAAATGAACTGCACTTTTTTGAATAATGAATAAGAGTTAAAAGAATGTATTGGCTTCATGGTCAAGCAGTTATTATGGGGCGATGTGGTATATCACCAAGACATTTAAGTGCAGAAAGTATGGTTTTCCACCATACAAGATCACGACTTAACAGACCTCTCTACAGGCAATGATTTAATCGCTTTGCAAACGTAAAAAGTATCACACCGTTGGGAATTTTAACTCTCATCCACACTTGTTTTACTTTATTATTTCTTCACTTCCTGATAATTCCCTCGCACGTTTTAGATGTTTTTATTAGTTTTCGTTTTAATATTTTAAATATGTCTAATGAAAACCGATTACATTGTGTCCCTCAGCACTTGTGTGCTGAAACTGAATGCACTTCAGTGAAGTACTCAGAATTAGAAAATATTATGCATACTGAGTCGTTTGGCTACTGATCAAACGGATCTGGGTTCGAGTCCCGAGTAAGGCATGGATGTTTGTGTTGTCTTTCTGCTGAGGTCCTGTCAGACCTCTATGGCAAGCAGCTGCTTGAGGGGGTATTTATTTTATTATTATACATATTGACACTATCAGAAGTCTCTTCCTTTAGTTGCAAAACGTGAGTCACCGAAATCTTAAAATATGCACATATACATTCACAAAAGTGGTAATAAATGTTCCATATTTTAAAATATACTGCCTAGATCAGGAAATAAACTTAATAAAATCTCTACCCTAGGCAAAAACTAATAGCAAACATAAGACTGTACAAAATGACAGGAAGTAAAAAAAAAATCCTGTATGATGTAATAATTATAAGCAATGCAGCATAAAGCTAAAAGGTAAAATTCAATGGCTAATACCTAATGAAGGAGCGAATATTCTAATGGTTTAGAATTCAAATCCCTTTCTGTTGGCCATTTTTTGTTCGCATGTTTCAATCAGTACATTTTCAATAATATTTAAGTTTATGAATGCAAACCAAATTTGACCAATTTCCTTAACCTAGATGAAGAGCTATAGAAATATTAAACTTTTCTATTTGTGCCAAATATCAAACATCTCAGATCAGGATTTTAATACCCTGGAAATTAAAACAATCAACTGCCATAATCAATAAGATATATCCCATTTAAACAAAAACTGTTTGCACTAAGATACTATTAAAAGGGTATAATGTCTGCCCCTCTATACATTTAATAACTTTCAAACATTCCTGAATCACTCATTGTCTGTGTCTAACAAATGAAACAAATCAAAACATGCAGGAAAATAATTTGTCCTGCAAAACTTCTATCAGATGCTCTATACAAAATCCATAACTATGCATTTACTGGGTATCTTTACATCTTGGGAGGAGAAAATTATTATGTACATTCACAGAGAAATAATTATGCTTATAGTGTAGTTTAGATGCACAGGCAATTAACTGCTCCTATGCAAATCTGTAATATGCTACAATCAATTTTACATTTTCTACTTTACATTAAATCAGTGATGCAATCAGGTAGAAAATTATTCAAGAAAGCACAGCGCATAATATCGCTTCTTTAGAGCTCAAAGCACAAAATTCTTCATTCCCATATAATAACTTCTGAACGATAATTTAATCATAGAAATATTACAATATATTAAAAACAAATGTCTCTCCTCAGAAAACTTCTGTACTAATTTTTTGCTCTTTACATTCTCAAGAGGCCAATTTCCATGTGCTTGAAGGCAATGCAAAGAACAGATGATTATTAATGCATGTGGTCGAAACAGATTAATAAAAAACCATAAATTAGCGAGTTACAAATCAAAAGTAAATTAGTACAATTTAATCAAAGCAGATAAATATGATTAACTAAATAATTAAACACAATTCTGATTTTTTTAAATTTTAATTTTAAAGGTCAACAAAAAATTATCAAACATAAAATGTCAAAAACTTAACACGAAGAGTTGGAATAAAAATAAACTTTTAGCAATGTTGAATTTATTTTTAGTACATTCTGGAGTTGATGGTCAGCCAGTTTCTTGCAAGGATTTAATAATTTTCAGTCCAATTTATGTAGTAAAACTAGCTGCTGTTCTGAGATTTTTAAGGGTAAAAAGTGTATCGATCAAAAGAAAAGGGTGATTTTAGAAGTTATTGATTCAATGAGTAGATATTTTCCTCACTTGCTTATCCTTAAAAAATTAATTTTCTCCAGAATATCTTCCCCAAGCCTCATGTAAGGATGCATGAGTAATGCAGCCCATGGGCCATCAATTGACTGTCACTGCTCTAGAGAAACAAGTGAATGATTATTAGCAGTTTTCCATTGATGATGATCACCACTTGGCAGTTACCACAAAAAAATTCTTCTAAAGTTCCCTCCAGAATAAGATCTCTTGCAACCTCCAGTAAATTCTGCAATAACCTTGAGCTCAATTTTAGTGAGATTTAAGTACCTAGAGAACCATTCAACTATTCAATAAGCATATTCTTTTTATACCCAAGTTGTTGAGTAGATTAGTGAGCTTGACTACCAAGCCAGTGGATATATCCTTCGGTGTGTGAATAAAATCCTTCGGTGTGTGATTTATGAGAAACCAGGATAAGTAACATAATGCTACTAGATTATCTCTTGGCCTTTGTGTTGGAGAAGCTTTCTTATAATAATTAAAAAGCATTTGTATTAATTATGTAAAGATAAAATTACTGAAAACAGCATCATATGTATAATTCACAATTTTATGTACATTCAGCTAACCTTAGGCGCACGGCTACCACGGTCTGGGTTCAAATTCCAGGGCAAGTCTTTGCATGTATTACAATCTGCCAGTTAGCTGCTAGTTTTGGGATGTGAAAAATTAATAATAATAAAATGGAAACTAGATGGATAATTAAAATTCTATGACTCAATAAACAGATATTTTAGCTTGAAAACTGAAAATCTGTTGCATATGGAAACAATCTCACAGTGAATTGCCAAGTTAGAATCAGACAAAAAAAAAACTAGAGAGGCAATTATGCATGCTTATGCTAAACTGGTAATGCACAAAATGTGGCATCAAATACTAGTTAAATAAACTCCACCCAGTGTTAAGTTCTAAGTGACCCAAAACCTTACTTTAAATGTACAAATTTTCGAGAGAAAAAAAAAATCTCTGAAATTCTGAGAGAATTGTGAAGATAGATCTCCTTCCAATTATGGCTATCTACCATTTACAGGTCATATAAAGAACTAGAAAATAAAATACAAATGGCCATTGGTATATGATATACATTTAAAATTTATACACATGTAACTTCATTACAAAATATTATAATAGGGGAATTGTAAATTTCAAGGATAATTAAAAACAAATCTGGCTTTATCATTAGCTTTCATCAATTTTTTTTAACTGGAAGCAGAAATATCATTTTGCCAATAAAACGTCCCCTTTTTAATCATAGAGGGGAAAATATCCTTTGTAATCTCATTATAAAACAGAAGCAAATTACACATTAGTTGAGCATTGTTACAATAATTAGGTTTTGTCTGTGTTTTATTGATTATTTTGGAAAAATTAAATATTAAGCTGACCTTACTTAGAAGTGTTATTCTATTTTACAAAGCAAACAGTAAACGTTTCCAAACTTCAACGATTTCAGTTAAAAGCTTAAAAGTGAATTTCATATTATATATCTATATACTTTGCATAACATCATAAAATATTTACTTGATGTGTCAAAGCTAATATTTGCATATAAATGTTTTATGCAATTCAGATCAACACTAAGTTCCTACTAAATTTTACCATATATCTCTACAGTTTTACTGTAAATACAGCATTTACCGAAATATATTAAAGAGTAATGCTAAAACATGTGACACATAACCATGAAATTACAAAAACTTCATCAGTGCCAGTGTTTAAACAAAATTATATCAAATTCTCATTTGTGAAATAGATTTTCTGCTGTTTGATGTGAAACTATGGAATGTTTATAAACTGTAAAAATAACCATATTCTGTTCATCTATTAGTGTCCTTTGTATATATATATCATACAGGGTTGTCTGCAATTGTGAGTAAACCTATTTAATCTATACACATTTCTAAGTTCAAAATGATAGTTATTACAACTTAATGCTTTAAATTACTAATATTTTAATTTCATCAATTTCTCCTGTAATTAAAAAATAAACATGCAATTCTACATTAATTCTTATTCTTTAGTACTTCTATTAGTATTTTCTCAAAATGTGTGTCATTTACTAACGTAATCAATATTCTCAAAAAGTTCTGGATTTCATTTATTGTAATATTTTGTTGAATCAGATATGCAATTTTTTAAATGATTTTCAACTTAGGCAAACTCTTAAAACAGATTCAAATTTTAAAAGGTGAACTGACAGTAAAAAAAAAAACTTTAAATCTAAGTCTGCATAATGTATATTCCTAAATTTTAAATTAGTAAAATTATTTACAAGAAACAAGAATTTTATACTGTTATTGCTACCAGATAGCAAAATAGTCATTTCTATTAGTAACACCTCCATTAGCACCCAACAATTTGAACTCCCTTCAACTATGACCTTACTTAAAACAATTGTGTCATCACTGCTTTAATTCAACTGGCAAAGCAATTGGTGTGCAATCAAAAGATCCCATGTTGGAATCAAAGAGGTGGGTTGTTTTGTCCTTTTTTCACATTCGCTTAATGTTAAGACTAAATATCTCATATTTACTAAATTCTTCTAAAATAAATGCTTAACAGGCAAAGAAATGTCATAAAGTTAACATTTCATAAACTGAAATAGTAAAAAGAATGTGAAACAATAACCCTTTTTCTTTTTAACTTATTCAGAGAAATAAGCAACTGGATTATCCAGCAACTGTGTTCCCATTAATGAACTGAGTAATCAAGGAACTACTACACTTGAAATATTAAGCTGTTAAAAATTTGTTTGAAAATGTTTTTATGATCGCTATACACTTTGATGCTCAATAACGTACTTAGCTGTATAGTTAAGCGACCAGAGTTTCGAGTTCCAGATAATGGATTTTGTTTCTGATATATATCTTTCTGTTGAAGTCTTACCTTCATCACAGATGTTCTCTCTGGAATATCAATCTCTGCATCAAGCAACTATTTAAAGATTCAACATATTTATTATATATTAGTAAAACACATATTTGCATTTTTGCAAGCTTCAATTTTAAATTTTAACCAAGGTTAGAGGATGAATACCACATAAAACCATAAAATTATTTATAAAATTAAAAAAAATCGTAAGGGGGTACTATACAGTAAAAGCTGATTAATATTTTTACTTTGTAGTCACATAAATGCACCTTTATTTATTGGTCCAAAACTTTTTAATTTTTGACCTACTCATATTTTATGCTTCCAACTTTTATATCGTCAATATAACACATAAGTGGCAAATTGGTTATCTCTTTCTTGTACCCAAGTTATGTGCAGACATGTAGCAAAGATTAATTATAAGTACCAAAACAATTAAAATGTTTCATCGAGTTATTAACAGTACAAGTTAATATTTCACGTTAAAAGCTCACATTATGTGTAGTGAATTAAACTCAACCATTCCCTGTAATGCCTATCTAGTTAACCCATTTAAACCAGTAACAAAATACAACATATAAAAGTATGATTAGCTTAAAATCTAGCATTTTGAAATTTCATATCTTTACCAGTAGAACATGGAACTGATATAGAATCAATCACACTTAGTATTTTATTGGCACGATTAATATGCTAATATAAACCTAACATAATAGAGTAATAAGATTTTCTCTACACTAAATCTTTACAATGAAATCTAGTTCCTTAAAATAAATTGCTAATAATGTCGAGGCGACTGGGAGACTTTCTTTCATGCCAAAATGGAATTAGAACATCCAACTACAAGCACTGCACAGAAAAAATGGAAACAGCTCAATGTTATCTGAATAGAAAATCACATTCAGAGCTCAGCACCTTCAATATGATTTTTAATGAGTCTATTTTGTCATAAAATGTCTAAATGAATAAATATATCAAAATTTGGTAAGTTCTCAAATCTATCAAAATTTCGAATTTAAACAATATTTGTTCAGAATTCAAAGAGTTATGAACATGGGAATATTTAACAGGCTACAAAAAAATTTAACAATAAAACAAGAGATCAGTACCAGGTGCACTGCACCTGATACTCTACTAGAGTCAGCTATTATTGTTGATCTCTTAACTGTTTTAATATTTTAATTATAATTTGGGGCCAATTTTTACAGCTGTTAAATATTCCAGCATTCATAATTCTTTGAATACTGAACAAATATTGTTTAAAATCGAGATTTAGATAGATTCGATTGAGATCTTTATCCTTAGATGTATTTTTCATTAGTAATCATATTGAAGAAGTTATTAAGCTCTGAATGTGATTCTCTATTGCGATAACATGGAACTGTTTCCTTTTTCTGTCCAGTACCTGTATATTCATATTGTAAGAAATATTTACTTGACAAGCACTGAACAGATCAAGAAGGCATTTTGATATATTAGTATTTAATATAATTTCCAATTAAGTTTCATTTTCCCAGAAATACATTTTTTTTGCTAAATTCATATCTATCGTTTGCAACTGTTAAGCACTGTACAAATTATGTGTATAATATTAAAAATGAATTACATGAGTTACAGAAAAAAAAGTTTACTATAAAAAATGCTGCATTACTTTATTGAAAGAATATGTATATATATAATTCAGATATATTGGTGTAAAATATTTCAACAGGATTTCAAAATATTTTATGCAGAATTTTGCATGCTTGATAAATATGCATATTTCTTTCTGGAAATGCTTTTTGTCATAATGTGGGTAAATTTAATAAATATCAATTAGCAGTTGGCACTAATGGTATTACAGAATTTCCATGGAATATGTCACACCATCATAAAATAATATTACACATGTATTAGTGTGCATCCACAAGTTCACTGACACACCATAACAAAAAATCTTGTAATTACAGATATTAAAATTCTTATACACATTACTATCTTACTGTACAATATAGCTCTTAATTATAACTTTGCAAGTACATTATATTAAAATGTAATAATTCACAGTATTTTTTAGAAAAAATACATAATTTAGCAGAAGAAATCATGACAAGCCTGTTACATTTTTACTTTTTATCAGAAAGGCCCATTTACAAACAAAGCACAAATATCTCCAAAGACTTATTGAAAGTACTCCAATCAGAATATCTACAATACCTTAATAATGGTTTGAATTTTTAAAACATGCATTTTTAATGAGCTTAATAAATAAAACAGTGATCAAATATCACTGAATTTTGTACAACAAATAGGGCCAACAATACAGATATAAAAGTATACAAAATAAACTCTCTGCCTTGAGGCTTGACATGACTCACTCGTCGACAGTCCGACGTATTGCTCTGTACATAGTCAACAGCATGTTCACCCTATACAAGGTGGTGACTGATCATCTCAAACGGTGAATTTAATGTTATTTACAAGTGAAAGACAATAAAACAATCGCTCTGAAATGACTTGTATACATGCACAAACAACTACTATACAAAGAATATGATGGGAGATGTGTTAGGAGGAACACTGAACCTCTTCCGAGTGAGATGAAGAATTAGCTGCAGCTGCTCCAGCTAGAAAAAAAAATTGGTATTATAAATAACAGTAGTACTAAAGAAACACTAAAAACAACTGTGGCTGATTTCAATCACTTTTATTCAGTCCTTAGTTATACTCTTCTATTCAAACAAATTGTTATTAGTTTTTATTATGCTTAAAAAGTTCCATAACCTTTCACATAATGGAAATTAAGACAAAAATAGAAGTTTACACATATCTCAGCTTTCAAACATATTATGTCATTTATTCACTTTTAGTTGGTATTAATTTTCTCTAACCTTTAAATTATTATATAAGATCTGTTGTTGATTCTACTGAAATTTGATTAAAACACCCTTGAACATCAAATTTAAAGAAAAATATTCTTGAGCTGGGTGAGATACAACCTGCAAGCTTCTAGTACAGGCATGGCCAACATACGGCCCGCGTAATGAATTTATGTGGCCCACGAACAATTTTTCAATATTAGCATTTAGCTTCTAGTAATTAATCGAATGAATTCTCGATACTTCTATATTGTTTAAAAAACATTCCATTATAAAGAAAATCTTATTATTATCAAAAATTATTATCAAGATTGAATGATTTGCATTTGGAGGCTGTGTTAAGAATAGCTACTACAAGTATAGAACCAGATATTAAAAAAATAATAAGCGATGCAAACCACCTCACACGTCGCATTAGTTATGTTAATTTGTTGTATTGATTTACTTAAAATTATTCATAAACAAATTTCATAATAAAATTTTGTTTACTTAAAGAAATAAGTGTTTCGTTTAACATTTTTCAATTTTAATATTTCGTCCAGCCCGTGAAAATATTTTTTTTTCCAATCCGGCCCGCGGGCAAAAACAGTTGGCCATGCCTGTTCTAGTAGCATGTTAGGTGCTCTGACCACCAAATTACCACTAATGGTATGAACTTTCTGGCAGCAGTACACAATCATATTATTACATGAAGGCAATGACTTCCATTTCCACAGCACCACAAAGATAGACAGATAAATTATATTACGAATATACTTGGTAATTATAATTAATGATCTGATGTTGATGCAACATAAATTTCATGAAAATATTCTTGAACATCAAACTAAAAATTAGAGGAAAAACTGTCTTGAGCTGGGTGGGATACAAACTCATGACCTCTTGATAATTGTCAGAGCACCTTACATTAGATAAATTGGTAGTTCAAGAACTTTCAGCACCCTGGATACTTTCCAGAATGCAATACATAAAGTAAACTAAAAGTAGATTAAATTGAACATTAATCTAGACTTGAAGTTTTTTCTAAATCAATTCCTTTTAACACATAATTTAAAATCTCCAACATATTTCTAAGTATTTTAAAGTTGATATTTTTGATAAGTTAATTATTATGACATATAATACTTTCTTGAGAAATGTTTAGAGTTTCAAAAACCTTTGGTTGCTAGCTTTGTTGATTTCAAAAAGGCTTCCGACTCTGTTGATCGACATAATTTGTGGTTGATTGTGAGATCATATTGTATAGAAGTTAGTTAACATAATGAAAGTTCTCTATAATAACACTGAGTCGTGTGTGAGAGTTGGTAAGGCTTGTAGCAATTGGTTTAGCATTACTTCTGGTGTTCGACAAGGGTGCATTTTGTCTCCTTTTCTCTTTAGCTTGGTTATTGATTATGTTATGCGAAATTCACTTCAAGGGAAAGATTTTGGCCTTAAATGGACTGGAGATACGAAAATTTCTGATTTAGATTATGCTGATGATTTAGCCCTTTTGGCACATGATTTTGATGAGATGAACTCTTTCATTCGAGCTGTTGATGAAACTGGTAGTAAGTAGAGTAGGTTTGGTTATAAACAGAGAGAAAATTAAAGTGATGAAAATTGGTCAGGCAGGCTGTGATTCAGTTAATCTGAATGGTTGCAGTCTTGAGCAGGTGTCACAGTTTAATTATCTTGGGAGCTATGTAACTGATACTGGTGATGTGCGGCATGAGATTAACAGACGAATAGGTATTGCTGCCGGGACTTTTAAGAATCTATGGAGATTGTGGAGAAATAGGCGTATACACCTAAAGACTAAAATTAGACTGTATAATAGTTTGGTTCTTTCTAGGGTTAGTTATGGTAGTGAAACTTGGACACTTTGTAAACAAGATAACAGGAAACTAGATGCTTTTGATTCCAGATGCTTACGTAGTATGTTGGGTATTAGGTGTTTTAACTTTGTAACTAATGCTTAAGGAGATCTGCAACCTCCTTTAAGCAGCATATTGTGCAGAGAGAGACTCCGTTGGTTTGGCCATGTTGCCCGTATGAATAATTATAGATTGGCGAATAGGGTTATGAACAGTGTGCCTAAAGGCCTCAGAAAGAAGGGGAGACCTAGGATGCGGTGGGCAGACAATGTCAAACAGGACCTTGTTAGAATTGGTGTGCAGTGGCCAGATGCAGTAGATGTAGCTCAGGATAGACTTGCTTGGAGAACTAAATTGCACAATCTGGTTGGACCTCCGTAGCCCATGGCTGCATGATGATGATGATGATGATGATGATGCTTTTAACCATCAAAAACACAATAGAACCCCTACTAACAGCTTAAGTCCAAACGTTTCAATGCAATGTTCATACATGCATTTTGACACAAAAAATGTTAACCAAAACAAATTCTTATTGCTGTTTTCTAACATTAATTTTAAATAAAAATGTATTTCCATATTTTAATGTGTAAATATATGTCAAAAAAATTTTAAAAAGTGAAACTTTGTACTAAATATGAATCACAGAGATTTAACACATTTTTTAACATTAGTATAGCAATGTGCAGAGGATAAAAGTATTTGATATTTACCTGCTTCTTTCTCTTTCTTCTTGGCTTTTTTCTTTCTACGGTCAATTAACGCAACTTCTGTTTTTAATGACATATAAGCTCTTCTTAATTCAGACAGCTTCTCTTGCAGGATAGCAATTCTTTTATCTGAATCTTTATAATCATCTGCAACAGAAAACACATGGATATTTAATAAGAAATCCATATTACATACACCTGTTTCTATGCATACATGCAAAATAAATCCACTTTCATGTTTAATATCTGAAATAATCAATTTTACTAGATGTTGTATTGTTTTACTCCTTCTTAATCATTAGCTTGTTATTAACAAGTGTGTTGCTTGGCTATAATGAAAGCATGCCAGATTTAACCTAAGATTCTCAACTTTGTCATAGTTCCAATTTTATCGATACCCTGCTCTATCAGATGAAAAGGAGGTACTGATAAACTTAGGCCACTGGATAGGATGTCAAGCAACAGTTTCCACCTCGAGTTGCTGAAACCCCTTTCTACCTGTCATGAAAGACAATGCTGCTTTGATGGGAGGTAAGGTCTTCTACAGGATTTTAGCAATGAGGGGAGGGGGGGAAGCAAAATAATAAAATATATGAATGCTATATATTTTTATTTCAAATGTGTCTTATTTAATATCAGCTTATATTAAATAATAACTCAAATTCACAGATCCTAAACCCCACACTCATAATCAGGATATATTGAATACAACAAAATTAGCATAAATAAAAAGTCAACGACTAAGTAATTTTCACATTAAATTATGTTCATTTCTCAGGATCTAACATATTCTTCACTTGAGTAGCAATATATCATTTTTATAAGAATATAAAGAGCTTGTCTACATTTCACACAAGCTTCAATTGGTTTTGCCCTGAGCAGTACTTATGCTACACAACAGGCTTAACAGTCCTGGTTGGAAATGGAGACCCCCAAGACACAGATTTGTTTGAGGCATATAAAATCCTATTATCTAGGCCATTTACAAGATTTTTTGCTGTGCCCACAATAAGGCTCTTAGCATATTTAAGAAGGGAGACATAAATAATCTTTAAAAAGAAATTAAAACAGCAAGATTGCAGACAAAATCAGAAATTTGACTTAATAAACAACGGGAAACTGTTGGCTGAAGGAAACTCAAAATTCTGATTTTCATCAGCATTTTTTGGGCTTGCTAACATCTCATCTGATGGATGGTAGCCTTTCCAATCTGAGTAGTGTCATTTTCCCCCCAAGAGTAGGAAAGAGGAGAGCAGAGATAATCTCAAGTGGAATAGATGGGATCTAAACTCAGGAACTTCATGATATGGAGCCTTGAAGGTCACAAAAAGAGCAATTCTGAGTCCCTCATTAAATGCAATTTAATGCATTGTACTTATTAAAATATTTAAGAGTTACCAGAAAATTTCACAATTTACAAAAACCAATATTAAAATTCTTTGAATATCCTACACACTGTCAGCCCTTAATTAGAAAATCAATAATCACTATTTATACATTACTAGCAGATTTACCCAGCATTACAAGGTCTCTCTAAATTATATATATAGTATATAGCGCAAATACACAGTCGTATCAGAATAATATGACCACCCACAGAATCACAGTGTACCCGCCCAGGCGGGTCACAGAGTGCACATAACAAGGCCGACCACACAGAGATATAAGCAGCCGGCCAGGACAGATGATCCATAGTGCATAATGTGAGCACAATGGGCAGAAGTATTGATTTGATGGACATTCAAAAAGGAATGATCATCAGCTACTGTGCCAAGGGTCATCTCGGAAACAGCAGACTTCATGGGCTGTTCATGAAGTGCTGTAGTAAGGGTGTACCAAGAATGGACCATTGGCACACAGAGTACCTCCAGATGTCATAACTGTGGAACCACAACCCACAACACAAAGGCCACATTGACTGGTAAAGGGCAATCGATGCTCAACAGTGCAGCAATTGACCACTCAAATGAACGCTGGGGCACCCAGGTACATGTCCCTGATAACAGTAGCGTGAACCCTGTTACACAAGGGTCTTCAGAGTCGACACTGCGAAAAGGCACTCATGCTAACCAAGGTCCTTTGGCAACAGTGGAAAAAAGTTGCCTTCTCCAATGAATGAGGTTTTCTACTCCACAGAAGTGATGGGCGGTGGCAGATACAGCATCAGACACATGAGAACCAACACCTGGACATGCTTGTCAGTCAAGTACAGGACGGTAGTGGCAGTGTGCATGTCTGGGGAGTTTTCCTGGTATGATCTGGGACCGCTGGTACCACTGGATGGGTCCCTGAACGCCAATGGCTACCTGTCCATCCTTGCTGACCACATGCATCCCTTCACGTTGAACATTTACTCTGGTGGTGATCGTGTCTACCATCAGGACAATGCACCCTGCCATGTCACTGAACATGACCTGCCAGGAACATGACAGTGATGTCCCATTCTCCCTTGGCTGGCGAAATTGCCCGACCTCAATCCCATAGAACACTTGTGGGACCATTTGGATTGACAGGTTTGGCATGCGGACCCACAACCACGTCATCTCTGGAACCTCCGTGCCCTGCTGGAGTCCGAATGGGCACATGTGCCTCTGGCAACCTTAGGGCCTCATTGCCTCCCATGGCGCATCCGGGCCAAGGGTGGTTATTCCCATTATTAGGTAGGTGGTCATATTATTCTATGACTGTACTCCACATTATAAAATTTCAGTTGATATAAAACTCGTTTAAATCAACTCTGATGAGATTTTCCTCTCTCTCTTTGGATGGGAGTGGCTTAGTTGGTAGACACCAGGCTCGTAATCTGCAGTTTCCAGGTTCAAGTCCCAGCTGTGCCAGCAGTGAGTTCTTTAAGTGTCTCAGAGTGTCTCTTTAAACCTCCCTGCCCATGGTCAGTAGGGGACACTGATGGGTTTGGAAAGGCTACCAACCATCAGATGGGACATTAAGCAGTGGCCCCATGTGTGGGAGAGCCATACCCTGTGCACATTAAAGCCCTTAACTTTTTTACTTTTATTAGGATGGCCTAGATGAGAGGCTACTGTCTATCTCCCAAGAGCTGTTTAGTGGGTCCCCTCCCCCTACCTTCTCTGAACCTTTGGGGTCCTTGTGACTTGGCCATTTAGCCCACTGTATGAAAAAAAGTGCCACTCAAAGGTAAAACAACCCCCACCCCTTTTTTTTTTGGGAAGGGTGGGGGAGACATCATTTGAAGTAGTCAATGATACTTCTTATATCAGTGTCTTTCATTTGGGATATAAAACCTATAAGGCTAAGCAAATTTTTATGTATTTTTCAATTTCGGTTGGGGATGTTCTGGGGCCAAACCCTTACTTTGCTCAAATTACAATGAGAGGAAGCTGCACCTCTTTTTCTACACACCTTTTTCTCACTCTCCCCTTTTTGGGACAAGTGAGAAAAAGTTAAGGGTTCTCATCAAGTGGTTCTCAAAAGGTGTGCCACGAGATTCACTGTGTTGTGAAATTTTGGATGATATTGCAGAAAAAAGGAAATTTATAAACCATTTTGTTGCTACTTTCAGTCCCTGATTCTTCATTTAACTTTTTCCATTTAACCACAAACTTCTCCATATTAAATCTTAATGTTAAAACCAAAATTAACACAAAGCATGCCCATAACACATACACCATATGCATTAACCTAATTAACCAATATATGTCAGAATTTGAATTGAATAGCTCTGCATTTATGAACAACTCCACAGAAATAGTTATTACTGAAGGCAAACTGCATGTGCATGAATCTCCTGTAGTGTTGCAAACTTAAATTTTTAGAGTGCCACGAGTATTCACAATGATAGTGTGCAGTGAGCAAAAAAATTTTGAGAATCACTAGTTTATATGTTTACACTGCTTTTAAGCTATGATAAGAGGAAGCTGTATGCTGAATTTGGTAATCCTAGCTCTTATTGCATTTACAAAGAGTCTAACTTTTTTGGGGGTAGGGGGGTAGGAAGTAAGCCTGGGAGGATTAACTTTGACAAAAGAAAAAAACTCTCCTTAATCTCATGGAAATTTGGTTGCAACTGTTTAAGAAGTTTCAAATTCATAGCAAACATATATAAAGGTGTTTGTCTAAGAACTTAGGGGTAGAATTAAAATTAAATTTTAAAGCATAAACTGCATTTAAAAAAATCATGCTTAACATCATGAAAATAAAGTGGAAAGATTTATGTTTAGCATTTGTAGTGGTCATATAACATATCAGTGTAAACAAAACGAGCAAGGAAAATGGAGAAAAACTAGTTGAAAAATATCTTAATAAGGTATCATAGTAGAATAGTATCATAGTAGAATCATTCATAGTAGAATAGTTGTATTAAGCACTGTAATTTAATATATTTGTAAGCTAATATTATATATGCTATGTAAATAATGGCTCTGTCTTCCGAACCTTATTTTCTTGTAACATTTCATGTAATTTATGCACCTGCTTTTTCACATATAAAATTAGAAGGGATAAAAAGATGTGCAAATTACTTAAGATTTCATGCTACAAATATACTGTAAAAACAATTATTATTTTGTGCAGAAATGTGGAGGGATTAAAACCTAAAAAAAAAAAAATTATTGTTTGTACTTACGAAGAGGAACATAGAAGTTAAACTTGGAAGGCCTTGGAGATGTATGAGTTGTGCCATCACCTGATACTGCAAGATGCTGTGCAACTTGTGGAAAACTTGCATTCTGCATGGAAGCACTTCCTTGTGGTGGAGAATTGGCAGCAGTTGCAGAATTGGCACCAGATGAATCATATCCATCACGATTTTCACCTTCAAAATAATGCAATACATTAATACTTAGTAGCATTTACAAAATACATATTAACCAAAAAAAACTTCAGTATTCTTAGATATGTCACTTCAAATATAAAGGCCTGAATGATTAAGCTGAAATTTACATTTGTACTTCTGAAATATAAAGATTTCTACATCAGTTACAAAACTATAGATTTCTGAGTGCATATATGAATATTTTGATACGGTATAAATAGTTTTGTGATTCACCACACAATAACATCTTATGTTCCTTTTAGTCCTGAATCATGTAAATACAGGTCCCTCTTGTGAGATTAGTTTGGGAAGTAAACGATTGTTTCTACTGGCTTAAAGGATTAAAAATGCTATGTATCTGTTATCCCTTATTGGATTGGATTGTTTTACCTCTGAGCGGCACTTTTTTGCCCACCATGGGCTAAATGGCCAGGCCACAAGGACCCCGAAGGCTCAGAGAAGGTTGGGGGAAGGACCCACTGGAACAGCTGTTGGGAGACAGATGGTAGCTTCCCGTCAAGGCCATCCAGCGTGTTCTTTAACGTGCACAGGGGATGGCTCTCCCACACACGGGGCCACGGCTTAACGTCCCATCCGACAGATGGCGGCCTTTCCAAGCCCATTGGTGTCCCCTACTGACTGTGGGCAGGGCGGGGAAATTTTGCGGAGATAAATCTCAATGCTGACCCAGCTGGGACTCGAACCTGGGAACTACAGATTACGAGCCTGGCTTGCTACCGACTGAGCCATCCCCGCCCCTACTATCCCTTATTGAAGAGACAACATAAATTTAATATATTGATGTCAAATGAGCATTACTAAACACTAACATAAAAATTAAAAATGTTTGAAATCAACAATGAAAAAATGACAAAAAAAAAACTACTCTTTACAGACAGACATAAAATGTTATTTCCCCTTAACTGACAAGCTACTGTAATGGGGCTAATGAACTTAGCTTTTCAGATTTGGATTTGACCTGAGCTGTAGATTGAAATCAAATATATGTTTTTTTATTGCTGTATGTTATTTGAACAAAAAACTAAAAATTTAGAAAAAGTTAAATATATGATGGATTTAATACAACTTGGGGCTAGAAGTGATTCATTCTGAATTTCGATGCCTAAACTTTATATTCTTTGAAATACTTTATAAAATTTCTTTTACATTTACCTTTTAGTTATATATTTTCCTTTTTCATTTAATTTTTTTTAAGCAAAATAAATTTTGGAAGCATTACTTCTCTAATCTTAGTTTGCTGTTTGCTCAAAATCTAAGAATATGCATTATTTCAGATTATTACAGAATAAAGCACTAATATAAATATTATGAACTATTTATATTAGAATAAAGAAATAATTTAGAAAGAAAAAAGGAAAAATTATTGGGTTTTTAAAAAAAAAAGTTTTGCTGAAGTTAAAATGGAAAAAATAGAGTTGGGTAGTTTTACCTCTGAGTGGCACTTTTGTGCATGCAATGGACTAAATGACCAAGTCACAAGGACTCAGAGAAAGTTGAGGAATGGGATTAAACAACTATTAGGATACAAATGGAAACCTCCTGTCAAGGTGGGGTGGGGAGTGGCTCAGTCAGTAGTGCATCAAACTCACAGTCTGATGTTCCCAGGTTTAAGTCCAAACTGGGTCAGTATTGAGCATATTCTCTAACAATCCCTGTTCTGCCCTCAGTGAGAAAATGGACACTGTTGAGCTTGGAAAGTCTGCCAACTGTTGGATGGGTCATTAAGCCATGTCCCCATGTATGGAGGACATCATTAGTTATTAAACAGCAGCAAACTAAGAAATTAATGAACTGCACCTTGTAGCAGTAAACACGTATCCAGTGGATCCCCTTCCTCAACTTTCTCTGAGCCCTTGGGACCTGGCCATTTATATCATATTGTGTGCAAATAAAGTGCTCTCAGAGGTAAAACAATCCAACTCCTGTTAGTTTATCCAGCATGGGCTTTAACGTTCTATATTTAATGTTTCATAACTACAAGGTATGGCTCTCCTGAACATTCCATCAGACAGGCAGCAACCTTTCCAAGTCCATTAGTGTCCTTTTTCTCACCAAGAACAGGGTAGGAGTTAGCAGACATAAATCTCAACATTGGCATAGTTGTGACTTGAACCTGGGAACTGCAGATTATGAGTCTGGAACACACTCAACCAAACTCCCACTCCAAGTTTGCAATTAAAAAAAAAATGCTTCTAAAATTTTTTTATCTATCTTTGTTTTTTTTGAATTGTGCAATTTTATTCATCGAAATAAATGTTCTTTCTTTTGTTTTACGATATGGCATATTTCTGTTTGTTAGTTACTTCAAGGTGAAGTTCCAAAGCTGTTTTCTGAAAACATTTCGAAATTAACTTGGCCACCAGAATGAGATGTTTTATAAACCTGATATGTCAAGGGTTAATAAAAAAATACATTGCTGTAACTGTAGAAAACAAAAAACATGAAAAGAAATTTAAGTTTGTAATTGAAACAGTTACTACATATTTGTAATACTAGCACCATAGGCTGGTCAGTTGTTTGTTTGGGGTTTTATGGCACATCATAAGCTCAGGCTTTAATGCACCACAGGTCTGGTGTGGAGATATCTGCTATGCCAATTGTTACAAGTTGTTTAGTAAATACACAACAAATCACAGTTGAATGCAGGGAAACTTTTAAAAAAAACTATCAAATTCTTTTCAAACTTTGAATTTTTGTATGATCAATGATGCCGTATATTTATAAGCTACTGTAATAACAATACACACAATTCAACACAAGTCGAACAAATATGAGCAAAGATAACATAATTAAAAATTAATATAATAGGTCTATATATCTATAAGCAATTATAATGACTAAGTGCAAGATTTCAATTGAGAATAAAATCTGCTACAATATAAACTTCAAAACCATTTAATAGCTGCTTCATACAATCAAAAAATTTGGTATTTTATCCAAATATTATTAAATTGATTATAAACTAAGAAATTTATGAACTGCACCCTGTAGCAGTACAGTATTTTGCAAATCTATGATTGTTTCATTTCTTAAATTTTGTCCAAAACTAATTTTAATTAGTAAAATTAACCCATTAAATAATTTAAAAAAGTACAGAAAAAGTAAAATAGAAGTGAAACATACACTGCATAAACTGTCCCCTACAAACAAATAATTTTTTTTTGCTAATTTTTCATACTGGGACACTTTATACTGGTTGAACATAATTTATGGTTTGTTCAAAAGAATGTTTATCCTAATTACAGAAAATTTCATAAAAATCATCAGCTCCCTTTTGGGAAAAAAATCACCATATAGTAAATACCCTAATTATTGTATCACAGGACTCAAATTCACAGGGAAATGTCAATATCAATCCTTAGATAGAAACATTCCCAAATATAAATTCTCAAAATAGTTTCAACCATTCAAGTTCTAGAGGTTTAACAGGGAGCATTGCAAAAAATCACTTTTCCGAATTCAGGGATACTTAAAAAATGCATTTCTAATAATAACACTTGATATAAAAACATTTTTTTTTCACAATGGATTACTTTCTCTACTTTGCATTGAGAAAATAACAGAATGAAAAAGAACAACATTAAAATTAAAAATAAATAAAAACTGCTCTACATTGAACACAATGGTATGAATACTGACATCCAACTTTTCATACATTGTAGCACTGTTTAGTAGCTCAAATGTCACTTTCAAATAACTCTAGTACTATTTCAGCTACATAAGAAATGTCGTGCAAATATAACTGGTAGTCCCAGCTGCAAGTAATTTCTTATGTGGAAAAAGATGTGTCCTTTGGAAGATGAAAATAAAAAAAAATAGCAAATACTATTCTTGATGAGAAATACAACTAGAAGACCTTTCAAGAAAATATTTGTGACAGCTTATGATTGATTTTTTACTCAGCTTTGTCAAACTGAATATAAAAGTTCAATTGAGTTTTTTTTTTGTTTATATAATTAAATGTATCAATTTCAATATTGTGTTGAGACAAAAACCTGCATTACTGTGCAGACATAATAAAACAAACTACATCTAGTATGTGTAAACAGATAATACACACAGAGGGCCAGATCTAGGGTGGGGGCCAGTGTCATGCCCCTCCACCAGAACAGGGTTCCAGATCAATCTTACCCCTTCACCTTTTTGTTTCTGCAGATCTGGGCCAGCACAAACAGGTCAAGAAAAATATATTTTCACTGGAACTAGTGCATTAGGTTGGTCTCAACATTTGTAATAGAAACTGTATTGCTAAAATACTTTTGCATTCTTGAGTTTGGTCGAGTTGAATTTATGGATTTTTACTATTGCTATTGAATCAAACTTTTTTTTCTTAGCATTAATAGTAATCAATGTGGACAAGACATAGTTCAGTTCTTAGTTACAGAGGTCCAAAACTTATAGATACTGGCAGAAAACTTATTCGGTAAGTATTGCAACTTTAAATGGCTATAAGCAAAATGGAGCAACTGCCTATAATTATTTAAAATTCACTAAAAGGTTGTGGCAAAGGTAGACCAAATTAAAAGCACTTCCCTTCTTTGGGTTTACAAGGAGCATTCACGACAATAACAAGATAGGAGGTTGAAATATGCAAAGACTAAGATATCCTTCACTGTAACCTTTTTAAAATACATGTATTGTTGTTGCAGCATATGACTAAGGTACTTTATATGGGGTTATTAAACGAGTTGCACTATAACAGATAATTATAAAATCTTGATACAATATTCAGTAAGCAAGCTAATTTGGTACCTATATTTGGTATTCAGCAACCTCCTTATTGTAATAAAATGAAAACAGTAATCTGATAATGTTAAGATGCAATATTTTTCTTAATATGAAATATATTTCAGTAGTCAATTTATTCTGCAACAACAATTTTAATCATTAGTTTTCTTTTTTCAACAATGATACAAATATGACAACACATACAAAATTGGGCATAAATTGCTTTACATGGAAAAATTTTAAACTGAAAAGCTATAGCATTTCAAGAATAGGATTATTTATAAACTGGTTGTCAAACTCAAATATCAACACACAGTTGCTAAGGAGGAAAAAATTGTAGTAACAATAAAACAAATAAAACTATTTTTGTCATGTCAATATTTTCCTAGAAAAGTGACCTATGCCCAAATTGTATTTTGATGTTCATTCACTTACACCAAGAAAGTCAATATTATTTAATTGTTAGTGTAAATATTACCTTTAGAGCTCCTGCAAAGGATGCTTTTGTGTCTTCCATGCCCAGGTTTGGTGATTTCTGACATGCTATGCAAACGTTTATTTTTCTTTCTTCGTTTTGAAGGAGATGCTTCATCACTTTCACTTTTCTGTCTCTTCAAAGAAGCTCGTGATGATGTCTCCTTAGGTTTTTCTGGAACTGATTTACATACTGCAAACGCCAGTGTAGCAGCAGCACGATATTCCTCACTTTCTGTGACTTCAGTCCTATTTGGCTCACAGTGGAAACTATCAGATTCACCTTCCCCAGATTCCCTTCCTGAACGTGTGCTTTCAGGATCTTGTAGTGAAAAAGATTCTCTTTCGTGCGATGGAGAACTTGAAAGTAGAGATTCTGTGCTTGACGGAGTTGTTGGTGGAGTGTTATCTAAAACAGCACAAGTCTCTGGATCATGCTTACCAATCATCTCCAACACTTCTACACCATCAGGCCTATATGCATCAACATTTACATGATCCATTTTTTCAATGTCAGAGCTTGTTTGCCCAGTTAAACTACTGTTTTCTTCTATACTAGAAGAACCTGAAGTGTCTTCTGGAACTGCACTAATTCCCACAGGACTTGCAGGGACTTTTTCTTCACAGAGCAAGAAAGACATATCAGGGTCATCACTTTTTGAATCTTGTCTATGTAAAGTGTTACTAATAGAAGGTGGTATTTCAAAGCTGCCTAATTTTCCATCATGTTCTTTAGAAATTTCTTTCAGTAAATCTTTGCTTTCACCTGCATCATCTGAAGATGAGCTATCTTTCATTTTGATTTTCTTCTTTTCTTTTTTCTTCTCCTTTCTGGATAACCTATTTTGTTTATCTGCATCAGTCTGTCTTGAAACAGATTCTTTTTCTGAATCAGAATCTAAGTTGTCCATATTAATGTGAACTTTCTTTTTCTTCTTGATTCTTTTATCTGAAATTTCACTTTTTTTGTCACTACCAAATTTATCTTTATTTTTCTTTCCTTTCTTCTTTTCTTTCTTTGATGATTCAAGCTTTGCCTCTCCAATGTCTTCATTCTTCCCATCATTCTTATTAAACTTCTTTTCATCCCTTTTCTTTTTCTCCTTTTTCTTGATCTTTTCACTGATAGAATCTTTCCCTTCCTCATCTTTTAGTTCTGCTTTCTTTGAAGAATCACTACTTGGATCATCATATTTTGTAAATCGCTTTTTATTTTTATTTTTCTTCAACTTTTTTGATTTATTCTTTTGCTCAGGGTCTTTTAACTTATCATAATCATCATGCTCAGATTTTGATTTCTTTTTGGATTTGCCTTTTCCTTCTTTTTCAATGCCTTCCCCTAAATTCCCCATCTTCTTATCTTGTTTTGAACCTTTAGTTTTCTTTCGTTTTGTTTCTTTTTTGGAACCACCTGAAAAGCATTCAGTTTGATCTAAATTTTCATCTTTACAAGCTGCTTTTTCAGATGAGTGTGTTTCAAGAAAAATATCAGCTACTTTACCCAAAGTTATATCTTGCTCTACAGTAATGAAATCTGGTGGATTCTGAAATTTATCATCAGTTGGTAAAATTATGTGCTCTGTGTTGCTACATTCAGGAAGTGACTCTTTTACTTCTTCTTTAAATTGTTCTTCCTTCACATCAATTATTGTTTGCTTCTCTTGATTTATTTTAATACTATTTACAGGCAATTCATTATTATCAGAATTAACATCTGTATCTATTACTAATATGTTCTGTTCAGCTTCCTCCGTGGGTTCCTTATTTTCCAAGTTAATAGAAGCGAAGCTCATGCCATTATTTTCATTAGCAGTAGCTACACATTCTTCCTGTTTAGATTTATCTTCACTCTGAGCATCATGAATAAGTTTCAGTGATAATGTTTCCTCTTTCATCTTTAATCTTTTTTCCAAATTTTGGAATACCTCTTCAACAAAATTTTGTTCAACAGATCTTTTAATCTGTTTCTTTTCCTCAAGAGCAGAATTATTTGTCGTAATTGAAATATCAGGAACAATTATTGGAAATTCTGCCATTTGTGGGGGTGGAGATTCAGGAAATAGGAGAGATTCTTCTTGGCATTCTAAATCAGTAGGTGGCTCAGCTGAAGGAATTGCTTTTGCCACTGAAGCAGCAACAGCTGCTGCTAATTCTATCACAGAATTGTGCAGCTCTTCACTTCTTTCTTCTTCTGTCATCTCATCACATTTCTTTTCATGCATTTTCTGCTGAGCATTTCCAACTTCTGCTATTTCTATTGGTGGCATAATATCTGTAAGTTTTTGGGTAATGGTTTCTTTAAAACTTGGCATTTCAGGAATTGATATTTTAGATTCGGAAAATAGCTCACAGTTGACTTCAAAATCTTTTGTAACAATCGAATCTTCAGTCTTAGTTTTGGAATCACATTTACCATCAGAAGTATCAAGAATTTGTAAAGAACTAAAAGATTCTGATCGTCTCATTCTTCTTCTTTTACTTGTTCGAAGTAATTCTTTTGGTGGATCAGTACATATATTTGATTCTTTATCCCTCTCTTCTGTATTTTGAATACAATGGATTTTCTTGCTAGCTAGTTCTGCTTCTTTTTTACTGATAGTAACAGAAGGATTTTCGTATTTATCTTCAGTAAATTCCTTTTCCTGTAGTAAACCATGGCATTCTTCAATGGAACTTGTTTCATTCAAGTCTTTTTTTACACTTACAGAATTTTCTACAATATTCTCAATGATCAAATGATTATCTTTAAGCTCTTTTTCATCATTTCCATCAGTTCTTTGTTTTGTATCTGTATTATGATTAACAATTTTGTCCTGTTCATCTTTCTTTGTTTTGATTTCATTTTCTAAAATATCGTTCTGCTCTTTACCATCTAAATCAGAAATACACATTTCTCTATAATCTTTACTCTCAACTACATCTTTATTTTCACTGCATTCACTCTTTTCAGTTTCATCTTTTGTTTTAACATCTTCCCTTTCTTCTACAACTTTCATTTCTTTGTCCTTTTTTGTACTAAAATCTTTTTCACCCTTAGTATCACACAATTTTTTGTTTTCTTTTGAATCCCTTTTCTCGCCATCACTTTCATGTGCATTTATCTTTTCAGCCAGATCACTATTTTCTTTTTCTGGCTTCTCAGATATATCTTTCTTTTCCTTAACATCTTTTTTCTCTGTTGCAATTTTACTCTCTTTGGAATCTATTTTTCCAAAGGTATCATTATTTTCCCTAATGATGTTTTCCTCAATTGTATAATTTTCTTCCATTACAATTTTCTCATTTATTTCATTTGCATTTTCATTACTTTCCTTTTTTACAGAAACTTTTGATTCAATACTGAGTCTGACTTCAGTTTGATTTTTATCTTTAATGTATTTTTTCTCGTCTAAATCCCTTCTTTCTTTGTTGTCAGCTTTCTCAACTACCTCATTCTTTTCCCTGCTTTCAGATAAGTCTACTTCTTCTTTAAGTTCTTTTCTCTCTCCAATTTCTGTCTTTTCCTTAACATCTTTTTTGTCACTTGCATTTTTCTTCAATACATTTTCTTTCTTTTCTTTCATATTTTTCTTTTCTGTTTCTTTTTTCTCCATAGCACTTTTTTTATCTTCAACACCTTTAGTTGTTCTTTGATCACTTTTTGTTGTCAATTCTTTCACTTCTTTTCTAGGTTCATCTTTTTTAAGTTTCATTTCTTGTCCTTTAATTTGTTTTTCATCTTTCTGACCTCTTTTCTTGTCTAAGCTGACAGAAAATTTTCTTTTCTCAAATTTTGGTGTTTCTTTCTTGATTTCTTTTTTGATTACATTCTTATCTTCTTCCAGAGGCATAAGTTTTTCTTCCTCTTCTTCCTCCTTCTCTTCCTTTAAATTTCTTGGCTGGTGATCATCCTCATCATCTGTTCCTTTATCTTCCTTGTCACTAAAATCCTGAATTTCTGATTTCGGCAATCTGGTTGGTCTTCCTATTTCTTTCAAATCCTCATCAGGTTCCGAAAGCATATGTTCTACATCACTTTCAGAATCCTGAGATGTATCAGTGAGTGTAACAGAAATACCAGATTTTTTCCGTGTTCTTCTTCTTGGCTCTAATCCTGCCAAGTAAGGAGAGCTAGACAAACCATTCTTGTCTGATCTTGTTGTTCGAGAACATGACACTATTGATGAACTTGTACTACTCGTTGAGCTTTTACGCGTTAACTTTCTGGCCAGAAAAGATCCTGGAGGTCTCCCCCTTTTCATGTTCATTTTGACTAGGAAATTCTAAATAAGAAAAAGAAGTAAAATGTTATATGAGACATGATATTTAAAGCTATAAATACACTCTAGATATATTACAATAGAATTTCAAGAACAATCAAACAGTTCTATAAACAATAAAATGAATTTTCTTTAATGACATAAACATTTAAATTTAAATATGTTTGCTATCATAAAGTATTAAAAAAAGAATTTCTCCTTAGGAAGCTATTTGCTATTAAGGTCTGACATATGGCTGTCAGCATTATAAACCATGGAAAATACTCGTAAAGGAGAAAGATGGTATAAATATCTACCTTAACTGGAATTCACTCTTAGGATTTTTCAAACAATTATTTTTTTTTGCCAACTTTGGATGTTTGCTTCTGCATGGAAATATATATTAACACTGATTAGATTGAAGATTACACTGAGTCTATACATTTTAAAGTATTCCAGTTAAGGTATAGATGTTTGCCTAAATTATTTTCATACATAAATTTTATATGGATATTTATGTATATTAGCCTGCTCAGTGCCACGCTGAAGTATACTCATAGCAACAACATGAGTTTCTCAGTGTCAAGTGTAATTATAGACATTTCAGTAGAAGTTCTTGACTACAGGATTACCCTTTCTACAGAGGGCATTCAAAAAGTTCTTGACACATATCTGTAGATTTGTACTCATCCCTCTGAAATTAATGAACTAATACTTGTTTGAAAGCTTGTCTACACTTGTCATTATGTGTTTTAAAAACAAAGACCACATCGTCATTTCTCTCTTTGCTGGCAATGCATAAAGTTAGGTTTTCAAAATCTGTGTGTTGCTGTTATGGAGCCTACTAAAGACGGAGAAAGAATTTATATTTTCACAAGGATGCAGCTTGGGCAAGATGCGAAAAAAATCATGCCAATTTATCACAAATCTATGAGGAACTGTTTCATATGGCACTGTTCTAAGATGAATGCACATATTCAGAGGACTGAAGAGTTTCAAAGATATTCCTCATGCAGGAAGACCGAAGCAAGCAATGAATAAGAGAATCATTGCTGCTGTTCATGAACTCATAGAGGAAACTCCACATATCACTGTTCAGGCAATAAGTTTAGACGTCAGTGTGGAACTAATTATTCCTCAACATATTGATAACTATGTTTGGGTTGCGGAAGATGAACTGCATCCCCAAATCATCCGACAACACTTTCACTCAAGGAAGAGGATGTTCACAAGTTTTTAGATTCCCAAGGTTTGGTAGCCGTGGACACCTTACTTGAAAAGATTACTATAAATGGCCCATACTACAAAAAGTTTTGCCCAAAATGGTTAAGGATATGAAGGAGCAGCATCCAACAACAGGCATGTCAAGAATTCTCCTCCTTCATGATGATGCTCACAAAACCCTGTGGATTATGGCATATCTGCAGCAGGAAAAAAATCAAACAGCTACCCCATGCTGCATATTAACTGGATCTTGGACCATACAGTTTTTGCTGTTTCCACAAATTAAAAAGGAACTTGCTGGGAAGCCTTTTTCAAAGATGAAAGACCTTGCAAAACGTGTTCATTCAGAGTTGTGGTGTATTCCCCAACAGGTGTACCACCAAGAGTTCTAGAATTGGCATAGATGTCTGCAACTTTGTATAGATGCTGGAGGGGAGTACTTTGAAGTAAAAGTTTTATTGAGGTAAGTGCAACGGTTTTTGTTCCGTAGATGTATGTCAAGAACTTTCTTTTAAAGCCCATTGCAACTACTGAGAAAAATTTATTACACCTATTTGAATAGGAGAAATTCCTGCTATTGAAAATACAGGTCTTGAAAAAATTCTGATGCATGCATTTTTGCTTAAAATTTGAAAACAAGTTTGAAGATGGGAACTATATTTACAAATTGCAAGAATTTACTTTTGAAGAGGCATTGTGTTCTCTTTCCAAAAATTCCACTTTTCCGTTTTTCAGTAAACTGCTACTGTTCTGCACATAATTTAAATCTTATCTCTGATGAAAATCAAATTATTTCACAAACAAAATAACTGAAGGTTTTTAAAAATTCAGTATGAATGCAGCAGTAAACAGGTTAAAAGTAAAAAAGTCACATAAATTTAAAAATGAGGTTTTCATTATTTAACAAAACTTTTGGATTATGCATGAAATTTAAAGCATTTCTATGATTAATTATCAAATTCATAATAAAATTTTCTGTAAAAAGATATGAGAATTTTAAATGAAAACTTTGAAACACACATATATAAAACCTTTTCTAAGAAACAGAATGTGTATGTTTAACCACAGAGTGCAATTTCATTTTTTAAGCATCTCTTCTGAACAATGCTTATGGCATTTTAGCATCGAATATCAATTCTAAGAGGGACCTGTTAACACTGTTTCTTTCAAATGACTACTCTTACTCAGATTGTTAGCAGTACTCTTGCTAATCATCATACATCATATGAATAATATATTAAACCAATAAAACCTCTACCAGCAAAATAAATTTTTAAAAAGTTGAAAGATTTTTCACCAAATTTTTAACTTTTTACAAATTTCAACCAATAAATAATCAAGATATTAAATATTACAAAATATTAATTAAAATTATCAAGCCTTGTATTATTTCATTACATCCTCAAGTTTTGAAAAAATTAAGTTGCAGTAAAACTAAAATTTAAGATTTTGATTTATTTGCCTTTCTTTCCTGTAATTTGCATATGATAATAATATCCCTAAACAGCTCTCCAACATAACTTCATCTATACTCAGTGATTTGTGCAAATGTAACTGAAAAACTCCAAAACTCAATTCATAATTGCAACTGAAAAATTTTCAAATCAACAACAGTATTAAAATCAGAACATTTTTTATCCCTGCAAACAATCTAAAACAGAATTATCAGCATCATTTAGAACATCTTTACAATATATGAGATATAAAAATTTGCAAAACTTCCACATATACACACATTTTGTTGTCTATTTTAGCAAACAATGCAAAAAATAAATGTTAACATAAAAACAAACATCAGAAGATGAATTTAACAAGTTACCTTTGCATTTAAAACTTGTTTCTTCTTTCTTGCAGCTCTGTTCCTTTCACTCATATTTTCAACAATGCTGTTCTTTTTGACCCACTCATCATATCTGCATAGGTGATGGGAAGAAAAAAAAGGATAAGCAAGAGTTAAATAACTACTTTTTACATGAATTACTTACTGCTAGCACAACTCATATTTTAAAGGCTAATTCAATGTTCTTAACACTATTAAATTTTTAAAAGGATGTCCATTAAAATTATCTTTCTAATCCACTTACCCCAACTTTCCATGATCCAGATATTCTTCCATAATCCTATCAAAGGTGTAATTATTATTGTTTTCATGTCTACTAATTATGTTAAAAATTCCATAAAGTTGAATAAACTCAGAGAAAATAGTTCATAAGAAAAGTCTCTGAACACTGACATAATTTGATAAAATTAATTCAATAAAGTCCATAATAAAGTGTATAAAATACGATGTTTTACTCATAAAATTTGGAATTGTTCTTAAATAAAATTGAAAAACTCAGCTATCCTTGATAGCACAATTTTTATTCATTATTGAAATTCCACTTGGAGATCCACGAGATGACGAAAGCATTAAAAACTGTACATAAAAGGTATGATGCAGAACTCAAAATATATTGCAACAACCTATATAATATTATTAATATTTTGGATGATCATGATTTTGTCAGATTTAAAAAAAATTCGACTTTCAATTTTAGTGTAATTATAAATCTGAGGATATCACAATTTGCTGAAAACAGGATGGAGACAAGTTGAGAAGATCTCGTTATAATATTACAACTATCATGGCTCACTTTCAGTTAAAAAAAGCTTCAGAAGTATAAGTTTCCTGCAGTTAGAATTGCTCTTTCAGAAAATGTTCAGAATAATAAAACTGGCTGGCACACTTACTATAAGGTGCCTGATGTTATATAGACTTGTACAGCAGTCTTCAATGTTGTGACAGTGAAGTAATTGCCAGTATGTAGCTTTTGATGTTAGTTGTATTGCATTGGTGGCACAGTTGGTGATATTGCAGTAAGCCATAGTCATTCCACTGAAGACTGTTGCCAGACAGAGATTTCACTCTGGGTAGAACACTGGAGTAGTTGATTTCCTATTGTAGAATATTTCGTGAGATTCGTAACTTCCTAAATATTTGATCCCAAATTTCACAGAGACCTTAGTGTAGACACAGTTGGAACTTCAACCTACATACCTTAGATGGCCTACACTGCAATATGAAATTCCTCAAATACTAGTTGCAGATCATTAGAACTCACACAATTTGTGTAAATACTCTAATTTTAAGGCACTTTTAATGCTATTATTAGAAGTATTCAATAAAAGAGATGATGGAATGTATTATCTGCCAAGAACACTACCATAAAAATATACACTGGTGCTTAAAATAAAAGGATAATGGACAAAAATTGCATAACAAAAAATACAATTGTCATATAAAAAGTTAATATAACATGACTGAATAATAGCAAGTGGGAAAATGATAAAAATGCATAATATGCACAAGTGCTACATATGAGAGTATGAGTTTTTGTAATGGAGGTGTTGGAATTAGGGGACAGAAGTTAATAAGCATGTGACAATCACACACTTTACATAATACAAACTTATTGATGAGGCTGCTGATGAGCTTTTGTGGTAATAAAGACCACTCTGCAACAAGAACAGATTCCAGCTCATGAAGGATTCCTGGAGGGAGTGGAATCCTGCAATTCACCTCCTTAGGGTAACCCACACTTACTTGATTGAATTCAGGTCTGGTTATGTGGCTGACCTACGAATCACTTTCAGAAATCATCAGCAAGAGTCCTATGGGGACAGGAAATATCATTCAGGAAGATGAAATCTGGATGAGAGCACCCCTGAAAAGCCCAACACGTGGAGCAAAAATCTAGTCTTTGTACTGCTGAGCAATCAGAGTGCCTCCCTGAAAAATGTGAAGCTCTGTGCAGTCAGTCACGCCAGTAACCATCAAACTACTGCCACCAAAACAGAACTTTTCCCTGATATTTCTTGATAAGTGATATTCCTATCTTTCCTATTTCTTATTACAGGGATTGTGGCAAGTTCTCTATCTTCTCCAGATGAACATATGTTGATTATCAGTGTTCAAACTGAATTTGGGCTTACTTGTGAATTGCACATTTGACCAGTGGCTTGAGCTCAAAAGGTGACATTGACTACCATATTAAATGAACTCTTCTGTTGAAGGGGATGAGAAAATCTGAAACCAATGGTCTTTGTGAATGCAGACCTTGTTCATGCAGCCCCCTGTATACAGTATGTCTTGAAACTGTCATCACTGTGGCTGCTGATAGCCTTGCAAGGCATCTGCCTAGCTGCCATTTCCCTATGGATCTACATACATCCTGAACAGTTGTAGCCCTGGGAAGACATGTCCTTGACTATGACTAGCCTCTCCTGGTTCTTGAAATTGTCTTAAGAAAACAACATTTTGTTGTACAATTAAGACCCTAAATACCCCAATTTGAAACTGACCCACGTCCATACTACTTATCACTCTCCACTGCACACAATCAATTATTATCTATGTGGCACAGTGATGGCTAGTCAAGTTCCTGCCAGGCTGGAATGGAAATGAGTGGTGACTGCAGATACATTCTTTTTTACAGCAAACCAAATTTGCATGATCATACCCATCTGTTAAATGCACATGCATTTTCTTCTGAACTATAAATTTTACATGTATACTATATTTCACCTTATATACTATTCAAGACATAACATCATCTTTGAATTTTTGGCACAAGTGTAGTTGTTTAACAAAATTTACTTATCAATAAGTATTATTAAATAAATTACTTCTGATTTTTTGTCCATGCTATCCTGAACTGTAGATTCAGTTAATTTTCAAATATGTGACATCCTTTCATATACAAAATTCAGTTATTAAAAATGAGAATGATGATTAGAACCATTTGAGAGTATTGTGAAATAAACAAGGAAAATTTTAAAGGGACCAGAATAATCAATGACTTTGATTGGTGAAATAACACTTAACATACAATTTTTTTTTTTTCAACTTTTACTACCTATGGCCAAAAATTATATTCATATTCTAATGTATTAAAAAAAGTAAAATTATTCCTATTCTAATGTATTAAAAAAAATTAAACAATAAATACCCCCTAAAGCAGCTGCTTGCTACAGAGGTCTGACAAGAGCCTGTCAGTTTATATACCACAGTAGAAGGTCTATGAGGATGGCAGGACCTCAGCAGAAAAACAACACACATCCATGCCTTACCCGGGGATCGAACCCAGGTCTCGTAGATCAATAGTCTAGCATGCTAACCACTCAGCCACAGGACAGCTATTCTAATGTATTAAATTCACTAATTTATGTTTAAATTATAAGCACTGAAAAATATTAAAATAATTAGCTCAGATTACAATTTCCCCTGTGGCCATTCAAAAATCAACTATAATTACCTTTAACCCTTAGAGTGCCAAGTTTTTAATAAGGAATACACAATGTGATAACAAATACATATTAATGTGACAGAATTAATTTTTTTGTTTTCAGCAAAAGAATGAACTTAACTTTAAAGCTTATTCTGAAGTAACATACAAATATAAATAGGGCATATTAAATATCAAATAAAAGAAATTCAAAGAAAAAAAAAAGTGAAATAGGCCTAATTTCAAAAGGGACTAAAATTTCTTCTGGCACATTAAGGGTTAATTATATTCTTAGATTTTGTAGTCATGAATAAATTAAATAATATATTTCATTCACAGCTATTTCATATTATATAATTATCATAACACATTAATTAAAATATGTCCCAGAAAAATTTGCATAAAAACTCAATTTAAATTAATATGCCACTTTCTATACAGAAAAAAGACAAATATGTATTAACCTCATATTCCAGCCAGCATAATGAACATAGTATCGCTTTTCACCACCTTCTTTCTCAACTTTAAGGACTTTAGCTTCATATACTTTTTGCATTCTGCCCCTTCCATACTTAACTTTTACTTTATCACCAATTTCTATTTCACCTTCCTTTATTTCTTTCTTGTCACTTTTTTCTTGACTAAGAGGAAAATCCCTGATAATAAAAAAAATTGGTAAGTAAAAACCAGAAGGTAAAATGGACATAAAAAAGAAGTAAAAAAACAAAGTAGGTTTTAAGTCAAATATTTTTATTCAGTTATTTTGGGTAAGTTAGAATTTAGGATTCTTAAGTTAAAAATCTGTTATTCCTTAAAAAAAAATAGGTCATTACTTTTTACCTGTATTAAGATTAAGATTTATTTGATTTTTATAACATTAAAGTAAAGTTTCAGTTTACTGGAGCATAAAAACTAATTCTGCCATTTATTCAAGTTGTAATTTTATCATTTACACTTAATAGATAAGCAGATTAACAGATAAGCTACAAAAATATGTAACAACTTTAATGTTTTAATAATGCTGTGAAAATACAAAAGTTTAAATTTACTATGAACAAGGCAAAAAATAAACTAATTTTTACCTTCCTACTGCTTATCACTTTTATTAATTAATTTGTGTTTGTTAAAATGTCTGTTCTACCTATCCTTCCAACCCAATGACTGATCTCAATGAGTCATGTCAAATGAAAGCTTGTAATGAAAACCAGGGTACAATAGAACATAACAAATTACACTTTCGGATGTGAAAATTATTGTTTCATCAATATTATGAATGCGACAACCAAGGAGTAATGGGTTAGGTGTCAAATGAAAGTTTGTAATGTGTGAACTGTTGTAGGCTACTTCAGGTTTTGCACTCCCCCCTCCAAATGGACAAAAACTTCATGAGAGTCAATCCCAATGAGCTAAAATTAATCATTAAACTTAACCCCCCTCCTCCTCCCCAAGCAGCTGCTTGCCACAGAGGTCTGATAGGAACCTGTCAGTTTAATACGTCATAGTAGGTCTGTGAAGATGGTGGGACCTCAGCAGAAAGACAACACAAACATCCATGCCTTACCCAGGGCTCAAACCTAGGTCCTTATTTTCAGTAGCCGAGCACGTTAACCACTCGGCCACTTAAAGCAAGTAAAAAGCAAATTAAATTTTGTGATGTCTAGAATGTTGTGGGCAACCTCAAATTAAATCTCCTCTTCCTCTCCCCCCTCCCCCCCAAAAGGGGAGGGAAATTTAATGGGGGTCAATTTTCACAAGTCGCGTGTCAAATGCAAGTTTCAGAAGCAAACAGTAGCAATCTAGCAGTTTTCTACGGGTAGGCATTTCTTAATTTATATTTTGTCAATACACTAAAAAGTGGAAAATAAAACTAAAGCTTACTGATGGTAAAACCATTTATTGAATTTGCATTCACTTCAAAAGGGAGATAGGGTGTCAAAACTGATTTGTCTACTGAATAAAATTTGCTGGTGTGCTATCTTCCTTTGAAGTGAATAAGAATTCACTGAGAGATTTCACCATTGGTATGCTTTTGTTTATTGTTGTTTTTTTAGGTCACATATAGAAGCATTTTTCAATTTATATTTTTCTTTCCATTTTAGCTATGTGGTGAAAAATAGATGCCCTGCAAATGTCATTAAAAATTGTTTATAAATGTTTAGTCTCATTCTTCCACTTGCAGTAGTTTTACACAAAAAAAAATGTCTCTCAAGCAGCTACTTGCTACAGAAGTCTGACAGGAGAATGCCTCCCCCTTCAGAATGCTATTAAGGGTAATGAGACAAAAATGATTAAATTTCTTTATATATCATGCATTTTTCAAGAAAAAATTTAATGATCTCTAAAATGTAGGGAAAATGTTATACTGCATTAACCAAGAATGCTAACCATTCAGCAAGTTAAGAATTACTAAGAGGCAAAGTTAAAACAGTACCAATTCAATGAATACTTCTAAATTGCTCTTAATTTTCAACAAAACAATCCCCAGTATTAAAAATCCAAATTTTTATAATAAGAGGCATTAAAAATATTTCTGTAAAAAAAATAGGAATCTAGTCTATATTTAGTATGAGGTATTGAGTGTAAAGAACAATATGATCTACTTTTTGTTTAGTCTTTGGCTCTTAAATTGGAAGTTTCCTCCTCCTCAATTTATTAAAGTAACACCTGTAAAAATCCTCCATATATCTACAAGATCAAGTTACTTAAAAATGAAGGAATAATTAGACAGTCTTAGTATTAAAATAGCATCCTGTTAGTGAACTGGCATTGCTACAAGAAGTCCAACAACTGAGCAAGCTAGCAGATGGTAACTGTTCATTTTATAGAATCCTTTCTCTTGCCCATTTTATAGAATCCTTTCTCTTACAGTGTCAGGTTTCTGAAAACAGAACTACCTGTCAAAGTGTTTTCAGAAAATAAAAATAAACAGCTTTAGAACCTCATCATGAAGTAACTAATGAATGGAAATATGTCATTTTATATACCAAAAGAAAAAGCATTTTAATTTTGCTTAATAAAATAGCAAAAATTCAAAGAAAAAAGTAGCTTAAATTTTTAAGCCTTTTTTTTTCAAAACATTGCAATTTTTTTTTCCAATTTATCTTTAGTAAAATTTTAAAAATATATATTTTTCCCACTTTTTGTATATTATTTTATTATTCTAATATAAACAGTTACATTTATTTTGTTTTTCCGAAATTATTTAGTCATTTATGCATATATGGATATTCTTAAACTTTTGACGATCAGCAAAAAGTAAAGCAGTAGCATAAAAAATAATTTTGCTTTAAAAACAATATAATTTAAATAAAAATTTAAAAATATATCAGAAAATTTATAAAGAATTATGGAAAAAAAATCACTAAAATGTTTCAAAGCATTTAAAGTTTAACTTGAAGCGCTGAATTTGAGAATGAGTTACTTTATTATGAAGTTGCACAACTGCTACGGAAAAGTTAATTCTAAAATTGCGCAGAAATTTTGATAAAAATCGCAATTTCCTGACCTTAGTTTATTTATAAATACTTTTAATTACATTTGAACTAAATAAAGCCAAATAAAGTCAGTCTTTTAAAAATTGTGCTCCGAGTAATCCTAATTTTGTTCTGAATGCCACCATTATACATTGCTAGCAGTTTCACTTTTTATTGTTTCTAATCACCAGTATCCATTTGAGAAACAATAAAAACAATTTTAGAAGATTAAAGTAAATAATAAAAAAAAGTCTTTAAAATTGAAAGTCTACTAAAATATTGATCGAAAACCAATGTTTATAGTTCCTGGATGATTCAATTTCTTTTTTCTCCAGAAATTGTGTAAAAGAATTTTCTCCAGAATTGTGTTAAAGGCATAATCTAAATCGGCACTATTTGATGCTATTTATGGTGACTGACTCATATGTTCACTGCAGACTCAAATATTTATTTTAGACATTTACACAATTTCTAGTAGTAAAAAAAATCATTATCTTTTACGTTAAAAGTTAAAAAAGCATTACAATTTTAGTAGATCTATAATTAGCCCAAAATGAGAGGAATCGCAACTGATCAATAATCTAAGTATGGTACAGCAGAATAAAGGCATAATCTAAATCGGCGCTATTTGATGCTATTTATGGTGACTGACTCATATGTTCACTGCAGACTCAAATATTTATTTTTAACCCTTTAATGCCCGGAATGGTTCAAAATGGCTGAGATTTGAAATGGACTAGTCCAAATAGTGCTATTTCTTTGTCTTTACTACCCTCTGCTCAGATTTCTTGGGCGTTAAAAGGCTAAATTTCATAATTTTTTTCAAGTGGAATTAACAAGTAAAAAATTTATATCATAGATTTATATATTATTTTCCATATTTGATTAGAAACAGTTAAAAAAATTCAGATTGTTATTCAGAAATCTATTTTTTACAACTAGTACTACGGGACTAAAACTCTGATCACCAGAATGTGAATGTTGAAAGCATTTCTTCAGACTCGGACACAGAAAGGGCTAATGTGGACATAATTCCAGCAGATGAATTACAGTGAAGTCAGTACTCCATGCAAAATAATTCCAGTTAACATCAGATGGTGAGTTGTCTAAGAATGGATACAGCTTCCAGATTCAAGTTAGCGTAACAAAACCATATAGGTAGGTGTAGGAGAGACCTATTCAACTGATGATGTTATTATATAATTAAATCAATGAAATAACTGGGTGGATCATACTGCACATGACAGCATTAACCAAACGAATCCTGTTAAATGTTTTAACTTGTGGATTTTAAAAGCTTTAATTAGAATTTTTAAAGACAATCAGTTGGTTAATGCTCTAACATTGAAGAGTTATGTGCAGTTGTGAGCCACTCAGTTACCATCAGTATTTTAAGTTCAGTGATAACATTGTAAGCTTTGATAGTCATCTATATGGTCTTTGCTATGACAAATGAATCTTGGAACAGCAAATCTCAAACTAATTCTAAAGCTATCCATATACAATTTAATATCTAATGTCAATGATGGGGAACTATTTATTTCTTGTAATGAAAGGGACTGGCTTCATCATGATTCTACAGTTGGAAATATGACCACATATTAACAAAGGATTATACAAAAAGAACTGTTACCTTTAAGCATATTGTTATGTGACTTCTGAAGTAATACCAGTTCACTAACAAGGTATTAGATTAAATATGAGACTTTATGATTGTTCTTCAGTTTTAAGTTATTGCAGCTCTATCTAACAATGTATATAAAGGATGTATTTGCAATTAAGATTATACTATAATAAAATTATTTTATTCAGGTAACAAACTTTAAATAAATAATTATGTTTTAAACATGGTATAAAACTAATAATAAAATTTTAACTTTTTTAGCATAATTTTTTTAACTGTTCTGTTTGAAACTTTGGTTACATTTCTAAACAATAATCCTAATTAAACTCTAAAAGGAAAATAAAATATGGATAATAAAGTGTGTTAATTTTTTTTCTCCAAATCCCTAAAATGACATTTATAAATAACAATGTAATTATTAAACATTACAGATTGAAAAAAATGTGGAATAAATTATTAAATTTCCAGAAAATAATGAATAGCTTACATGATTGATAAAAAAAAAATTATACTAGTGGAGTTGAAAGAACATTAGATAGTGAGTGTTCAAAAGGTGCAAGAACAGAAATGAATATTGGGGGGGGGGGGGGATTACGATTCTGAATGTACGTGGAAAATGCATATAGCACCTAGGCAACTCCTGCAGGGATTTCAAAAGTTATAGGAATAACAGAATCAAGTGTTTTGTATAGTCTAAAAAGATCTTTGACTTTGAACTTTTAAATATACTTATGAACAAAGCTCAGTACTGCTGATGAAGAAAAATGTGGAATCCCACTGAACAGATTGCTGAAACACATGACAGTTGCAAATATCATATGATATTCTTCACTGATAAAAAAAATTCGCATTGTAAATTTAATAAATATTACACCTTCAAGTGAAAATGGCATTTTCAGGATCTGAGATGATAAAACTAAGGTTAACACACAATTTCTATAGCTGTGCTCATTTACATTTAAGAATACCATGAAAATAAAAAAAAGGATATGATGGAAACCAGTTAAAAAATGGTGAGGACCATCACAAACACTGCATTAAATCTATTGATGTTAAAATATTCGACCTTCAGATACTGTATAGAAGTACATCCATGATATACATCAATAAAAGGATGTAATAAAGTACAATTAATTACACCTTTTGCTCATGGGCTTTACTAGTCATTTTTAAATGAACTACGTCTTATGACTTACGTAAAATGCTCCCAATAAATATAAGATTCTGTATCATAGTTTCATTGGTAATTTAGACTAACCGAGATAGCTTAGTAGTAGATCATAGATCAGGAAATGATAATCAGAGTACCAGGTACTTGGGTACCCCTAACCTCTTCCATCTGAACATGTGCCTAGTTGGCATCAGTGTAAACACAAATAAAAATTTAAACCACCAGTGGTGGGCCCTGAAGGGTATTAAAAATCAATATAAAAGTAGTAAGGATGCACAAGAGACCTAAAATGGATGACTATCTTTGCTGAAAGCCATCATTTTAGGCCTCTTGTAACTATCATGACTTCATGGTTGTAGTCAAGCAAGCAGGATATGATTTCATGTGGATTGCTTTGAACTGACTCAAAAAAGCCATGTGAAAGAAACTTAATATAAGAGTAAATATGGTCAATGCCCAGATCTTTATGGATTTGTCTGTTAGTTACAAACCATGGGACATCGACCGCACATCTCAAGATCTTGTTCTGCAAGACCTGAATCTTGTGGATATTGGTGGGAGTAGTGTTCGCCCAAATAGGGGAAGCATATGATATGATGGGACGTATTGACCATGTCGTATAGCAAAAGCTTGTGGTCAATGGACAAGACGAAATTTAGTCTGAGAAGAGGTCCCAGCTGACATCTGACGGTGTTCACCTTAGTGACGATCCCATGAATGTGGGGATCCCACTTGAGTTTCTTATGCAAGGTGACTCCAAGGTATTTCACAGTATCTTGCCATCTGATGTCTTCATTCATAAAGAGTAAGGTTTGAGGGTTATTAATCCTCCTGCCACTAAAGAGTATGGCATTACTCTTATCTGTGTTTATTTTCATCTTCCAGTTGTCGTACCACGAGTCTAACTCATTCAAGCAATTTTGAAGTTTTCTTATTGCATACTCAACTCCCAAAGAAGGGGAGATGAGTTCAATATCATCAGCATACTGAGCAATGACAATCTGGTCAAAAGAAGTAATGTCAAAAAGGTACAATGAGAAGAGAGTGGGGTCTAGGAGAGAGAGATAGCTTAGTATTTTAAGAAATGCTATTTATAGACATCAAAGTGGAAAGAAATGGTTGTTGGACTTGTAGGAGAGGCATGAAATGTTTGTTGTAAATATTTGATCAACAAACATGTATGAAGTATTGAAACCATGAACCTCAGGGTACTACTGACTGTATTGCTTTTATTATATTAATAACTAATGAATCTAATGTGGGTTTGAAGAGCAAAATTAGCTTAGTATTATTTGAAATATTTTCATGCATTTACTTCTAATGTAAATATTAATATGCCAACATGAACAAAGTCAAAGAGCCTTCACAATTACAACTTTGCTTCCCAATATTTTATTTCATCTCAAGACATTGTTTAGGCTATACTTGTTCTGAATTGATTTGATAATAGTATCAGTTCATTGGCTTGAATTCTGTTAACAGCACTGTTTCCAAATAACCAGTTATTTATAACATTTTTTGTCACAGTTCTTCCCCTTATTAATTTCTATAATAATGGATCAAGTTTTGAAATCACTAAAATTGCATTCATTGTTGGTTCTCAGTTTTCACAGATATTAAAAATAAATAAATAAATACCCCCTCAAGCAGCTGTTTACTGTTCCTTTAACCCTTCCAGGGTCTGACCTGAAAAACTTGCTTACATCCAGAGACCTAGCTATTTTTTCACTATGATCAGCCAAAAAAAAAACAATTTAGAACTTTTTATGTCAAACGACTAATGAAAGGAATTATGGCACGTTATATGCCAAATTAATCAGCATCTGAAAATATTTTTCAAAAAAAAAAAGACTGGTTTCATTTTAATAGGCCATTTATAGAGGCGTATAGGAAAAAAAATGCATCTGGAAATGCAAATAAAAAACCTAATAGACAGAAATGATTATAAAGCACATGAACAGAAAGGCTATTTATTTCTGAATAACAGAAAAATAAATAAATATTTACTTAAAACATGAAAATTACTCTAGTTTTGTAATTTTTTTTTCTTAGTACCATACTTTGAGAAAAGTTCAGGCTTTTTGCCAACTGTCCTGAGTCATATCAACAAGCCAGCTTTGGATTTTTTTTTTTTAAATAACTAATCACCTGAAACACATCATATTAATACCAAATTAAACAGAATTTAATTATGAATTTTATGAAAACAAAAAATTTAAGCAAGTCTCAAAGCATATGATGTTAATAAGTCTTTTTTACAGTGCTAAAGTGAAAAACCAGATCGGACTATTCAAGTAAAGCTTAATTTTGGAAAACCCGATAAATAAAAATAGTTAAATTATATATTCATCACAAGTAAAGTTCTTCCCGAATAACACAATATTTACATGAAACACAATTTTTATTTCTTTTAACGATTCTTCTCAGTGTGGTATATTTTAAAACATCTGCCAGCTTCATACAATATTACTTGGATTGCTCGCATTAATGGAATATTCTGCCTGATTTATGAAATGGATGAACACTTTTTCGGCTGCTTTTCTTTTTACTAAACATTACAATTTTTTCTTTTGATGTTAAATTTTGGTGATCTTTGCTAAGTGTCAAAAAGTCAGTGCATCAAAGCAAAAAAGAAAAATCATCTGCATCATGAGAGTGGCACAGCAAATATATTAAGGGGGAGAGGGGTAATTTTTTTTTTTTTAATCTTATAATTAAATAAGCCATCCCGTGGCCGAGTGGTTAGCACGCTTGGCTACTGATCTAAGGGACCTGGGTTCGAGCCCCAGATTAGGCGTGGATGTGTGTGTCGTTTTTCTGCTAAGGTCTTGCCATCCTCTCAGATCTACTGTGGCATATAAACTGACAGGCTCCTGTCAGACCTCTGTGGCAAGCAGCTGCTTGAGGGGGTATTTTTTTTATAATTAAATAAAAAATTCTGCTGGGGGAGGGGGTAATAAACCCTTGCTGAAATTGCCTCCCAGAGGAAGACTGATTTCCATGACAAGTAAGTCCTATTTGCTTCCATATCCAATACCTCATTCATTTTCAGAAAATAATCAAGATCAAAGTTTTTTTTACTAGAAAATGAATAAATAAAAGAAATATTAACATATAACCTAATGCGATGTTAAATATCCACAACTTGTCAGCTGGCCATCTGATGTAGAATAATTCCAAAAAAATGAATAAATCAGCCGATGGAAAAATTTATGGAAACAAATCTGCAGAAACGAAAACAAATTTTTTAATTATAAAAGCATAAATGCTAATTAGATACATGGTCACATTATCCTAGGAGTGAAAGAAGAACTCTTTCTGTAAACATCCACTATATTGTCACATTACTGCACGTGTGAGCAATTACTAGGCCACTGCACTCAACTGCACCTGTTCTGCTGCGATGCACTTTACACTGCAGGGAGCTTCACAACAACTCTGGGTTGTTGGGTTGTTTTACCTCTGAACGGCACTTTTTTGCACACCATGGGCTAAATGGCCAGGTCACATGGACCCCGAAGGCTCAGAGAATGTTGGGGGAGGGGACCCACTGGAACAGCTGTTGGGAGACAGATGGTAGCCTCCCGTCAAGGCCATCCAGTGTGTTCTTTAACGTGCACAGGGTATGGCTCTCCCGCAACGGGGCCACGGCTTAACGTCCCATCCGACGGACAGTGGCCTTTCCAAGCCCATCGGTGTCCCCTACTGACCGTGGGCAGGGCGGAGAATTTTGCGGAGATAAATCTCAACGCTGACCCAGCTGGGACTCGAACCTGGGAATTACAGATTACGAGCCTGGCGCGCTACCGACTGAGCCACCCCCGCCCCAACAACTCTGGGCTTGCTTGCTCTGGCTAAGAAGGTTCACATTACTTAGTTTCTATTTTAATAGTAGGAAACATGCATAGAATGCAGGGATAAATGATAAAAAAAAAATTCTGGGAATACTGAAATACGTTTATGGCAGAAAAAAGTGGTACGTACTTTGTAATTACTTCCAAAATCTTCCGTCCTTAAAAATAGCAGTTTCTATGTTAAGTTTCAGGAGATTTTCGAAACTTTATGGAAAAATTTGTTGAAAATAGTTCAAATCAAACTTATGAGTTTAAATCAGAAGGCTGCTTTAGCAAAGGGGAATTTTAAGAAACAAATCACCAATACTACTTAGTACTTCTAAGAAATGGCAATGAGATGGCTTTAAAAAATTATTTATATTGTAGTTTAATAAAAAAAGCATCATATGAAAAAAGGAAAGATTATTTTTCAAACTTGAATTATGTATTTTTTTAAAATATATCTAAGTAAATTTTCAAATGGCAATTTTAATTTAAAGAAAACAAAGTTTTATATGTTGTACAAAAGATGTCTATGTTCGTCTTCAGTCTCTCATTCGAATTCTGTCAATGTCTATGATAGTCAGGGACCCCGTACCTTGGAAGGGTTAATTTTTGCTTATAGAAAACTATTTTATTGGAATACATCAAAAATCCTCAAGCAATGAGAAAGCTCAACCAGATTGCCTCAATTTATTTTACAAATTTTAAAACACTTATCCTTAGCAATTTTTGCTTTTTCATTATTTAGTAAAATTATTACACTAGCTCAAGTTTAATGGAAAAATTATTCATAACAGATTAAATATTAAAACTGCCTCAGCATGAAGGAAAAATATAAAAACATCCATGCCTTGACTACGATTTGAGAACACAACTGCAACCTAAGAGTGAATCCATATTCTATATTTTTCCACCTTCAGCAATTGAAATGCTTTATACCCTGAACAAAATTAAATCTTGATTATACTATGCAACTAACTTAAAGAGTGCAATTAGCATTAAATGGCAAAGTGTTAAAATGATTTACAAGGAAAAGAATTAATATATTATCAACCACAATCAGATTTTTATTGGCAATTAATGAATTCAAGCATATAATATAATTATTATTTGAGCATACTGTATGTTAAAACTTACTCATCATCTGATTCCAATGACTGTGGCATAGGCTTTATTTCTTCTGGTTTCATCAACCTTTTCTTGAACTGCATAGTAATGAAATAGAATTATTACTAAAATACACTACACATCATTCAAAAAATATTTGCATAAGTAGTTTATTAAACTACTTAATAACTGTATTGTTATGTAAGTAGTTTATTAAACTACTTACATAACATTCAGTAGTTTCATGGTCAATACTATTCATCAGCATTACTTAACACAATATTTATAAACTGATTACATACCTTAAATAGTATTAATAAAGAATGAACAGCCAATTTTACGTTGCCAGTTTGCATTTACTTTATTTTTATCTGTTAGATTTATTCTTCCTATTACTTGCTGATATCTGTAAATCCCATAATGAAGTTGGTGTGGCCATTTTGCGAGATTGCCAGGTAATAAAAATGTTTCAGAAAGAAATGCATTCCAAATAGTGGCCTTAACAATTTAACTAAAAAAAGATTTTCCTCTATGATTCAATGATATGAACATAGTTCAGCAAGCAAATAATTTGGTTTTGCTTCTGCATTTTATTATCTTTTCAACTTTAAACTGTTATATTTCCATTCAAATAATTATTTTGACACACTAGATGCATATTGCAGATTCAGAAAACAATATTCAATCATAATCACTGTAAAACCAAAAGTTTGGTTCTGGGAATGTCATGCTCAACCCAGAAAAAACAGCAGCAGCTTAATTAGAAACAAGTGTCAGAAAACAAATGCCTTTGAATAAACAACCTCATGTTCAGTAGCTCATGTACAGAACCTCTGTGCTCATAAAACATGTAAGTGCCTTTCTTCAGTTAATATGGCTTTATTTCTTTATTATTCTTTTGTGTCCATTTAATTTTTTTACGGTTATGGCTATATCTTTGGTTAAATATTTCTACCAAAGAAGTCTTACATCTTGGTGCTCATCAAAAATTAATATTTAGCAAATAATGTTATAGAAATGAATGATGAGAATTTAGTTTTTCTAATATATGTCATCTTTAATCATTTCCTGAGCTGAACAATTTATGCCTATCTGGACTAGTGGTTAGCACACCTGAGTACTAAGACCAGTGGGCATGTTCTTGTGTGTTTACATATTGTATGAGAAACCAGGACAAACTTAGGTTCAGCTTCTAGGTAATCTCTGTCCTTGCATAGGAAAGTACCTTCTAGGTAATCTCTGTCCTTGCATAGGAAAAATCCTTTAAAATAAAAGGTTTCAGAAATAGGGATTCCCTAAGCTCAGGTGGAGTTTGGGTTACCTCCTCTTTAGCAACCCCTTTTCTCTCCTGTAACTTTGACCAAATAGCTAAAATATCCTGCCTCCATTAAAAAGAGAATGTTTGTTATCAAAACACTATGGTTTTCAGGAATGCAGCCCCCAGCTACTGCCTCAATCCTTAAATGGAAATTTCCATAATTATGCTTCCTACATATATTTTAACTTGTTTTCCAAAAATGGGGCATTGTTTTTACTTTGTCATTTGTCTGTAAAGATTGAACTTTTTTGGTTTAAAGATAAAAAAAAATTTGGATTGGATAAATACTAATTAAGATTCAGTCTTCAAATCATCTGTATGTTAAATTTCAATTTTGGATTGGATATATACTAATTAAGATTCAGTCTTCAAATAATCTGTACATTAAATTTCAATCATTAGAAGATTCTAAAGTTGGAAAATAGTAAAACTTTTAATAACTACAATAAATGATCCATCTGCTAGAAAATTTAAATTTGAGCAGTAGAATGTGATCAAAAAGTTTATACTGAAAGCAGTGATTTGCTCTCTTACCTCCAAGAGGAGTGAGAAAACATGTTTTTAAGATATAAAATATTTTAGGTTGCTTCAATTTGAATATTCTCAACTTCTCTGGTTCACAGATTAGGAAAATACCACTCTTATGTCGATCCATTTTTATTTGGGGGGGGGGGGGGAGTTGAATAAGTATTAATGAAATATCACTATACTGTTTGTCTAAAGTTAAGCAAAGATGACCAAAATATTTAAAAAAATAACTGTTAGAGATAAAAAAAATTAATATATATTAGAAACGATTAACATATAAATCCCATATAATGTTACAGAATATGTAAAACACATATTCCATAAAAACAGTACATTCATAGATACTTGATCACTTGAAATTGAAATGATGCAGTCAGTCTAAAATAGCTGATTGCTTTTTGTCTCGAAACGATGGAGTCTTTGGAAGGTTGAAGGCTGGTCAATAATCACGCAAGTGGCCATATTCTTTAGTGCCCATCATTCTGTTACCTCAAGGCTATGGCAGCAACTCCAAACATGTAACATCATTTCAAAGGTGTCCTAGTGTTACAATCCCTCAAGATTATTGCTATATTTGACCACTGTCCTGATAAGAGAGCAACAGCATCATCTCTACATTTAAACTTCATTGCAGTCTTAGGAAGGCAGATATATGTCTCCGTTGTGACCAGAAAGCTTCATAAGGCCAGACATATGCATCCCTCTAACTTCCAGACACAGACAGGCCCATTTGAAATTGTGTCACAATCATGTAGCCTGGACATGAGAACAACGGAGTCATGTCCTACTCAGATTCTAGATTTTTCTCTAAAATTGGACAGCAGACATGTAATAAACTGGAGATAGATGGGAATCCACAATCAACCCACATCATTATTAAAAGAAATGCATTTGGTATAGAGGTCCGATTGTGTGGGGTATATTTTCATTGGATGGCTTTAATCTGTTTTTGATAGGGTCCTATGAATGCTCAGATATAGGATAAACTCTATGTCAAGAAGAGCCCCTCAGAAGAAGGCCCTCTCTCCATCGGACCAAGAGAGCCATTTGACCTGAGTCACTGAGACCTTCCTCACAGTCCTACTCAGTGGCATATTATACTGACAGTCTCCTGTCAGACCTCTATCGAAAGCAGCTGCTTGAGATAAAATTTTTGCACAGATTTTTGTCGTTAGAATTAAAAATTTCTGTAATACAGTAATTTTTATTTTGGCTAATGGCCTCTCTGGACCTGTGAGGGGCCTGATGTCAAGCCTTACACTGGTCAGTAGGTAATGATTTTCTCTTAATGGATAATAATGCCAGTCATCACCTAGTAAGACTGACCAACCAATATATCGAGATATATCAGGCTTGCATTCTCTCTAGATATCAACCTGACAGAACATCTATGGGATGGCCTGGAAGTTGAATTGCCACTCTTCAACCCCCACTCCAAACCTAAGACTTCTTTACCTTTCATACTCTGGATTTTATTGAGGACAAGAATCAATATTGCCAGGTTTACATTAATGCAAAGGGGCTACATCCCCTATTGACTGTGTGTGCATTTTGCATTCGAAAACCATTCCCCTTTTTACATGCTTTCCTTTATCTGTTTTAGGATATAATGAAATCATTTTGGTCCATATTTTCATGACTTACCACATAATCTTCCTTTCTGTGAAATTTGATTGAATTTGTTCAAATATATTTCAAGATATGCGCATTTTATTTATCCATGCTTAAGTTTCAACAATAAGTATATTTGTTTTACAAATTTTCATTAGTTTGAATTTCAACCGTTGGAGGGTGAATATTTGGAAAAAATCACAATTCAATTCTCAATAAATTTAAAAAATAACATTCACCAGAGGCGATATGTATTCTTTCTATTACATATTATACATACTTTTTTGTCAGATTTTATGTGTGTGCTATATGTGTTTTATAAATCTTCCATTGTAAATTTAATATCACTAAAGATAACTAAGAGTATTTATATTTTCTCTTAATAAAAAGATATACCTGTTTGTTACTGGAATCATCATCATGTTCATTTCTTGTCTTCATATGAAGGCTTTTGACTTCTGGTTTCTCTTTATCAGTCTCTTTATCTTTAACTACTTTTTCATCTTTTCGCTCTTTTGGTGGTCGTTCCTCTTTCTTCTCTTTTATAAGTCTTTCCTCTTTCAAAGGTTTTTCTTCTTTCTTCTCTCTCAAAGGTTTTTCTTCTTTCTTCTCTTTCACAGGTTTTTCTTCCCTTTTCTCTTTTAATGGTTTCTCATCTTTCTTTTCTTTCAGAGGTTTCTCCTCTTTCTTTTCTTTAGTAGTTTTTTCATCTTTCTTTTCCCTTAATGGTTTCTCATCTTTTTTATCTTTTAAAGGCTTTTCATCTTTCTTAGGAGTTTTTTCATCTTTCTTTTCTTTAAGTCTTTCTTCCTTCTTTTCTTTCAGCAGTTTTTCTTCTTTCTTTTCTTTTGAAGATTTTTCATCCTTTTTATCTTTCACAGATTTTTCTTCCTTTTTATCTTTCACAGATTTTTCATCCTTTTTCTCTTTTACTAGCTTTTCTTCTCTTTTGTCTTTTATAGGTTTTTCTTCCTTCACAACTTTTTCATCTTTCTTCTCTTTAAGCTTTTCTTCCTTTTTCTCCTTCAAAGACTTTTCCTCCTTTTCTTTAGCTGAATTTTCTTCACTTTTGTCTTTCACTAGTTTTTCTTCTTTTTTATCTTTTACCATTTTCTCTTCCTTTTTGTCTCTTAAAAGTTTTTCATCTTTAATATTCCGTTCCTCCTTTTTTATGTGTTTTTCTTGCTCTTTTTTATCCTTTTCCCTTACAGGTCTTTCTTTTCTAACTTGATCTGCTTCTTTTCGTTCCATTTCCTCCTTTTCTCGTCTTTCTCTCTCTTGTTCATTTTTAACACTAGCTCTTGTTTCCTTCTTTTCAGGACTCTCAGCTTTTTCCCTTCTAGCATCTTCTCTAGTTCTTGCCTTTTCAGGCTTTGTTTCTTTCTTCTCTTCATCTCGTTCTTTCTCTCTTCTGTCTTTATTAAGGGACTGTGATCTTACCAATCTTGGTTTCTCTTCCTCTTTTTTTATCTTTCCTTTATCTTCTTCTGATCTAGATTTATCAGCTATTTTTTTCTTTTCTGAATGTTTCTGTTTGTCTTCTACCTTAATATTATCTTCTGTTTTAACTTTTTCTTCAGTTTTCTTTCCATCATCAGCTTTTGGTTTGTCTTCCATTTTTTTTGGCATGATACACTGTTAAAAAAAAACATTAAGTCAATAATAACAAAAATACATCAGAAAATTTAACCTATTAGAGAGAAAACTATTATGAATAAGTTTCACTCAGAGAATTCTTTATAAAAATGGCAATAGAAACACTATTGTGCAGAAACATTCAAAATTACTTCAATCTTTAAATATTTTTATGCTTTTTTATTTATTGGTATAGCAGAATGGTTAAGGCAAACCATAAAATAAAGTTTAAAACATAAAAAAAGAAAAAATTTGCACTATATTAATTTATCCCTTTTTAAAAATATACAATAAATGCTTTATAACATATGCATATTTATCTGTCTTAAAATGTTATTAGTGTAATAATAATTAATTATATACACATATACTCTGAAGTAAAAGAAATACTTACTTTATCTTTAGTATCTTTATGAAATTTTCCTTTAGGTGAGCTGATATCCCTGTCTCTGTTTCTTGTTATGATGAAGTTTCTATCAGAACGATGTCTTACACGAGAAGAGCGACTATTTGTCACCATTGTGCAACCAAGTTTTCGATAAAAATCTTCAAAACTGTGCAAATACCTATTACAACAAAAATTAAAATTACTTACTGATGGAAGTATATTACTTCAAAGCTCTATGCTGCACTTATTACATTTATTTCATTTTAATTGATTATGAATTAATATTTAAGACTATGGCTTACAAAAAAAGATAAACACAAGGCAATAAGTTTTATTATCACAAAAAGTTTTACTTTCTAAATTGCTAAATGTTCTAATATATTTTGGTATTCATCAACTGCTATATAACTCATAAATTTACCTTTTTTTTTTTTACAACTATTTGGAAAAACAGCCTGATAAACAAGCCACAGGCTATCTCTTCCAGACTTGAAAGCAGCATAATTTTGTAATGTGTTGATTGTTCTACTTGTTAATACTTCTAACTTGCTTACATAACTTTAGTTGCTGTATACATAAAGATTAATTAGATAATGAAATGACAGCAGAGATGTGCACTTAAAACCAACTATTCAGCATAAACATTTTTTAATAACTGGGGAACAAATTACTGATACATATTATAGAATATCCTTTTATGTCAATTTTCACCTTAATTATAGCCTTGTCTCATCTTGGAAAGATTACTGAACTTGTACTGTAAATTTCAGTTTCCTCATACTTTAATAAACTAATAAACAAGAGATAAAAAGAATGAACCTATGTTGTTTTTCTTTCACTTTCTAATTCCTGATTTTTTTTTCTCTGAAGTATTCAAATTTAGAACTATGTACCAATGTTAACAATTATATTAACATCTATAATATTATAATACAAAAATACAAACTTAAACACAACATAAATGTACTCTGTTAGGAATGGAGTCACAAAGAATGCACTGAAGACAAAAATTAGTTCCACATGATTGGAAAGCTAATGTTGTATGTATATAAAAAATATGAAACAAAATTGAGACTTTAATTGCAGAAAATATTTTATTTGCTGAAAATACCTCACCTGTGATAATCAGTGACAAATAATGCATGGGTTGGGTTGTTTTACCTCTGAGCGGCACTTTTGTGCACACCATGGGCTAAATGGCTAGGTCACATGGACCCCGAAGGCTCAGAGAAGGTTGGGGGAGGGGACCCACTGGAACAGCTGTTGGGAGACATGGTAGCCTCCCATCAAGGCCATCCAGCGTGTTCTTTAATGTGCACAGGGTATGGCTCTCCCGCACACGGGGCCAAGGCTTAACGTCCCATCCGATGGACAGTGGCCTTTCCAAGCCCATCGGTGTCCCCTACTGACCGTGGGCAGGGCGGGGAAATTTTGCGGAGATAAATCTTGACGCTGACCCAGCTGGGACTCAAACCTGGGAACTACAGATTACGAGACTGGCGCACTACCGACTGAGCCACCCCCACCCCAAAATAATGCATAAAAATGTAATATGTGTAGCAAAGAAATATGTGCAGGTTGAAAAAAATAATTTCCCAATTTCATGAAAAGGAGAGAAAAGCTTCATAAACAATGGGTAAATCATCAGGGTGAAAATATGCAAAACCATGAAAGACTAAACAAGGGCTCTGGTCAAGAAACTTTCTGAAAGCAATGTAAGTTATGAATAAAATATATACTTTTTCACTGATAATTTTGGATTTTACCTCTGAGTGGCACTTATTTTTATACAATGGGCTAAATGGCCAGTTCACAAGGACCCCGAGGGCTCAGAGAAGGTTGGGGGAAGGGACCCACTGGATAGCAGTTAGGATACAGATGGTAGCCTCCAGTCATGGCCATCCAGCATGTTCATAAATGCGAATATGTCTCTCGAACATGGGGCAATGGCTTAACGTCCTACAGTCTTTCCAAGACAATAAGTGTCCCCTACTGACCGAGAACAGGGTAGGGAGTTTCGAAGAGATAAAGTTCAATGCTGGCCCAGCTGGATTGGAAGACAATAAGTGTCCCCTACTGACCGAGAACAGGGTAGGGAGTTTCGAAGAGATAAAGTTCAATGCTGGCCCAGCTGGATTGGGTTTATTTCTGAGCAGCACTTTTTGGCACACAATGGGCTAAATGGCCCTGAAGGCTCAAAGAAGGTAGGGGGGAGACTCAATGGAACAGCTGTTAGGAGATAGGTGATAGTCTCCCATCAAAGCCATTCAGCATGTTTTTTAACATGCACAGGGTATGGCTCTTGTGCACATGGGACCATGGCTTAATGTCCCATCCAATGGATGGCAGCCTTTTTAAGCCCATCGGTGTCCCCTGTTGATCATGGGTAGGGCAGGGAGTTTTGTGGAGATAAATCTCAAGTCAGAATGTCTTTTGGAGCAAATAAGATATCCCCATTTCTGTTTAAAAGGCTACACAAGAAATCATATAATTTCTTGTGTAGCCTTCTAAACAGAAGAAACTAATATATTAGCTTGCAATATTAGTCAATGCTTATGAATATATGCAGTTAGTTGTTCTGATTAGTTTGTGCCATTTATGAAATAAATTCATCTTATTATGCTCCAAAGGATATTCTGACCTTTGTGATGCATTGTTTATCTTGAAGACATAATTTACATATAAACATATATAATAGCTTCTGCATTACTATCAGTGAAGAAGTGTGTGTGTGTATAATATTGGACACTAAGTTATTTAAGTTATGAATATTAGTAGAAAACGAAAAAAGTGTTTAAAAAATTACTTTTTACATTTTTCCTTTATTATTTTACATTGTCACTGCAAGTTCTGAAAGGTAATAGCATTATATTGATTGAGATGAATTAGATCACTGCTTCTTCCGTGAATTCAACAAACAGAAATAATTTTAAAGAGCCAGGAGAAAGTGCTAACCATTGAGTATGAGATACTGCTTCAAACTGTGAGACTGCACTCGAAGATGCAAACTGCCTCCCACATAACTGCTATTATAAAGCCATGCTATCATGCTAATGGAGCTTGTAAGAGAATAAATAGCCATTTTGATTATGGTTGGGTTGTTTTACCTCTGAGCGGCACTTTTTTGCACACCATGGGCTAAATGGCCAGGTCATATGGACCCCGAATGCTCAGAGAAGGTTGGGGGAGGGACCCACTGGAACAGCTGTTGGGAGACAGATGGTAGTCTCCCATCAAGGCCATCCAGCGTGTTCTTTAACGTGCACAGGGTGCCACGGCTTAACGTCCCATCCGACGGACGGCAGCCTTTCCAAGCCCATCGGTGTCCCCTACTGACCGTGGGCAGGGCGGGGAAATTTTGTGGAGATAAATCTCAATGCTGACCCAGCTGACCCAGGGAACTACAGATTACGAGCCTGGCGCGCTACCGACTGAGCCACCCCCGCCCCACATTTGATTATGGTAATATGTAAAGCATTTGTAATGACAATTTTTATGTTATGGATATATTTATATAGAAACAAGTATTTTAGATAAAGAGATATGGACCATTACTTTAAGGGGGTATTTTTTTTTGTGTGAACAGCTAACTACTAGTGCTTTCTGAAATGTTGTTTATTCCTCCCCTGGTGCATGCCACAACAAAATAGTGCTAATGTAAAAGTGAATAATACATATTTTATATTCTTTTATGCACATTTTGTCATCTGAAAATACACACAGGATGGCTTGTATGTGTACAAGAATTTTAATTTCATTATTTTCAGTAAAACAAGAGCTTGATAGTTGACAGTTATCTTTAGGCCAATATTTGCACCACACATGAAAAACAAAATTCAGCATAAATAATACATATAAACATTATGTTATGATGCACAGTTTTGTTTTTCACCACAGAGATTCGTTAAACCACCTTCTGTAAGGGAGTACTCGTAAAGCACATACTGACTACCAATCTGAAGGGTCAAGCAATTGAAGAGTTTAATGTTTGTTACAATCATATTTGAAAAAATGGTTTGGCATTTATCTTAAAGCACTTGTAGGAAATGCTGTGTTAGATTAAATTGCTTGCAAGAAGTGCATTCTTAAAATGAAATCATCTTAATATACAAGGGTCATTAATGATATTCTTTATTATTATGCTATGACGATTTTAGTTATGTTTTAAGCAATCATATCTTAGACTTAACTTACCTTTTATAAGCTAGCTTTATTTGATTTGAACCTGCTGGATTAGATGAGGGCAAACCCATTTTTGAATAAACAGTCTTCCATTGGTTTTGGTTGGTTACCTTAAGAGTGATAAAGATGCAATACTTTGAGTACAAAAATCACTAAGATAAATTTTAACAAAGAAGAAAATAAAGTATTTTAAGATTTCATTACACAAATAAATGTTGTTTAATATTAATAATTTGCAAGGACAGCATCACCATAACTTACTACTTTGTGGCATCATACATCTCAACAACTGAAAAGAGAGCATGTAGTAATAAATGATATTAGCTCATGGTTATATTCATTATTTCAAGTGCTCTAAGGCCAAAATGGTTAACTACTTTAGAGTTGGGGGCTGGATCAAATATTGAAAAGTTTCCAGAATTCATATTACTGAAAAAAAGTTATTACAAAAAATAAGAACTGATTTAGTTGTTTAGAGGTTTATCATATGTGAACAATTGAGGCCATAATGTGCCAAATGAAACAAAAGCTAAAAGATATAGAACCAACAACTAAAATTTAAAATACAAAATATTTACTAAGTCAAGCACAGATTAGGAGACAGAGGCACACTTTTTGTGCAATAAAAAAAGCTAAAATGGAAACAATTCTTCCCTTTTATTATCATCCTCTTCGTAGAAAAAGGGAAAAAAACTGCAAAATTTAAGAGGTTTTCTAAAAAAAAGGGGGGGGGGAAAGGGGGACAAAACTGAAAAAAACAAAAAATTTGTTTTTCAATGACAGATTCAGATTTTAAACCAAAATTTGGATAAATAAAAAATGGAACAGTCAGCAATTATGCATAAGTAATGCCAAAATCTGAACAATGTTTTAATGCTTATTCTCTCTATGAAGGAACACCCTTAGGAGAGAGAAACTTCTAAAATACAATTCCATAATCATACAAGACTTTAAAAGTATACAATTAAAAGACCTTCTTGCTCAAAAATTAATTTAAAATAATTTAAAATTCTCTGTCATTGAGCAATAAAATTTCAGAGTTTATCCTTCAAACTATTTGGATGTTGAAAGTTCTCCTAAGAACTTTCAACATCCAAATAGTTTGAAGGATAAACTCTGAAATTTTATTGCTCAATGACAGAGAATTTTAAATTATTTTAAACATACAAGACTTTTTAAAATATTATAAGATTAGGGCCAAATCTAGGGGAAGTGGGGCAAGGTGGTTTGGTTCTTTTAACAATTTATTATTATTAATTTTGAACTTCATTTCAGGAAGAGAGCTGAAAATTGTAAATTAAATTTCATGACCAAAAAAATACATACATTGTTACATGTAAAATTATATAAATCTGAAACATATTTACATTAAAAATAAATGTATGAATAAAATTACATACAAAAAAATTATAATTATAAAGCACTCTTACCCTATTATACCCTCCCATTTTGTGCATTATCTTGAACAACTTATAGAGATTCAGATCCCGGTTCCCAACAGTTGGTGCCTTATTTATAGGAGTTCCTGAAATATATATAAATTTTTCATTAATTACTATTTCTAATGCATACTTATCATTGACAAACAGAATTTTACCAAATGAAAAATAATCACAACCCCTACATTAAAATATAATGTAAATTAAAATTTGAAAAAAATCACAAAAACACATAATTATTAGAACTCTAAACAAAATGTAATCCCCCTCAAAAAAACACACTTAAACCACTGTTGTTGTTTTTTAGATAATAATTCAAATATTTCACATTTCCCTTTCAAGTGGCATTATTGGTGGGATAATTATATTAATATTTCAGCTATATTTGGCAAATGACATAAAAAGAGTGGGACAAGTAATGAAAACAATCCATTCAATAATTTTAGAATTCTTAAGCTGGAACATACAAAAAACTTATTAATGAACAAATGTCAAGTTTAAGATTTTAAGATTTAAAGCAGAATATCAAAAATGCATTCATCAAATTTATCAAGAGAATTTTACATCTGGATATGAATTAACCAGTAATAAACTTCTACTTTAAAGTAGTCACTTCATCATTTTCACATTTATGAAAAATAAAAAGTTGCTTGTCACAAAAAAATAATAAAAATTACCTCGTTCATCCATGAATTTATATAGCTGAGCCACAAATCTATCTTTTTCTTCACTTGGCTCATCATCTGAAGTCTAAAAAAAAAATTTTTTTAATGCACTGCAATAAATAAAATCTTTAGTCAATTTAAATACTGACAATACAATTCAACATTAGTAAAAAAAACTTGGATAATTTAACATTATTTCCCCTTTGTCTCTGTATAATAATTGTTTAAGCAGCAGGAAGTATTACGTTACAAATTAAACATGCATATATATTTTATGTGACTGTAGTCAGGTATTTCATTACACTTACATTCAAACTTATAAAACTAAAAGTGTATACCATTGATAATTTGGACTGTTTCACACATATCATTTTGTGTGCAAAGAGGTTGTTTGAAACAACCAAATCCCATCTTATTGCAGAGTGGTCTGATGAATGAATGTGGTAAGGTGTCATATACATGTAAGACCATCAACATATTCACAGTTAAGAAATAGGTTCTGCTATTGTCATATCCTTAAAAATGGCTAATAATATACCTCCTACTTAAAGAGAAAACCTGCCTCCAACATCACTAATGGTATTATTCCCCTACCAATCTTATTTACATGCTCAGTGATTGGAATATGATGTCATGTTCTAACAAAAACAAAAAGTAGCAAACTGGCAAGTTTCTTTTGTCATTCTTTTTTTCAGATACTTTGATTATTCAGTTACAATGACTGATGAAATAGAAATTACAGTATTACATGTAATTAAGAATTTAATATTGAAATATAAATGATGTAAAAATAATCACAGACAAAACTTACATCAGAATCGGAATCGTGACTTTCTTCATCAGCTGATGGCAACTCCAAACCCATTAATAAAGCTTTATCCCAATGAGGTGGAAGTTCTTCTTTTTCAAGGTAGATCACTGCTTTCTCAACAGCTATTTTATATTGAAGAATATATATGTATAAGCAGAAAGACTTAACTATGCATGTTTTTCATATATCAAAAAACAAAATGCATTTTAAAAACTGGTTGTCATATACAAACAGTAAATATAGAAATGTATATGTTTGTCTGGATTAAAACTATAATTTTCATATAAAATGAAAATACCCTTCTTTTTCTAGTGAAAACAAAGAAATCTATATACCCTGCTAGGGTTTTGCAAGATCTTTCACCTCATTTCATATGACATCATTAGGCTACTTAATTAGCAGGGAAAAGAAATACAAGAGCTACAAATATTATTGTTTAATGAGAAGCTCTTATAAAATAATTCTAGGATGAGAGAGTCCACTTTATTATATTATCTATCTAAGAATCTGCTCACCTAGCTATAGTCTAGTACAGGGATGATCAACATTTTCCACTGTTGGGCCAGTCTGCTACAGTGGAAACCATGTGCAGGCCATCTTAATAACAGGTAATTCATGGACCAGAACATTAATGCATTTATATTGATTTAGAAATAGCAGTGTGTCATTTTTAAGATATTATGACTCAATAATTGCAAAAAAAAGGTTGGATTATAATACAATTATTATGGAGAAAAATAGCAAAATTTCTTATTCAGTATGTCACAAATGAGAAGAATTTTATGGAAACAAATGTATCACAAAGTTCAAAAATTTTGCAAATTAATGAGTACATTGAATTCGGGAGCCTTTCCTGTAGTTTCTCTGTAACAACAAATATGGTGCTTTAAACTGAATGCAAATTCCCAACCATGCAAAATATTAATACCCTCTTTGGGAGACCAGATAAATTTACTTTGCACGCCATAGGTTGTTGACCATGTTCCTGTGCCTACACTTTTCAGTATAAAGCCAAAAACTTGATCATGACAAATAACTCAGATGAAAAGAATATCTGACATGTAACCATGAGGTTGCGGTTTGGAGTTTCACCAGGATGAGTTCTTTTTTTTTGATTAAGTAAAAATTGCTCTTTCCACTATAGGAGAAATTTCTAATGTTTGTGTCATTAATAGTGGTTATGCTCCCCTTCCTAATCAATTATGTAGCCTAATATCACATAAAATGTGACATAATATCTTGCAAGACCCAACAAAGTAAGATATCCTCTTTCTAACAGAAAAGATTATTATAACATACTATTTCTATTATGTGCTGTGATTATAGAATATGATCTAATAAAAAAATATGAGGAAATTAATCAGTATTACGTAAAACTTTATTACAGCAAAGATAAAACAAAATTTATCACAAAAATTTAATTTACCAATTCTTAGAGTATTACTGTCCACTTTTAGACCAATTTCTTTGGTAAATTCTCGAGTATCCTTTTTAGGTACTTGATAACTATAAAAACAAAATAAAATTAATATTTTTCATTAAAAGAGGGTTAAGTATTAAACATTTGACAACAAAATAAGTTAGAAACGATATAAAAAGTTGAATAATAATTAAATTATTATTAAAATAAATCTCAGTATACAAATATAAATAAATAAAAACTATCTCAACAATGATGTGTCTTATACAATATAGATTTATGATGGTAAAATAAATTTAAGATCTATAAGCATGTTGGTATTTTTGCTATAACATGAGCAATCAATAATGAGTTGTGGCAAAGTTCCAAATTTAATTCCACAAATGGTACAGTGGGACTTGCAGTTCATAATTGTAGACCACTAAAGGACAACAGCTGTTAACTATGTTGCGAATTTGGCAAAGTTCACATAACAAATTATGTAGGTCATTATTTCTTGAAAGACTTGCACAAAAATGTTATATAAAGATAATAACACAACATAAAACACACACAATATCACAGTATCAAGATTTCGGATATACATATATCCCCTTCTTCAGCAATAATGTAATTGGTGTTAAAAATTGAAAATAGAATATAAATTTGAATATTATATTGGAAATTTTATGAACTGGTATGCTGCTACATGCAGTTGATATTTCATTATCGTTTGGTGAAATTGCAATAGCAATTTTTTACTGTTATACAAAAATAATAGTGGTATCTTTTGCTGTTCAATATATCAACATAGGAAATTCTTTTAATATAATTTTCCAAGCAGCAGGTACAGTAGGTATTTCCTCACTGCAACATAAAACTGATTGATATGAATTAACTATTTTTTCAGTATAAGAAAACTTTTCAGCAAATTATGAAATATGTACTTTTTTTGGTATACACTGTAAAAAGTGTTATTAAAATTAATATGTTACTACAATGTTCATGTTTTTTACTTCAATAAAATTCAGAATTCTCTCTAATTTGGTATATAACATGACCTATTTCTGTTGATTAATTATTTATTAAAAATATTCTAAAATTGACTTGTTTATTGGACTCTGCAACAAGCCTGGACTTTTCTCAAAGTATGGTATGGAGAAAAAAAAAATTATAAAACCGAAGAAATGTTTACTTTAATTTTTTTTGTTATTCAGAAATAGCCTTTCTATTTATGTGCACTGCCCCGGGTAAGGCATGGTTGTATGTGTCGTTTTTCTGCTGAGGTCCTGCCATCCTCTCAGATCTTCTACTCTGGTATATAAACTGACAGGCTCCTGTCAGACCTCTGTGGCAAGCAGCTGCTTGAGGGGGTATTTATTTTATTTTTATTTATAATAATTTCTGTATATTAGTGATTTTTAAATAAATTTGTGTTGCCAGATGCATTTTTTTTTCAGTACACGACTCTAAAAAGGTCTTATTAAAATAAAACTAGTCTTTTTTGTTAAACATTTTATTTTCATAAAATCCAGAATTAAATGCTGATTAATTTGGCATATAACATGCCATAATTCCTTTCTTTAGTTATTTGGCAAAAAAGTTCTAAAGTTTTTTTTTTGCCTGATCAGAGTGAAAAAATAGCTGGACCTGGGAAGAGTTAAAAGAGCATTTTTTGGTACATTTGGGGCCTGGATACTTCAATCTGCAATTGATACATTTCTACCCTGCCTTTGCTCTCCACCATACACTATCATCTGTACATTGTCTTGTAACACAGTGAAATTAAACTGCTAACCAAGAGAATGCCAGAATCACCTGTAAGCATAAAATTCAAGAAGTACTTTTTGCTGCAATTTTTTTTTTGGCAAAAATATTTCTCAAGTGAATGCCAAGCTGGCTTGGACAAAACTAAGTATAATAGTCACCCTAATTTGCATGCTTATGTCAAATGTTCATGATTTTTATACAAGTTTTACAACATGTAAAACTTACAGTCATACATGTAAAATTTACATTGTATATCATATTTCATGCCATTACCTTAGATACTTTTTGAAATGCATTTTCCTTTAATTTGAGCATTGATGCAGTTTGCTTTTATACCCTAAAGATAAACAAAACCCAAATTACATATTACAGCAATATCAAATTATCCAGGGAAAATTACTACATAAATGAAACTTTGTTAAAAGGAAATCAACGACTCCAGATAACCCATAGTTTAGGCAAAATTTTGTTAATCTCCAAATATTAATAGTGCACTTTATTATTATAATGCATGACTGTTATTTTCACATGCACACACACGCAAAAAAAAAAATCCACTGAAATTTTCTTAACTGAAGGAGGTGATGGATTATCCTTGGGGGAAAAATCCTCAGCAATATTTGTATCAGTGTAAAATTTAAGATTCAATAATTATTATTAGCAATTTGGGAAGTAAAACACTTACTATTTTCCATCCTTAAAAGATCGTATTAGATATTCTTCTTTGGAGTTTATTTTAACAGTATCTTGACCAGAACTGGCAACAACTAATCCAGGATACCAATTATCCTTTTTCCTTCGATCCCCAAAATCAACACATACAACTTTTCCAAGATCAGGATCTCGTTCTTTTCCTCTAATAATTTTTGATTTTTTTAGAATTAGCTCTTCATCACTGCTATCATAATCCCTAAAATATAGTGATAATTACTTTTAAACTGCAAAAAAATTTAATTCACATTTTCAGATATTCATGACTAAGTACAATACAGTAATAGAATATAATATAGTAATAAGTACAATACAGTAATTACAGAAAGTAGAATTCAATTTCTAGAATACTCAATTAATTTTACTACAACCACAAAGCAATTAGTTATTACAGAAACATACAGATGTGAACTAATAATATTTCTATTAAAATTAAATTTTAAAGTGTCATAAAATTACATTTTATATGGTAATAAAATATTATAAATTTTTCAGATGTTATTGTTTGTAAATATGGAACTCTATTGTACATTTAAATTCTCTGCAAAAGTTTTATGGAAATCATTAACAATAATGGTTAAAATTTAAATCATGTTACAGCTCAGAATGGTTTTACCCCAGTATTTGTAATAAACAAAAAATGAAATATTAGCATTCTTGTTTCTATGGAAAATTATATTGTTTAAATAAACAAAAAAGTCACTGGTTTTCTTATAAAAATGTCAATATTTGCTGAATTTTTAAGATATTGACAAAAATCACACCAGTTGACTAAAAAAGAGAATAAGTTTGTCTGGTAGGCTGCTATCAGATCTCTGTGGCAAGTAGCTGCTTGAGGGGGTATTTTTTATTTTCTTTACTCTCTATATTTCTAGATCAAAGAGTTTAGCTTGCAGAATGTTAAAAATTCACTGATTTTAAGGCAATAAAAAAATTGTCAACATACATTGGAACAAATTATTTTGAACTTAGGATTTAAACTAATAAACATTGTGAACAGTAAGCTTTATATTGTTATTCTCTCCAATACATAGCTTCTTTGACCTTTAAAATGTCAGGATCTCACAAATGTGTCAATTGTGGTCAAGACAATTTCAACTTCTTTTCCCCATAGAAAAACAACTGAATTTTGGAACTCCATCTTCCAGTGACTAACACACACACATATATATATCAAGAGAAGTTGACTGTGTTACATATCAAATGAATGAGCATTCAATTCCAAATAATAAAATACATAAATTCAAATTAAGGCAAACTGGTTTTGGACACTTAAGATATCTATTTTACATGCTTTTGAATAATTGTTGCTATGTACAGAATGCTTCAATCCCAAATCATACACAGCAATGACAAAGGGTCATCATGAAACCACTGATATACATTTTGAACACTGCATTTTTTTTTTACATGGTCAAAACTAACATAGTCAACTAGTGAAAAATACACCATGACAATCATTACACATCAATTCTATGTGTTGAAATTTCTGCATTTGCACAACACAGAGAAAATGTCAGGACTTAGCACAGTCAAATGAGCTTATGACAATTTTACAGAAGGAATTGGCTGTTCTGTGAAAACACTGAAGCATGTGACATACTCACCAAATTAGTATTTCCCCATTCAAGCAAGTATATATATATCGATGCAAATCCTGAAAAAATCATGCATTTGCTTGTTGCAAAATGTTATTGATATGATTTTGCTGGACCTTTAGTCCATTTATTTTGCCCATGTTCTAACACTGGATTATTCACATATGAACTATCAATCTACAAGTTCCATTAAAAATAGCTATCAGAGGAAATATAATTTCAAGTTTTAACTTTTGCTCAACTTGTGCTGTTTAAAAAAAAAAAACCAGACATAAAAAAAGAATGTATTAAATTTAAGCATTAAATAGTTCAAAAATACTTACAAGGATGCAGAATTCATAGTAGATCTTCGTTTCCTTTTCGCTTTTGAACCAATCACAGGAGTACCAAAATGCTCCGGGTTAGTAAGTGGAAACTGATCCAATGTCTACACAAGAGTATGTAAGGTCTTAATCATACTGTAAATCATTTTGATTTATGTTTATTTTACATCAGTAATAACTTTTAATATCCACAAATACTACATAATTACTACATTTTGATAATGAGGTAAGTCTTTAAAACTGTTGCCTACTGCCTGCATATTATTTAAGTTTTACATTTTTTAACAGTTTAAATTGAATGGTCTGAAGCTTACTTTATTGTGCATGTGGTTGGTTATTTTAAAATGAACATAAAAAAATATAACTGTTAAGGTTAACAGTAGATTAATTATGGATCTTCATTAGAACATTGGTGTAAAATATTTTAGAGAAATATGATTGTTGTGCTACATTTCCAATTTCTTGATTGTTTCCAACTAAGGTAATCACATCAGGTTTTCAATAAAGTATCTCGCACACCGATTCATCCAATTTTAATTTCAACTGTTATGATTTCAACATTTACATTTTTCAAATGTTTATCCAATGTTATATTTCTATGAGTTTCGAAAGTTCCCCTATCTTTAGCCATGAATTTTACAAAGAGCTACTTCAGCAAGTGGTTCTAACTAGTTTCTGCCTAGAAAAGATTACAAAATATTTATTAGTTTGTTTTTTTTTTTGGAAGATTACAGGGTAATTTTCAGTGTGTAAATTCTTATTCTGCACAATATAGATGAAATAAAAACAAGACATATGGACTGGTAGGTCTTTTTAGCAGGTGGACAATTATCTGTAAAGCTGAAACAATCAACAAAAGACATAAAATCTTATTCATTTTAACTAGTTAAGGCAGCTTACCTTGCATAATTTTCTGAAGGCAATGCAACTAGCATTTTAATAATAAATCTGAAAAATATAAGTGGCCAAAAGTGTGAAAAAATTTTATTATAAATAATATTGGAAAGCCTGTAGCCAAGATAGCTCAAGATTTACAACCTTAAGTGTTTAGAATGGCAAACCCAGAGAAAGTGGTTAAGATATAATTATTACTAAAACTCTACAATATATTAACAAAGCAAAATCACACTTTTCTACAAAAGTCTGGCTGAAAATATTATAATATTAAACATATATGAATCAACGGAGCAAAAATATATATGAACAATGACAATAGTTGAGTATGAATTGTTGTATACATATTAATGCCTAATCCAAACTTGTCCAAGGTCTGATTGAACAACAATTATCACTAAAGTTTCTGCTATTCCACAATCAAATAAATTGTGATCCAAAGCATTAAAAGAGAAAGAAAAGATTTAGTAGCTACTTTTTCGGCATACTAATTTAGTGCTTACCGGACTTTCTGCAAAATGCCGTCCACTTTTCAGACATAGTGAAGTTCTCCTTAATGTGGTTTCATCACCATCATCAAAAACTGAAAAAAATAATAATTGTCTATATTAACATACTTCATCTAATACACAACAAACAGAAAAACAACTGAATAAATGGAATTCAAAAGAAATTTGAAATCTTTTCCATAATGAAAATTCTGAACTTTTTTTTAATATTAACTTGGTATCTAAACATTTTACTTCTATGTCAGACTGGGCTAAAGTGGGAAAAATTCATAAAGGCAAAAATATCTTTTTCTAATATGTAAACAGCCTTTACCAAAATAAAATACAAATTAAAAGAGTACAGCAAGTCCTTGTTTACTGCAAGGGTTCCATTGTTAAAAAACACTGTGATATGTAAATTTGCAATGTGTGACAATCTGGTTGGACCTCCATAGCCAATAGCTGCTTGAAGTTTTTAAAACATGTTTTTCTTGTATAAAATAATGCATTAATAAGGGATACATTCTTAGCCTAAAATTTGGGGGTATACTTGGTATGATTTTTTTCATATATAAATATGTTCAGTATTAAATATATAGTAATAAAAACAAACTACTTTAAATATTGTACTAAATTAGCGGAATTTTCTCAAGAAGCAGAGCTGATGGTGATCAGCAGAAGAGGCATGATCACCATCATTAAACATCTCAGTTACTTCTTTACTTTCATGAAGATATTGGCAGCTGTAACATCTTGGATGGTGGAAGATGATGCATCTCACAGCTTGAAATTTTTGTGATCTATAAGTTGGCTAGCATTTTCTTTTTCCTACTTAAAGCTCTTTATAGCTTCCTTAATAGCATGACAATATATATCGAAGAGCCAAAACATTATGACCACCTGCCTAATATGATGTTGGTCCTCCTTGTGCCACCCGGCGAGGCAAGGATGCTACAAGATTTCTAAAGGTGTCTTGTGGTATCTGGTACCAACACGTTAAAGGCAGATCCTTTAACTCATAAGTTATGTGGTTGAGCTGCCGCAGATCAGATATGCTGTTCCAACACAAACCACAGATGCTCAATTGGATTGATCTCTGGGGAATTTGGAGGCAAGGGCAATACCTGGAAATCTTCCTCATGTTCTGTGAACCATTCTCGAATAATCTGGGCAGTGTGACATGGCGCATTATCCTACTGAAAAAAGGCATTATTAGAGGGAAATACCATTGCCATAAAATGATGTACCTGGTCTGTAATGATGTTTAGGTAGGTGGTAGACATCTTAGTTTCTTACACATGAATGACTGGACCCAGGGTTTCCCAGCAGAACATTGCCCAAAGCATTACACTTCCTCCACTGGCTTGTTTTCATCTCACAGTGCATACTGGTGCCAACACTTCTCCAGGTAAATGATGCACGTACCATCCACATGGTGCAACAGGAAACGAGATTCACTGGACGAGATGACCTTTTTCCAATCATTCGAGATTATTTTGATGCTCGCATGACCATAGTAGGTGCTTTCAAAGGTGAACTGAGATTAGCATGGGTACTCGGGGCCACCTGAAGCCGCATTTTCAGCAGGGTTCGATGTACCACGTGTTGTGAAACATTATTCCCATCACCAGCATTCAAATTATGGGCGAATTAAACTGCAGTATCCCTTCTGTTGGCTCGTGCCATACGAGATAGTCTTCACTCACCTCTAGCATCGATGAGCCATGGTCAGCCTACACCTTGCCGGAAGTTCATGGTTTTTCCCTCCTCGGGCAACTTTTTGAAGGTACTAGCCACGACTGACCATGAGCACCCTACAAGCCTTGCCATCTTGGAAATGCTCTGGCCCAGTTGTCTGGTCATTACAATTTGGCCTTTACCAAACTCACTTAAGTCCACTGCCTTTCCCATCTGAAGAACAAGAATAACACTGATTAACAGAGTTCAGTATCAGGTGTTATTTATACCGTTTCATGACCTTCACACATGCCGTCATTTACCTGCAGTTGCTTCAATTTGCATAAATACGAGCTGGTTATAATGTTTTGGCTCTTTGGTGCATAGAGGCTTCTATCAAGATTTAGATTATGTTCATTTGCATTACTCAATGACCTAATCAAATATGCTGGAATGTTCCTATAAATTTTCAGGCTCTTTTAAGTTCTTTAAAGATGTCTCATCACTTTGTTCATTCATTTCCTTTAGAGCACTCCTTTTGGCAACCATGAAATTCATTTTGATAACACTAATTTGACAATTTGCTTTTATATTTGAAACATCATAAAATCCTTTAAAATTATAGAAACTTTCAGGGAGAGATAACTAAGTAACAATGCCACTGAGTGACAGGGGAGGAAATCATTGTTATGGCCATGCAGGAAAAATTGTTCTATGATGGAAAACTTGTTTTTTATACTAGGAGTTCTTAACCCTTTTCATGTCCCACACCCCTTGCAGCTATATATGGAAGTCCTCCCCCCCCCCCCCCCCCCACACACACACACCATTTACAGGTCTCCTTACCAATTCAATTTGATTTCCAAATGTTCCTCTTGAACTCCCTTCCTACAGCCCAGGTAAGGCCTGTGCTAGAGACTGGATAAAAGCAAGGCAGCATAATCATCATAAAATAACAGCCGTATCCAGAGGAGCAAACAGACAATGATAGAGAATGCATGTGTTTATTCTAAGGTGCTCTTTCTCATTGTTGCCAATAGCTTGATTAATATGAAAACTATTGAAGGTTAGTTGGTTGTTTGGAGTTTTATGGTACAAGAGCAACAAAGGCTATCTTGTGCCAAATTAGATTAAATAAAATAGCAAAATACATGGAATCCACAACCAAAGTTAAAAATAACAAAAAGAGGAAAAGAGCCAAGATGTAAAAGACTCAACACAAAAGAAAGGTGTATAACAAAAAAAAATAGTGAGGGAGTTTTATCTCTGTTTAAATAAATTTCGGCCTCCTGAAATGGTCCCAAATTTCATATGCAGGTTCCCCTTGTGTAATTCCATGTTGGGTTAAAAAATCAGATCATTTCCTATAATGAAGCAGGATTTAACATTGCTGCGGCTTTCTCAGCTATAAATTCTAAATGAAGTTGTCTATAGAATCTGTAAGGGAGAAATTCATTCCATGGCAAACTTTTGGCAAGAATAATTTATGAACTATTGGGAGATGTTGCAAGAAGTATGATATGGTATGAAGATATTGTTTTATGACTTCTAATGGGTCTGTAACAATTTGTCTGCCCTAGAACCACAAATTCAGAGCTGAACTGAACTCACAGAGAACATTTTCTTGCTGGGGAATTCAGAAGAATACAGGCTTTAGACACTGAAAATGGGTTGAAGAGCATCTAAACATTCATTTCAGTCTGGAACATTTTAAAAATCTTTTACTTGTGATGAGATTGCAATAAAGTGAAACATACTTGTGATATGCCATTTTTTACAATAAAATATAAACTGAGCTAAAGCAAAACTGTGCTATGTGGGCCTGTGATAAATGAGGTTTTACTGTAATTAATACATATCGTTACAATTATTACACTGCACTTAGCTGAAATGGAAATATATAACTTACCTACAGTGTACTGACTGTAATCTAATAACTTATTGATAACAGCTTCCATGAACTGATTTTTTTCAGGATGTCTTGCCTCTACATGAGCTCCAATCTGAAATAAAATTGCTTCCATTAATTATTACTAATAATAGATATTAAAAGTCTAAGACTTTTTAAATACTATAGACATTGCTTACTTTCCTGGGCTTTTCTCCCACTTTAGGGTTGCCTACATCCAGACAGCATCTCTCTGCATTTCTTTGTTTATCCTCTCAAAGGCATTTTTGCTTTCTCACTTTCCTTATGACAAATTTCCTGTTTTTCCCTCTTCTTCGTCCAGTGAGTTCCCACTTCCATGCTTTTTACTTTTGAATTTTTAATTACATTACCTTAATATTTAGCTGGTTTTTGGTAAAACAAAAATTAACTTTTAATCTTATGTGGTTACTGCAGGATATTTGAAATTTAAAAATACAATTAGTTTGATTCCTTTCATCAACTCTAAGTTGTTACTTTTTTCTCTTATAATGTATCCTAATGTTTTTCTAGAACAGCAGAACTGTTTAAATATCTTTGGAATACAACTACATGGCAGAGATCAATTTCTCTTATGGTATACAAAGCTATTTTAACTACACTGCTCATCTAAATTTAAGCATGAATCACCAAAATGTGAATATAAAAGAATTATTAGAATTAAAAGTTTTTTAATGTATATAGTTAATTTAATATGTAGTTTAGGAAAATCAGCATGTAAATCCTGAATATTTTGGAATATGTCAAATAGGTACCCTATCTTGCTGTGACATTTTTTAAAAAAAGGGAAGATACTCCCCTACACAAAGAAAGGAGATAACCTAGAAATTCTATTGGGCTTATCCTGGTTTCTCATACAACATACAAATACATGCCTGCTCGTTTAGAAGTGACATACACTAACCACTAGACCTGGCATGGGCTTAAGCTCAATTAAATTTGTTCAAATATATTTCAATACATACATTTTACCAATTCATATTTAACTCTTGGCATGAGAATATGTAAAACAGGCATTGTAATAAATAACAGAATACAAAAATATTAAGGGAGTGGCATACTGCTAACAAAAGAATGACTAGCACCATGTAATTGGTTGCCGACTCCTGCTATATGGTTTCATATTCTAGAAGAAACATGATTTCACATGTCATAATTGTAAGAAAATATTATTTTACCTGTTATTTACAAAACAAATTTTTCAGATTACAATGAATGAAATTAATGAAGGTATTTATTACATTAATCATTTTTAAATCACGTTTAAATTGGAAACAAATACCTATGAATACATATTGGTCTGGACTGTCACTTGTTTTATATAACTAACATATTTTAGCATATTTAGAAACATTAAAAATGCAAGTGTGAAAGAACATTTCATGAAACATATCAAATTACATATGCATTATTTTAAACAATATCTATTATTATTTAGAATTTTCTGGTAATTTTTAAATGCCTAAAAATTTTAAAAACAAAGATCGAACTCTATATTTTTTATTTATTATCCAAAGAAAATAAATTGCATAAAAATAAATACCCTTAAAGCTCCTTTAATCTGATCATCAGGAATTAATCCAGTTCCCTGGTTATTCTTAAATGTGACCTTGGAAATGTAAAACAAGTATTAAACTTAATATATGTCCTCTATACATTAGTAAATATCAAGTAAATAAATTCTACAATTTTATAGTCTTTTTTAAAAAACAATTGATGTAATACATACAAGACAATACTTTAAAGAATAATGCATATGTGAAGTCCCAACCTCAAAATCTCACACAAATTTGTTTTATCAGAAAAAAAATCAGAGATTTACTTCAATACTGAATAAAAAAAAGGGTACTATTAGATTCAGTTCCAGAATCTCTATATTCAATTTATACCATCTGTTAACTCTACCAAGTCCTCCTAGTTTTTATGCTTTACTAAAGAAAACAACATTTTGAGCCACTAATCTTTCAATTTTTTGCAAAAAAAATTGTAAATGGTATAAACAAAATTAAAAAACCTTACAATATATTAGAAACAGTAAATGTCATTTTTAACCAGCCAATTTATCTACAATTTCAAAATGTAGCCATCATTACTGTCCTGGGAGGGCTTACAATTTCTTGGTACTAAAACTACTAACTAAAATGCCAAAACTAACCATATGTATAACTATTTTGGACAACCTGTATTCTTATATTTTTTATTTTTGACTATGGTTTCTATGAATGCCCAGAGCAGAAAAAACAAGCACATGAAAACAATTTGAGTATATATTTTTATGTAATATTAAAAATACATAATATATATTATTTACAGCAATACCTATTATTTTTTGGAATTTCCTAATAGTGTCTAAATGCTTAAAAAGTCTAAAAAAGTTGTCGGACAAAATGACTTCTTCTTTGTAATGTGTTAAGTGACTTGAAGATGATGACATTACTAGGCAAATGGCCAGATAATACTGCAGTAAAGTATCACAAAGATGTCCTGTAAACATGGGACTCAGGAAATCATTAGCTGAAAAAATGTAGTTTCACTGAAATTGGATTCAAACCCATATTTCCCAGTAACATGCCAATACTGGCATGTTACTGGGAAGTATAAATGGGATTCAAACCCACTTTTCCCAGTAACATGCCAGTATTGGCATGTTGTGTTAAAAGGAATCCCTGATGAGTTTCATCTCTTTTTCTGTGCATATGAGCAGTGGCCATGAGCTTTGAGTTCCACATGAGATTATGTGAATAAGCATATACATTGAAACATATGAAGTTGGTTCATATTTATGGCATATACACTGAAACATATGAAGTTGGCTTATATTTTTTGTATAGCACTGAAAGGATACTATACAAAAAATAGATTAAAATCTGTACTTTAAAATGGACATGATTAACTAGCCAAGAATTGAAAACAGCTGCTACAACACAGATTCGAATTAATTTTTAGAACTTTATATTTAACCTATTAACATTCAAGGATACTATGTATGCATGTGTGGTCAACCCTTTATAAATTGGTTGCCCTTAGCAGACAGTAGTCTCCCATCGAAGTCATCCAGTGTGTTCTTTAATATGCACAGGGTATGGCTCTCTGCATACTGGGCAGGCTTAACATCCCATCCAATGGTGTCCTCTACTGGCTGAGGACAGGGTGCAGTTTTGCAGAGTTCCACATTATAGTTTTGCAGAGATAAGTCTAACACTAGCCCAAGTGGAACTCAACCTGGGAACTGCAAATTGCAAACCTGGCACGTAACCCCCATCCCACAGGTCACAGTAGTTTTAAAATAGCTTTTACCAGAAATAATTTTTTCCCTTCTCCAGTGAACAAGTTAGTCCTTACAGTATGGTATGGAATTCCTTACTGAGACAGTTCCATTACTATGGCAGGTACAGAACAAATCGCTTGACTAGTACCTATGTTAAGGAGAGAAAAAAAAACTCCGAAATCATCCTTTTTGGTACTTTTTTAAATTAAACTTGAAAATTAAAAAATCAAATTTAAAACAAAAACTTTCTGTTGATTTATTTATCCAGTTAGTTAATTAAAAATATTAAATAATCAAACAAAGAAGCTGGTATGCTGTTTTGGCGAGTTAGCAATATTGCATGTTTTTTATGGAAAATATTTCATAATGAAATCATTGATTAGAAATGTTCCACATTGTTGCCATAAATATTAACAATTTCTTCACTGATTGAAAAAGTTTTATTATGTTTCAAAGAAATGTACAGCATTTAGCAAATTAATATTTTGATTTGCTTTTACATCATATTTTGGCTTTAAAAACCCTTTTTTGTTCTATAATTATTTTTTTATTTATTACATACAAGGTGCTCTATGTCCATTTCCCCATAAATTTAAAGCTAAATGCAATAACAGGTATCTAGAGTTGCAGGAATGTCCTTAATCAATACCCTACTAGTACTAATAGAAAGCATTACAGAGAACTTAATAAACGTGTAAAAGATCAGTTAGCTGCTGATAAGAATCTTTGGCTTGATGGTTTGGCTGACAAAGCCGAGGAAGCAGTTAGACAGCACAACAGCAGAGAGCTGTACCAGATAGTTAATGTTTTGTGTGGTAGAAAATGGACAGGTATACAGGGATTGAAGGATAAACAAGGTAAGGTTATAGAAGGTGAGCATTCTGTCATGGCTAGGTGGGCTGAGCATTTCAGTGATATTCTAAACAATGCGGTTAGTTCTATTCCCATTGTTTGCAATGATGATAGATGCATTGGTGGCTTTAATGTTGGCCCTATAACACAATCTGAAGTTATTTTGGCTGTTTCTAAACTTAAACTACATAAATCCCCAGGGGTATATGAAATTACTACCGAAATGCTTAAAGCTGGGAATGTTTCGATTACCACTTGAATGACTGAAATTTTGAATATCTTTTATGATAAAGGCATGGTTCCTAAGGATTTTACCAGAGCTATTGTTATCCCTATTTTCAAAAAAGGTGATTGCAGTTCTTGTGATAACTATAGGGGTATCAGCCTACTCTCTGTTCCAGGTAAAGTTCTTTCCATGATTGTGCTTAATAGAATTAAGAATCTGGTTGACAGTCAATTGCGTGATGAGCAATGTGGATTCAGAAGTGGTAGGGGATGTGTGGATCAGATATTTTCACTTAGGCAGATTCTTGAGAAATGTTTAGAGTTTCAGAAACCTTTGGTTGCTAGCTTTGTTGATTTCAAAAAGGCTTTCGACTCTGTTGATCGTCATAATTTGTGGTTGATTGTGAAATCATATGGTATACCAGACAAGTTAGTTAACATAATGAAAGCTCTCTATAATAACACTGAGTTGTGTGTGAGAGTTGGTAAGGCTTGTAGCAATTGGTTTAGCATTACTTCTGGTGTTCGACAAGGGTGCATTTTGTCTCCTTTTCTCTTTAGCTTGGTTATTGATTATGTTATGCAAAATTCACTTCGAGGGAAAGATATTGGCCTTAAATGGGCTGGAGATACGAAAATTTCTGATTTAGATTATGCTGATGATTTAGCCCTTTTGGCAAATGATGTTGATGAGATGAACTCTTTCATTCGAGCTGTTGATGAGACTGGTAGTAGATTAGGTTTGATTATAAACAGAGAGAAAACTAAAGTGATGAAAATTGGTCAGGCAGGCTGTGATTCAGTTAATCTGAATGGTTGCAGTCTTGAGCAGGTGTCACAGTTTAATTATCTTGGGAGCTATATAACAGATAATGGTGATGTGCAGCATGAGATTAACAGATGAATAGGGATTGCTGCCGGGACTTTTAAGAATCTATGGAGATTGTGGAGATATAGGCGTATACACCTAAAGACTAAAATTAGACTGTATAATAGTTTGGTTCTTTCTAGGGTTAGTTATGGTAGTGAAACTTGGACGCTGTGTAAACAAGATAACAGGAAACTAGATGCTTTTGATTCTAGATGCTTACACAGTATCTTGGGCATTAGGTGGTTCAACTTTGTAACTAATGATGAGGTCAGGCAAAGGAGTTTGCAACCTCCTTTAAGCAGCATATTGTGCAGAGAGAGACTCGGTTGGTTTGGCCATGTTGCCTGTATGAATAATTATAGATTGGCGAATAGGATTATGAACAGTGTGCCTAAAGGCCTCAGAAAGAAGGGGAGACCTAGGATGCGGTGAGCAGACAATGTCAAACAGGACCTTGTTAGAATTGGTGTGTAGTGGCCAGATGCAGTAGATGTAGCTCAGGATAGACTTGCTTGGAGAACTAAATTGCACGGTTTGGTTGGACCTCCGTAGCCCATGGCTGCTTGAGGATGATGATGATGATGAGAGTTGCTGCCTTTTCAAATCAAATAACCCAGAGATATTTGAAAGTTGTTGTTCCTAGTCCAAAGACATTTCAATGCTAGATATCTAATAGAAGCATCAATTCTGAGACAGGCATTATTAATGGAAATGCTTGTTCCTAAATGAAAAATACTCTTTATTTTGGTGTATGAAATGAGCTATTTCTGTCTTTTAGTAATTCAGAATAAGGATTTAAAATAATTTAAAAATTCTCTGTCATTGAGCAATAAAATTTCAGAGTTTATCCTTCAAACTATTTGGATGTTGAATGTTCTTCTAAGAACATTCAACATCCAAATAGTTTGAAGGATAAACTCTGAAATTTTATTGCTCAATGACAGAGAATTTTTAAATTATTTTAAATTAACTTTTGAGCAAGAAGGTCTTTTAATTGTATACTCAGAATAAGGATTTGAAGTTGCTCTTTTTTTTATCTCTGGTAGCCCTTATGAATTAATTTGGTTACCAGAGGGAATTCCATTTTACAAATCCTGTACTTTAAGGGTTGATAGCAGCCAAAAGAAGACTTCAAAAATTTTATTGTCCAACATAGAAGTTAAGATTTTTAGCCAAGTAGCTTTTCATTCTTAAAGTAGTTGTAAAACATATCCAAATAGAAATTGTGTAATGCCTAATTCAGAGAAAACTTTTAACTGAAATAAGCAAACTGTTTTAAGCTTGATAAGCCATTTCAATTTTTCTAAAACAATATAAAAAAAATTAGCAAAAGCTGTGAAGTTAATATTTAACATTCGGTATATGCTAGTACATGAGCATTGTGAATAAGTTCGAATGGTTTCTAAGTGTAGAATTCAGAAAACACGAGTTAATTTTTCAATTTGTTCAAGTTCTCAAAATCAGTGAACATCAATGTTTAGATTTATATAAAAAACTTGGATCTCCAGATCCAAATGGATGCATAATAAAATTTCAGAATAAAACCTGGATAGTTTTTGCTTGCTACAGAGAATTTATGTTCTCATGACAGAATACAAAGCATATTGTTCTACAGATTTTGCTAATGTACTATGTTTTACTGAATCCATCTTTAGTACACATAAAAACTATTTAAAGTCCCCATTTTAAAATGGCAGCATAGAATAAACATGAAAAAACTCACTTTGCATTTCACCACTCGATTAACTTTCTTAATTTTTGCTTCACAGAATGCACCTTTGTATTTTGCACTGACATCAGTACCCACTGTAAGATATGGGGGCTCATCAGCAGCCTACAAATAAATATATGTACATATTAGTTTATAACTCTTACTATTGTTACAATATCAGAATCTATATCTGATTTTGCAGTTTATCTACAGTCAACAAAAAGATTTTACTGATATATAGCTTAACAAAAACAACTTTATTGATTAGTCAAAATATTAATAAATGATAAAAAAGCAAAATTGTTTTAATATTTATTATTCTCAAACCATCCTAAACTCATATGGAGAGTAATAATTCTGACAAATATATTTTCTGACAAATATAATTTCAGTGTTTTTCTGATAAAAAAATTTTTGGATGTAAAACTGAACTTTAATGAATATTTTACAAAAAAAATTAAATAGTTTATATTTCTTATAATTTTGAAAACTCTACAGCTGATTACATATTTTTTGATAATGTTATAGTAAAATGTATGAGTTTTACTGTTCTGCCAATTTTTTTGCTATTTACTACTGTCATTGAAGCAAGATTGTAAAATGACAATCTACATGTAGGTATATATAAGCATTCCCCAATTTAAGGGGACCTAATATATGTACTTTCATTATAACATACATACTTAAACCAAACCTCAGTTTAAGTGTACCCTTCCATATTGTGCAAATGAATGAACTTAAAGAAAAATTACTGCATTTTATGTAAAATTTCTACTATAGTTGAACATAAAGCTAAAAAAAAAAATCACCAAATGTACTGTATGTTGGTTGGGAGAAAAATAGAGGAAAATGATTTATAGTGGTTTATACAGGGTCTAATCAAGTTACCATATTTTGAAGCTCTATAACTTCCAAGATAAGCTTTCATGGAAAAATATGACTAAGATAAATTAAAGTTCTACATCTATCTAAATTTTGAATTCAAAAATATTCATCAGTCAGCATTTAAAGAGTAATGCTGCAGTATTTAACAGAAGCAATGTCAGTCCCAAGGTCTAGTGATTAGCGCGCTTGGCTACTGATCTAAGGGACCTGGGTTCGAGCCCCGGGTAAGGCATGGTTGTTTGTGTCATTTTTCTGCTGAGGGCCTGCCATCCTCAGACCTTCTACTATGGCATATAAACTGACAGGCTCCTGTCAGACCTCTGTGGCAAGCAGCTGCTTGAGGGGGTATTTATTTTTTTTAATGTCAGTCTTAAGAGGCACAAAATTGACAAATATTGGAAGAATTACACAAACTTCAAAAATATTACTCATTTCACTAAATTGTCTGAATACTTGTTAAATTTTAATGAACCTTTGAGGGTTGGGTTGTTTTACCTCTAAGCAGCACTTTTTTGCCCACAATGGGCTAAATGGCCAGATCACAAGGACTCTAAGAGCTCAAAAAAGGTTGAAGGACAGGGAACCCACTGAACAGCTGTTAGGCCTCCTGTCAAAGCCATCCAGCATGTTCTTTAACATGCACAGGGTATGGGGCACATGTCGTCCCATCCAATGGACAACAGCCTTTCCAAGCCAAGCAGTATCCCCTACTGATTGAGGGTAGGGTGTTTTGCAGAGACTAATCTCAATGCAGCATCAGGTGGGACTTGAACCTGGGAACTGTAGATTATGAGACTGGCATGCTACTGACTGAGCTACCCTCACACTGAACCTTTGAGGTAAATTCTTTTAACTAGCAGTACTAATGTTAAATACTAAAATTCATACCTATAAATATTGAATGAATATGTCAAAAATTTAGATAGATTTGATTGAGGATCTTCAGTAACATTTTTCATAAAAAGCTCATTTTAGAACAGGCCTGCTTTTGGTTCATAAAACAAATCATCAATATATTAAATCTAGCCCATTCCAAATTTTTTATCAAAATATTTTAGATACATAACTAAGCAATTTTGCCATTCAGTACTCAGTAAAAATGCATTTTTGTATTCTAATCAAGATATTTTCTTAATTCTTTAAAAAAAACATATATATATATTTCATTACTTGTCAGAAATGCGTGTTTTCATTTTCAAATAGGAACTTCTTCTCTGGCTCTTTAAGAATATTTTTTTTAATGGATCTTCACTGTTTGGGTTGGCCACCCCTGTTTAACAAGTTATACAGTTTCAAAAGTTTCCCACTGTCAGTCAAATGTGAAAATTCTCTAATAATTTGATAGAACTTTGTATGTGTATTTATGCACAGATGCTGCAGTTCACTATGTTTTACTGAACTCATACAAAAAAACTGTAATGCATTCCCCGAGTGCATTATTACTTATGGAGGGAAAAAAATGCTTCAATTTAACCACTTTTGATTTATATAATAGCTTTAAAATAAATCCTGTTCATAAACTGGGGTATATCATAATGCAAATGCACTATAAGAATATTGAAAATATAGTTCAATCATATCAAAGGTGTTTAGTTTTTTACATATTTAATGCTGGCTATGAGAATCAATTATGTTCTTAATATTAAGAAATTCAATAATAATGCTAGTGCTAATCATTCTGCATAAACCTTTAGTTGACTGTTAACAATGCCAATGAAGTAGCCTAAATTTTTACCTGAATAAAATTTACTAGTATCTGCAAATAATTGAAAAGAAATAGTTGAAATCTCAAAAATATCATTAATATATTAGAACAGTGGTTTCCAACCATTTTCAACTTCTGACCCCAATACCTGTGTTTGAAACCATTACAATCCCCATATCTATCTCCAAGATTTTGGTAACACCCATCCTTTTCTAAAATTAAGCAGATTAATTTTCATTGTGATAGTCTTTTATTTCATGCTTAGCTTTAAATGTTAACAGTTACAAATAAAACCATTATACCTTCCAGATGGGCAATTATTAATCACCTTTAGTTTCAGACACTGTGAAATGACATTATCCAAACTACATCTTTAATCATCCTATTCACGCCAAGCTTTGGGAACTGTAATATCTATGCAACCAAGATTTATTCATAGAAATAAATGTACATTCACTACTCTATATCATATAATTTTACACACATAGGAGCTTTACCGAGCAACAATACCTGAATGTTCCTTTGAACAATTCCATCATGACTGTATCAGAATCATGCCATGACTCCAGGTTGGAAACCATGATATCAGATAAAGAAGCAGTCCTAAATTTGAATAATCAGCAACTTGTTCATTATGAAAACAACTTGATGCCTATTGGATAAATACTTTAAACCACCCTTCAAAAACTATAATTATGTGGCTTGAATAACAAAATTTCATCCCAGAATAAAATATTTTTGAGCAAATAAAACAATGTTCATATTTGGTAATCTATTATCAACACTGTCAAAAACAAACTTTAATGCTTTCTCAAATAAACTGGCAGGAAAAAAATACGTTGGAATTAGATAAAAAGTTGAATAAAAGACAATAATCAAAGAATCTTTTGTACATTATTTCATTATTTTAGTCAATGTAGAAAGAAATGAAATCAGGCAATAATTTTAACTAACTTATATTTCTAGTTTTATAAACAATACATGAGCAGTCTTCAAATTATCAAGAACAAATCCTTTGCAACTGACATATTTAGGGTCACCGATATCAACAGATTTAATGGGTGTTGTATAATTGATAATATTAATCCAACTATTTTTCCACATTTAGTTTTAATATCATTTTATACATTTATTTTCTGATCTGGTTTATAATTTTCTGGGTCATAAGTCAAATGGCAACTTATTATAACCTCTGATTATTGAAAATATTCATCAAAACAATTTTTTAACATTTTACCTTATACTTAATCATATTAAAAATGATTTCATCAGGCAAATAATATTATAATCATGTTAATCATGGATTAAATAATAAAAAGAACTCTAATATTAGTATAGTTTAAATTCTTTTGTACAAATATGCATGTAGAAACACAAAATGAGTCTGCAGGTCAGTATGTAATGACTCAAAGTCCATTAACAATTTCAATAAGAATATATTCAAAATACACTACAATTATATTAATTTTAAAACTACATGTGGCATAACAAAAATAGCAAAATAATTTTTTCATTAGAATAACCTAAAAAACGGTTTTTTGTAATCTCAAAAGTAATAGGCCAATATTGAGTCAGAATACATTTTTAATTACAAGCAACAATAAATTACAGGTAAATTGATTCAAAATTTATTATGAGCATTTATTGTGGACAACTAAACAACATTATTCAAGCCGTTTGACATTCATATATAGTGTGACTTGGATTCCTTTTCCTTACGAAACTTTGATAATTTCATCACTGGTGTGTGTTTCTGTATTCCACAGCTGACAAAGACAACCTGAAAAGGTATGACAATGTTATGATTAACATCCAGTATGTATGCATGTACCAGGGTGGGGAAATTTGGAAAAATCTGATCAGCCAGCAATTTTTACCACAAGCCAAAGCAAAGGTGTATACCAACATGGTGAGGAGAGGGCTTTTTTTTTTCATTTATGATCATTAAAGAATTTAGATAGTTGATTTCAAAGGTAGGTGCACTAGTCTAATGTTAATATCAAATAGAAAGCATATACATCTGACAGGATAAAGCTTTCTAGCTCTGAAAGTAACAAGACATAATAAAAAAATTCACTCACCTTTGGTGAGTGCATACTTGTGTATTAGCATTTAAAAAAAATCTTATTATCTATTATCTATTAATGTTTACTGTCAGTTTAAATAGTACATAACAGCACTCTGATAATATGAAATACACAAAAGTGCATCTCAGTATACCATCCTTCATAACCTTACATAATGCAAGTGTGAACTGCCTTAGCTCTACTCAGAGCAGCTGGCACATAACCAGATCTTTTGTTTGATCCAGGAGGCAAATTGATTTTTTTTTCAAACTTGCCTAGCCTATTCTATAATCTAATATCCAAATATATTTTTAATTCTCATATTTCAAAAATAAGAACTAAATGTATGTTTCATACACTTCATCAGTTATTCATTTTCCTTTTATATTAACTACTTTTCCTCACTCTGCAACATTATGGTTCCTCAGTACTCTATTCTTGAAGGGAACTATAATGAGACTATGACTCCATCTATTCTAATACTTAACTATTAGTTAGTAACACATCTATTGTTGTTAAAATGGTATGTGTGTCATTTTCTCCTATTTTCTGTAACTGCAAATCTAGCTTAGTTTTATATGTCAGTATTTAGTTTTAAGTTTTTCAAAAATATCAATTAAAGCTTTTAATGAGTTTTACACTGTTCAGAGAATAAAATATTTCTATTATTCTAATACTTTTTCCAAATTCAATTAATTTCAATATTTTATCTTTTAATAGCTTTTGGAGATTTATTTGTTTGCCCTTAAAGGTGTCTGCATGCACTTTCTTTGAAATTCCATCCATTTACAGGTTTCTATTATAACTACATATACAGGGTGAATCTGAAAAAGTGGGCAAAACTTTACGGGGTGGTAGAACGCAGCTATACAAGCAATATTCGTCATAGAATGTATGGTCGGAACGCAAACGGCGAGCCGCTAGGTGGCGTTGGAAATGGTATAAAAGGGTGTATAAAATAGTATAAAAAGGTGTGCGTCGGTCCCGCAGGTGTGAAGCCTGCATTACAGCTGGCGGCAGCTCTTTTGAGCAATTTCTTTGAGCATGTACCTCAATTACATTCCTGTTAATAAAATGTTTTCTGAAGTATCTCCTCTCCTTCTTGTGTTCATTCTTTAAATGTGACAGTGGAAAACTACCTTTTAACTTCTCACCGCTTGCGTTCCGACCATACATTCTATGACGAATATTGCTCGTGTAGCTGCGTTCTACCACCCCGTAAAGTTTTGCCCACTTTTTCAGATTCACCCTGTATAGCTCTATCTAATTCACTTTTGCTTTGAGATAAAAAAAAAAAACCTGAGAGTCTATTTTTATCTGCAGAATACTTTATCCTGAATTCTAATTATATTTTAATGCTCCTAAATCAATTTAATAATATATCATGCAGAAATTTAATAATATATCATGCAGAAATTTAATAACATATTATGCAGAAAGTCTAGACTTCTCCAATCATGGAAATATCTGTCTTTATTGATGAAATCTGATAGCCTTAACTAGATTTCTTCAAATGTCCATAAAATACATCATAACAGTGACAAAGACAAAAGTTTTCAGAGTATCTATTCTGCTGGTCTCAAACGGAAATGTTTAATAGTTCATGCAATGAATCTACAATGGACACCTTGGCTGATATTGATTTATCCTTAGTTTACATATTTGAGCCTTGATTTGCTGCCAGAGTATTTCAGTTTCTTCAATAACAACTTCAGGGCATAACAACATCATACATCAAAATCTCTGTGACAGTTCAACTTATAGAAAAGAATTTTAATGGTACTGGTAAAGGTTCAGTAAAAACTATTATTAAATTACGTGCTTGTTGAAAATGACCATGCATTAGTCATTAAATGCAATTTATTGAAAACTAAAAATGTGAAAATCTTAATGAGTGGCCGATTGAAAAGAAATGGAGTTAACACCTAAATTATAAGCAGGATTATGAATATTAAAAACTAAACTTTTGTTTTGAACCTTTAAATTTTGCACAACAAACAGGCAATACTTTTCAATTAATCTGCTCACAGAAGTCTCTAATCTTCTTACAGCACAATATGATGTGCTCTAGTAAAGATTGGGTAAGAAATAAAAAGAATTATTGCAAATATTATATGTGATATACTTCTGAAAATAGTTACAAAATACAAGATACTAGCAGTATATTATATTTTGCAAAAAGTAGCTTAATATTAAAAAGATATTTTTTAAGGAATTATTTTGCTAAAATTAGATGTTTAGCCTATATTTTAAACAGTCTCTTCCAAAAAAAAAAGCATATTTCAAATAAACTAACCTTTCTTCAGTACAGCTTCTTCAAAAGTTGGTCAAAAGGAAACATCTCTCCTCTGGAGCAGGTAAAGAAAACTACATATACTAAAAAAAACTTCCTTCCTACCATAAAATGTATGAATTAAAACTAATTTCCAAATGATATTAATTCTGAAGGAAGATTGGATGTCAATAATCTTTTCCAAAGCGTAAAAGAAACCTGTTTGAGTGCCCTATTTTGCTTTGAAATGAATTATTTCATTAAGTGATTTAATTCTTGGAATTATTTTTCTTCTCATTTTAGGGCACATATAAGACATGATTTTTAAGGGCTTTTTATATGCCTTTTGTCAGGGATTCTAAAAGTGTGAGTCAGAACACCCTTGGAGGCATGGGTATCTTGTAAAGCTGTGAAGAACACAATGAAAACATCAGATTTAGACTATATAGATAACTGCGATGGCACCACATATATTTAGCTACGATTATAGGGTTTGCAAGTATTGAAAAGCTTGAAAACTCTTGCTTTATGTCACTGTACTTATTTATAAGCTTTAATCTGATATATAGTTTCACTATTGGTTCGCAAATCCCTGTCACACATACAACAAATGAACTCGCCAGTTCTACGGCCTGGTGATCTTTGAAGACTGATCATTTAGCCCAATATGCACAAAAATGTCACTTGAAATTAAAACAACTTAACCTTCTTTCTGAAGTATACTGTTTAAAACTTTCTACATAAAATACACTTCTTTCATATTAATTTGTATTATTCAAAATTGTAAAGTGTCTGATTTTGATAGAAATCTTGGAAAGGGAAAAATTTATGCAATAGAGAAATTACTTTGTTTTCTCAAACCAAATAGATATTTATGTGTGGTTTTTATCTCAAGCAAATTGAATTCAATGTGGAAATAAAGATTTTGATCAACAACCCTCTCAGTTCAATAATGGTCCAAAACAACCCAAATTGGCCAAGATCTTAAATGGACTCATCTAACCAATGTATTCCTTCCTCTTCACTATTTTTAGTTTGAGAATTTTGGACTGTTATAATAGTGAAAAGGTAAATATTCTCTCTAAAAAAACTTGTTTGCAATAATATTGCATGCTGATTCTAATTCATAAAGAAGCATTTGTCATCACCTTCTATGTGCACTTATTACCTGTATTTTGCTTGAAGAAATTTATCAAGTTTACTGACATGAAATAGTCAAGTGTCCAAGAGTGGCTGCAACTATTATTTTTCCCTGTCACAATAGCTTTTTAAACAGAAAACTACATGAATCTGGACATTTTGTCCAAATTCACTTTTCTGCATGAAATTATCTTATTTTGATAATATTTTACTAATGTCATTTATTATTATTTTTGATTCTCCTTGCTGACTGCGCAGGAATGCAGAGGCTTATCTAACTCTTCCTCTGTGATTTTAATGCTTATTTAAATATCTTTGACATCCTATTCCAACGACATTTTAACTAGTTACAAATCCATCTTCATGCAAATCAGATTATCTTGATGGCATTATGTTAGTTGTATTGAAATTGTTGTGTGTAGAATCTACTAGCTTGAAATTTGACACCTTCACCAATGTAAAAGGAATGAGATTATTACATTCATTCTCATTCCTTGATATTCAACTGTTTGGAATAGAAGGCATTACAAAATTTGTTACATTTGGAGATATTTTATCCTGCTTTTGGGCACAGAGTACTATCCCTTAATATATAGAATGCAATTACGAAAATAGTCATATTTTCTACATAATTTATTATATTTGTTATTATTTCCAGTATAACAGAGGCTATAAACTTTTTTTCACCACTGATGTTCAGAGTAAAATCAATATTATAGCTATAAATACAAGCACAAAACCAAAACAATTCTTACTCACAATAAATAAATTTGATACAATGGATATACAGAAATGCCAGCAGAGAAGTGTTGAGAAAACCTACAAAAACTTAACAGGAAATAAATTTCTTATTGAAATCTATTTAAATATTGATTTTCAAGAATATCTGTTCAGTAGTTAAAGAGTTATGGAAGTCTGAATATTTAACAACAGCAATGAGTCCTACGAATTTACCTCAAAAGGTTTGTTAAAACTTAAGTATTATTTCAAACCATTTAATAAAATATACTTCAGAAGCTTATGTAAGTAACTTTCAATATTTATAATTTTTGCATAAATTATTTCAGGACTGGCTGCTGTTAAATAGCACAACTTTCATAACTTTAAGTACTGAATATTACTTAAATTCAGGATTTAGACAGACTGTGTAGATCCATATTATAGTCACATTTTTGCATAAAAAGTTTTTAATTTTACAGAGCAATGAATTTTGTTTTACACTGACATAACAGAAGTTCTCTTAATTTTTTGTCTAGGTATTGTAGATGACATGTGTAGCAAACTTGGTCTCCAGTTGAAAATGTGAGAAAGTATATAATTAAGTGAGATTGGTATAACATTGATATAATGATTATTAAATGTTTACAATTAATTTTCATTAAAAAAATTTGGGATTTAAAATGAAGCTTGTGAAGTAACAGCATACACTTATCCAGAAAGAATGTAAAGTGGAAAAATTAAGTTTTCTGTTGAAAAGTTAACAGGATGCAAAGTCTAAGTCTCTAATTATTGGAATTGAAAAGCTGAATCTAATTATTGGATTTGATGATACACTATTTTCTGACATGATAAAAAATTTAATTCTTCATAAAATAACTGACAAAGCAAAAATCTACAAAAGAACAGAATGTACCAATAATGAAAAGATTATGCAACTGCTGTTTTTCACTTACCTTTGTAAACATAAAATCATTCTACCTAATTAGAAGGTTTAAAAAATCTCTACAGTACATTGCACATGTGTGGATAAGTTTACAATGCAAAAGACTAGATTTATGGTTAAAAAGAAATCATAGTAACTGCAACATAATATTTGTTAACCTTCAAGTTAAATTCTGCCATCACTTGTGCAGTAGCTGTCAATGAATGAACATCTTGGAAACCATTTCTTACTATTGCCAGTGGAATTTACTGCTATCAGCTGTAGGTTGCATGCCATTCAGGATAGCATTTTTCTACCATCACTGCAACAAGGACTGATAGATCTTGTAGCAATCTGTATCATTATTCTCCTGGAAGAATGCACTTTAACAGGGCTTTAAAACCTGTGATAAACAATACTTTACATTGTAACTTTAAACTTAGTATGACTTTATCTAATCATGTCTGGAACATGTCATGTACAGTGCATCATTTTTTAACTTTTACTTTATGTTCCACCCTTTACATTAAATTTGGCCTACAGTTTTTCAGCCCTTATCTCCAATTATGTTTTATAAATAATGCCTGATAAAATATCACTCACAAATACATAACTGTTTTTAACTGATTCAGAGAAATTTTTTAACTATTTGGCAAAAATGCGGTAATGCAAAAATTGTTTTAAGTTTTATTTTGCAATTTTATCTGTATGCAAGTCTTCTACACATCTGTTAACTTTCTATCCCCAAAACCATCTGTTCTGCTTAGAACATGATGCTGCCCCATCTAGTCATCAAAATATCAGACATTTATAGTATGTTGTCAGACCTATGTGGAAAGAGCCCTTGACAGGTTATTTGTTTTTAACATTTAAAATCTATTCACTACTAAGTTCTAAAGCTTTGAAAGCATATATTGAAATAAAACACTTTCTTGGACTTTGTTAATTGCTATATTATGACAAGGATAGGCATTTTCCTGTATCATTTTTTCTAAGTTTTACTATAAAAATTAGAAATTTGTTTAATATCCAGTTATGTTTTCAAAACAATCAGTAGTTTCCATTACAAAGATAACAAATTATAATATCAATTATTAAATATGCTCAGTACAATTTATGGCATAAAAAAAGTCAAAGAAGAAAAAAAACTATCTGCAGATGAAACACCTGAATAGAAAGCTGCTATCTTAAAATGAATAAAAAATATTACAGAAATTAGTTAAGATCAAGAGACTAACACTAATTTTAAAAGATAAATACACTTTCAAACACTGTTGCAATATCTTCATATACATCAGAATGTTTATGAATTAGTATACAAAGACTATAATAAAAGCTAGTCAGAAGTTTTTTAAAACTAAACATCTGTATCATAATGAAGCAGAAATATTAGTTATGCAATAAGCAAATGTATACATTAAGATGACTTGCTATTATAACAGATAAATAGAAATTTCTTATACAATGTTTTCTTGAGCAGCTTATTTCACAAATCTTACTTGGAGAATAGCCTCATCTAATGCTGATGTAGTGGATAGGGAATATAGTTACTGTTGTAAAGTCCCTTTCTGGGATTTGCTAGATCCAATCATAACGTTCATGAACTAAATGCACATTCTACTTTAAAAAAGTTTGAAAACCATGGAACATTCCCTATTTATTGCACCAGGGTAATTTTATCAACATTTTGCTATCAGTGTTCTGCTTTTTCAAACAGGAATACTATTAAAACAGAGAACCTGTTTCCATCAATTTACATTGAAGCCTATTCCTACAATAAATCCTATACCAAAAAGTGCTCCGATTTTTTTCAATGAAAGACAACTGTATGAAATAAATGCAGCTACATCTAATACGATAGAGTAACCTACTTATCAGTCCGTTGCATGCTTTAATTTTAGCCCCAAATCTTGTGACTAATTAAAATTATGTTCCTACAAGGACCATGATGATTATATTACTTATTATTTGGTGGTTCAATGATGAACAGTTACTTGAATTACTTTTGGACAGAGTGCTTACTACAGACTTCAGTTAAATTTCAATACTGTATAAAGTCAGCTTTAATTGATGATATCAAATAGTTTTTAAAAAATATAAAAGAAAAATGGCAAAAAAAAAAACAGTGGATATATGAAAAGATTAAAATGTATAGTATACTGCACACATACACTATATCAAAATGCCTACAATTCTAATTTTTCAACCATTTACCATAAAGAGTTTTAAATATGGAATTTTTGTTTAAAAACATAACACAGTAAAGTAACTGAGCAAATAACAGAGGCTGAAACACAGAAAAAAAATACGAATTTGCATATTTTTGAAACCGTTTAATGCAAAAATTTTTCGAAAATTCAATTTCCAAATTAGATTTAGTTAAAAAACTATATAAAAATAAGAACTTTTGAGTACTAAATGGCATTATTTTTGTCAATTTTTAAACGAAATCTGATACTTATGACACTTACCAAATTTGGTCTGAATTCGTGATATTTCAGTTTTCCCCACTGACGATATATTGTTAAAGACTGCATGTTCGCAAGTAATATTCTACAGCATCACTCATATTAAAACATTTGTTACATAAATAATAACAAATTATTTTAGAGGATCAGTTTTGCTTAGGACTTTGATGATTTATATAACATAGAAAAAGGCATCATCATCTGAAGCAATACTAGCCAATATGGAGACTGGTCTGGCACCCTATCGTGACAACAACTGAAGACGGCTTCGTTGAGAAAATAACTCTGGAATGACAGTTGAATATATGACTAATCTTTGAATAAAGTAGGATAGTCAACGGTTTAAAGAGGTTATTTTGATCTAAAAGTGTTAACTAAATGTAACACTGATCTGAAATTAGTCTTTTTGGATTATTTTTTGTTACCGGAGAGGTAGCGTCACCCAGAGCCATGCTAAAGACCTGACCTTAATCTAGGAGCCGTCTGCGTCTCTACTAATTTAAAACGTATAACAGCTGCTTACCATGTTTAAACTTGGCTGCTTTCTTCTATATTTTCTCTTCTATAGAAGTTCTATTCGTTTTCTCAAGAATTTTTTATAAAAAATTCGAAAAAGTGAAGCGACAGTCACTAAAAAACAGAATCTTGACATTTCAACCATCAGATGATGGTCAGGGCAGCACAACAACTTAGGGATGAAGGATTTCGGCAAGCTGATTGGCTGAAGATCACGTGGTACATAGCACTTCCCAGCATGCTCGTCCTTGCGCATGACCTTTGCTGCAAATGTAGGCTTAAACATTTGTACGCGCTGTACACGGAAATCATCGTTGATGCGTGGCTGAAATGGTATTACAGTTTAAAGAAATAGACATTTTCCTTAATGAACTCATACTTACAATGAACATCGTAAAACATTTGGCTTCCGATTCCAACTGTCTAAAAGTAACTTAAATACTTTTAAATTAAAGGAAAATATACTGTTAGATGACAAATTATTAAATTCGAAGTACATATAAGAGAAACCTTAAGATTTGAAAAAATGAAGAGTCAGTTAAAATTTATTGAAAATACTGTGTAAAATAAACAGAAAACTAAGCAAAACTCTTTGACATTCATATTTTTTAATCTGATTTGTTTTAGAGTTAGGTTTGCCTGAAGATTTGCATTATTTATTCCCAAATTCGAACTCGGTAGAACTGACCTAAATTTCTCTTGACCTCTATTTCAAACTTGTCTTCACCCTTTTATAAACTTTTTATGGCCACTTTTCTTCTTAAATGTTATTTTCACATAAAAAACCGTCAACTAACACTATTTGCTTTTAAAACAATAGTATAAAAACAGCGAGAAAACTTTGAAAGCATTTTTAATAAGCATTATTTCCAACAGCAAGAAATGTCTCAGAAGATGTTTTAAAATCAGAACCACTGTTTATTCCAAGATATTAAAGGAAGTTTCAAAAGAGGTAATTTATTTTTACTTTTCCCCTAGAAAATTAATTTGCACCATAAAGTTGTATAGCAGGAAAAAATATGAAAAGGTTCATATTTGTAAGGCAGATCATGGATAAACAATGTATGAATGCGATATGTACAAAATCATTAAAAAATAATAACCATATTTTGAAGTATTGTGTTTCATTAAATAATTAAGTAATAAAAGTAATTGTGTGTTCGAATGTCAAGAAATTCTCAAAGTTTTGATTTGTGTTCAACAAACTTCAATGTGGGCTACATTGGTGGCACGGCAAATATCCATGTGATATTCAGCTGCAGTCTATACTCAGCAGCTCTGGTTCATATAACATAGCAAACATTTACAACAGCTGCAGTGATTTTTTCCCTTTAAATTTACTCGTTAAATGGTTATTCCACAAAAAGCGAAAGGTCTAATGACATAATTATGCATTAGGCCATATCATTCACTTTGTACTATTGCATACGTTCCACTACACATCTAGAGACATTACATATGATACCAGGTGACACTTACTCCTTGTCGTCATAACATTAACAGCTTTTTAGAAACCTACAAATCATGGATATTAAAAGAGCAGAAACAACGTTAACATATGGAGCTGAAGCGCTACTAGACCTTAACTGTCGAGGATTATGTTTCCATTTTCATATGGACAGTCTATGTATTTTATATCTTTGATTGGCTGTCTGCAAGCAAAAGGCTATGCCACACTTAAGCCCAAAATGTAACCTGCTACAAGAGAAAAGTGTAAAAGGTGAATGACCTTGAATCTACTTGAGGATGGTGTTCAAGAGCCCACATAACTGACATCCGCAAAATATCCAAAAGATATCTCATGTGACAAAAGGATGCCATTTGTCACCTTACCTATCCTCTGGATATTTCGAAGATGTTTTGGTTCTGTGAGAATGTTTTAGGCCCATTATCATCTGATCCGTTAATATCACTGAAGAAAATGCACGCAGTTTTGAGCATAATTTAACTGAATACGTATTGAATGAAAACAACAAAAGCGGCAAAATAATTGCAAAAACAAACATTCGTGTGTTGGGTTGGGGTGTTTTACCTCTGAGCGGCACTTTTTTGCACACCATAGGCTAAATGGCCAGGTCACATGGACCCCGAAGGCTCAGAGAAGGTTGGGGGAGGGGACCCACTGGAACAGCTGTTGGGAGACAGATGTTAGCCTCCCGTCCAGGCCATCCAGCGTGTTCTTTAACGTGCACAGGGTATGGCTCTCCCACACATGGCGCCACGGCTTAACGTCCCATCCGACGGACGGCGGCCTTTCCAAGCCTATCGGTGTCTCCTACTGACCGTGGGCAGGGCGGGGAATTTTGCGGAGATAAATCTCAACGCTGAACCAGCTGGACTCGAACCTGGGAACTACAGATTACGAGCCTGGCGCGCTACCGACTGAGCCACCCCCGGCCCAATATTCGTGTGAATTACAATTTTGAGTATTCATTTTAATTCGGAATTTAAATTAATATTTTAGTGTATAATATAGAAATGATGGTGGAACCTAGATCCAAATAAACGATTGCCCCCTGATGACTGCTAAGAAGCTAAAAGATGGATTACTGTGTGAATGCACATTAAAAAACAAAGAACATATGCCGTTATGATCTACAGAAACCAACATTGCCCACAACTTTACAAATGCGATATTTTGTAGCCACTTTGTATTTATAAGCGTAATTCGAATCATAGCCTATAGCAGGGGTTCTCAACGTGGGTACGCGGTAAAATTTTTTGGGGTATGCATTGAGACCTTAGAAGTCGCTAGATCTAGTAACAAAGTCGCTGTTCGTATTATTATACTATAACTATAGTTTTATCAATCTATATAAGGAAAATAATTCAGTACAATTGTATCAACGGGAAAGTTCGTTTTTTTTTTTTTGTATCAACAAGATTCCGGTCGAATTCGAACACAGATTCTAGGCCCCCCCCCCCCCCCCAAAAAAAAAAGGGTCAAGAGGTTAGGTTGTTTCACATCTGAGTGGCACTTTTTTTTGCACACAATGGGATAAATGGTCAGATCTCAAGGATTCAAGCTTGGGGAAGGGGACAAACTGGACAGCTATATGGTGACCTTGGCTTCTGTCAGAGCTATCCAGCATTCTTTAACCCTCTAGGTCAGTGGTTCTCAGCCTTTTACGTTTCACGTATCCCCTGGAAAATGTAACTGGCGTACCCTTTACATAGATAGATAAAACTATAGTTAGAATACAATAATGTGAACTTAGCGACTTCGTTACTAGATCTAGCGACCTTTGAGCTCTTACAGTGTACCTCAAAATATTTTACCACCTACTCCACGTCGAGAATCCCTGCTCTAGGTGACTGGGACACGTTCTCCCCACCAAAGAACACAACAGAGGGATAGAAGTGCAACGCTTGGACAGTTAATGAGTACAGGTATGGCTCTCCTGCATACGAGACCATATGATAGACGGCATTTCTTAGCCTATAGGGATCCCCTTTTTCCAAGGGCAGAATGGAGGTTTAGCGGAGATGTCTTAATACTCTCAAAGATGGGACTTTAACCTGGAAAGTACAGAGTACAAGTTGACATGCTACTGACCGAGTCAACTCTTGCCCCTAAGGTTGAGGAGTCGGAGAGAACCATTAGGTAATTCCAATTTAATGCCATGTAATTGAAGATATATAAAATTAAATACCCATTCAAGCAGCTGCTTGCCACAGAGGTCTGACTGGAGTCTGTCAGTTTATATGCCATAGTAGGTCTGAGAGAATGGCAGGACCTCAGAAAAAAAAACACATATACATCCATGCTTTGCCTGGGGCTCGAACCCAGGTCCCTTAGATCAGTAGCCAAGCGCGCTAACCACTTGGCCACAGGACGGCAAAAATCATTTTGCCCCGTGTGAGGATCGAACTCATGACCTTCAGATTACTCCATTTTTGAGATTACGAGACTGATGTGCTGCCTATCTTAATCAAATCTAAATATCAATTTTCAACAATATTCGTTCAATAATTGCGTTATGGACGGCAGATTATTTCCCAATAGTACTGTATCATAAGGATTTACAGCAAAAATTAATGAGTATAGCTTCAAACCATATAAAATACATTTTAGAAGTTTGGTTAACGATTATTTCAATATTAAACAACTATGAATGATTTTTATAAAACAAGATAATTTATTATTAAACATCCCATCTCCCATAATTCTCAAAATATTGAATGAAGATTGTTGGAAAACAGATTTACCTTTTATCTTCAGTCAACATTTTTTTTCATTAAATGAATATTTTTAGAATTCAAGGGGAATCTAACCTGATAGAAGTTATAGAATTTCTTTCGTCAGATTCCCCTTGACATCAGATGGAAATTCTCTAATATTTTGGAAGGTTAACGTATAATGGCAGGCTCCATCAGACCTCTGTGGAAAGCAGCTGTTTGAGGTATAATTATTTTACGTCTTTATAGAAATTTTAGTATCCACAATAGCTTTGCTCACATGTGGATATCGAAAGAAAATAAATAACCCCTCAAGCAGCTGCTTGCCACAGAGGTCTCACTGAAGTCTGTCAGCTTATACACCATAGTAGGTCTGTGATGATGGTGACCTCATCAGAAAAACAACACTAACATCCATGCCTTATCTGGGGCATAAACCCAGATCATTTATCAAAAGAAAACACAGTGTTAAATTCATCAATATTTTTGGACCTAGTTTGACAGAACCATTTAATACATGGGTTATGAACAGACCGGAATTTTAAATCCAATACATTGTATTAAATGGTTCTGAACCATTTAATACAATGTATTGGATTTAAAATTCTCCTGTTAATTTAGAATTTATACCTCACCATCAGCTACTTTCAAAGTGGTGTTTTAAGGTAAATAACTCAGATGTAATGAGTAAAATAATTTATTAGCAACAATAATTTACAGCTTGAAAAACTAACAAATATAATACGAATATGCTTTTAAAACAATTTAAACATCAACTTTCACTCTAAAACATACATTATACATATGTATGTTCATTATACAATGGCATTTTTTTTTTCTTTTAACAGTCACACCTATTTGAACTGATTTACTAGTTTTGCCGTTTTATAATCAGCCCTTAACTGGACAAAATTCATAAGCACTGTCCGATCAAGATTAGCCTGCAAAAGAAAGAAATAAGGTTTTATTTGTTTAATAGAAAAAACACCATATATAATAGTAAAACAATTAATTTCTCGTTTTACAAAACATTCGGTGAGAAGATCGAGCATTTTTATCTCAAAACATTAGCTACTGTTTGGATATATGAAAGCATTAACAGTATTTTTTTTTTGCATCATTTTAAGTGAAACATGTGAATACTGCTATTGTTGCTATAATACTCATTAGTTCATAACTTACAAATATTCTATAAAGTTGGTGGTTTCCAAAACATAAAATATTTAGAACTGTTTATCAGTTTCATTTATTATAACTGTATTAACACGTTTTTGAAGTTGTGAATTTAAAATTTAGCTATGAAAAGCCCATCCTATGAGATTGAAGTTTTGTATGAATACTGGAAAATCCAAGAGATTTGTTTTTGTCTGAAATAACATTTACATGTTGACATTTCAAATTAGTAAAATTGCCCATTTAATGACCTCCAAATTTGTTTTGAAAAGTGGGCAGTTTTTGCTTGGAACTATTTAAAAATTTGTATCGCATGAAAAACTACAGCCATGATTCACCAAACAAGATCAATAATACCTAATATATACACAAAATAACGTCTATATAACACATATACAGGGTGAATCTGAAAACGTGGGCAAAACTTTACGGGGTGGTAGAACGCAGCTATACGAGCAATATTCGTCATAGAATGTATGGTCGGAACACAAACGGCGAGCCACTGGGTGGCGTTGGAAATGATACAAAAGGATCGGTCCTCACACCCAAGTGTCTTCGCAAATGTGCGTCGGTCCCTATCCCGCAGGTGTGAAGCCTGCATTACAGCTGGCGGCAGCTCTTCTGAGCAATTTCTTTGAGCATGTACCTCAATTACATTCCTGTTAATAAAATGTTTTCTGAAGTATCTCCTCTCCTTCTTGTGTTCATTCTTTAAATGTGACAGTGGAAAACTACCTTTTAACTTCTCACCGCTTGCGTTCCGACCATATTGCTCGTATGACGAGCTCTATATACGAGCTCTATGACGAATATTGCTCGTATAGCTGCGTTCTACCACCCCGTAAAGTTTTGCCCACTTTTTCATATTCACCCTGTATATATACTGAGATGCCAGTTTATTAGGTACACCACGCCTCTCACATGCCAGTCACATGACAGCCATGTGCGATCTAAAACAGGCAGACCAGTTCTTCTAGCAACAGTTAGATTGAGTGTCCGAATGGGCAAAACAAGCAACCTGAACAACTTTGAAAGTGGTATGATAGTGCTAGGTATGCCAGTTCTGATATTTCCCAAATGGCCGTCTTCCTGGGCTTTTCACGCACAACCATTTCAAGCACTTACCGAGAATGGTGTGAAAAGCAAAAAAAAAATACCAGTGATCGTTGTTCCTGGGAAGAAAACTTGTGGATCAGAGGGGTTAAAGGAGACTGGTCACAATCGTGCAAGCAAACAGATGGTCCGCAATCAGGCAAATCACAGCGAAATAAACATCGGTGTGCTGAAGGTCATCTCCAAATGCATTACGTATTGAACCTTGTCATGAATGAGTTACAACAGCCACCAACCAGGTCAGGTTAAATTCAATTAAAATGCTTTTAATTTAAATTAATTGTTAAGCTAAATCTATTATATATGCTGAGCATGAAAACTTCATCATTGCAACCCCTGCATTACTGTAATAAGTGGAGGGTGGGGGATTTCTCTAGTCGGGAAAAATTTATTCATTTCCATTTCTAAGATCTTGAGACCTCAGTTAATCTTGGGAGGTGATAAAAGATTAGTTTTTTGTATTATAAAAACCAATAAATTACAAAACCAAATCGAGTTTTAAAAAATCCAATTTTTACAGCAATAATTTATGAGACTTTGTTCTTAAGAATAATCAGCTACGAAATAACTGACTATTTTAGCATTTCAAAACATCCCAATAAAAATATAAAGTGGTACATTGAGCAAATCCATTAAAGTTGGAAACATCCTTAGTTAAACTCAATAAACACCAAAACTCTTGCTTATGACTTTTCTTTCTGAAGCTGACCACTATTTTATTTTAATTTAAATTAATTGTTAAGCTAAATCTATTACACACACATTTTGAAATAAAACCACTATTAATGTTAGCTGCTTATATTTTCCCACAAGACAACAAGAAATCTGTAGAATAAGCATCATAACATCCCCAGAATTAGTTTTATAGCCAATTAAAAAGAATAACATTTCATAAATCAGTAATACATCTCTAACCAACATAAATAATTACAGATTAGAAAAAAAATTATAGCCAAAGAAGATAATAAAATATAATGCCAAAATTACTAATTTGATAAATGACATACATTTCCTTGATAATAAAAATGCAGTTTTTGAAAAACATTAATATCAATAATACAACACATATTTCTAATCAATGATTTCATTATGAAAATTTTTCCTTGACAGAAAATATGCAGTATCATCACTTGAGTATCAGCTCATTGAAATGACACTGCAAGCTTCATTATGGGATTATTTAATATATTTCAGCAAATATCAGAAAAATAAATCAACAGGTGTTTTTCTTAATTCAATTTGTTATCTTTAAGGTTCAATTAAAATATATCAAAAAGGATTATCTCATTTTGAAAAGTCTATGAAATCTTGACCCAAACGTTTTAATTCATTAACACTAAAAATACAAAAAAGTAATAGTAGTAGTATTACTTTTTTGCCATTTATTTCCACTCATAATAAATACATACATCATAAAAATTCATACATGTAAAATTAAAAATGGAACACAATAACTCAAAACCAACAAAATTGAGCAAGAAAAATAAAAAACACATAATTTTAGCTATTGCATGCCAGAACCAAGGGGCTAAACTGCCCATCCGGATTCCGTTTTAATTACCAACATCATATTTACGCAACCAATAAAGGGAATAACAATAATTCTTATTGTAACTTGATACATCAATAATAAAAAGGGCTACATTAGTATTCATTAATTATAAATAAAATATTTAAACGATTGACCGTACAGTAGAACACATAATATATGTGTATGCAATTTCTTCTTGAAGACAGTCAAATTGTTTTCATCTCTCATATCCAGTGGTAAGGAATTGTAAAATTTTGATGCCAAATAAGCAAAGTGCCTCTGGAGAATATTTTTCTTTGCCAATGATATTTCAAACATTATTCCTTTCATTCGTATATTACATTCAATACGTTTACTCTCTACCCGTTGCTTATTTTGATATAAAAAGAATAGATTTCCATACATATAAATATTTCTAATATGGTGAAAATGAATTAAAGTAGATGGGTCTATGTAGAAAAATTAACATTAAACACTAACTTAAATATTTTATGTACCAAATTATATAAATTAATATCATAATCACCACCCCAACTACACAAACCATGTTGTATATTAGAGTAAACCCAGGCAAATTATAACACTGTTAAAAATTTCTTATCTATTTTTTGAATATGACAAAATTTAAAAGATATACATCTTAACCACTTTGTTATCTTATTTGCATGAATCCTCCATTTTAAAGAAGAATCCAGTTCAACCCCCAAATAATTGTAATTATATACTCTTTCTAATTTAGGGCATATACAATTCTGATTAAGAAAGCAATTAACATTGTAATATTTAATTTCTATTAGAGTATTTGCTTTAAGCAATTCAGAATAAAGAAACTTACTTTTATTAATATTCAAGTTTAATTTATTCAAAACTAGTCACCTATGTATTTTTAAAAGATCGTTTTCTACATTTGTTTCTATTTCTAAAATATCATCTGTATAAACTACTGCAATATCATCAGCATAACATATTAATGAGCCTCTTAAATGTAAATCGCATAGGTCATTAATATAAATAAGAAACAAGATGGGAGCTAGTACAGAGCCTTGAAGTACATCTTTTTTAATTTCTTTAAATGAACTTATTTCCTTATTCACTTTTACCGCCTGACTTTTTGCTAAAAGGTGCTATCATTATAAATATGTCCTCTTATACAGCTGGCAAGAGTTTTTTTAACAGTATTTCCTGATCCACTGTATCGAAAGCTTTTCGTAGATCCAGAAACAGTGTTAATGTTTTTTACCAGCATCAATGCTTTTGTAAATACCTTCCATTAGTTTCAGAATACAGTGGTTTTAAGAAAGGAAAAAAAGCTGAACAAACTGGTTCTTGGAAAACAAGCTATGTTGATTTAAAAAATTCACAAGTCTATTTTTAACAAATTTTCAATTAATTTAGAAAACAATGAGATCGATCTGTAATTAGTCAACAGTTGAAATCAGGAAAATTAAAACATTTTTCAGTCATTCAACAAATTTTCCTTGTTGTAGTGATAAATAAGTAAAAATGTTTAAATTATATTTAGCAATAATTTGTAACATTGGCACTGTAATACCATCATATCCAGAGGCTTTATTTTTACCCATTGCTGCAAGTGCTTTATCAATTTCTACATCATCCGTATTTTCCATATAAAGTGATTGTGATAATACAATTTATATCACATGAATAACTTAATGTGTACTGATTATCAGTTTCAGGGTTCAGATATGTAATAAATTATATGTAATGCCTGAAATAAAATTTCTATCATGTCATCAATCAACTCAGTTGTGTTCTCAAAAAGAAGGTACAATATTTTTCTTTACTTTTGACCCTAACATATCATCACCATAATTCCATTGTTTTTTATTATTTTTTTCCACAGCTTTGAAAACCATACATAAAGTAATTATTTTTAGCTCTCCTTAATTCTGCCTTTAAATGTGTACAAAATATCTTATATCCTGTTTCAAAAGATATAATCCCTGAATATCTTTTATATCACTAGCAACCCATTTTTTTTTTCTTTCTTTTTTTACTTTATTTTACATAAATATTTTTCTGAACAAAAAAAAAACATTTTATACCAAGTGTCATGCAAAATTCACGTCTGAACAATTGTTATACACATCATTAAAATGTAAATTTTTCACATATTCTTCATATTTATAATAATTAACAAAATCCTTAGAATCCCCACTGGATTCAGACTAACTTTATTCAAATGTATAAGTGAATACAGTAAATGGGGATTCAATAATGTATACTTCAACTCCCAAATCCCTATTAGTTTTTATAAAAACATGATCTAAGCAACTTGTACTATATTTACTTACTCTAGTAGATGAACTAGCATACTGAGAGTAACTATTTTCACTCATTATATTTAAATAATCATTTACTTCTCTAGATTCTTATTTGCATTTTAAAACATCTATATTTATATCTCCAATAATAAGAATATTATTTATTCTCAATGAATGTAGTTTCTGCTGTAGTTTGTCATTAAAAAAATTTATGCTGTGCTTATGAGACCTATACATTAGAATAACAGATAAATTAATGTTATCTATGTAGAGATGCACTACCTCTGCATTCAACATATGAATGCTTACCTAAAAAAATGTGTCCCTAATTAATATATATTAATACTACTCCTGTATGGTCTCTGTGGCAAGCAGCTGCTTGAGGGGGTATTTTTTATTTATTTATTTATGGTTAGATTCCCTACACTGATAATAACTTATGTATCCTTCTATATTACATAATTAAACCTCTTCAATTTTCACCCATATTTCAGACAACAATATCACATCAAATCTGTAATCCATCTGCTCCATTAACCAGAAGTAAAATATTTTCATAATTATTAAAACATCAGCAAATGTTGTGCATGGATAAAACTGCAATTCACTAAACTAATTGAACACACATGCAAAAAAAAGAACAAGATAGTTGTGACAAGCTTGGTTTTATGACTGCTTAAGCCTTATTTGTTGCCTGGCTTAATGGAATGTTTTCCCACAGCAAGCACCAAACAGACGTTATTTAGTGCAATTAAATTATTAGAATGATTGTAAAAATAAGTCACTCAATACTGCTTGCATAGAATTATTTATTCTCATAATGATATAAAGTTTGTGATGAGAGGGTGGGTGAAGTATTGATAAAGGCTCTTTGCATATTGCCTAAGATTTTTTTTTTTGCTCTGTAAGTAATACAATTTCCACAAGTTTTAAAGTAAGCATTTTTATTTTAACACAGATTTTGGAAATGCAATAGCATTTTTTTAATGAACGAAATTTAACTACCTAAGCATTGTGTGGTTTTCCTATACTGAACTTCAACAATAATAAGACTGAACAAAATCAATAACAATCGAGACTATTGCTGTGTTATAGAAGCTCAACATCTTAGCATTGCAGAAATTGTAAATATTAAAGCCAATAGATTAATAAAGAAAAAGTTTAACCTTGAATATGCCAATGGAGTGATCCTGAAATTAAATTTTTTCAAATAGATTGTACCACATATGCATCTTTTTTTTTTTTATATAAATACACTTTATATAAAATGGAAACTGATAAAGTACAGTGCTTACAGAAGTAGTTTATTTTAAATATTTAGCTATATATACTTACCAGCTGGTCAGCTGTACAGACTTGCTTTAGATTTACAGGTTCTACCACAAGTAGATTGCACAGAGCATGAAGAGTATCAAACAAGTTATTTAAAAGAGGTACCCGAAATTCTTTTACACATTTCCGATATTCATTAACATCACAGATAACAACCATAGCTCCTAATGATTCAAAAAAGATAAAAAAAAAACATTTAAAATATATATATCTCGTTTCCTGTTTATTTCAAAGAAACAGAATAAGAAATCTAATAAGGTCATATCAAGATTATTCAATTATGGATAATTTAAAAATAATTTTATTTAGTGCACTGTTCAAACTGCATATTGGTATTCAATTTAAAGAAGTTTATGCCTTAATGCTTTCTGCTTAATATATTATATAAAGTCATGATTAAGTCTCACATTAAATAGTATGAAAATATTAGAAAACATACAATACGTACTTCTAATTTTAAGCTGTGTGAAAAGGAACAGGATCTACATGATTAATTATCGATTCAACATTAATATTTTAGCCTGTTTGCTACCTTTAATTTTGGAAAATAGCCTTTCAGTGTAAAAGGTTAAATGCTTGATCGAGTTCTTAATCAAATCATAGATACTAAGCGAAACAGTGGTAATAAAAAACAGTGGAAATTACAAATTTGTCAAACATACAGATCAATCAGAATGGCATACTGAACAGCTTTAAATGTAAAGAAGGTTCAAAATAATAACTGTATCCATTTTAAAGCTTCACTCTATAAATTAGTTATATATTAAGTAAAATTTACTTTAATAAATAAATAATAAACATAATCTTCATTATGAGTAAATAATCAAACATCTGGATAACACCTGAGAACATTAAATGAATTTAAAAAATTTAATAGGTCTACAAGAAAATTTATCAAGCAAGGTGGATATGAAACTATGTTGTTTTTTTTATACCATGTCAGGTGTTATAAGAAGCTTGTATATTCATATCCCACCTGACTGAAGATATTATTTTTCTATACTTAAAATTGTTCTTCATCCTATGAGTGTTTATCTGCTTCCTAATATTAACATTTTAGATATTTTGAAAATTTTAGAAATAGGACACTATAGAAACTATATATATATCTACACACCAAAGAGCCAAAACATTATGACCAGTATGTCTTTATGCAAATCAAAGCAACTGCAGGTAAAAGATGGTGCATGTGAAGGTCATGAAACGGTATAAATAACACCCTGATACTGAGCTCTGTTAATCAGTGTTATCCTTGTTCTTCAAATGGGATAGGCAGTGGACTTAAAGTGAGTTTGACAAAGGCAAATTGCAATGGCCAGACAACTGGGTCAGAGCATTTCCAAGGTGGCAAGGCTTGTGGGGTGCTCACAGTCAGCTGTGGTTAGCACCTTCAAAAAGTAATCCGAGGAGGGAAAAACCATGAACAGCCGGCAAGGTGTGAGCCGACCATGGCTCATCGATGCTAGAGGTGAGTGATGGCTATCCTGTATGGTACGAGCCAACAGAAAGGATACTGTGGCACAATTCGTCCATAATTTGAATGCTGGTGACAGGAGGATGTGTCATAACACACAGTACAGTGAACCCTGCTGAAAATGAGGCTGCATAGCCACAGGCCGCTCCGAGTGCTCATGCTACCCTCGGTTCACCATCAAAAGTGTCTACAATGGGCACACAAGCATCAAAACTGGACCTTGAAAGATTAGAAGAAAGTCATCTGGTCCAAAGAATCCCATTTCCTATTTAACCATGTGGACGGCCAGGTATGTATGCATCATTTACTGGAGAAGTGTTGGACAAAGATGTACCATGGGATGAAAACAAGCAGATAGAGGAAGTGTAATGCTTTGCACAATATTCTGCTGGGGAACCCTGGGTCCAGTCATTCATGTGCAGGAAACTATGACGTCTACCACCTACCTAAACATCATTGCAGAGCAGGTACATCCTTTCATGGCAATGGTAATATCCCTCTAGTAGTGCCTTCTTTCAGTAGGATAATGCACCATGACACATTGCCCAGATTGTTCAAGAATGGTTCGTGGAATATGAGGAAGACGTCCAGGAATTGCCCTGGCCTCCAAATTCCCCAGACATCAATACAATCAAGCATCCGTGGTTTGTGTTGAAACAGCATATCTGATCTGCAATGGCTCAACCACATAACTTACAAGAGTTAAAGGATCTGCTGGTAATGTGTTGTTACCAGATACTACAAGACACCTTTAGAAATCTTGTAGAGTTCATGCCTCACTGGGTAAGAGCTGTTTTGGTGGCAACATGGAGAACCATTATGCAGATGGTCATAATGTTTTGGCTCTTCAGTGTATATTCTTATACTAAAAAGGAAAGTCTAAAAGTAATGTAATGAAGAATTTTATTATCTGTGAATAAAAATATTGTATGGGTTGAGCACAATCTCAAAAATGCAGAAAGTAATATTATTTGCTCATCAAATATTAAGATTATTTATGGTGGTAGCTCAGACTCTGCCATCAAGGCTTTACATAGTTTTTAATGAACTAGAGTTTTGATAGTTTCACAAAGTACTTAAAAAAGTTTAATATCAGCAAATTGCATATTACAATTGTGACTCCAAGCTGTACAACCTAGATATGTTATCATCAGTATTAATAATTTATATCATCCACTAAGATATTGCTGGATTTTTTTTTTGCCATCTCTTGTTAATACTTACCAGCAATATCTACTCTGCTGTAAGGTGATAGACTCACTCAATTCAAGGAGCTGATACCAAACTGGAATGACGATCGACTGTTCAACTCATCTCAGACTTTCAATGACATCTGCAGTTAGTACAATCTCAATTGAAAAAATCATTGTAATAACTATTATAAAAGTATGCTACTCCTTTCAAAGGGCAATATCTATCATTGACATGCTCAATTGATAATGTTTTTGGAATGTATTTTTACCTTTAACTTGAGGCACTTAAAAAAGTTTTGGATTCATAAGTTTAGGTGGAATTTTTATTTGCATTTATCAGAGTTACTGTGAATTAAAATAATGATCACAGCAAAGTTCTTTAAGTGCATCACTTTGTTTCTCTGTTTATACCTGCACCACAGTTGAATGTTAACCACAGTGACATTTCAAACCAAGTCTCAAAGCTAATCACTTAGGTTTCATAAAATATTGCTTTTTTATTTTTGCCTTTTTGCAGACTAGATAGTTTGGGTCACTACAGAACTAATGCAGATTGAATTTCCACGATGATTTTAGATCCCTATATTCAAGACACTTCTTTATTATTCAGTTATTTTTAATTTTCTCAACTGCTTGTCTCCATTAGATGAAACACAAATTTCTTGGGTACAAATTAAGTTTTTGCTATTTTTCAGTATATATAAGAAGCTTGGGTTTCTAACCCTTCTTCAACACCTCTATTTTGTTATATCAACTTCATTGCCATTAAAGAGAATTTCTTTAAAGGATTTTTACATTGTTGTTATTAAACATGCTTAATACACCTGTGAACTATAAACCATCCTTAATACACCTGTGAACTATAAACCACCCTTATAAGTTAAGAACTGAACCCCCTATTTCCCATAGGTTCTTACTTTCAGCATTCATGTGTTTTCCAGAAGCACAATCACTAAGAACGGCAATGACCACTCGATACATAAATTCCCATTTAATAATCAAACTGTAATATTCTTTAAAATATTTAAACCAAGAGTTAGTGTATGCAATTTCATAAACATAAACATTATTCTGCAATTGTTTTATTTTTTTAAATGCGACATTCTTCAATACACGAATTTACAATACGAATACACTCACCTATAGAACTGTACTGAAACTGTTGCAAATGATCTAGAATAACCCTATGTAACTTTGTTCCCAATTCTGTTAAAACAGCTTCCACATTTTTTCCATCCAAAGAGTCTTTAAGTTTCACAACACATTCACTGATAAATTTGACCACAAATGTGCAAGCCTGTAATCAAATGTTTGCAAACAGAATCATTTATTATTACTATACCAAATATTTTATATATAAACCTGAAAAATAGATTACATGTAATAACAAGTTTATTAGTTATCTAGCTTAAGAAATCAGTTCCAAATTCCACTGTAATATAACCTGTCCCCCTCCATTTTACAGACCTTTAAAAGTTTTCTTGAAAATTCACAATATATATTGACCCCCTCCCCCCCAGATCTGACCCTGTAAGAAATCGTTCGAGACCATGCAATGGTATTTGGGCCAAGGGAAAGTTTATAAGCTGTCAGTTTTTTGTCAAAAATTATTTTACTTTGAAAACAGACCCAATTTAAATAAAACCTGAAATTCAGAGAAATGAAATACAAACACTATATATGTTGCCAGGGATATAACTGTGAGTTGGGGGTATCTCATGTTTCACTCCCTCCCCACTTTCCAAAAAAAGGGTGTTTAGTTTTTAAGATGAAATAAGAAAACAAAATGCTTTAACTGACAACAATGCATTAAACTAGGGATTATCAAGAGACTAGAAATGATACTAGGTCAAATACAAAGAATATTTGGTTGATTCTAAAAATTTCTAAATTATGAGCAGGTAAAAAATAATATTGACAACATAAACACAATTCTTGTGTAAAAACTTCAAAGCAATTTTGCTATTCTCTGTGCATATGCAAAACGAAAAAAAAAAACTTTTACATTATGTAAATATTTATTACCTAACTATATATTATTTTTAATTAAAAAATTCCCCAATTTGGCTGTCCCTTAATCTAGGATCTGTTGCATCCCATTTATGAACACCTCCAATAACATTTTTCATTTACAAGACTATATTGCATATATGATTATGACATTAAAGTTTCTAACTTTTTGTACTTAACCTTTTCTTTTCTATACTGAGTCACTTTATTTTGCTGTTTCATAGCAAACTGCCATTTTCACTAGTCATATTTTCTGCCAAAGTGGAAAAGAATATCAGTTGAATTTTAAGGCATGACCAACAATAGTATTGCTAACATTTTAATTGAAACATTTACAGCATTTCTGTTGATTAATGTTAGTTTTGAAGCAAATATTATTTGATGCAGAAAACTAAAGGTTGACTCATACTGAACATCATTGTATACTGAACATCAACTTATACTGAACCAGAAAACTAAAGGTTGACTTATACTGCAATAATGTCAACTTTGGATAAACCATGTGAAACATAATTCAGACTTTTGGAGCTGAGGTTGGGTTGTGTTGTTTTACCTCTGAGCAGCACTTTTTTCCACACCGTGGGCTAAATAAGTCACAAGGACCCCAAAGGCTCAGAGAAGGTTGGGAAAGGAGAAACGTGGAGATGAGGTAACTATAGTATTGCATATAATGGTATAACATTACCTCTGAGTTGCACTTTTTTATAGGGTGCCAAAAGTTTCCATGAATTTTGTCTATGCTTATTTAATACAATTTTCAAAAGAGACTAAAGGAATGGATCAAAATCACAGGTGGCCACTTTGAATGAATAAGGAATCTTACATGTGAGCATTAAATTGTGTGGTCATTTGTCATTATATATTTGTTGTTTGAATAAAAATTGTTTGGAAAAATCATAGGAACTTTTGGGACACCCTGTATAATAGGTACTTGGGCTGTCTCTTATTGTATAATATATGCAATAAATGTATTGCTCTTTAAATGGTGATTTCACACAGTTATTCTAAAAAACTACAAATATGTCACTTGAATTGCTTTAACCACATATATATTTACTTTACTATATTATATACAATAAGCAATGTAATGAATTTTGCTATATTATAAAACACAAAGAATTTATGTAAATTATAACCTAACCCATAAGCAACAGCTTTCTAAAAATGCCCTTAGTATTTTTTGGGTATTTTATGTTAGTTTTGAATTTCAGTAGGGATGAAAATGTTGCTTAACTGATGATATAGAATAAATATAAGGGATAATTTTAATTACCGTAGTTGCTCTGTCAGCTTGATCAAAAGTTGCCATATCAGTTTCAGGTTTAAAATCTGTCTTCTTTTGTTCTGATTGAAGAAGGAACTTCACCCATCCCAGAATAGCTGTGATACATCTTATAAACAAAAAATGTGCACTATTATAACAAATTTGAACATAAAGCAAATAAGCTAACAGGAATGTAGAGACATACATTAAATGTTATATAGATTGAAAACAGAATTTATTATACACACTGCACCCATCCACAAACTTGCCCTTCTCTGCCACAATGATGTAGCTAAACCCCTTGCAGGCTATAAATAGGTCAAATACCTACCTGCTGTATAGCATACCTGCGACTGTTGTGATGAGTAAACATGGCGACCTGAACAAGTTCAATCATGGGCAGATAGTTAGTGTGAAGAAGATGGGGTGATCCATATCTGCAGCTGCAGAACATCTGGAATTTCTGTGTGTGACAGTCACACTTATGTACCAAGACTACACCAAAACCAGCAGCTGCCAGGGAAAATGTGGCTGTAATGCAGTGCATGATGTTTGAGGTGAACGCTGTCTCTCCTGTATCGTAACGTCAGAACGGAGAGCCATTCATGGCTATCCATTTCCCACAGAAAGATGCCTTCTTCCAACTAGGCAACACATCATTCCCATTTGTAAAAGGACTGGTTGGAGTAGCATTCCAGTGAGTTCACAACTGTCGAATGCCCCTCTCCCTCTCCAGATCTAAACCTTATTGAGCATCTGTGGGATGAAGTTTAGTGATGCATTCGAGCCTGAAACCCACCACTGGCAACTCTCAGCACTTTACAGGCAGCTGCCCTGAAATCATGGGCTGCAATACCACCGAATGTTTCCAACACCTGGTAGAGTCCATGCTACAACAGGTTGCTGCTATTATGAGGGTTAATTAATTTGTCCTTTCACTGTATATATATTTCAGTGAAAACAATATAAAAATTGAAATCTTTAATGAAAGTTATTCCATTTGGTTCTTGTTTAATGCAAATTGAACTTATACAGTTGTATACCTATTATGACTATTAACATCAGGAAAATTGCCAATATTTTGTATTCTGTACAATAGTCTTAATAATTCTTCATGAGAGTACCATCCCCCACCCACAGGGACATTTTAAAAATTGTGGGGTTTTAGTTTGTCAAACTGATAACAGAAGAGCTATTGCTATAGTTTTCAACTAGTTTTATATAGGAAAAATTATTCTGATTCCCATGAAGAAGGCATTAGAAAATAATGTTTAGTAAAAGGGGGCAGTGGGCTGAAAAAGGTTGGAAATTACTGGTATAAATATAAGCTCACAAGAACTCTTAACCTTGACATGGGTGGGAAAATACTAAACAGCAGTTAGTGGTAGATGAGAATCCCTTACTAAGTGAAGGCTGAATGCTTTTTAACCCTTTTTAGGTAAAGGCAGGGAAGCACCCCATACTTTCTTTAGTTCTGCATTATTATCTGTAAACAATTTTATGATGAATAGATAGATGAGTCACCCAGTGGACAGATATTAAAATGTAGCAGTATGCACTTTAAGCACATAAAAGTCAAAGCTGAGTTGAAAATAATTCATATAGAGAAGCCAAATTGAAGATTTTAAGTTGAAATAAGCAGATACTTTTGGCTGATCAGTAATGCCTGTGGGAATTTCCCCATTGGGAAGATATTGAAACCCCCATGTAAATTCATTTGAGCAACTGATGTTTAGGGTGCATCATCAGAGCAAAGGGCAACAGCATATTAGCTACATACTAAGTGATTTTTCCGAAAGCAAGTGCAACCATTTGTTGCAGAGTGCCAGATTTGTCTTCACCCTAAAGAAATTAGTGTATTATGTCCAAGGTCGCAGGCTAAGAGGTCCTCAATCAAGTGCAGAATATCACTCATCCTCATCATCAAGATGGGCTTTCTACTTAAGACAAAAATCAACTGTTCAATGCAACAGATTAAAAAAGCCAGTGAAACCAAACTTCTGACTAAAGAAGACTACATTCATATCTTTTTCAAGATTGCACAATATAAAAAAATCAAAAATAACATTTATATCAAAAGTCAACTGAGAACAAATGAAAAGCTATTACTGCTTAAAGCTTTTACTCTAGTGTGTTAAGATTATGTTAATACTCAATTCTGAAATCATGATAACTTGTCCATTTAAACTATTTTTGACGTACGTTAGTTGTTAATCAATATATGGATTTATATATAAATCATGAAATTTATAATGATCAACATAATAGTTGTCTGTCATTTCCTTGTATGCAAGTTTAAGACATACTAAATAAATTTCAAATTCTTTTCATCACATTTGTTTGTAAACTCTATTTATTTCAGCTTAAAATCTTCACTTATCTACATGAATTATTTTACACTCTACTTTGACTTTTTATGAGCTTAAAGTGCATACTGCTACATTTTAATATCTGTCTGCTGAGTGGACAGTATATCTATTTATCATAAATTAGTTTAGAGAATTAATGAATATAATTTTTGTAACACCCCAAAGAAGAGTTTGGGAAGAGACCTTCAATACATAACCAACCTTAAAGTTAAATTTTTCTATAGCTTAGAAAGATCATTGTTTCATTCTTATGTGAATTGACTGCATTGAATAGTTGAATAAGCATCATGGCAGTTGGTAGTATTATGAGACTTCATACAGATCAAGCAGGGTTGGTTAGCCTAATTAAACAGTGCAGGAAGTCACTGAATCTTGATGGAAAATGTATCAGGCATTACAGATTATCAACAAGATCAACTCTAAGTATTATTGGTCTATGCTGTCACATTTGCTACAATAGCTATCTTATGCAAATGGAGAGACTCTGAGAATAAATTTTTGCTTTTTAAATAAAGACCTGAGGGATATACATATTTCAACAGGATAATGCAAGTCCAGATATTGTAGTCATATACAAATTCTTGCTTGATGTGAACATTTTTCCATGGTCAGCCAATTCCCAAATTTGTAGTAAATTGAACAGATGTTGGACATGGGTGACAGATACATTTTGCTGTATGAACAAACCAAAGTGAATGTTGAAGTATCTAGCTATATTGAGTAAGGATAGCATGAAATACAACAAAATGACATTTCTTAGATGGAATGCTTTCCTGAGCAGTATCTAGTATTACTGTCAGGAGTACTCATAAACCTTACTGGGCTGGTTTCTTGTCATCCCCTAAAACACCTAGAAACAGTTGTGCCTTAGATGACCAATACATCATTTTGTTCTAATACCAAACAAAAATTTAATATATTCAATTTCAGATGCAAATCACCTTTTTTTCAGTGATGCAAATTCTGACTGTCAATTTAATATTTTGATTTGCAAATTTAGCAGTTTTTGAAAAATTATGTACAAACCTTTCTAGCCCACTGTGCAACTTCATTTCCATTTCATCCATGGCTTTTTTCTTTTTCTGTAAGCAATCTCCATGCTTTGGTGTAGAACTGTAATAACAACCATTTTCAGAAATATTTTACAACAATGGTGGTTCCAAAAATACAAATTAAAAATTATTTACTGTGCTAAAATTATTAGCCAATGCGATTAAAAAAAAAGGAAATAAAAACTGTTAATATTCAAGTAATTCTAGTTTGTTTTAATTACCATAAGTTTCAATCCAAAAATTTTCATTAGTAATTAAAACTAGATGTTCTTAGCAATATTAAAGAAATACTAATGCAAGGTTCTGTGCCTAGGAGCAATAGTATTAAGAACATCTTTTTTTTCAAGGGTAGGTTTCTCAATATTATTTCTTGTGGACAAAAAATTAATAATGTTTATATCATTAATTTTAAAACAATAATGAAACATGTCACTAATGTTAATGTGAGCAGACCTGTATAGAAGCTGTCTGGGATAGGTAACAATGTTTCTCAGCTGGTGAGATGAAAAAAAAAAAGCTTATGATTGGCTGATAGTACAGTTTAAAAAAGGGTGTTTTTGTGTCGCTTTAGTTTTCCCGCAATAGATTATTTGAAATAAAACGCATTTTCACAAGGCTTCAAGTGATATGACTGATAAGAATATTACACTTAATGTTGCCAGACAAGAATAAATTTAATGCATTAAATATAACTATTTGCAAAACCAAAGGATTGATTCTCATTTCCTTCATTAAAATTGGGTTTATAGTTCTTATCATAAAAAAGGTGGGCTATGAACAATTTCTCAAAGCTCAGGAGAGCCATTTTTTACTAAAAATTGAAAAATTGTGATATAGAAATTTACATAGAAACTGATACTAAATGAATAAAATTAATGTTTATTTCTAGTTTCTTAGACATGAAGTAACTCTCTACACATTCAGCAAAGTGCAACATGCAAAAGATCTTTAAGAATGTTCACAGTCTTCATTAATTTAAAAGTAATTAAATTATTGCTAGACTATAATTAACATAGCTTATAAAATCAATTCAATTAAGTACTTACATAACAAGGGGTACTAAAGTGTCACCAAATTGCTTTTCAAATAAATGATAAATTGCATTGCATTGTCGTATTACATCAAAGAAATATATTTCTGGTGGGCTCTTTGGTTCTGCAAAAGGAATAGCTAGAGGAATAAAAATAATAATCTTTCAAATAGGGTCTTTAGGGTATTAACATATAACAGTAATTAATCAATATAGCAATAAACAAATCACTTTTTGCATCACTTTCCATTATTTTATACCTGAACATATTCAATAGGTTTAACCACAGTATAGTCATATTAAATAAAGATTTAATTCACAATTACATTGTATATATATATATATAATTACATGTTAAGTAGATGTAAATGAAGGCTCCCAATGAATAGCGCCACTCTGATTACAACACATACTTAAGAATTGTAAGACTTACATAGTATTACAAGAATAATGCAATTATACAATATTACAAGAATAATGCAACTTACAAATATTACATGAATAATGCAATCCATAGCTGATTGCTAATTCATTTCAACCTGACATGGAGACTATACAGTTTTTTTCTCTAGTCAAAGAAATGCAAGTGATCATCAGCATATATATATAATTTTCTTTGGATATTTCCTCGGTACTCCAAGTTCTAACTGCCTGCTGTCATTCTCTTGGCAGTTTACACACGTCTCTTGGCTGGCATATTAACACATGCTGTTGGTGATATCATCTGATAGATGTTAAGTTGATGATAGGTGTGATTACCAGTACATCACTGCCTAAATAATTTTCATACTTAGGCATTTCACTTTAAGCATTAAGTATTGGTTACTTTCAGTGTAACACTGTGCTTGTGGAGCTTTCAGATATAGATTAAAAACTTCACAAGGTTTACTTTAAACTCATACATAATTAAAAAAACACTTGGACATCAGGTGCATGTTTTATTAATACAACCTTCATTACCTTCTTCAGGCGAGAATTGTGACTGAATGAGTGTGCATAAGTTAACATAGCTGTTAATTACAATGCAGCAGTTGATGTTAAATTGCATTCTAAAAACCAACGTATTAAAATGATTAACTAGTTGCATGATGATAAAAAGAATGAAATATGAATTTTACACATTAATAAATGTGCATACATATTAAGAATTATTTTAATGCTATGCTTAGCTCCCTTTATTTAAATATTAACAGCAAATATTGCTCAAAACTTTCATTTATTATGAAAAACATTACAAACAAATATTACAAAATTATGGTACTTTGCCTTTCTCTCTGGTTTAATTAAATTTCCTCATCTGCATAAAGTGGGTTGAGTCCACTATGAACTTCGAATTTGTAGGAATGCCTTATTAGTGGTTATGTGTTAGAGATTTTAATGAGGTAGTCTTAGGCTGTTCAAATATTTTCTATTCATCTTCCTCTAGACCAGTAATTCCCAACCTTTTTGAGCTAAATGCCCCCTATTACCAGCTATTATTTTCTAATGTCCCCCCCCCCCCACTACCAATAATTACTTTCTGAAGTAAAACTAATTGCAAATTAGATGGAGTAGTGCCCCTGTTACTGATTTGACAAACCAAATTACATGATCCCTAAGGAGCATGCTTCCATTTGAAACTACACTCCCCATTCACAAATGTGCTGGGGAATCTTTCTGAGTGCATTCTACAAATGTATCCAAATCCTGTCAATAAATCTGTCTTTTTTTTTTTCTTTTAACAATCCAGGCTTCAGCTTCATAGAGAACTGTTAGAATTACCATGGATCTATAAATTTTGAGTTTCAGTACTTTTGTTAAAACTTTTGTTGTTAATTCCATATTTTTGTAAGTTAAGCCACTGTGGAGCAATAAAAGTTTATTCTATGTCTGATGGATTCATAATAATTAAGACTGTCTGTGACAATTTCTCATAAATATTTGAGTCATTTCACTTATTCTATGTTACAACCTTAAATTCTATGCTTTATTTCTTCCAATTTTTGCCAAAGTTTCAAAATTTAAATGTGTTACAAAGATTTTACTATTTCTATGATCATTTATATTATTTAATTACTATTAACTGTTAGCAGTAATGTGTAATCTGCATATTTAATATGAATTTTTTTGCTATTTACAATGATTCAATTCACCTGATATTGAAATGCTAAGCAGTTCCTCTAGACATAAATATGGTGATACTGGTCATACAAAAACAGATCTAAATGCCATGATAGATACCAATATGATATGGAATATATATATATATATTCCATACCTTTATTTTTTATTATATACCTTTTTTGTGTGCTTGAAGTAATATGTGATATTACATAACATTGAAACTCATAATCATTCTTGTTTTATTATTATTTATTGTTTACATTCATGTACTAAATTACCTTCTACATGTGCAAGTTGTAATTATCAGAAACAAAATTTCAAATATTGAAAAGAAATATAATTACAAAACTACAAAAAAAAAAGTTGTCACAATTTTCTAAGCACCGTCGTTACCTGGTACCTGTTATTTATCAAGCCCTGCTATAAATATATAGCAGGTATATACTAATACATACATAAATATAAATAGCAGGTAATACTAATATATAGTAAAAATCATATTATTCCATTTGCAAACGATCAACCATACAGAAGGAAACTATAAAATACTGAATAGTATTTGAAACTAGAATATGAAATATGGATGACAAAACACACTGTTAGGGAATGTGACAATTGAATTTCATTGTATTTGAGCTTAATTCGAAAAGCTAAACATGATATGCATTTGCTTTCTAAAAAACAGTCTCAGTGTGAAGTTCAAGGCCCAAAACAGTTCAAAGGTGAAATGTTATTTTTCCATTAAACAAGACAATGGTATTGAAGTGATGCAGCCAATTAAATGGAAAATCTTACCTTCCAACCCTAGTTCAAGGGCATAATAAATATGTTCTTCAAACAAACAGTGAAGAAGAATGTCAAAAATTTGAATCGAATTTCCAGGCAAATCTGACTGTCTTGACAACTAAGGGGAAAAACCAAATATTTAGACATTACTATCAAAGGTTATCTATAGATTACAAGAAAATGAAGTTCTAACTATTGAATATCATATCATATATAACAGTAGTAATTCCAAACGAATGGGTGGGTGGATATATATGATGTCATTGGTGGAGAAATTGTCAGTTTCCCCATGGTTCCATGGCTACTTGAGCAATTGGCCCCATATTTGGTCTCACTAAATTCTAACCCTGTTGGGGAGTAGTCTATTTCCTAGCTGCCGTGGGTCAGAAGTGATCCCACAAAAAGTGTCCAAAATTTATGGAGGCATTATCATCACCTACCTCGTGAATGGAGTATGTTGTGAGTAGTACATGTGGAAAGCTGTGAATGAAGATATCAATGAACATACATTTGGCACCAAATATTTACTGAATTTAATTGTGACTGGATTAGTATGGTGGAGAGCTGTGAATGAAATTATCAATGGGAAGAGTTATTAATAAATTTCATGCTTATTGCATTAAAATTATTTCATTGCCAATTGGCATGGGTTTACCATTGGGTTGAACCAAAAGTTCTTTGGATTTTTCCCCAGAGATGTCATTGGACGTGATCTGCACAAACACGTGCATTTTTACCTCTGAGCGGCACTTTTTTGCACACCATGGGCTAAATGGCCAGAACACATGCATTAACAGCTATAAATAGTGTGTGCTTTTAATAGGGGATAGTTGCTAGCATGTTCTAAAAAAGCATGCAGATTGAGTGAATGATATTTGTTTAGGGTCAATTTGAAAATGGAAGATATGAAGGTGCATTTTTGCCATCTTATGCTTTTTTTGCTTTCAGAAGGGTAAAAACCCAATACAAACCCCCAAAAAAAGATTTGTGCAGTGTATGGAGACAATGCTATAAATGACCAAACATAATACAAACATGTCAGAAGTGGTTCATGAAGTTCTGAACTGAGAATTTCTCTCTGGAAGATGACCTTCAAGGTTGACAATGACCAAATTGCCAAATTAATCCAAACTAGCCAGTGCAGCACCACAAGGAAAACTGTTGAGACACTAAAAATAATGCAAACATCAGGTGCAAGGCATTTGAAGCAGCTTGGATACATGAATCAGTGCAATGTCTGGGTGCCACATCGACTGAGCGAAAAAAATTTAATGGACTGCATCTCTGCTTGTGATTCGCTTCTGCAATGCAATGAAAACAACACATTTTTGAAGCAGTTAGTGATGAGTCATGAAAAATGGATCTTTTACAACAATGTCCAAAGAAAAAGATCTTGAAGCAAATGAGGTGAGCTTCCATTACTGCAACCCAAGGTTAGATGCATCCCAAGGTCATGCTCTGATTGCATATGATGTGTGTGTGTGGTGGATTGGAAGGGAATCCTTCACTATGAGCTCTTGCCAAGCAATCAAATGATTAATTCAGATCAGTACTGCTTGCAATTAGATCAGCTGAAGGCAGAGATCTATGAAAAATGCCCAGAATTGGTGAATCACAAAGGAGTCGCCATGTTCTACCATGACAATGTGAGACCACATGTGTCTTTGACCTCCCTGCAAAAATTATTGCAGTTGGGTTGGGATGTTTCATGCCACTCACCATATTTGCCTGACATTGCACCCTCGGATTACAATTTATTATTGTCACTGTAAAACTGTGTGAACAGGAAAGAGGTCCAATCTTGAAAGATATCAAAAACCACCTATATCGGTTCTTCACTGGAAAACCAACTAAGTTCTACACCGATGGAATAATAAAGCTGCCCAATAGATGGCTTAAGATAATCAAATAAAATGGTCGATACACTATTAATTAAAGGTATTTTTTACTATTTAATAATTTAATTTGAAAATTTGCCTAAAATCTGAATGAACTTTTGGTTTAACCCAACTGTAATGTTATATTCAAAAAAATTCCTAAATAAATTTAAAGCAACTAAAACTTTAAAGAAAGAACTGACTAAAACCATACAAACTGCTGTTATTTATTCTAAAAAAATTGGGGTAATAGTGCATTTATTATTAAACTTCAGTTTCATAATGGTCAGTAGGGTAAGGGTTGGCTAAGTCAGTAGTATGCCTGGTTCATAATCTGCAACTCACAGGTTTGAGACCCACCTGGACCGGTGTTGAGATTTATCTCTACTAAATCCCTACCCTGGTCAGAGAGGGGACACTGATGGACTCGGAAAGATTGCTGTTTGGCAGATGGGATGTTAAGTCATGACTCCATGTGCAGAAAAGCCATACCCTGTAAAATCTATAGAACACACTGAATCTTGATGGGAGGATACCATCAGCTATCCAGTGAATGCCTTCTTGCAACCTTCTCTGAGCCCTTGGAGTTCTTGTGACCTGGCCATTTAGCCCACTGTGTCTAAGAAGTGCTGTTGAGAGGTAAAACAACCAAAACTATATTGCACAGTACAAGTCTCAAAAATTTTCTGAATTATTTTAAAGCAAAGTAGTTAACAATGAAACTTTGCATATTCATGCATGCAGATTGATCCAAGAATTTTTTTTTTGCTTAAAACATTGAGTTTTGCCATGAGTGGGCTCAAGCCCAAGTCTCCTGAATACATGTGAGCTAGTCTAACTATTGATTCTTACAAAGTACATATCATTAAAACACAAAATATCAGTATGAAAGAAGCAAAATACTTTAAAATAGTATACAGTGTGTTTTTACAAGAACTTATTGTTTAGCACTAATTATATTCTTCATTTAGCACATTAAAAGTTTTCTTATAAATAAAAATTGACCTTTAAAAAATGCTTTATAGTGAATTGCATAAACTTATAAATTTATGATTTAGAATTGATACCAAGTGGTGATCAATATATCTTAAAAGAGAAAAGTTTTCCACATTATTTGCTGTGAAATATGACAGAATTCTAGAATCCAGCACTTACACTGTTCAATTTAGAAAAGGTAATATTCCCAATGTGTACTTTAACCAGATGTCAAAATTTGGTATACAGAAAATACAAATAAAAAAAAATTCATCATCATCATCATCCTCAAGCAGCCATGGGCTACGGAGGTCCAACCAAACCGTGCAATTTAGTTCTCCAAGCAAGTCTATCCTGAGCTACATCTACTGCATCTGGCCACTGCACACCAATTCTAACAAGGTCCTGTTTGACATTGTCTGCCCACCGCATCCTAGGTCTCCCCTTCTTTCTGAGGCCTTTAGGCACACTGTTCATAACCCTATTCACCAATCTATAATTATTCATACGGTCAACATGGCCAAACCAACGAACGGAGTCTCTCTCTGCACAATATGCTGCTTAAAGGAGGTTGCAAACACCTTTGCCTAATCTCATCATTAGTTACAAAGTTAAACCACCTAATGCCCAAGATGCTGCGTAAGCATCTGGAATCAAAAGCATCTAGTTTCCTGTTATCTTGTTTACAAAGTGTCCAAGTTTCACTACCATAACTAATCCTAGAAAGAACCAAACTATTATACAGTCTAATTTTAGTCTTTAGGTGTATACGCCTATTTCTCCACACTCTCCATAGGTTCTTAAAAGTCCCGGCAGCAATCCCTATTCGTCTGTTAATCTCATGCCGCACATCACCATTATCTGTTACATAGCTCCCAAGATAATTAAACAGTGACACCTGCTCAAGACTGCAACCATTCAGATTAACTGAATCACAGCCTGCCTGACCAATTTTCATCACTTTAGTTTTCTCTCTGTTTATAACCAAACCTACTCTACTACCAGTCTCATCAACAGCTCGAATGAAAGAATTCATCTCATCAACATCATTTGCCAAAAGGGCTAAATCATCAGCATAATCTAAATCAGAAATTTTCGTATCTCCAGCCCATTTAAGGCCAAAATCTTTCCCTTGAAGTGAATTTCGCATAACATAATCAATAACCAAGCTAAAAAGAAAAGGAGACAAAATGCACCCTTGTCGAACACCAGAAGTAATGCTAAACCAATTGCTACAAGCCTTACCAACTCTCACACACGACTCAGTGTTATTATAGAGAGCTTTCATAATGTTAATAATTTGTGGAATTTAATAATTTGTGTAATTAACGTCATAATTTGTGGTTGATTGTGGGATCATATGGTATACCAGACAAGTTAGTTAATAACTAACTTGTCTGGTATACCATATGATCCCACAATCAACCACAAATTATGACGCTCAACAGAGTCGAAAGCCTTTTTGAAATCAACAAAGCTAGCAACCAAAGGTTTCTGAAACACTAAACATTTCTCAAGAATCTGCCTAAGTGAAAATATCTGATCCACACATCCCCTACCACTTCTGAATCCACATTGCTCATTACGCAATTGACTGTCAACCAGATTCTTAATTCTATTAAGCACAATCATGGAAAGAACTTTACCTGGAACAGAGAGTAGACTGATACCCCTATAGTTATCACAAGAACTGTGATCACCTTTTTTGAAAATAGGGATAACAATAGCTCTGGTAAAATCCTTAGGAACCATGCCTTTATCATAAAAGATATTCAGAATTTCAGTCATCCAAGTGGTAACCGAAACATTCCCAGCTCTAAGCATTTCGGTAGTAATTTCATCTACCCCTGGGGATTTATGTAGTTTAAGTTTAGAAACAGCCAAAATAACTTCAGATTGTGTTATAGGGCCAACATTAAAGCCACCAATGCATCTATCATCATTGCAAACAATGGGAGTAGAACTAACTACATTGTTTAGAACATCACTGAAATGCTCAGCCCACCTAGCTATGACAGAATCCTTCCCTTCTATAACCTTACCTTGTTTATCCTTCAATCCTTGTATGCCTGTCCATTTTCTACTACACAAAACATTAACTATCTGGTACAGCTCTCTGCTGTTGTGCTGTCTAACTGCTTCCTCGGCTTTGTCAGCTAAACCATCAAGCCAAAGATTCTTATCAGCAGCTAACTTATCCTTTACAAGTTTATTAAGGTCTCTGTAATGCTTTCTATTAGGACTAGTAGGGTATTGATTAAGGGCATTCCTGCAGTTTTCTTTCCGAAATAAGCTCAAGTGCCTTATCACTCAGATAATTTTGCCTCTTCTGCTCCTTTTTTCCTAAAAGAGTTAGTGTCCAAAAAAGCCTGTTTAAAATGATCCCATTCTTCCTCAACTTCAGTAGTAAGCAAACCATGACTGTCATAATGACTAAGTAACCTATCATGGTAAGCTTTGGCTATAACTGGATCTTTCAGAGCTTCAGTATTAAAAGTAAATTTTTTAACCCTAGCACAACACTTTTTAAGTTTAAGTTGCAACACACTTTTAACAAGGTAATGGTCAGATCCAATTTCAGCTCCCCTATATGCCCTGGTATTCCTAACAGAACTAGCCCATTTGCTGTTAATTAATATGTAATCAATCATATTCTTATGCAGCCCATCAGGTGAAACCCATGTGTACTTATGTATGTCGCGGTGTTTGTAATATGTGTTAGTTATTCTGAATCCATTGAGTTTACTTACCTGTAGGAGACATTGCCCATTGCCATTGCAGCTACCAATACCAAAAGGGCCTATTACTCCTCCCCAAAGGTCAGAGTCAGTACCAACTTTGGCATTGAAGTCACCAAGAACAAGGGTAATATCTCCTTTCTTGACAGAATTCAAAATATCCTGAAGTTGTTCATAAAACCTATCCTTCTCATCCTCATCAGCATCCTGAGTGGGGGCATAACAGCAGATAACATTCAAGTCTTTAATGCTTGTCTGAAATTTTGCTGTAAGAAACCTTTCATTAATGCACTCATATCCTAGAAGAGCATCGCTAGCGTGTCTGCTGATCAGCAGACCCACGCCTTGGTGATGCTTATTGTCGTCCCTCCCTGAAAAGAGAAATTTAAGATTATTTTTAAGAATCTGACCTTTATCTGTCCATCTGGTCTCTTGCAAGCCGAGAATATCTAAATTATAAAGGTGGAATTCTTGTGTGAGGACATCAAGAGAAAAAGCTCTGTGCAGAGTCCTCACATTCCAACTACCTATGGAGAGAAAATGGTTAGTGGGATGTTTAAAGAAACTATGTTTATTGAGAGAGGGAATGCCGACAATATCAAACAGCCCCTAATCGCAGACATGGGGCAAAGACCCATTCCCCCACTACTAAAGGCTGAAGCCATCTACACTGGAAGACTTCCTCCAATGTAGAATTTGACGATGCCAATAGAAGCAAAGAGTTCAGGTGCCTGCGATGACTTCTGCTCAGGATTATCCACCAGCTGATAAACATATCCTGTGAATCTATTCACTTGGGGCTGTCAACCCACAAACAAACAGAAAACACAGCTGAAGATTTTCCCTCCACAGAAGCCCACCAGTGCAGCAAAATCAGGATCCATAATCAAGCTCAGAGCCATATATCTGTCCAGTCCAGTAGGTTTATATGGTCAGCATCAGGACCCTGTGTGGTTGACCACTCCTCAGCAGGGTAGAAAAAAAAGAAAAGTATCCATAGTTGTCCAGATCAGTAGGCCACACTAATCTGGCAGCCCTCCCCTTCCGTTCACTTCCACAAGAGAGTATTCTCTTTTGAAAGTTACTAACGGTCCGCACCACGAGAAGGCGGGGTCGGACATTAGGTGCTAGGCCTGGCCGGTTCTATGCATCATCACAGGGGATTGGTGCATAGCTCTCCTTCCAGTGACTACCTAGCTACCATTTACAGACCAAAAAAAAAAAATTATCAAATCATTAAAGAGAATGTAAAAAAATTTTTTAATATGTACAAGACAGAAAATGGTAGAAAACACTCTTATACAAAATGGCATATGTGACATTAAAACGGGCTTATCAGAAAAATGCCTTACTCATTCTTACATACCATATTTCTTCGATTCTAAGACACCATCGATTCTAGACACATCCCGTTTTTAGAGACGTTTATATGGGGAAAAAAGTGTGTCTTAAATTCTCTAAAAAAAAAGTGTGTCTTAGAATCGAAGAAATACCCGTATTTCTTCGATTCTAAAACACACCCCGTTTTTTAGAGATGTTTAAATGGGGAAAAAAGTGCATTTTAGAATCAGAGAAATACGGTAATAATGTCAATATTTCAATGGCAGTTCTTCTTGAAAATCATTATTGTCTAATCAGGAGCCATTAAGCAAATTTGGACTATGTGATTCATAGATCAAGTTCCAAAATAAAAAAAAAGTGTGATCCAAGAAGAAGTCATTTCTTCTTTCCATCTGCTACATTATAATACATTACTTTTGTATTCATGATTGTGTATAATGATAAATCTCTCATTAAAAATATTTTTAACTATTTGAAGGTTAAATGGACTTACATTACTCTGGTTCTGACATTGCCAATTACCTACAGTGCAAAAAATCTGAAGCTAGGTAACTTCTAAAAATAATTATTAAAAGCAATTTATAAACTAGACAATGGCCAAGTTACAGACCTGTAAGACAGTCTAATAAGTGCATTTTATTTAGTCAGTTAACTGGAAGATGAAAAATATTCATTAACTATCTTTAAGATCTGAATGCATTCTGGGCACTTTTTGCAGATTATTCTCTAAATGGGGCAACCAGGTCAACATTTAACTAACTTTAAAAAAAAAGTTTTAACACCACATAAATTAAAAGTGATGTGTTTTGCCCCAACACTTGTGGGGCCTCTATGGGCAAAGTCAAAGGTTAATACATGAGTTTATATACTCTTGGCACCCTAACAGTGCTGTAACTAGTCTGGCTCTTGTTTACCTAACAGGAGATTCCAAGCTGCTGCAAAAGAGAATATATGGATATCACATACATTATTTTTATTCAAATTGATTAATATGATTTCAAGAAAATTTTGCTGAAATTTTGTTGGGGGTGCTGCTAATATTTTAAAGGGTAAATTTGTTATTTCTAACTTATTTTCTATTATAGTTTGTGCTAAGCTGTAAATGGATTATTGATGTCTTGATGTTCCACTATTCTTTCAGTAGCCGTTTGGTATGTTCTACCAATATAGCCCTCCTCTCCTTGTATTTTATTTTACAGGTACACTATTTGTAATCGATATACTCCCCCCTCCATTAATAGCAATTTATTTCTATCATTAATTATTGAGTCCCAGCTGCGTCAGCATTCAGATTTATCTCCGCAAAATTCCCAACCCTGCCCTCACACTGATGGACTTGTAAAGAGGGGACACTGATGGGCTTGTAAAGGCTATTGTCCATTGGATGGAACGTTAAGCAGTGGTCCCATGTGCTGGAGAACCATACCATGTGCATGTTAAAGAACGTGCTGGATAGCCTTGACAGGAGGCTACAATCTGTCCCAACAGCTATTCTAGGGGGTTCCCTCCCCCAACTTTCTCTGAGCTTTCGGGGTCCTTGTGACCTAACCATTTAGCCCATTGTGTGTAAAAAAGTACCACTCAGAGATAAAACAACCCAACCCATTAATTACTACTTTTTTATATTACTTGTTATATTAAAGGGAACAACTAAATTAAATTTTGCTAAAGTTGCCTTTACTGAATGTGAGAAATTCTCCACATAAGGTATATTTATTGTTTATAATAGTTTATCACTTTCACTTTTTGTGCTCCGTGGGGATGAGTATTTTCTGAGTTTCAAATTATTCTTAAAACTTATTATTCTGTAAAAACTGTTTTTCAAAGTTTAATGGTATTAGCTAAATGTTGACCTGGTTGCCTTATTAAGAGAATAATCTGCAAAAAGTGTCCAGAATGCATTAAAAGAAGCAGTCGGGAACGCATAAAATTTGGTGAAGTCATCTCAGCATAGATGGAATTCAAGTGTTAAGAGCCCATGGAACAGTGAAAACAACCTTCGGCCAGCAATTCAAGAACAGCACAGGAACCAACATTACTTCATTATATACATTGAAATGGGACTGGCATCTGTCGGAAAACTAACCACTACAGCAAAAATGATTGAGCCAGCAGGTAATTAACAACTCTACAACATAATGCACTGTGAAAGGTATAGAATTAAGTCACCAGTACAAAACAGGCATAGCACTTACATGATATCAGAGCCTAGAGCTCTTATATTTATAGTAAACAGATTTATGTATGCCCAGTAAGGATATAATGGTACATTCAGGTACTGCAGTGTTTTTAATCACAGCATAATTGTGATATTAAATTATAGTAAATTACTCTGAATTTCCTAAACATTAAATAAATTCTAATATTAAAAGAAAGACATAAAATGGCACACATAATGAGCACAAAAAAATGTCTAACTCACTGTTTGGCACCTCTGAAGAGCCAATTTGTTTTCTTGCAATAGATTAATAGCAACTTCTTCAGATAAAAATGTTTCACCACCATAATTGTCAATAAATGAACCAATGATATTTGTTCGGGCTCCAATTTTTGCCTGTATGTCACGTCGTAATTCGTATATGCTGTAGAGTATCATCATTGAATGTGTTATTATTCCAAGTATACTTCCAAGCTTTTTATAATTACATAATGCATTTCTTATTTGAGTTTTCACAATTTCAGCATGAAACATGAAAATTATTTTTCTCTCAAGAGATCACAATAACAAAGAAATTTTTTAATTTTTCAAAGGCAAATAAAGAAAAAAGTACAGCAACAACATATTTCAGTAAATCACATTTAAGAATTGGAATCTACAATTTCTCCTGTCAGGTTTATTACATGATCATTCATATTAAAATATATAAATCTAATATCTAAAGTCAATCCTCAACCTCATCTGTCTAGCATTCACACTACTTTAATCTTGTATCATGTTAATACCTTTAGATAAATTTATTCTTTCATATATTTATAGACTGATCAATTTTTCTGATATCTCATTAATCATGAATCTAATATCTAAAGTCACTCCTCAACCTCATCTGTCTAGCATTCAGAATACTTTAATCTTGTATCTTGTTAATTCCTTTAGATAAATTTATTTTTCATATATTTATTGACTGATCAATTTTCCTGATATCTCATTTACTTATATAAGGAAAAGTAAATAGATTACTATTACTATGGTTCTATTAGCTTGATTCTACAAAAATTAAGAGAAATAAAAAAATTAGAATTTTTCAAAACTTTGGGATATTTACACAAAAATTAAAATGAATATGCTACACGATGTTACTAATATTTATACATACTGTCAGTGTCAACAATTTATTACCTTAACACACATTATATACTGTTATGTGTCTATTTATGTATGCCGAGTAAGTTATATAATATGTGAACATATATAAATCTGTTTATGTCCAGTAAGTTATATAATATGTGAACATATATAAATCTGTTTATGTCCAGTAAGTTATATAATATGTGGTTAGATAATAAATTGTTATTACTATAACATAATATATATATAATGTCCATATATATATTTATACATACTGTGAATGCCAACAATTTATTACCTTAAACAGTTCATATCAAAAGCACTTTGATGTGATGAGCTATAAAGCGTCAAAAATGGTTAATATGGTGTGTTGCATTGTACTTTAGGTACCTAGCAACAGGCTCACACTACAACATGGCAGATTCAGCAGCTGTTGCATTTAATTATTTCCATATATTTCAGTGAAATAACTCAGATGAAAATCAGCAGCATAATGTGCCTTTGCTAATAGTGGCATAGAATTCTTCAGAGGGCATAGCTCACATGCCCACACTTGGATTGGTGTGGCTTGTTTCGTTGTAAAAGGATGTACTAATGTAAAAAGCAAATTTTAACAGCTGTTCAGATACATAGTGTAATTCCAACCAATAAATGTATTAGAAAGTTAGTGTTTTAATGCCTATCTAGACTATTTGTAAGAATTAATGTTTTATGAAGGCACTTATTTCTTTAGTGAGGAATAAATAATAAAAATAAAATAAATACCCCCTCAAGCAGCTGCTTGTCACAGAGGTCTGACAGGAGTCTGTCAGTTTAATACGCCATAGTAAAAGGTCTGTGAGTATGGCAGGAACTCAGCAGAAAAATGACACATACATTCATGCCTTACCCAGGGCTCGAACCCAGGTCCCTTAGATCAGCAGCCAAGCACGCTAACCACTCGGCCACAATATATCAAAATAAATTGTGAAACTTCAAATTTCCATTCTGTTTTCATTACAGCAATTTTTAGTTCTGTTTTAGCAACTTTCTTTAGAGTGATCTACTCTCTGTATACTCTCCTTAAAAAGTAAAACATACTACTCATTCTTTGTTTACTTTTATTCATGTCTTTAAAAACTTCAGATTATAAAAATAACTATCATGGAAAAACCTGGCCATTGAAATTATTTTACCTCATGCCACAGTGCATCTGAATTATTAATGTTACATAAGTAGAAACAGCATTTAGGTATTTTATGTATTTTGTAATGCAGTATATTAACACGAGAAATAAAAATTAACAAGATATGAGACGTTTATTTTAGTTTACCAGAGTTGCATATAAACAGTTTACAGAGTTGCAATATATGTTTTATTCAGAATTCTGTATCAGCAAAATTTAAAAAATATTTAGTATATTAAAATAATTACCCTCCAAAGTGAAGTTGTTTTTTCTGATGATTTTTGGAATCATAATACCTATTCAATATAGCTTCACATTTATCCTTTAAACATCTGGTCTCTACACTGATATAGGTGTCCAAATAACGAGCAAATATATTCTTGGTTAGTTTATTCAAGAAAGTTGAGTCACTGCCCATTTTAAATAGGGTTAACTCATTTGATAATTTTGTCGTCCTATTAAAAAAAAATAATAAAATTGTAAATATAATATACATCTTATATCAACATTTCTATAGATTCTCACTGTAAAGACATTAGGTTAAAGAATTACATTTTGTGACTTTAATAATACATTCCCTATAAGGAAAATTGATTTAACTAAGCACCTCTACAGCAGATATTTACACTATTAAATTCACATTTCTTTCTTCTAGCTCATAGGATACACTGTAGGTTTACAATTAGTCTAATACACATTTGTAAAGAAGTTCAGATTATTCAGTCATTAGTGTATACACATATATATATCATATATATGATCATATATATGATCATTATTATGTATAATTGTATTGTATATATTGTGTATTGGATATTAGCGTATGATATATATGAGTTTAATCTCAAATTTTAGCAGGATGGAGATTTTCTCCACTTATAACTTGTCATCAGTAAGGAAGGATATGTATGATGACTTTCAATAGCACTGCATTATTTGAAACATGGACATCTTGTTGTAGGAGGATATCAATACTTTTTATCCCTTCCCCTCATATACATAAATAATATACATATACAGTCGGCCGTCGACTTTTGCGGGTTTGACTTTCGCGGATTTGATTATTCGCGAGTTTGCCATCAATAACTAAATAGGAATTTTTTTGGAGTTTTGCGGCCTACTGCGGAAAATCGCAGAGGCTAGAATATGTAAACTAAAAAAAGTTCAGTAAGTCATAAATGCATAAACTATATGCATTATTAATCTATTTTATCATTTACTACTATAAATATATATACAAATTTATTATAAAAAGTTAAATTTTGAAAAAAGTTTCAGTACACTAAAAGAACTGCGATGACTATATTTATGACATCGACCCGTCTATGTACACCAACATTTTTAAAGAAATGGAGAGGCAAAAAAGCCACATTGAAATCACAATGTATTTCAAGAAGATAACACTGAGTATCCCTGCCTCCCCCTTCCTCTTCTGCCGCCCGTTACCACTGAGGCACCCCCTTCTCCTCCGCATACAGAACACATAGAAGATGACGAGGATGAAGACCCTGACAATCCACTGCTTGAGTAAATGACAATAATGCAGCACAGTTACAATAAACATTGTTTGAATGTGTGTGTACTGTAAGTCTCATAACTGTACAGCAAGAACTGTGTGTTAGAAATGTTTGTATTTCATCATCTGTACATAGTCATTGCTAGTCATTGTGTGAAAGACAAAGAAAAATTTAAAAGCATAAAATTATTAAAGTTTATAAAACACAATATTGTACGTACTGTATATAATTGTGTTTTATAAATTTTAATAATTTTACTGCTACCTAAATACTGTAGATGTATTGCATCACATACCGTAAGTGTATTGTATTACCTCTCTCACTCTGTGTTAGCCTACATTGTTTATACTGTAATTTTAAATTTATAAAACATACTGTTGCAGTACAATGTATTGTTTTACTTTTTTTTGTGTGTTAAATATGGTCAACAGTATTAGAAGTTTGGGGGGGGGCCCAGAGATATTTGCGGTTTTTTCATATTCGCAGTGGTCCTGCGCCCCTAACCCCCCCGAATATTGAGGGCTGACTGTAAATAAATTTTAATATACATTAATTAGTAATAAACATAAGTTGTGATCTGGATATCACACTTTTGCCCATCAATCTCTCCCTCCAACCAAAATGCTGTGGACATTACTGTCTTGAATATATATTATTTATGTGGGAGGAAAATCTAGGTGTGCAGAAAATCTGCTATGTGTTTCTGAGTTAGAAAAAAAAAAGGTTGAAAAGCATTTCAGTAATAAAGTATCACAGAAAATGCCCTGTTGCAAAGGAACACTTGAAATAATTTTCTGAAAAAAATTTGGTTAAGTTCTGAGTGGGATGATACAAACCCACATTTTTCAGTCATGCTTCTGGGAGATATGAGTTCATATCCCATTCAGGATGAAAATCAAATTTTTTTCAGCATATTATTTCAAGTGAAAAGCATTTATCTAGAGATATTTATGTGCAAAAACTGAAATGCAAAAAAAAAAATTAAAAACTACAGGGTTGGGTTGGGTTGTTTTACCTCTGAGCGGCACTTTTTTGCACACCATGGGCTAAATGGCCAGGTCACATGGACCCCGAAGGCTCAGAGAAGGTTGGGGGAGGGGACCCACTGGAACAGCTGTTGGGAGACAGATGGTAGCCTCCCGTCAAGGCCATCCAGGGTGTTCTTTAACGTGCACAGGGTATGGCTCTCCCGCACACAGGGCCACGGCTTAACGTCCCATCCGACGGACGGTGGCCTTTCCAAGCCCATCGGTGTCCCCTACTGACCGTGGGCAGGGCGGGGAATTTTGCGGAGATAAATCTCAATGCTGACCCAGCTGGGACTCGAACCTGGGAACTACAGATTACGAGCCTGGCGCGCTACCAACTGAGCCACCCCCGCCCCAAAAAACTACAGGGTGTTTATCAAACATTTGCTATAATCATAAGTCATGCAGGTCATGTGATGAAACATGCTTTGCATAAAATTCTCTTGATTACTATCAGTCAATGTTAAAGGGAAAAAAAACCAGAAAATATTAAAAATTTAGTTGGATTATCATGAATAAACAAGAACTGCTCCTGTAATCAGAAAATGAAATTTTGTCTCTGTAAGTAATACCATTCAAAATTCCCCTAAATAAAATAACGTCAATTCAAAGGCCATACAAATTTCTCCCCGTATTGTGACTGATTCAACTATGTATGTGTGTACCCCCTCTAAACCTATTGTAGATATCAAAATCGCCTGCAGCCTTCAGATACACATATACCAACAGTCAGGAAGAAAATGGGAACTCATCACTGAACAATACAAATGCTCACTAAACAGTAGTCCAATGATGTTAATGAGCAAAATGATGCAGAGTTGTGCTACTTCGGTGCAGAAAATACAGCAATCAGTGACCAATGACCATCAAGTTCAGTTTCTTTCAGATATTTCTTAGCTGTCCCAAAGCTAGCTACTTGTTAAATTATGCAAATTGTTTCCTGCAAATGAATACCTGACTGTCATGCAGTAGATGAATGATGATGTGCTTTTGCAGTGAATGCAATATTTACTGGGAGTTACTTTATGTCAATGTCACTGATGTCCCAGTTTTTTGTCCATGTTTGATCCCAATATCTCTATACTGGAACCAAAAATCTGCCATGCCAATTTTACTTTGAAACACACTGACTGCACATGAAATGTCCATCTGTCATCTATCCCTTTCCAGAATCATAAATGCTATAAATTTATATAAAAATTAATTATCTTTTGTTTTTTGAAACAGTGCTAAGCATTCCAGTCAGTGCAGTAGTCATGATGCAGATACTAAAAATGTTTTCTACATATCAATAAATATTTTTGAATGACTGCTTTACATAGTGATATGCTCATCTCTGGCTCTTTCTATTCAAATCTGTGATGCCATTTCCTGCATAAATTCGAACAACATTGATTTTTATAACATCTACCACATAATTTGTTAAAAATTTTGCCAATGAATAACTTTTCTACTTTTCTTTTTAAAAAAATAACGAATTTTTTAACGTATTCACATAATTCATTATTATATGTATTAAAACTTCTAATGTTATATTGGTAACCTACATTTGAGTATATAAGGCATTTGTATATTTTTAAAAACAGTAAAATAAGTAAGTTTCAATTTTTTTGTTAAACACAAGTTTAAAAATTATTTTGAAAGTCTATTTTTCTTATATTTCAAAATATGAACCTTAAACATTTAGATAATTAATCTCAATTATTAATTTATAATAAAACAAAAAATTCCCATCACAAATTACATTACACTGAAAAAAAAATGCATGGAAAGAAATGTAAAAATGCAAAGGAATTTTTTTATTGTGTGCTAAATTCTACCAAGATACATACCTGGAATACAGCTCATAAAATGTCTTCAGATATCTTTCAGGATCACTATAATCACTTAATTTTGCTTGGATATGTTGCTAAAAATAATTACAAGTAATTGAAGTACCTGTAGCAAATGCTCTGAAGAATAAAATAACTCTGTTAAAATAGCCATTAGCATTTTAATGAACTTTGTTAAAACACTGTTGGTAACTTTACTATAAATATTATTAATAGTCATCCTTTACTAATGTGAACAACTTTTTTTATTTAAAAAAATACTTAAAACATACATCTATTAAGACAAAGTTGTAGATTTGAAAAACAACTGTAAAAATGAAACAGAATTTTCTAGGATTTGGTATATTATGATTTTAACACTAAATCACTCTGAAGTCAAATACAGTTTGAGAAATTAAAAAATTTATGGGAAAGAAAAAATAAGTTAATAAGTTATATATAACTTATTAACTTAGTTATTAACTAAATTAATAATAATTAATAAGTTATTTATAATTTTAATAAGTTATAAATAACTTATTAAAGAACTTATTAAAATATGATTATTTAAATTTTCTTCTTGTATATAAAAAGTCAATATAAAATTACAAAAGTTTTTCATATCCCTACTAAACTAAAACTCACAATAAAAAGGGTTTCAAAAAAAGGAATGCAGATCAAAAAACAATGATTACACAAAAAAAGTCACCAACCACACACTGATAAAAAATATTTGTGTATAGTAAACTGTCAAAAAAATGCTGACTCTACACAATATAATCAACAAAACTCGGCCAACATATATGCTGTGGAACAAAATGCCACCTGTGAAAAATGCTATCAACATAAATAGTACCTATAAAAATAACAATAGTAAAAATGCTATATATGTCACCCAACAATTTGCTTTCTATATGCTCTGAGACTAATTTCTTCTTTCTCAGTTCATAGTTCCACATATATAAATTCACTAATATGTGCTTTCATGCAGCAATTTTTGAATGTTAATGTTACATTAGTGGGAAGCTGAATTCAAAAATTGCTATTCATACTAAAATCTATCAAGATGCTAAAAAATAAAATATATAAAAATTTGATTTTTCATAATATTCATCCATTAATCAAAGTCACAATAAATGGAATATTTTAACAGATATTGTTATTACTTTTGTTTAAAATGGATTATTTTCAAAATCTGAAAAATCTATATAATTACACTGAACTTGAGAATTTCATTTATTGTTGGTTGTGTTGTTTTACCTCTGAGTGGCACTTTTTTTACACAGAATGCACTAAATGCCAGGTCACAAGAATCCTAAAGGTTCAGAGAAAATTAGGGGAGGGTACCCAATGGACAGTTGTTAGATGACAAATGGTAGCCTCCCATCAATCAAGGACATCTAGCATGTTCTTTAATATGCACAGGATATGGTTCTCCCACAATGGGACCATGGCTTAATGTCCCATCTGACAGATAGCAGCTTTTCAAAGCATCAGTGTCCTCTACTGACTGAGAACAGGGAGGAGGGTGGAATAAGATTGAATGATGACATCCGATGTTCCACTATACACATATCTGATGTAGTCCTACATCAGATGGATAGCACCAAAAGTTACATTTGCGTGTTAAATGAGGCCTAAAAGAAAACTGACAATAGAGGTGCGGAGTAGCAGAAGGGAACGTTCGAAGTGATCTATATTATATTGAAGAGATCTATTTTGGTCTAGTCATTTGTTTCTGGAAATTAATGGAACTATTTTAGAATTTCGGACTGTGCCTAAAATAAGCTCTCAATATTTCTATAGGTAGCATTATGATCTAAATTAAACTGTAACTCTTTAAAGAGTTAAAAATATAATTACAGAGAAATAAATAAAACTCAACATCCCACTTCCTAAATGGTTGAAATTTGGCACAATTCATTTACAAATTTCAACCATTTAGGAAGTGATGGATGTCGAGTTTTTATTTTTTTTTAAAGACAAAAAAAAATTAGTATTGCTACTTTAATTTCAAATGGTTGGGACAAATATCAAGTTTCAAGCTCTCGTGGCTTCAGGGATTGTTGGGTGAGGGGACCCACTAGATAGATGTTGGGAAAAGGATGTTAGCCTCCTGTTAAGGCTATCCAGTATGTTCTTTAATGTGCATGGGGTATGGCTCTCTCACATACAGGGTCACGGCTTAACATTCCATTTGAAGGACGGTGACCTTTCCGATCCCAACAGTGATCCTAAATCACTGTGGGAAGGGCAGGGAATTTAGCAGAGAAAATCTACACATGCCCAGCTCGATACACCAAAGGAACCTGGAACTGCAGATTGTATCTGCAGTTCCCAGGTTCCTTTGGTGTATCGAGCCTGGTGAGCTACCGACTGAGCCACCCCTACCCTTCATTTGTTGTAGTAAATATTTTATTAATATATAATTGGCCTTTGAAAAATTATTATGACTGATAATAGTGCAAAATATTACAACTTTCCTACTTTTTGAACTACTTTCATTACTGAATAAATAAATGCCTTTGGAAATCTAGTTTTTTATAGATCTCACTGAAGTATTTATATAAGATCCAGAAGAGGGCAAGCAATTCGACTAGCTGTAAACAAAACATTTTTGATTATTTTTTATCCAATTCATAAATTATTCTTCAAGTAGTGCAATACTTTTGCTCCTCTATTTTAGTGGTCTTTAAAAACACTTACTGCAAAACATATGCAATAAATATGTTTATTATTTTTTTCACCTCCATTCCAATTATTAAAATTTTTCAAAGTGAAATGCACCACAGCTCTTCATTCATTATTTATCTTCAGGTTGTACAAACAAATCCAAATTTAGAAGTGTCACTGGGAAGCTAGAATTTAGCTTCCCAGTGACACATCATGTGATTCATAAATTTTGGGTACTATGCATATTCTTTGATTTCTAAAGCTATTTTCCAATGTTTGGAAATATAACAGACTTGTTAACCATGGTGTTGATAGTACTGAACATTTTGTTTTCTCTCTTTAGATCCTTTGCAGCAATGAAATAATGTTTTATTTCCTTGTACCAAAAGAGCCGAGGTTCTGAAAAGCAGAGCAGCATTTTTTAAAAATAATCTGAAGTCTGTAGGAATAGATAATTGCATTCTTTTTAATCGATAATATCTTACTTGCTAAAAATTAAACACCCTCATTCAACATGAATTTCTTTTTTATTGTTACAATTACTTAATTACATTTTTTTGCTAAGAACAATTTTGCTTATGGTGTTTATGTATTGTCAACATGTTTGTTCATAGCATTATGTCAAAACACGATTTACTTTGTTAACATTATGTCATGCTAAAAAGGCATTTTTGTTGTCAACAAATTATAATGGCATTCTTGCAATACTGTTTTCCATTAGTATTGGTTCTTGATACCAATAAAAGGAATGCACTATTTTGATTAAAAAAACTATAGATTTATAAATTTAATTCACTTACTTGTAGTTTTCCATGAAAGATATTAAGAACAAATTTAGCCATTACTTGTTCTGGGTTTGTGAACACTTCTTTCATCACAACCTGCACTTTGGCACACAAAGGTACAATTTCTATAAAGATATTTGGGCCTGTGCACATTCCCTGAACCACAAAAATAGTACATCAAATTAGCTATTTAGTTATCACATAAGCAATATTTTATTTAGTTATCACATAAGCAATATTTTAAGTTAAAAATAGTTTAAAAAACTGACAAAAATAGTACAATATTGAGCAGATTACTGTTTGACAGTTTCTTCTAAACTAGAAAAAAGGCAATGGTGGGAAGAAATATATTCCTTCTTTGATATTAGCCAACTGCATATTAACTGCACTATAGTATATTATTATTTTAATAAAGTTATTAAATTTTTTTGTTGATTTAAACAATAAGCTAATTATTTATTCAAAACAATATATGCAATGATTTGTATGAATACAATAACACTGAAACTAGTACTTCAGATTAAATTTTAATTCACAATAACATTGTTTGTAAATAAATACATGTCAACCACATACAAATAAAACCAACCACTGAATGGCTTGGTTGTTTTACCTTTCAGCTCCACTTTTTTGCACACAATGGGTTAAATGGCCATGTCACAAGGACCCCGAGGGCTCAGAGAAGGTTGAGGAAGGGGGACCCATTGGACAGCTGTTAGGAGAAAGATGGTAGCCTCCTGTCAAGACATTCAGCATGTTCTTTAATGTGCACAGAGTATGGCTCTCCTGCACACAGGGCCATAATTTAAAGTCCCATCTGACAGAACAGCGACCTTTCCTAGGCCATAGTTGTTTCCTACTGACTGAGGGCAGGACAGAAAATTTTGCAGAGATAAATCTCAATGCTGGCCCAGGTGGGACTCAAACCTGGGAACTATAGATTATGAACCTGGTGCAGTACCAACTGAACCACCCCTGCCCCTCCACTGAACGATATCACTTTGATCACAATACATACCTATAAAAGGTTGCAGGATTTGTGTAGTCATTATTAAACACAGTGCTCAAAACCCACAGATAATTGTTGATCATATCCTGATAACATACTATACAGTAGCTTTGCTCTTGTAAAAGGATTATGAGTAGTCATCAGCATGATCTTTCTTCAGCACAAAATTGTTCTTGCTGGTTGCTGCTGGTCTGCTGGCAGCATATGCATGTGGCTCAGTGGTGGTCATAAGGAGGGGACCATGGGTCTATACACTAGAAGGCCAGAAATTTGCATAACCCCTCACATCACAGGAAAGAGCAGTTGAATTGGGCACATTCACATGTTAACTGGACAGAAGAGCAATGGAGGTTTGTACTCTTCACAGATGAGTCCAGATATTGCTTGCAGAGTGATTCCAACATTGTTTGATATGGAGAGAACAAAGTACCTGCTATCATCCCAGTAACAACCATCAAAGAGACAGTTACGGTGGAGGTAGCGTGTGTGTTTGTGGTGGCATTTCCTTAGGTGGATGCACAGATCTCTATGTGTTGATGAGTGGAAACCTCAATACTCAAAGGCATAAAGATGACATCCTGGACCCTTATGTATGTCCTTACGCTGGTGCAATAGGTGAAACATTCATCTTACAAGATGATAACGATTGTCCATACAGAGCTCGATTAGTGGAACAATCCTTCAAGAGGAGACCATTATGTGCATGGAGTGGCCAGCTCAATCTCCTGACCTAAATCCGATTAAGCATGTGTGGGATGCTCTAGGGAGAGTGCTGCTGACCTCAACCCACCACTTGAAACAAAGAGGGATCTTATTACTGCTTTAAAGGAATAATGGTCATTACTTCCTATCGAGCTGATTCACAACATCATAAAATAGCATGGAACACTGTTGTCATGCAAGCATTACTGTGTAAGGGGTGACCACACTCCTTATTAAAGAACTTTGCCCATTACATTCTGACACCTCATTTTTGGACAAGTTCCTGTAAGTGTTATTTTTTGATGAAAAATGTTTCTAGTATAAAATATTTTATGCCATTCTGAAACCAGCATTGTAATTCATATTTCCATTAAATTTCATTAAAATCATTCATATAGTTTTTTATTTATCATAATTTTTCTGAGTTTTCCTTAATTTATGGAAACCAGTGTATGTTAGGGTTGCAGAAGATGAAGTGCATCACCAAATCCTCCAACAAGACTTTCACTTAAGGAAGAGGATGTTCAGAATTTTTTTCAATTCCCAGACTGGTAGCCATGGAACTTATTAAAAAAATGGCTATAAATGGCCAAGCCCAAAATGGTTAAGGAGATGAAGGAGCAGCATCTAATAACAGGTATATCAAGGGTTCTCCTTCTTTATGACAATGCGAATGCTCACAAAACCCAGCAAGTTACAACTGATCTGGAACAGGAAAAAATCAAACAGCAGCCCTATCCTGCACCATGTAATTTTCTGGTTGTTTCCAAAAATTAAAAAGGAAGTTGCAAAATGCATTCATTCAGAGTTGTAGATTATTCCCCAACAGGAGTACCACCAAGTGTTCCAGAATTGGTGTAGACATCTGCAACATTGCATAGATGCTAAATGGGAGTACTTTGAAAGACAATAAAAGTTTCGTTGAGATAAGTGCAATGGTTTTTGTTCTGCAGATGCATATCAAGAACTTTTTGAACGTCCCTTTAAGAACATATTCATTAATTCCTAGATTACTCCCATTCAGATCATTTATTTAAGTTACTTCACGTTGAATTTCAATAAGTGGAAGTCTCAAAGCATGATGGATAAACAAGCATTTAGAAAATTATATAAATACTTTAAATAATTAATGAACTTACCAATTGACTTTGCTCAATAAATGCATCAACACATTGAGAGTAACCCTAAAATAAATGAGAAAATATAGGTATAATTTCAACAATTGGGAATTATCTGTATAATATTAAAGTGCTAACACAATAAAGAAAATAGACATTGTTCTTTCTTAATATATCATCTTCCTACTCTCAGATAATTGAACTCAAGTATATATATAATTATATTGTACCTAATACATTATCAAATGTGTTTGGACACTTCAATGTTATTTGAATGGAATGTCACATTTAAATCTCCATAACTTTGAAAATAAGATTTTTACAAAAAAAAAATGTTATTAGAAATAATTAAAGATCTCACTCATATCTCTTTGAATCTCGATTTTCCACAATATTCATTTGATTTTTAAAGAGTTATGGATGCTAAAATATTTTATACCACCATTGTTGGTCTGAAGCCAACAAGTTTAATTTGTGTTTAAATTAAAACACAAATAATAACTGTTAAAGCAAATTAGTTACTAAAATAAATGTGATTTTGAAAGCTTGTGCAATGATTCTTTCAAATTTTGTTTATTTTGAAGAAAAGTGTTTAGGATTATAACGGTTGTACCTGTTGTTAAACATTTCAACTTCAATAACTCTTTAAATATTATATAGTGTTGAAAATTGGGATTTAGAGAGATTTGAATGGAATTTCCAATTTATCTCCAGCAATATTTTTCTGTAATTTGTTTGAGTTTAGTTTTCCATTCAAATAATATGAGTGTCCAAACACTTTTGGCAATATCTAATATATAAGGAAGAAAGTCTGTTTGTATGTTTGTCTGTCTGCTTATGCACTCCATCCCCAGAAAAGCTAGAGACAAATTTTGCATGAACATTCCCTTCGTCCAGGGAAAGAACATAGACTACGTTTGAACCCACTGGGATCAACCAAAATTAGGGTGGGTGGATTTGAATTTCTTGAATTCCCCATAGACTTAATATTAATGATCACTGAACATAAAACTGAAATAATAATTGTTGCATCTGAAAGGGGAAATAGTTCAATTCTTTCTATTTCATGTAATAAAGCATTGTTTAAGAAATGATTAATTAGCATGGAAGTGATACAAGCATTCAAATTACTTTCCATTGCTTATTAATTCTATAATTGTTTAATTTCAAGTTGTAATATTTCGAATTTGTGTATCTGCTCTGTATCAAGTTCAGATTTTATCAAGTTCATAAATAACTAAAACAATGAATCTGTGTAAATTCTTATCTTTATCATAGGCTAATAATTTTTAATTATTAGCCTATAATGGCCTATAATGAAAAATATATAACTCCAGTTATATATTTTTCATTCAGAATCATAATTCATATCAGAAAATATATTTTATTTAAACTAGAGAGTCTTGTGTTGCATGGGTACTATGTTGCAGGTGTTTAGATTTTAGATTCAACTCAAGATGAGGGAGATTCATTTTCTAACACATAATGAGTTTTATGCAAAATAAAAACTTGTCACCAGGGAGGGGAATGCCATATACTATATACTTTAGATAGTTTTAGACCTGCCTTAAAAGAGAGAGAGAGAGAAACTTTTCAGGGAGGGGGGAGTGTCATGTCCCCCAAATTTTATATTTATTTATTGCTGTATTTTTGTTGTGTTTTGTTGTTGTATATATTTTTATGTATTGAGTGTGTACATGTGCTGGGGATGACTCACGAGGTTTTTTTGGGTCTAAAGTGGCTGCATGCAAGTAATGAAATCAGCTCCAGAAGTCCTTTATGGGTGTAAATGACTAGCCTAGGGTGCTAGTGCAGCGAGGAAGCTAGGCGGGAAATTTGAGACAACAGTTTGGTGTGAGCTATCGAACGAGAGGGAGTCATTTCAATATGTGTCAGAAGGACACATATTGAAGCCTAGGGTGCTAGTGTGCCGAGGGTGCTAGTGCAGCGAGTAGCCTAGGGTGCTAGTGCAGCGAGGAGGCTAGGCGGGAAATTTGAGACAACAGTTTGGTGTGAGCTATCGAACGAGAGGGAGTCATTTCAATATGTGTCAGAAGGACACTGCGCCTTACTCGAAGAAACCCTTGAAGCGAGGGTGTGATTCCAAGAGGGAATTGAGATTCTTGGAGAATCTGATAATAGTTTTGTGGATTCAGAGTGAACCACAGTGTAGGCAAAGGTTGATTATCCTTTCGCCGAGTTTGAGGTCTGTAAAGTGAGAACTTGCAGAGTGCGCGATTCTCCACCTCATTATTATTAATGTTTGCAGCAGCAAAGGCCCACGGAGTTGAGCACATTCCCAGCATGCAACTGTATATATTGTGAATAAAGTGTGTCGACCCTATATAACTCTTGTGCGATAAATTAATGGTCTGTTGTTATTCATCATTCAACACCAGTCTCTTCAAAGGTGTACAGTGCCACGGGCCTAAAAACCCACGAACCTGTCTTTTCACCGAAAAGAAGGTGAAGTAATATTACAAGTGCATCGTCCTCCAGAAGATATTACATCTGGTTCAGTCGGGCAGGATCCAAACTGGGCAGTCACAACAGGGAGAAGGTCGAAGAATGTATCCTAATAAGGTTTATGTGAAATAAAAGCTTGCAGTATGGAGAGGTGGCAGAGTGCCATCTACTATATATTTCAGAATTTCGAACTTGAGTATAGCCAGGTAAATTTGCTAGTAATGTATAAATAAACGGTAAAAAATATTGCAAAGCGCAAAATCTAATTTTGTATTACTACATAATAAAATAAATTCATCGAGAAATGAATTCTTTCAGTTTTTGTTAATTTGACAAACAGATACTACTGTTTTAATCCTAAACAACTTTCTTCAAAATTATTAAAATCTGAATCATTACACAAGTTTTCAAAATTATTGTTTTAGTAAATTATGTGTTGTAACAGTTAGTGCTAAATTTATTGGTTCAGTGCAAAATGTGAATCAAATTTGATAATCCAACATGTCATTATTAATAAACTACCTACTTATATCTTTTGACTTATGCACTTAAAGGTTAAATTCATATACATTATGTTAAAAACATTGAATATTTCTATGAACTGAATAAAATGACCACATACCATTGTTGGTTTGTGAGCCAGTTGAGAACCACTGTACAATACATTCCTGGGTCAACAGTATCTCACTTAATATTGTGTTCTTTCTCATAATTTTAACATAATTGCAAATGTGTATTAACATTGATTAGGTTTGTGCTGAAAAATGGAAACTACTCCCTGTGCATCTTTGCCACACAAGTGCTTAATCAGACAGTGTTGGCTTCCATTTTAGATAGCAAAAGTGTTTTGAATTATTAGTTTGCATTATTTTGCAATAGCAGAAGTAAGTTGTCAAGTATTTTGAAAGTTCTGGAGTGAAAATTTTTAATATAAAAACAACTAGAAGTTTCAGAACATTTCCTATAAAATATTATGCTTTATCTAATGCTTCACCAAATGTTGTGTTTTGTGAGAATGATGTTTAACAGGAATTTATTACGTATTATTTATTAATTCTTGTATGGTACAGTTTATATTATATTCATTGCAGTAACTGAAATATTTACTTTGAATTCCCTGAATGATGAGATTAAGTATTGTGCAGACTTTGATATTATTATTGTTTTAAAGAAGCTAATAATTCTATTAAAGAAATAAAAGTGCACCCAAAGAAATGATAAGTTGTGGATTTAATAAATAAAGATTCAATGTAATAATATTAAAATAGTGAAGGTGATTTTGAAGAAGGTTAATTCCTTAGCAATTACTTAGCCCATAAAAAAATTCTATTTCAAAAACCACACACTTAATTTATTAAAAAAAATTCAAAAGCATTATCTTCATAACCATTTACTTTGAAATTGGATAATATGCCAGCAACTTCTCGCATTTTGATTTTGTTATCAACTTGATGAGCCTGGACAAATTCCTCAATTAGAGCTCTTTCAATCTCATCATATTTCTTTGCAATTCTTTGACGAGCTTTGTCAAACTTTGGCCTGGTTTAAAAAAAAGACACAAGAAAAGTATTGTTTAATCAGTAAGCATTGGAAATATGATAAAAAATTAAAACTCTAATAAGACAAATATCAAAACATTTTCTTTTTATGCAGACTGGTAATTGTAATGTTAATTACAATTACATTTCATAAAAATATAGTCAGAATTACACATAGTATGGTTCTTTGGTAATTAACTGTAATCTATTTCACTGGATACAAAAGTAACTTACTTCCCAGTAGGCAATTCCTGAGCAATAAGATGTAGTTTCTGTATTATATCTGCAGCTTCATACAACTGTCAAATTGAAATTAAGAGCATTACATATAGAAAAACTGAAATTGTTATATATATATACTTACACTAAATGCTATTAATATTTACGAACTTGGGAAACAGTATTTATGAACATTGCCAATATTCTAGGAATAATGTGAAAATGTAACTATTACCTGAAATCATTATAATAACTCAAACAATTTATTTCAATAATAACAGCAGACAACTAACAAGTAAGAACTTGTTAGAGTGGCATATAAGATTGATACAGAAACCAAAAGAATTAATCAAACACATAATAATAAATTAGAAACTCTAAAAAAGCAAGGATAATATAAGTAAGGAATATAGACATGCAGTGGCAAGAATGCATACAGCACACATTAAAAAATATTTAAATCTTTCAAGTTGTACATTAGATGAGGACCAAGATAGAATTTTACAACAAGGAGCTAAATATGCATATAATACTTGTGATTCTAATTTAAAAGAATTAATACCTCATATAGAACTATCCATAAATAATATAGATAGCATACAGAATGATAAAGAACTTTTTAAATTATATTGGAGTATAAAGCATCAGCAAAGTAAAAAATAAAAAAAATAAAAATTTGGATTTTAAAATATTGCATAATTTGAAATGTAACCAAAGCTTAAAATAGCACTAGTAGATAAAACTGATCAAATAGTGTTAATGGATAAAACTGACTATGAGTTGAAAATTAATAATACAATAATAGATTTAAAATGTAGACCACTGATAGGTAATCCGATACCTAAAGCATTAAATAAATTAGGAGAGTTAAAGAGGGATTCCTTTTTACCGGGTTGTGTAGCTAAAAAATGTATACCTCCTATATATCCTGCCATACCTCAATTATTCTTAAAAATAAAATTACATAAAGATAACAAACCTTTTCATCCTCTAGTAAGTAAGCGTAAATCCCCTACATAAAATTTAGAAAGAACCCTTTTAGATTTTTAACCCCTTTTTTTTTCTCCCACCAAGTATATTATTACCTCATATTATGAGGCAGTTACTATTATATGGAATACCCCAGTTACAGAGACAACAACCATTCATTCCTTGGACTCGTATCATTGTATCCCAACACACCACGTAAGGATGCAGTGATGTGGCTGAAGGAAGCCACGCCTATGGCCCAGGAGTACTTTAGTGTGCATGAGGTCCTGGACATGGCTACCAACTCCAACTGGTTCATTGTTAATCAACAGGCATGGGTTCAGACAGATGGGGTCCCAATGGGATCACCATTGTCTGAACTCATGGCAGATGTAATGCAATATGTTGAAAACACTGCTTTAGGAAAAGTTAATTTTAAACCCTCATTATATATTTCATTAAATAGATCATGTGCTGATTTTCTGGGATCACCCTATAGATAACTTACAGACTTTAATAGATACACTTAACAGCATTTTACCTACTATACAGTTTACACATGAGCGAAAAAGTAACGATGAATTACCATACTTAGATATATTAATAAAGAAGACCAAAATGTGAAACAGAAGTATATCGAAAACCTATTTTTATTACAAATATAATAGATTTTTCATTGGCACATCCAATGAAGTATAAAAAATCTACAAACATCCCTTACTTTTTAAGAGGAGGGGTATATAATAGATATACCTAACCTCCACAATAATTAGAAGGTAGAAAAAAATACATTTGGAAAACATAATGTACATACGAGCAGTGTATGTCCAAACATTTAAATATTAAAATTCAAAAACCTAATACTGCTTTAGCACAGACAATAATTGATAATAAACTTAAAATAAATAATTTAACATATACACCTCTTATAGCACCACAAACCAAAGTTAAATTATTATATGCTGAAACTATCCTAATTAATTTACATAAGGACATGCTGTGCAACACAGAGATTCCATTCCTTCCAGCAGCATGGAACCTCCTGTTGTGTGAGCTACCATCTGTCCCAGTTGTGTGAGGAGTCGATTACATAACTAGGGAGAGTCTTATATAAACTTAACATCATTGTCTTAGAGGTTGCCTGATGATGCCCCAAGATGGAGGTCGGGTGAAACTAGTTGCAGGAAGGATTTTAAGTTCTTAAATATCTTAATGTTCAGTTGGATTAATTATGTTAAAAGTTTTAATTCTTGAGAATGGTGCTCAGATAACATATCAGCTCACAACAGTTCCCAAGCTTAGTAAGAAAATATGATAGCAAGTAGTAAATTACATCTGTGTGCATCTACAATGTCACAGCAAAGTAGTGACAGCAAAGAGTGTCGACAATACTAGGACTGGTAACTATAGCTGTGGTGATGTGAAAATCTATGTCCAGTTAACAACAGATACATTACATGGGTGGAAAGAAAGGACTTATAACCCCATCTTACAGCTGCCATCTGCATCAGCCAAGGCAAGAACTTGAGGGACTGGGAAATCACTTTTATACTAGGCAGCCTTTGATGAAAAAGGTATTTTTGTACATAGTATAGGAGTAAAACCATGTGTCATAAGAAAATTGCACTTTTAGCTATATGCAATAATGAGGGATAACAGCCCATCTCAAGAATACTTATTAATTGTAAATACAGCCTGTACTATTAAATTTTAAATATAAATCATGTACTATTAAATTTTATAAGTAACTAGAGCTGTGATCTTAATTTATTTTTATAATATTTTATATTTATTCTTTTCCTGCAGATAAGCATTTTGACTCTCTGGGTCACAAGAATATTGTAGGGTCATAAGAATATTGTATTATGTTTTACATAATGAGAATAAAGATATTTGGCTGATTGATTGAAAAATAAAAAGAGGGCTAATTTAGCATATTCTTTTTCACATATGCTACGGAAGGTAAGAGATTTGGATTAAAAAATTTTTCATCAAATGAAGCACCGATCATACAGAAATTATAGCCACTGATATGGTGAAAAATAAATGAAGACAGAAGATAAACAGTTGCTGGTAAAGCTGGTCTACTACAAAGGATAAACAGTTTGTGGTAAGGTTGACCTACCACAAAGGATAAACAGTTAATGGTCAAGTTGGTCTGCCATAATTCAATAGCAAAGTTCTATTTTATTACAGTACAAGTAGTACCTGCTGCAATTTCATACAACACTTTGACACTTTTTAGGAAAAATATATCTTTTGTGTTAAGCAAGGACTACTTGTATTTGCTGTGACATCACTATTTTAAGCTACAAAAAAAAAAGTTTCATTTGTTTAAATATTTCAATATATTTAGCATTAAATAGTAATACTTTTAAAATATGTTACCTTTGAAGGATCACACAGAATGCCATTCATCACAGGCTCAGTGTTCAAAAACTCTGCAAAATGATTCATTAATTTCTGTGCTTCAACTGCACGTGCACGGGGAGTATTAACACTTTCTAGCTGATCACCTAGATGAACAACTTTAGTAGCTACAAAATCTATTCTTTCATCCAGTTCTCGGAATGTGTCAAAGGCAGACTGTAAATAAATGTACTAGATTACAAATGTGACAAAAGTTGGAAATAAACTACATTAAATATCAAACTATATAATTAGTAGAAATGTGAAAAACTCTACCACAGCCACCTGCCTTCAGTTTCAAATATGGCATCTCCTATTACATGGGGATGGTGGCTCAGTCGGTAGCGCGCCAGGCTCGTAATCTGTAGTTCCCAGGTTCGAGTCCCAGCTGGGTCAGTGTTGAGATTTATCTCCACAAAATTCCCCGCCCTGCCCACGGTCAGTAGGGGACACCAATGGGCTTGGAAAGGCCACCGTTCGTCGGATGTGACGTTAACCCGTGGCCCCGTGTGCGGGAGAGCCATACCCTGTGCACGTTAAAGAACGTGCTGGATGGCCTTGACGAGATGCTACCATCTGTCTCCCAACAGCTGTTCCAGTGGGTCCCCTCCCCCAACCTTCTCTGAGCCTTCGGGGTCCAAGTGACCTGGCCATTTAGCCCATGGTGTGCAAAAAAGTGCCGCTCAGAGGTAAAACAACCCAAACAACAATCTGTTACATGCCAATTACTCTATGTTTCAATCAAAAAATTTTTAATTAATATTTTTAACACTGACTTCATATCTTTAACTCTTATGGTGTCCAAAGAGGGTTTTTTGCCAAAAAATAATAAAAATTGCCTTGGCTACAAACTTTTCTTTGGGAATCTTTAAGGGTTAATTAGATCACTAATAGTCAATTTATTTTGATCCTAGAATAAAAGAGAATGAAGGAGGGGTGGGGGGAACTGTTTATGAATCTTATACCCACTTACTATATTTTTTCCTATATCGAGCCCTTGATGATATCTAAATCATAACCATCAAATTTCCTTTTGCACTTTCAGAAAAAAGAAATAAAAATATCTTGTCATCAAACTCTTTTAAAATTGTCTGCACTGGAAGATTCTTACCGACCAAAAAGAAAAAGCTACAAGAGACCACCACCAAGTTAGAAAGCAAATCTCTGCTCATGAATCTGGAGTACAAGTCAGTTTATCAAGTACCCAGAAATCCATGAAGCTAAAACAAGTGGCACATTTCCTGTCTCCCCATTATAACAATATATTCATAACTTAGCAAAAATTGTGATTCATCTAGGTTTTAATCAAGGTTTTACTGTACAAACACTATAAATTTCATTTATGAAGTAATTTAATTTTATTTGAGATCAGACATGTCAAACTCATCAATGTATCAAAGTCACCTAAGGGTAATATTTAAAGGCTGCAAATTTTTGCAGCCTTTAAATTTTTATTCACAAAACATTTTAAAGCCTATCTGGCATTTGAAAATTCTGAATCTGACAAAAAGACAAAGAATATCCTATCCCTCAATTTACACAGTACTTGATTTTCAAGATTTCTGTTTTACATGTTCAAAAAATGCAACCAGTTTCCATTTACATGGTGATAGACTCAGTTTTACATGGTCAAGAAAATGCAACCAGTTTTGATTTGCATAAGTAATAGATTCAGTTTTACACAACATGGATTGAGTTTTTTATGTATGGTAGACATAATACATATTATGAAGCGGAAGTAGTATAGCGTCAAAGGACAAGTTATATGTATATTCTTTTGCTAAATTATATTCTTGCCATTGTAATACAATCTGTCTCATGACATGTTAATGAAATGAAGCCTCTTTTGAATCAGCAACGAGATCTGACTTTTCTAGATGAAATTTTTAGACTAGTAAAAACAGGGTTGTACCTAATTTTTAGCAAACAAGTTTAATTTTGCAGACTAATATATAGGCTAAACACAGCTGATTCACACGTACTTTCATAAAATACCATATAAATCATAATTTTACAACTTAAAGCATTAAGTATTGATACAAATGCTTAATTCTAATTTATATTCAGTTCACAAATATCACTCTTTCAATTTTGTTTTCAAATTCAATAGTATGTCTACATTAATGATGCGTATTTTTCATGACCAAAAAGAAATGTATGAGAAATTAATCTAAGCTTATCTGAATTAATACAAATAAAGTACAAAATAATGTTATATTAATGTTTATTATTATTGCTGAACTGATATTGGAGATAACTATGTATAAATAAAACTTTCAGTGTATGTTTTATTCCTAACAATTTTTTTTAACCTCCCTTTTCCCCCCCAGAAATTGTTGGTTTTAATTTGCATGGTTTTGATTTATAGGGTGATTTCCAGAACCTATCTACCATGTAAATTGAGGGATGTGTGTATTAAATTTCATGCTTTGCCTTTAAAAATTTTACATTTTTAATTTTTTTTATATTAATACCAGTTTAAATTTCCCCACATATTAAAACAATTTACCAATCCTGACACTAAGATAGTTTTCCAGAATTTGATTCTTTTTGCTAGTACTTAGTTTATCAAAATTGGGTTTCCATTCTTGCGCTATTACTTTCATTAAAATAAAAATAAACAAATAAATAAATAAATTACTCCTAAAGTGCTGCTTGTCGCCAAGGTCTGACAGGTCTTTGTTAGTAAAATATCTATAGAGATCTGTGAGGAAAGAGAGACCTCAGCATATATATATAACACCAAGGACGAAAAGAAGCCTATGCCTTATCTGACACTTGAACCCAAGTACTTTTTATCAGTAGCAAAGTACACCAAATACTCAGCAACTGGAATAGCCCTTCATTAACGATGACAAATGATTGTCCAACAATAATGATCTCTCTCATGCCATAGCTTTTCATTTAAAGGGTTTTATACAGAATTCTTGAATATATTTGTTATGTGCATTCAAGCATAAATTAGCAGCACCACTTAGCAGAGGAAAAATGTGCCATTTAGAAATACCCTATAAATAGAAAGGCACTGAAATACATTTAAAAAAAATATAGACTACACATCTGCTGGGACACCTACTGCCTTTTGCAGGCTGCCAATTTGAAATGTTTGTTCTAGATCATTTAAATTCATATTTTGGTTAGTGAAATATTTCATCAAAACTTATGCAAAATTCAGATAACCATCAGAATAGACCCATTTTTTCAGTCATCATTATCAAGCTGTTATCATATTTATCATTAAAAAGAAACATTCATTCTTTCATTCACTAATAATGACATTTTATTAAAAAAAAACTAATATAACGAAAGCAAAACTTTAGAAACATTTAAATTAATATTAAATCTATCACTTTTAAAATTAATTTTCCACTTCCTACAGAATTTTTACTTTGATGATATAGTTTCTATATGTAAAAAATTATTTTCATTAATATAATCATAAGTTTTAGAAAACTATGCACAAATGTGATGGACCAAGAAAACTAAACTCACTTTATTCTTTTCAATTAGCTCTTTTGTCTTTTGCCAATGTCTTTTTTCCTCTTCCCTACAAATCATTTCTAAACATTCACATCGTGTTTGAATACCTTCATAATACACTTGAAGATGATGGATAGCTTGGTCAAATGCTTTATGAAGAGCAACAGACTCAAATGTTTCTGCATCACCATGGGCACCTCCCATTCGCCATGCTAGTCTTTCCACATAATCTTCTGCATCAAATGGATCTTGAGCCAAAAGCTGGAAATTGATGGGAAGAAATTACATTCTTACCAAAAATTGCATATTGCTCATACAAACAAGACATGAATATTCATAATTCATAAATGATTTTTATCATAGTAAATGTTCATTTATAATATATATATATACACCGAAGAGCTAAAACATTATGACCAGCATGTCTTTATACAAATCAAAGCAACTGCAGGTAAACGACAGCATGTGTGAAGGTCATAAAATGGTATAAATAAGACCTGATACTGAGCTCTGTTAATCAGTATTATTCTTGTTCTTCAAACGGGAAAGGAAGTGAACTTAAGTGAGTTTGATAAAGGACAAATTATAATGGACAGATGACTAGGTCATTTCCGAGACGGCCTGGCTTGTGGTGTGCTCATGGTCAGCCATGGTTAGTACCTTCAAAAAGTGGTCCGAGGAGGGAAAAACCACAAACTGCCAGCAAGATGTGGGCTGACCATGGTTCATTGATGCTAGAGGTGAGTGAAGGCTATCTCGTATGGTACGTGGAGGACCAACATCATATTAGGCATCAACGAAATATGTTTGGCCTCATAATGTTTTGGCTCTTCGATTATAGTCATGCTGTTAAGGAAGCTACAAAGAGCTTTAGGTAGGGGAAAAAAATGCTAGCCAACTTATACATCACAAATTTTTCAAGTTGTGAGATGCATCATCTTCCACCATCCAAGATGTTACAGCTGCCAATATCTTCATGAAAGTAAAGAAGTAACTGAGATGCTTAATGATGCTGATCATACCTCTTCCACATAACGTCTGTTTGGACAACATCCGATCACATATACGTCTGTTGTCCCATAAGGTTATAATATAGTTCAGAAATCCCGATTGGAGAACGGGATGTAGTGAGTGTAGTGAAAGCAACTGGTTTCCCCACGTAACATGTGTATCTAATGTCTCTTGTATACAGTACAAAGCGATTGCAATGCCAGGCGTATAATGATACGGTACATGTCTTGATAGTCATAATAAACACCTACATATTTATTGTACTGTGCTTTCTATCGTTATTTTAATGTGAACTTTCCCTACTTACCAATAAAAAGTTTGCCATATAACAGTGTATACTTTGAATTTTAGGAAGCAGCATCAAACCTCGTGAATTGCACATCTCTTAAATGTTGTAATATTATCTCTGTGCAATTTTCTTTTAAAAATACATTACCGTGAAGTGCATTATGGCTCCTAAATGCAGCAAAACCAGTTCTAGTGATAGCAGCAGCAAGAGACAAGGGAAAAGTATCGATTTGGAAGTGAAACAAAAGGAAATTAAACAGCATGAAGGTGGAAAACCAGTGAATGCTATAGCTCATGATTTGGGCATGTCACATTCGACAGTCATGATGATCCATAAGAACAAAAAAAAATTCCCCAAGCTGTTAAAGGATCAGCTTCGCTAAAAGTTACAAGGCTTACGAAAATGCGAGAGGGACCTATATCAGATATGGAAAAATTGCTAATGACCTGGATTGAGGACCAAACACAGAAACGAATCCCTCTCAGCATGTTGATGATTACTGCTAAGACATGAAGCTTGTTCAAAATGCTTAAAGAAAAAGCAGGACCAGACTACAATATCAATTTAGTGCTAATTCTGGGTGGTTCAAGAGCTTCAAACATTTTTTGCTGCATAATGTGAAAGTGAGTGGTGAGTCTGCGAGTGCTGATGCTAAGGCAGCAGAATATTTTGTTGAAACCCGAGGTAAACTAATTGTCATCATCATCATCCTCAAGCAGCCATGGGCTACAGAGGTCCAACCAGACCATGCAGTTCAATTCTCCAAGCAAGTCTGTCCTGAGCTACATCTGCTGCATATGGCCACTGCACACCAATTCTAACAAGGTCCTGTTTGACATTGTCTGCCTACCGCATCTTAGGTCTCCACCTCCTTCTGAGACCTCTAGGCACACTGTTCATAACCCTATTCGCCAATCTATAATTATCCATATGGGCAACATGGCCAAACCAGTGGAGTCTCTCTCTGCACAATATGCTGCTTAAAGGAAGTTGCAGACTCCTTTGCCTAACCTCATCACTAGTTACAAAGTTAAACCATGTAATACCCAAGATACTACATAAGCATCTACTTTCCTGTTATCTTGTTTACACAGCATCCAAGTTTCACTTGGTTGTTTTGGGTTTTATGGCACATGGGCGACTAGGCCATAATGCGCCTCCAAGTTTCACTACCATAACTAACCCTAGAAAGAAACAAACTATTATACAGTCAAATTTTAGTCTTTAGGTGTATACACCTATTTCTCCACACTCTCCATAGATTCTTAAAAGTCCCGGCAGCAATACCTATTCGTCTGTTAATCTCATGTCCCATATCACCAGTATCTGTTACATAGCTCCCAAGGTAATTAAACTGTGACACCTGCTCAAGACTGCAACCATTCAGATTAACTGAATCACAACCTGCCTGACCAATTTTCATCACTTTAGTTTTCTCTCTGTTTATAACCAAACCTACTCTACTACAAGTCTCATCAACAGCTCAAATGAAAGAGTTCATCTCATCAACATCATCTGCCAAAAGGGATAAATCATCAGCATAATCTAAATCAAAAATTTTCGTATCTCCAGTCCATTTAAGGCCAAAATCTTTCCCTAGAAATGAATTTCGCATAACATAATCAATAATGAAGCTAAAGAGAAAAGGAGACAAAATGCACCCTTGTCGAACACCAGAAGCAATGCTAAACCAATTGCTACAAGCCTTACCAACTCTCACACATGACTCAGTGTTATTAAAGAGAGCTTTCATTATGTTAACTAACTTGTCTGGTATACCATATGATCTCACAATCAACCACAAATTATGTCGATCAACAGAGTCAAAAGCCTTTTTGAAATCGACAAAGCTAGCAACCAAAGGTTTCTGAAACTCTAAACATTTCTCAAGAATCTGCCTAAGTGAAAATATCTGATCCACACATCCCCTACCACTTCTGAATCCACATTGCTCATCACACAATTGACTGTCAACCAGATTCTTAATTCTATTAAGCACAATCATGGAAAGAACTTTACCTGGAACAGATAGTAGGCTGATATCCCTATAGTTATCACAAGAACTGCAATCACCGTTTTTGAAAATAGGGATAACAATTGCTCTGGTAAAATCCTTAGGAATGATGCCTTTATCATAAAAGATATTCAAAATTTCAGTCATCCAAGTGGTAACTAAAACATTCCCAGCTCTAAGCATTTCCGTAGTAATTTCATCTATCCCTGGGGATTTATGAAGTTTAAGTTTAGAAATAGCCAAACTAACTTCAGATTGTGTTATAGGGCCAACATTAAAGCCACCAATGCATCTATCATCATTGCAAACAATGGGAGCAGAACTAACCACATTGTTTAGAACATCTCTGAAATGCTCAGCCCACCTAGCCATCACAGAATCCTCATCTTCAACCACCTTGCCATATTTATCCCTCAATTTCTGTGTACCTGTCTGTTGCTTCCCACATAAAACATTAACAATCTGGTACAACACCCTGTTGTTGTGCTGTCTAACTGCTTCCTCTGTTTTGTCAACCAAGCTATCAAGCCAAAGATTCTTATCAGCTGTTACCTGATCCTTTACACATTTATTAAGTTCTCTGTAATGCTTTCTATTAGGATTAATAGGGTATTGATTAAGAGCATTCCTGCAGTTCCTTCTTTCCGAAATAAGCTTAAGTGCCTTATCACTAAAACAATTCTGCCTCCTCTGCTCCTTTTTCCTTAAAGGAGTACTGTAAGTTTCCAAAAAAGCCTGTTTAAAATGATCCCATTCTTTCTCAACTTCAGTAGTAAGCAAACCATGACTGTCATAATGACTAAGTAACCTATCATGGTAAGCTTTAGCTATAACTGGGTCTTTCAGAGCTTCAGTATTAAAGGTAAATTTTTTAACTTTAGCACAACACTTTTTCAGTATAAGTTGCAAGACACTTTTAACAAGGTAATGGTCAGATTCAATTTCAGCTTCCCTATATGACCTGGTATTCCTAACAGAACTAGCCCTTTTGCTGTTAATTAATATATAATCAATCATATTCTTATGCAGCCCATCAGGTGAAACCCATGTGTATTTATGTATGTCGCGGTGTTTGTAATATGTTAGTTATTCTGAAACCATTGAGTTTACTTACCTGTAGGAGACGTTGCCCATTGCAGCTACCAATAACAGAAGGTCTTATCACCCCTCCCCAAAGGTCAGAGTCAGTACCAACTTTGGCATTGAAGTCACCTAGAAAAAGGATAATATCTCCTTTCTTGACAGAATTCAAAATATCCTGAAGTTGTCTGTAAAACCTATCCTTCTCATCCTCATCAGCATCCTCTGTGGGGGCATAACAGCAGATAACATTCAAGTCCTTAATGCTTGTCTGAAATTTTGCTGTAAGAAACCTTTCATTAATGATCAATCCAAAGTGAATGCACAGTATTCCCTGTTAAGACAGACATCAAAGATTAATTAATAGATTCTGAAAAAAAAAAATTCATCGCCGCCACAGCGGGCAGCAATGAATTTTTTTCAGAATCTATTAATTAATGTCTTTCATTAATGCCCTCATATCCTAGAAGAGCATCACTAGCATGTCTGCTGAGCAGCAGACCCACACCTTGGTGATGCTGTCCATCCTCCCTCCCTGTAAAGAGAAATTTAAAGTTATTTTTAAGTATCTCACCTTTACCTGCCCATCTGGTCTCTTGCAAGCCTAGAATATCTAGGTTATAGTGCTGGAACTCCTGCGTGAGGATATCAGGAGAATAATCTCTATATAATGTCCTCACGTCCACGTTCCTGCAGAGAGAAAATGATTAGTAGGATTTTTAAAGAAACTAAGTTTATTGATATAGGTAGGGCCAACAATATCAAACAGCCCCCTTTTTGCAGGCATGGGGCAAAGACCTGTTCCTCCTGCGCTAAAGGCTGAAGTCACCAATGCTGGTAGGAACTTCAGGCACCAACTTTTCAAGTAGACTTTGATGTCTCAATTGGAAAACAAAAACATACAAGTTGTCAAAACTCATGAACTGACAGAAAACCAGTATTTAATATTGGAAACAGTGGTTCTCTGTATGGTCGCAAAAATAACAAAACAATCAATTGCCCGCACCAACACTATCACAAAGTTTGCAATCGTATACATACACACCGCTAACGATGCGTAAAAATGGCCACATTCAATTTTAGACGCATCATGTGATCTGATTCGCCTTCTATCACCTTCTCTATTTCTGTGGTGTCAACTGACACAAGAAAAATTGTATTTGTTTCTTTCATGTAAAACAAAATTTTACTTGTACATATTGTAACAATTTAAAAGAAACTGCATAATTTATAAGCACATAAAATGACATCACCTGTAAATCGTTCATGTGCCACCTCTGGCATGCATGGCACCACTGCCCTAGAGAATATAAAATAATTCAAACTTCTGACAGCATGTCAAGTGTTCTGACCATTGAGCTACTCAAATTACTGGAAAAAATTTGCCAATGAATTAATATCCATATCCTAGTTAATTCTTATGGCCCTGTCAACCATTTACTCACCAAAGCTATTTCTACAACTCCAGCCTATTCCTATAAAGCTCTAAACAATATAGGGTGCTAGTAAAAATCAAATAACCATAGCTTCTGTGATATATACGTTTGATGTATTTAATATGTGATAAAAATAACTACACCAGTAACAAATTATAGGCAGCATTGCCCCTCGTAGAATAAATGAAAATATTCCACTGCTTCCATTTAAAAAATTACGACAGGCATGTATATCACCAACCAATATATTCATTGTGCCAAGTTGTTATTGTTACCATGGAAGGATTATTTACTTTAAAATTCTAAATGTAAGTCTGTAACTCAACATTCAAAATAAATAAAGAATGAACAAAAATTAAACAATTTTTAAAAAAATTAAAAATTCATAAAAAAAAATTGTGAAAATACACTCATGGATGCAAAAATTGCAACACCATGAAGCAAGTCTCAAAACTTAGTGAAATTGAGCTGAGTGGTAGAGCATTTACAAGGTAGTATTGATTAATTGTTAAATCACCTACCTGGAAACTAAGGGTGTGTTTAGGGGGGGGGGGGGCAATATGGGTTCTCAGTATGGGTATGACACCCAATGACAGTGATGCATGCAGCCAGATGTCAAGGCATTGATGCATACAGGTCCCTAATTGCATCCTGAGGCACTTTCTACCATTTGTTTCCAAATGGAAAAAGGTGGAGGGTGTCCAAGTATGTATGCTGTGTGTGGCACTGTGGGAGACATTGACCCAGAGCATCCCATATGCACTCTATAAGGGGAGAAATCTGAGGATATAGCAAGCCACAATAGGTGACATCTCACAGATATTGTTGGATAACACATGCAGTATGGGGATATGTATTATCCTTCTGAAAAATGGTACTAGGAGGAACCACAGGAAACATAGACAATGAAGCACTAGAAGACAAAGAAGTTGGAGGTTGCTTCTCAGCAGATGAGATGATCTCATGGTGTGGTACAACTGTAATGCCATTATGACATAAAGTGGTACCTGTCCTTGTACGTTCCAAACAGCATATTATGGTGCTCAATGTGCGACTGAGATGATTGGCTATGACAGGCAGACCAACCTGCCTCATGCATCCCCATGATGTGCATTCATTGCCTTGGCATAACTGTTTCACTTGCAATGACATTACCTGCTGTCCGCTATGGTAGCTTTTAGTGGGGTCTAGGGACTGACAGCACCATCTCTATTTCTGGTTCATGCGACTTCATGCTATTATCACTGGTATCGTTTACATAGGACCTCCAGTACTATGCATGGTAATGATATTTGGTGATACTGCATTTATCCTCAAAGGGTGTAGCAATTTTTGTGTCCAAGAGTATTTTCATGTGACTATGTTTCATTCAAACATGGCTACTGTACTTAATTCGATGCAAGTTTTCAACATCTTTGAAACATATGTTACATCTCGGATATAATAAATAATATAACAGTAGGTTCTTTTGCACTTTGGGTTATTTTGGAGACTATGGGTTTCAGTTTAGGCTACGTCTTTTCCCAGTTAACGGGTTTCGCTGCAATATTCCTCTATAGCCAATTGATTCGCAATCAGTCTGTATTATAAAAAAAAAACACTTGGAAATAAAGTATATAATTCTGAGATTTTTTTTTTATATAACGCCATGGCACAGCTCTCTGCTGTTGTGCTGTCTAACTGCTTCCTCAGCTTTGTAAGCCAGGCCATCAAGCCAAAGATTCTTATCAATAGCTAACTGATCCTTTACACGTTTAGTGAGTTCTTTGTAATGCTTTCTATTAGGACTAGTAGGGTACTGATTAAGGACATTCCTGCAGTTCCTTCTTTCTGAAATAAGCTCAAGTGCCTTATCACTTAAATAATTCTGCCTCCTCTGCTCCTTTTTCCCTAAACAAGTACTGTTATTTTCCAAAAAAGCCTGTTTAAAATGGCCCCATTCTTCCTCAACTTCAGTATTAAGCAAACCATGACTGTCATAATGACTGAGTAACCTATCATGGTAAGCTTTAGCTATAACTGGGTCTTTCAGAGCTTCAGTATTAAAGGTAAATTTTTTAACCCTAGCACAACACTTTTTAAGTTTAAGTTGTAAGACACTTTTAACAAGGTAATGGTCAGATCCAATTTCAGCTCCCCTATATGCCCTGGTATTTCTAACAGAACTAGCCCATTTGCTGTTAATTAATATATAATCAATCATATTCCTATGCAGCCCATCAGGTGAAACCCATGTGTATTTATGTATGTCGCGGTGTTTGTAATATGTGTTAGTTATTCTGAAACCATTGAGTTTACTTACCTGTAGGAGACGTTGCCCATTGCAAATTGCAGCTACCAATACCAAAAGGGCCTATTACTCCTCCCCAAAGGTCAGAGTCGGTACCAACTTTGGCATTGAAGTCACCAAGAACAAGGGTAATATCTCCTTTCTTGACAGAATTCAAAATATCCTGAAGTTGTCCGTAAAACCTATCCTTCTCATCCTCATCAGAATCCTCAGTGGGGGCTTTGGATTGGATTATTTTACCTCTGAGCGGCACTTTTTTGCACACAATGGGCTAAATGGCCAGGCCACAAGGACCCCGAAGGCTCAGAGAAGGTTGGGGGAGGGGACCCACTGGAACAGCTGTTGGGAGACAGATGGCAGCCTCCCGTCAAGGCCATCCAGTGTATTCTTTAACGTGCACAGGGTATGGCTCTCCCGCACACGGGGCCACGGCTTAACGTCCCATCCGACGGCCTTTTCAAGCCCATCGGTGTCCCCTACTGACCGTGGGCAAGGCGGGGAAATTTTGCGGAGATAAATCTCAACGCTGACCCAGCTGGGACTCGAACCTGGGAACTACAGATTACGAGCCTGGCGCGCTACCGACTGAGCCACCCCCGCCCCCTCAGTGGGGGCATAACAGCAGATAACATTCAAGTCTTTAATGCTTGTCTGAAATTTTGCTGTAAGAAACCTTTCATTAATGCACTCATATCCTAAGAGAGCATCACTAGCATGTCTGCTGAGCAGCAGACCCACGCCTTGGTGATGCTTTCCATCCTCCCTCCCTGTAAAGAGAAATTTAAAGTTATTTTTAAGTATCTCACCTTTACCTGTCCATCTGGTCTCTTGCAAGCCTAGAATATCTAGGTTATAGTGCTGGAATTCCTGCATGAGGACATCAAGAGAATAATCTCTATGTAATGTCCTCACGTTCCATGTTCCTGCAGAGAGAAAATGATTAGTAGGATTTTTAAAGAAATTAGGTTTATTGAGATTGGTAGGGCCAACAATATCAAACAGCCCCCTGATCGCAGGCATGGGGCAAAGACCTGTTCCTCCTCCGCTAAAGGCTGAAGTCACCGATGCTGGTAGGAACTTCAGGCTCCACCAATGTTTTGTGTGGTAGAAAACAAACAGGTATACAGGGATTGAAGGATAAACAAGGTAAGGTTATAGAAGGTGAGGATTCTGTCATGGCTAGGTGGGCTGAGCATTTCAGTGATGTTCTAAACAATGTGGTTAATTCTACTCCCATTGTTTGCAATGATGATAGATGCATTGTGGACTTTAATGTTGGCCCTATAACACAATCTGAAGTTAGTTTGGCTATTTCTAAACTTAAACTATAAATCCCTAGGAGTGGATGAAATTACTACGGAAATGCTTAGAGCTGGGAATGTTTCAGTTACCATTTGGATGACTGAAATTTTGAACAACTTTTATGATAAAGGCATGGTTCCTAAAGATTTTACCAGAGCTATTATTGTCCCTATTTTCAAAAAAGGTGATCGCAGTTCTTGTGATAACTATAGGGGTATCAGCCTACTCTCTGTTCCAGGTAAAGTTCTTTCCATGATTGTGCTTAATAGAATTAAGAATCTGGTTGACAGGCAATTACGTGATGAGCAATGTGGATTCAGAAGTGGTAGGGGATGTGTGGATCAGATATTTTCACTTAGGCAGATTCTTGAGAAATGTTTAGAGTTTCAGAAACCTATGGTTGCTAGCTTTGTTGATTTCAAAAAGGCTTTCGACTCTGTTGATAGTCATAATTTGTGGTTGATTTCTGATCATATGGTATACCAGACAAGTTAGTTAACATAATGAAAGCTCTCTATAATAACACTGAGTCATGTGCGAGAGTTGGTAAGTCTTGTAGCAATTGGTTTAGCATTACGTCTGGTGTTCGACAAGGGTGCATTTTGTCTCCTTTTCTCTTTAGTTTGGTTGTTGATTATGTTATGCGAAATTCACTTCAAGGGAAAGCTTTTGGCCTTAAATGGGCTGGAGATATGAAAATTTCTGATTTAGATTATGCTGATGATTTAGCCCTTTTGGCAAATGATGTTGATAAGATGAACTCTTTCATTCGAGCTGTTGATGAGACTGGTAGTAGATTAGGTTTGGTTATAAACAGAGAGAAAACTAAAGTGATGAAAACTGGTCAGGCAGGTTGTGATTCAGTTAATCTGAATGGTTGCAGTCTTGAGCAGGTGTCACAGTTTAATTACCTTGGGAACTATGTAACTGATACTGGTGATGTGCAGCATGAGATTAACAGACGAATAGGTATTGCTGCCGGGACTTTTAAGAATCTATGGAGATTGTGGAGAAATAGGCGTATACACCTAAAGACTAAAATTAGACTGTATAATAGTTTGGTTCTTTCTAGGGTTGGTTATGGTAGTGAAACTTGGACGCTGTGTAAACAATAGGAAACTAGATGCTTTGATTCTAGATGCTTACGCAGTATCTTGGGTATTAGGTGGTTTCACTTTGTAACTAATGATGAGGTTAGGCAAAGGAGTCTGCAACCTCCTTTAAGCAGCATATTGTGCAGAGAGACACTCCGCTGGTTTGGCCATGTTGCCCGTATGGATAATTATAGATTGGCGAATAGGGTTATGAACAGTGTGCCTAGAGGCCTCAGAAGGAGGGGGAGACCTAGGATGCGGTGGGCAGACAATGTCAAACAGTACCTTGTTAGAATTGGTGTGCAGTGGCTGGGTGCAGCTGATGTAGCTCAGGACAGATATGCTTGGAGAATTAAACTGCACGGTCTGGTTGGACCTCCGTAGCCCATGGCTGCTTGAGGATGATGATGATGATAACGCCATGGGCTGTATCTTAGAAATGCAAAAATCGATGAGTATTAAAAAAATGGTTTAGATACTACCTGCTGATGGCCGTCATTTTACATTTTTTGTGACTGTCAATTTATACGTTTTCAAGACCCTCATTGATTTTAACAATTATCCGACTGCCACATTATAAAAAGAAAACCCCCAAAAAAAATAAATCATTATTTTTGGGGCGTTTTTTTTTATAATGTGGCAAGCGATTTAGTCGGAAATCTAAATCCGTCCGAAGCCCATTAATTAGGAAAGGATGTAGCCTAAACTGGAACCTATAGTTACCAAAATAACCTAAGAGTAAGCATAATTGCTACTATTAATCATGAAATATAGATAAACTCTTTAGTAGCTTCGTGGAAAAAAAAAAGAAAAATAACATTTCGTAAACGCATATTTAGTCTTACTTGTTCAAGTTCTGGAATTAACTGGGATAGATCAGACTCATTTTTTCGATCACTATTCCAACGACTAGCTGAATTCATTATAAAGTTATGATTTATTCTTTAAAATTCTAATTGGTTAACATGACAACTGATTTACTTCTTTGGCCACTACCACCCATAAGCGGTAGCCATTTTAAGTCACTATAAGTGTTGCCAGTTTCAAAAATTTACAACACGCAGACTTAAATTTAGAGATAGTGGTCTGCGATGGCCATTGCGATAGGGTGGTTTAGGCTTGACTAACATTGATAGAGTACAGGGGTACAGATCTGCCCAAATCAAGTTTTCTCGAGGCAATATTATCCAAAAAAAAAAAATCAGCCAGGAGACGCACAAACACTAGACAAACTAGAAGGAAATATTAACTCATATATAACTTGGAAGCTTATGCGCTATTGCGAAAATCGCTATCGAAGAGTTTTTACCAAAAGTATAATGCAAAATCTCAAAGCTCTGTGCAAAATAGAAAAGAAAAAGAAGGGAAAACTTAGATTAAAAAAATGAAATACTTAGAGAAAAACCATTATTCAATGCAAGGACAAAAATATTTTCTGGGTCATTTAACATTTGAGGGATATTTTTGTGCACGATGGACTCAAAGGCTAATCTGTGATATCACCAGGGTCCCAATGGCTCAGATCTGGGTAGGGAAAAATTTTGGTGTTACGTATCTAGGTTACAAAGGGGAAAAGTGACCCACTGGACAGCTAGGTGGAATCAGGGCCGGACTTACGCATAAGCTAACGAAGTTAGGTCTCACGATATGATGGGCCTCAAAGAAACGTATTTCAAGTTTTACTGCGTTTCAAAAAAATTTTCTAATATTTATTCCATTATGCAAACACCGTTCATCTTTGCTTAATGTTTTCACCACATCAATTTCGTGTTTATTTTTCAATGTTCTCCTCAATCAGAGTAACTACATATATATATATTTCGACTTTCGAATTTTTGGGGCCTCTTAAATTTAAATAGTTTAGGACCTCTTAAATATGCTTTAGCTTAGGGCCTCAAAAGGTCAAAGTCCGACCCTGGGTGGAATCCTCTCATCAAAGTCATCCAGCATGTTCCTTTAATGTGCACAAGTCACATGGCGCCTTAGTTTAATGACTCAATGGATAGACGGCGATATTTCTGCCTAGTGGATTTCACTATGGTCAGTTGCGACCTTCGACGGTTGTGACTGGCTACGATACTCTACATGTACTCTTCCCACTCACTCAGGTCACTTGTTCCCATTTGTAAATGCATTTTACTCAGAGATATATTTAAAAAAAACATTCCATGTGGTTTTACTAAACTTAATACACATGCCTATTTAGTAATGTACAAGTTTGAAGAAAAGTAATCATTTACGTTTCCTTTAAATATTTCAGTTCAAAAAATCTAAATGTTCTTTAGTAACCATAATGAAGCAATGTCATTTTCTCGTTTTTATTGAACAAATCAAGCACCTACAGGAACATATTTTCTAGGGGGAATCGAGCAACGACCTAGAATACATAGACATATCTTATTTTGGTTTTTGAAACACTTTAAACTCTGAGACACTGTCTAATATTTGCTGTGCAATTTAATGTTCTATTAGATATATAAAAGGAAATCGAATTGCATTTTATTAGTATTTTCAAAGGCAATTATAATTTACTTCCAGAATACATGTGAAAATCAATAGTTCGTTATTTTAAAACAATTTTTTTGTTCATCGGTTTATTTTTCTTTAGATTTCTGCTGTGAAATGAAAAGCTATGCCAAAAATGGATACATGTAGTAACACAAAAAAAATTGCACCCCAATAAAAATAACATATATTTGTTTTGTGCATTTCAAACCGTATGCTTCAGTGTTATCAGTAAACCCATAATTTTTTATGCTGATCAGAGAATTAAAAATGAAAATTTTTAAATACGAATTATATTTTAATATTTAGTATAAAATGTAAAAAATATTAAGATTAAAATATTCTTAACGCTTTAATCAGGTTAATAGCATACAAAGTTAATTTCTCCCATAGTTTAATGTGACCGCAAATTAATGTAAATTAACATTTAAGAATTTATCAGTGGTAGTTTCTACACGAGAAAATGAATATAAAAGGAAGAGGAAAGCTAAATGATTGCTTTTTCTGTTTTTCAGTTATCTCTGGGAAAAAAAATGTAAACGCCAACGATGCTTTTTAAAAAAAAGCATCGTATGCGTTTACATTTTATTTTCCCACTAGATTCTGATTGTTAAAATTCTCTGGTGGATGTACACTGCTGACAAAAATTAGGGGATATTTCAAATTGAATATGAAGCGATAAAAAAAAGAAGCATTTGATTTTTTTTTATTAAACAAGAACATCAGAAAAGCAAACCACAAGTCAAAGAAAGTTGTGCGATTATGCAAATGAGATGCAAAACCAATTTTTATTTCATTGGTGAAAATGCACTATACGTACTGGAGTATCTGCACGTTCCCTGATTTTGAAAGTGCACATTCTGCAATTTCCCAGCCCTTGCAATGCCCCTGCAACACGATTTGCCCGAATGCGAAGCCTGGAGAGCCATAGGACGTCTTGAAGCTGGTCAAAGACGACAGTGGCAACAGCACTTGGAACATCCCAAAGCGTGATTAGCAGACTGTGGAATCGCTTTCAAGAGACTGGCACAGTACGAAGAAGACGAAGGCAGGGTCGTCCATCTGTCACAACAGCAAGAGATGACCGCTACTTGACCTTATTGGAAAGAAGGAACAGGCGCAGTAATGCAACAGTGCTGCGGGGACAGTTTCTTGCTGCCACTAGACGACGGATATGCACCCAGACCATACGAAATCGGCTCCATCGTATTCGACTGCATGCCCGGCGACCAATGGTATGCATTCCGTTATCTGCTGAACACCATAGAACCCGTAGAAGGTGGGCTGATGAACATCGTCATTGGACCCTTGATGAGTGGTCAACTGTCCTCTTCTCTGACGAGTCACGGTTCAGTCTGCAGCCTGACAATCATCGTGTCCTGATCTGGCGTGAACGAGGAACACGGGAGAATCCACGTTTCATGCGAGAAAGGGACTCCTTCGGTGGTGGTCGAATCATGGTGTGGGCTGGCATCAGCATTGGTGGTCGTACCGACCTCCACGTCATCAGAAACGGATCGCTGACTACTGTCAGATATGGAGATTAGGTCCTGCACAGTATAGTGGTACCCTATGCTAGAGCAGTTGGAAACTTTCTTTTCATGGGCGATAATGCAAGGCCTCACCGAGCGCATCTCGTCAACAACATGCTTCAGGAGGTAGTAATCGAACGCATGGACTGGTCTTCACGTTCTCCAGCCCTGAATCTAATTGAACATGCTTGGGATGCACTGGGAAGACGTCTGGCAAACTGTCCAATGCCTCCCACAACACTTCTTGAGCTGGAAGTTGCCCTGGAGTAAGAGTGGCAGAGGATCCCACAAGAACTGATGGACATTCTAATCCTGTCCATGCTCCATCGCTGTCAGTGTGTTTTGGCAGTCTTGGGTGACCATACACCCTAATGAACAGTCAATGTGTGCCACTCTCGTCCAGTTTGACATGCTTCTGATCACCCCCACCAATATGTCACTTGCTCCTCAATCACGACAATTGAGTTTGCATCTCATTTGCATAATCGAACAACTTTCTTTGACTTGTCGTTTGCTTTTCTGATGTTCTTGTTTAATAAAAAAACAACAAATGCTTCTTTTTTAATCGCTTCATATTCGTTTTGAAATATCCCCTAATTTTTGTCAGCAGTGTATTTAAATCAAAAGCATTGAGATTGTTTTTTCAAATAATTCTAATTTTCTTCTGGAAACTATTTTTTAAATGAATGAAGAGAATTTTTAAGCTATAAAAAATATGTTGGATTTTCTGTTTATAGCTTATTCTTCAGATGTAAACTGTTTATATTTGCTTTTCGCAATGTAATTATGTAATGAATTAAAAACATATATGTGAAGATGTAAATATTTAATATTTAGTCTTTTGCCACGACTAGATTCACCAACTCCCTAGCATTCAGGGGCGGGGGTGGCTCAGTCGGTAGCGCGCCAGGCTCGTAATCTGTAGTTCCCAGGTTCGAGTCCCAGCTGGGTGAGCGTTGAGATTTATCTCCACAAAAATTCCCCGCCCTGCCCACGGTCAGTAGGGGACACCGATGGGCTTGGAAAGGCCGCCGTCCGTCGGATGGGACGTTAAGCCGTGGTCCCGTGTGCGGGAGAGCCATACCCTGTGCACGTTAAAGAACACGCTGGATGGCCTTGACGGGAGGCTACCATCTGTCTTCCAACAGTTGTTCCAGTGGGTCCCTTCCCCCAACCTTCTCTGAGCCTTCGGGGTCCATGTGACCTGGCCATTTAGCCCATGGTGTGCAAAAAAGTGCCGCTCAGAGGTAAAACAACCCAACAACCCTAGCATTCAGGCATTCTCTGCCAATGTAAGGGCTTCTTGTCAACTTAGATAGCTTGTCATCACTAAATGGCCTAAATTAACATAGCTGCCGAGTCCTTCAAATTGTCTCGCAATGGCCGCCATATGAGCAGCAATGAATTTTAGCGTTGGAATTAAGCAAAATTTATGAGGTCCAAATTTTTCAAAAAAGTGGCGATAGAAGAAAAACTATTTTGCTGGTAGAGTAAATAATTGCATGTAATATAGAAATAAATAGATTAAAAGAAAATAAATATGTGAAGAAATTCGTTTTTAAATTTCAATCTTCTAAATATTTTACCAATTTAAGATTTCAGGAAAGTTTGAACGTGCCTGGTATGTGTCTTTTCTTTATGCTGAGATTTTCAGTTGTGTGAAATAGCAACTTCACCTGCAATCCCTGTGGTCTCAATGAATTTGGTCCACGGTCTGTATTGTATCAATAAATTTGCCCATAGTTCTTATTATCTCAATTTGGCCCACAATCATTATGGTGTCAATAAATTTGGCCCTCTGTTTCTAAGTGTTTTTGATATTTTTGGATTACAACCTCTATGGTTTCGATGAGTTTGCTCCATAGTCCGTATGTTCTCAATGAATTTAGCGTGTCTCTGTGGTGTCGATGACTTTAGCTCCCAATACCTATGGTCATGGAGGATGGGGAGGGGGTGGCTCAGTCGACCGCGTGCCAAGCTCGTAATCTACAGTTCCCAGGTTCGAGTACCAGCATTGAGATTTTTTACGCCAAACTCCCTGCCTTGCCCACAGTGAGTAGGGGACATCAATGGATTTGGAAAGGCCGCCGTCCTTCGGTGCCCTTTCCAAGCCCATCAGTGTCTCCTAGTGACCTGTGATTAAGCTGTGGCCCCGCATGCGGAAGAGACATACCCAGGTACACATTACAGAATGATGAATGGCTTTGACAGGAGCCTACCATCTGTTTCCAAACAACTGTTCTATGCGTCCCCTCTCCCAACCTTCTCTGAGCCCTTAGAGTTCTTGTGACTGGTTATTTAGCCCATTGTGTGCAAAAAAAGTGCTGCTCAGAGCTAAAACAACAACAATATGGTCTCGGTGAATTAATTGCTGTAATAAGCAAAAGTGCTATGATTATTAATGCTTGCTTAAAATGAAACAGAATTTACAAAAACAAACTTAATTTAAATTTTTAAATCAAAATTTTTAATCCTTTTTCTCATTTTTATTAAAATAAATTTATTTTATACATGTCAGTATATCAATTAAAATATTTGTCCCTGGCGAAATTAAACAGCGATCCCTTCTCACCCCCCCCCCCCCACTCCGATCATTGATATATTATGCATATATAATAGACAGGAAAAGCCGTCCCATGGCCGAGTGGTTAGCACGCTTGGCTACTGATCTAAGGGACCTGGGTTCGAGCCCCGGGTTAAGGCATGGACGTTTGTGTTGTTTTTCTGCTGAGGTCCTGCCATCCTCTCAGACCTTCTAATATGGCATACAAACCGACAGGCTCCTGTCAGACCTCTGTGGCAAGCAGCTGCTTGAGAGGTATTTTTTTTTTTATAATAGACAGGGACAAATTAGTCCACGAGCAATCCAGCAACAATAATAACTAGAAGGGCGCATATCGCCTCTGGCACATGTGAGAATCTCGTCTTCAAAGAGGGGCGGGGGTGGCTCAGTCGGTAGCGCGCCAGGCTCGTAATCTGTAGTTCCCAGGTTCGAGTCCCAGCTGGGTCAGCGTTGAGATTTATCTCCGCAAAAATTCCCCGCCCTGCCCACGGTCAGTAGGGGACACCGATGGGCTTGGAAAGGCCGCCGTCCGTCGGATGGGACGTTAAGCCGTGGTCCCGTGTGCGAGAGAGAGCCATACCCTGTGCACGTTAAAGAACACGCTGGATGGCCTTGACGGGAGGCTACCATCTGTCTCCCAACAGCTGTTCCAGTGGGTCCCCTCCCCCAACCTTCTCTGAGCCTTCGGGGTCCTTGTGACCTGGCCATTTAGCCCATGGTGTGCAAAAAAGTGCCGCTCAGAGGTAAAACAACCCAACCCAACCCTTCTTCAAAGAGAAAAAAGTTTTTCCTTTACTTACTGTTTCATTCCTTAAAAGTTTTAATTTGAGCAAGCGGATGTTGGGAAAAATGCAAATATTATTTCATTAGGAATTATACAACATAAAAGTATTCGTCTTTTAATTCTTAAATCTAAAAAGTTTCATTTCCCATACCTCTCAGAAAAATTGTTAGATTATTGCTGTCATTTCTTCTCTTAAAAACTACCACTATTTTTTCAAATATCTGTTTTACAATTGTTATTTTGTAAAAACCAGATAACAGCTCTGCCGTTTCATCATTTCAGTGATCCGTAAAGATATGTAAATAAAAAATACTAAGTGTTTAAAAAATGCAAATTTATAATATTTTTCAGTAACAATCAAATTAAAAAAGAGTTTTCTAATTATCATTGTGTCCAATGGAAACTTCATGAAGTTCATATTCCACCACCAAAATTCCTTGAGGGGCGGGGGTGGCTCAGTCGGTAGCGCGCCAGGCTCATAATCTGAAGTTTCCAGGTTCGAGTCCCAGCTGGGTCAGCGTTGAGATTTATCTCCGCAAAATTCCCCGCCCTGCCCACGGTCAGTAGGGGACACCGATGGGCTTGGAAAGGCCGCCGTCCGTCGGATGGGACGTTAAGCCGTGGCCCCGTGTGCGGGAGAGCCATACCCTGTGCACGTTAAAGAACACGCTGGATAGCCTTGACGGGAGGCTACCATCTGTCTCCCAACAGCTGTTCCAGTGGTTCCCCTCCCCCAACCTTCTCTGAGCCTTCGGGGTCCATGTGACCTGGCCATTTAGCCCATGGTGTGCAAAAAAGTGCCGCTCAGAGGTAAAACAACCCAAAATTACTTATTTCTATCATTAATCTCGTCGCAATATTAGTTTGCAATTTTGGAATTTTCAATCTTTTTCACCGTTAGAGAACGCAATTATAGTGTTCGAAAGATTTCGAAGGCGTGAATCATAATATTTTATCAATTCGTATCTAACCCTAGAAAAAAATTTTTCATTTATCTCTAAATACAAAAAATTATTTGCTAAAATAAAAAATTGTTTCCTTCCCCCCCCCCCGGGTCTAAGAGTTCAATTCATTGTTGGCAATGGAAACATCATGACATTCAGATTCCACTAGCAAAATTTAAAATATCTGGCTTAAATACGTCGTTTGCAATATTAGTTTGAAATTTTCAATCTTTTTCACCGTTAAAGGGCGCAATTATAGTGTTCGAAAGTGTGAATCATAATATTTTATCAATTCCTATCTAACCAAAAAGAATTTTTCATTTATTTCTAAAAACAAACAATTATCTGCTAAAACTAAAACGATGCGTTTTTCCACCCCTCTGGGTCTAAGGGATCAACTCATTGTTGGCAATGGAAACTTCGTGACCTTCACTTACCACCACCAAAATTTCAAATTTCTAGCATAAATACATCGTTTGCAATATTCGTTTCAAATTTTAGAATTTTCACCTTTTTCCACGACTGGAAGGCGTCTCGTTTTCAAAGAAAACGAAATAAAAAAAATTTTTTTTTTTTTCTGAGAGAGAAAAAATTTGAACGATTTAATAAATTTCATATTTTTCTTATTAATTAAAAAAAATGCAACCTACAATTCCATTCAAAAATTATAAAAACTAAGTCAATAATTATACATTGTTAAAAAATATTAATTAAATTATAAGGAGTTGCAAATGTTTCGAAGCTAGTCTTATCTACAGTCGCGCGAATAGAACAATAATATTAGGTAAGTTACAGAGATAAAAAATAATTCATGCGAGGTGGAGACGGCATCTAAACTTTCATTACCTTCAAAATTTCTCATTCTTTCAACTCTCTGCTTCGGGGCGGGGGTGGCTCAGTCGGTAGCAGGCTCATAATCTGTAGTTCCCAGGTTCGAGTCTCAGCTGGGTCACCGTTGAGATTTACTCCTCAAAATTTCCCGCCCTGCCCACAGTCAGTAGGGGATACCGATGGTCTTGGTTTTTTATCTCTCTGCTTCGGGGCGGGGGTGACTCAGTCAGTAGCGCGCCAGACTCGTAATCTACAGTTCCCAGGTTCGAGTCCCAGCTGAGTGGCGTTGAGATTTCTCTCTGCAAAACTCCCAACCCTGCCTACGGTCAGTAGGGGACACCGATGGGCTTAGAAAGGCCGCCGTCCGTCGGATGGGACGTTAAGCCGTGGCCCCGTGTGCGGGAGAGTCATACCCTGTGCACGTTAAAGAACACGCTGGATGGCCTTGACGGGAGGCTACCATCTGTCTCCTAACAGCTGTTCCAGTGGTTCCCCTCCCCCAACCTTCTCTGAGCCTTCGGGGTCCATGTGACCTGGCCATTTAGCCCATGGTGTGCAAAAAAGTCCCGCTCAGAGGTAAAACAACCCAACCTTTGAACCCTGGGTAAATGTAAAACCCTGGCTCGTAATCTGCATTTCCCATGATCGAATGGGCGGGAGTGGCTCAGTCGGTAGCGCGCCAGGCTCGTAATCTGTAGTTCCCAGGTTCGAGTCCCAGCTGGGTCAGCGTTGAGATTTATCTCCGTGAAATTCCCCGCCCTGCCCACGGTCAGTAGGGGACACCGATGGGCTTGGAAAGGCCACCGTCCGTCGGATGGGACATTAAGCCGTGGCTCCGTGTGCGGGAGAGCCATACCCTGTGCACGTTAAAGAACACGCTGGATAGCCTTGACGGGAGGCTACCATCTGTCTCCCAACAGCTGTTCCAGTGGGTCCCCTCCCCCAACCTTCTCTGAGCCTTCGGGGTCCATGTGACCTGGCCATTTAGCCCATGGTGTGCAAAAAAGTGCCGCTCAGAGGTAAACAACCCAACCCAACCCAAAATTCCTTATTTCTATCATTAATCTCGTCGCAATATTAGTTTGAAATTTTGGAATTTTCAATCTTTTTCACCGTTAGAGAACGCAATTATAGTGTTCGAAAGATTTCGAAGGCGTGAATCATAATATTTTATCAATTCATATCTAACCCTAGAAAAAATTTTTTCATTTATCTCTAAATACAAAAAATTATTTGCTAAAATAAAAAATTGTTTCCTTCCCCCCCCCCCCCCCGGGTCTAAGAGTTCAATTCATTGTTGGCAATGGAAACATCATGACATTCAGATTCCACTAGCAAAATTTAAAATATCTGGCTTAAATACGTCGTTTGCAATATTAGTTTGAAATTTTCAATCTTTTTCACCGTTAAAGGGCGCAATTATAGTGTTCGAATGTGTGAATCATAATATTTTATCAATTCCTATCTAACCAAAAAGAATTTTTCATTTATTTCTAAAAACAAACAATTATCTGCTAAAACTAAAACGGTGCGTTTTTCCACCCCTCTGGGTCTAAGGGATCAACTCATTGTTGGCAATGGAAACTTCGTGATCTTCACTTACCACCACCAAAATTTCAAATTTCTAGCATAAATACATCGTTTGCAATATTCGTTTCAAATTTTAGACTTTTCACCTTTTTCCACGACTGGAAGGCGTCTCGTTTTCAAAGAAAACGAAATAAAAAAAAAATTCATTTTTTTTTCTGAGAGAGAAAAAATTTGAACGATTTAATAAATTTCATATTTTTCTTATTAATTAAAAAAAATGCAACCTACAATTCCATTCAAAAATTATAAAAACTAAGTCAATAATTATACATTGTTAAAAAATATTAATTAAATTATAAGGAGTTGCAAATGTTTCGAAGCTAGTCTTATCTACAGTCGCGCGAATAGAACAATAATATTAGGTAAGTTACAGAGATAAAAAATAATTCATGCGAGGTGGAGACGGCATCTAAACTTTCATTACCTTCAAAATTTCTCATTCTTTCAACTCTCTGCTTCGGGGCGGGGGTGGCTCAGTCGGTAGCAGGCTCATAATCTGTAGTTCCCAGGTTCGAGTCTCAGCTGGGTCACCGTTGAGATTTATCTCCTCAAAATTTCCCGCCCTGCCCACAGTCAGTAGGGGATACCGATGGTCTTGGTTTTTTTATCTCTCTGCTTCGGGGCGGGGGTGACTCAGTCAGTAGCGCGCCAGACTCGTAATCTACAGTTCCCAGGTTCGAGTCCCAGCTGAGTGGCGTTGAGATTTCTCTCTGCAAAACTCCCAACCCTGCCTACGGTCAGTAGGGTACACCGATGGGCTTAGAAAGGCCGCCGTCCGTCGGATGGGACGTTAAGCCGTGTCCCCGTGTGCGGGAGAGTCATACCCTGTGCACGTTAAAGAACACGCTGGATGGCCTTGACGGGAGGCTACCATCTGTCTCCTAACAGCTGTTCCAGTCGGTCCCCTCTCCCAACCTTCTCTGAACCTTCGGTGTCCTTATGACCTGGCCATTTAGCCCATGGTGTGCAAAAAGTGCCGCTCAGAGGTAAAACAACCCAACCTGCTATCCTCACAGATCCTTTACTATGGGATATAAACTGACAGGCTTCTGTCAGACCTCTGTGGTATTCCCCGCCCTGCCCACGGTCAGTAGGGGACACCGATGGGCTTGGAAAGGCCGCCGTCCGTCGGATGGGACGTTAAGTCTTGGCCCCGTGTGCGGGAGAGTCATACCCTGTGCATGTTAAAGAACACGCTGGATGACTTGACGGGAGGCTACCATCTGTCTCCCAACAGCTGTTCCAGTGGGTCCCCTCCCCCAACCTTCTCTGAGCCTTTGGGGTCCATGTGACCTGGCCATTTAGCCCATGGTGTGCAAAAAAGTGCCGCTCAGAGGTAAAACAACCCAACCTCTGTGGCAAGCAGCTGTTTGAGCGGGTATTTATTATTTTATTTTTTATAATAAATGGAAGGTAAATATTATTGACACTGACTACGTTTGAGAGATTTAGCAAACATATATGACATTACAAACATAAAATGAATTCAATGATTATTTACAACATCACATGTAAGAAAATGTATTACAGATGAAGGAATCCTTTGGCAATCTTGAGATGAAGGCAAATAATACAGTTCATTTCAGTCATTTATGAATCCTAACCATTTTTTATGTTAGACAAATGATTTCGATATTTTTTAATCTTATCTAAAAATTAACGAGGAAGAGCTGTCAAGATGGAGTTTGTACATCGCGTTTGTTTACATCAACTTTCATATAAATTCGTAAAAGTGTTAAAGTGCAATTCGCGTGAATCGAAATCGCGTCAGAGCACAATTTTCGGGAGTCGAAATCGCGCAATCAAAGTCGTGCCAAAGCACAGTTCGCGGGAATCGTGTCAAAGTATAATTCCCGGGAATCGAAATCGTGTAAAAGCGCAACCCGCGTGAGTCAAAATTGCGTTAAACCGAAATTTGCGTGAGTCGAAATCGCGTAAATTGTATTTACCATTCGTCTTTTCCAAACCTTCTGTTAGTTTAAATTTTCATTATTTAGAGAGCATGAAAGTTAGAAAATTTTATTCTCTTTATAAACTAGCATTTCCTTATTTACTAAATGGGGCGGGGGTGGCTCAGTAGGTAGCGCGCCAGGCTCGTAATCTGTAGTTCCCAGGTTCGAGTCCCAGCTGGGTCAGCGTTGAGATTCATTTCCGCAAAATACCCCGCCCTGCCCACGGTCAGTAGGGGACACCGATGGGCTTGGAAAGGCCGCCGTCCGTCGGATGGGACGTTAAGCCGTGGCCCCGTGTGCGGGAGAGCCATACCCTGTGCACGTTAAAGAACACGCTGGATGGCCTTGACGGGAGGCTACCATCTGTCTCCCAACAGCTGTTCCAGTGGGTCCCCTCCCATCAACCTTCTCTGAGCCTTCGGGGTCCTTGTGACCTGGCCCATGGTGCAAAAAAGTGCCGCTCAGAGTGCTTGTGACCGTGCCCATGGTGCAAAAAAGTGCTGCTCAGAGGTAAAACAACCCAATCCTTATTTACTACAAGACGAATGGACTGCATTTTTTTTACGTTTTAGAAACAAAACAATCGTTTTAAATGCGAAACAATGCCATTGTGTATTTTGATTGGAGGATTGAGCGTAGTATAAAGCTCTTGAGAAGAAAGATAACAAGTCTCAGATGACGTTTTTCCTGTTGCATCAACAATGGTTCTCAAGATATAAACTAAGTCGTTATTCTAGAATATAGAATAGAAATAACTCTCTTTTTTTTACTTTAGCTTTGTTTGGTATAGAATAAAATATGATTGCCCCAGAAGAGAAAGAAAATAGAGATCCCACGATGCCACCAATAACACCATCATCCGATCTGGAGAAAGATCCCTTTCAAATCCTCGTGCAGTCTTCCTCTGATGACGAAAGAATCTCAGCCCTATGTGACATTCTCCAAATTAGCAAGTCATCTGAGAATATTACTGGGGTTGACTTCGCTAAACTGTTCAAAGTAGGGACACCAGTCTTAGACATCGCAGACGAACATACAAAGCACCAAATAATGACGGAGGTGGAGAAGTGCGTCGAAGAAGGGAAGAAACTCCTTAGGAGAGAAGCGTTCCACTTCCTCATCCTCTTTAAAACGAACAATGGCGAGAAAGCCTCGACATCAGTCTGTCTCTCAGAGTTCTTGAATTGCATCCAGATCTGGATATTCCGATACGAAGGCGGTAGGGTCTATCAGGAACTCTCCGACTACGAGACGAGAAGGATGAATCCTTTGATGTTCTGTGCCATCAGCTCTCCTCCTGAAGTGATGCTCTTCCTTTTGCAGCATGGGGCCAGGTCAGCACAATGAGATTTACGTTTCTGAGTTTATGCAAATTTGCGATTTTAGTGACTAAATCTACGAAACTTTGACACCCTTATTTATTACAGTATTTATAAGGTTAAATGATATAGAATACAGGTCCGGATCATTTTAGGGGAAGGGGCAAGGGAACCCTGTTACCCCCCCCCCCCCCCCCCTGAAAATACTAGTAATTAGAACGAAAAAACCGAAAATTTCTAGAACCGAAAAAAACATTAACAACTATCTATATAAATTACCCTTCTTTTCCCACGAATTTTTTTTGAAAGCGCGCCAGGCTCATAAATTGCAGTTTCTAGGTTCGAGTCCCAGCTGGGTCAGCGCTGAGATTTATCTGCGCAAAAATTCTCTCCCTGTCCTCGGTCAATAGGGGACACAGATAGGCCTGGAAAGGCCACCGCCTTTCGGATAGGACGTTAAGCCATGGCCCCGTGTGTGGGGGAGCCATACCCTGTGCACATTGAAGAACACGTTGGATGGCCTTGGCGGGAGACTACCATCTGTCTCCCAACAGCTGTTACAGTGGGTTTCCTACTCTCAATCTTCTCTGAACGCATGGGGTCCTTATGACCTGGCCATTTAGTCCAACGTTAGCAAAAAGTGGAGCTCAGAGGTAAAACGACCCAACTCAATTCTAGTCAACAGAATAATTCATTGCATCAACATGGAAGTGAAAGATGATGGTATTCATATAGTCATCTGCATTACATCTTACAAACAGGATTGGATTGTTTTACTTCTGTCAGTACGAATGATCATTTAAACCAGGGGTGTCCAATCTTTTGACTTCCCTGGGCCACATTGAGTGAAGATTTGACTTCCCTGGGCCACTTGAGTGAAGATGAATTGTTTTGGACCGCACATAAAATGTGTAATAGAGTTAATGTATATGAATAATAAAACTTCATTTATTTTCTTATATTTTCTATTATAAAATTAAAAAAAGGCAACATAAAATTAGTGGGATATCAAAAACTCGCTGAAAATCACATAATCATGTTGAAAGCTTATGTCGTAAACACGTAAAGTCTACTATTTTGTGGGCCGCATTACTAGTTGTCAAGGGTCGCATGCGGCCCGCGAGCCGAGGGTTGGACTCTCCTGATTTAAACCCTCTTTATCACGCTTCTAGAAAAATAGTTCAATTGATTTAAATATGGTTTGATAACTTAAGCTGCTACATCGTGAATCTATACAGTACTGTGCAAATTAGTTGGGACAATAGGAAAATGCAGTAACAAAGACACAACTGAAACGTTTATTTGTTTAATAGTGTAATTAATAGTGAATGTGACCTCCCTTAGCTTTAATTACTTCTTCCACCCTCTCAACCATTGTTTCCAATAGCTTTCCACACATCTCCTTCACTTCACGGTCGTGGTACCATACTTTCTATCATTTTGGTTTTTAGTCGTGCAATCCATCTTAGATATGCGCGCTTTAAATAATGCCCCACAAATTTTCAATGGGGTTTAGATCGGGTGAATTTCCTGGCCACTCCAATACCTTCAAATGTTGCTGGGTAAAGAAGCTCTTAGCAAGCTTAGAATTGTGGCATGGAGCCAGATCCTGTTGAAATACACCATCGCCTTTAGGAAACAGCTTCTGCAGTGTTGGGACCATTTTCACCTCCAGAACTCCTATGTACTTTTTGTTGTCCATCATTCCTTCAATGGGGTGAAGCGTCTGTTAGATTAGTTTACACTTGCAGCAGAAGGACACGAACAAGTTTAGACTCTGCAGAGGAAGGGACTTAGCGTTCCTTCGCTTGTCCCAACTAATTCGCACGGTACTGTATGTGGTGTTTCTCTAATTTCATTTATTCTCATGAAAGCAAATTACAAAACTACTTCTAGTCAGACTGTTATCATTACCGGTTCAGTTTTGAAATACACGTTTTTTACTCTTTATATTTATTACACAGCCGTCCCGTGGCCGAGTGGTTAGCACGCTTGGCTATTGATCTAATGGGACCGGGTTCGAGCCCCGGGTAAGGCGTGGATGTGTGTCGTTTTTCTGCTGAGGTCCTGCCATCCTCTCAGATCTTCTACTATGGCATATAAACTGACAGGCTCCTGTCAGACCTCTGTGGCAAGCAGCTGCTTGAGGGGTATTTAATATTTATTTACTCTTCGTGCAAATTTTTTTCAAGTACGGTTTTTATGGTGTAAAAAGTTGGGTTGTTTTGCCTCAGAACGGCATTTTTTTGCACATAATGGGCTAAATGACCAGGTCACAAGGATCCGAAGGCTCAGAGAAAGTTGGGGGAGGGGACCCACTAGACAATTGTTGGAAGACAGATGGTAACCTCCCGTCAAGGCCATCCAGTGTGCTCTTTAACGTGCGCAAGGTACGGCTCTCCCGCACACGAGGCCACGGCTTAACACTCCATCCGACGGACGCCGCCTTTCCAAGCCCATCGGTGTCCTCTACTGACCTTGGGCAGGTGGAGTGTTTTGCGGAGATAAATCTCTACGCTGACCCAGCTGGGACTCGAACCTGGGAACTGCAGATTACGAGCCTGGCGCGCTACCGGCTGAGCCACTCCCATCTCTCTCAGTGAAGACAGCTGGGTCAGCGTAGAGATGGTCAGCGTACTGGAGGAAATATCAACACAGACGCAATGGGGATTCGATTCTGACAACATCAGTCACGAACTTGGTAACCACCAATTAAATTAATCCCCGCCGCTTAATATGCTAAATTTGACTCAAGCTCATGAAAGAAAAAGTAAACAATGGCTTATATCTGTTCTTTTCAGATTCATAGACGAACTAAAGACAATCGGCACAAGAGATTTGTCTTCGCGAGTGCAATGCATCAGAGTCTTGGTGTCCGAAATCCTTAACGACGTGCTTGAGTCGAAACTGATGGACTGGGAATGCGAAAATGGCATCAGATTGAAGACAGAGTTCTCCAATCTCCCGGAGAAAACGAAGATGATGTGGTGGAAACTGAGATTCCTCATGAGATCTGTTCCTAATCCTTACGTCACAACCATGAAATTGCTGGGAAATGACCAATTGGACAATGCTAACGAATATATGAGGATACTTTCGCAGTTCTACGATGCCCTGTTCCCAGACTTGGGTTTCGGCAGATCAAAACCCCCACTGCTGCTGCACGCTTGCAGGTGTGTCATCAGGCAGCGTATGCACGAGAACTGGCAACTTCCCGATGGCATACATCAACTCGAAGTGCCCAAAATCCTCCACGACTATCTCAATTTGATGGATGATTAATTCCTTACCCAGTGGTGGCAAATTTCTTTAGGAAGATGTGCGTTTGTGTGAAGAGTTATGCTAAAGATTTATGTTCTCCGTGAAAATTATTTGAGGAAAATAAATCGTGAATTATTTTTGAAAGATATGCATCGGATTCCTTTTGTTTTGATTGAACACGTGGGATTCTTTTGCTCCATATTATGAGTCTGAATATAGGAGCATTTCCTGATACTTCACTGAGGGGTGTTGGGTTGTTGGGTTGTTTTACCTCTGAGCGGCACTTTTTTGCACACAATGGGCTAAATGGCCAGGTCGCATGGACCCCGAAGGCTCAGAGAAGGTTGGGGGAGGGGATCCACTGAAACAGCTGTTGGGAGACAGATGGTGGCCTCCCGTCAAGGCCATCCAGCGTGTTCTTTAACGTGCACAGGATATATCTCACCCGTACACGGGGCCACGGCTTAACGTCCCATCCGACGGACGGCTGCCTTTCTAAGCCCATCGGTGTCTTCTACTGACCGTGGGCAGGGCGGGGAATTTTTGCGGAGATAAATCTCAACGCTGACCCAGCTGGGACTCGAACCTGGGAACTACAGATTACGAGCCTGGCGCGCTACCGACTGAGCCACCCCCGCCCCTACTGAGGGGTGTATTTGGAAGGAAGACTTGCAAATTATTAAACTTTTCGATCGCAAATTTTGCGAGAGCAGTTAAAACAATGATATACGGAGATAAATTAGAAAGTAAGTTTCCTATTTAATTTGGAGCGGTGGTGGGTTTTCCCAATTTTTATTTATTTCCATAAAACAATTAGGGACTTTTTGGCCCAAAAAAAAGAAATCCTTGTACAGGGCACAAGAAAGGCTAAGTTATTGTTCTGTATAGAGTAGGCGGGGTTTGATCACAAGATCTCTTGGTTAAGGCGCTAAGGCATTTTAATTTCTCGATCAGTATGGACCAGGGCCGCCGACAGGAGGGGGGAAGGCAAGGGGGACTAGTGCATAGGGGCCTGTCAGCAATAAGAGCCCATCAGATTAAGTGACTCTACTTTTTCTTACAAAAATTATTCTTAGTTAGGCTATATATATCGATCCTATGCTAAAAAGTTTTATGTGACACAAACTGTGTAGGCCTATGTTTTTGCATGCCTGACTGCGCAAAAAAGGATTTTTTTCCTCTGAATGTCATCATTGTGTCCAGAATAATTGCTATTAATGATTTGTAAAGATAAAAAGTTTTCAAGGGGGGCCCCGAGCATAATATTACATAGGGGGCCCATAAATTCTCTCCGCGGCCCTAGTATGGACTGTCGTTAGAATGATTAAATTATTAGCAAAGTCACTGAAATGTGGCTGCTTTGCTTACAATTCTTATACACTAGAGATGAGTTCTGGTTTTGTCGGGCTGAAAATAATATAGACGAAAAAATTAAAATTTAAAGTATTTGTTGTAATTGGGAGAAAAAAATTTAAAAAATAATTATTATAATTTCAGCTTTTTAATCAGTCTTTAGTAATTGAAAATTAGCGACGTGGGTCTTTTGATTATCTTTTAAGCATTTTTTTTTCTTTAATAAATGAATGGCTTTTTTGCGTTTATAATAATGTCAGCCACGAAATTCTAAAAAAAAAAATATTTCAAAAAACTTATACAAATTGAACATCAATAAAAATAAAAAAAGTCATCAAGATCTTAATTTTTGAAATTTCAAAAATAAAAAAAAATTTGAATGGGTTAGGTTGTTTTATTTCTGCACGGCACTTTTTTGCACACAATGGGATAGATGACAGGTCACAAGGACCCCAAGGGCTCAGACAAGTTTGGGAGAAGAGGACCAACTGACGTGACACGAAGGTTGCCAGATCACTAATTTCTAAAAAAATCGTTGCCATATATTTTTTATGAATTCTGTAATCAACCATAGTGTTCGGATATTTATTTGAGCGACTGTACACCAGTGATATTTATCCCTCTAGGGACTTGTTCTACAGACTGTATTTCCGGAAATGGTAAATACTCACCCACCCGTCTCACCTCTCTTCTGACAACCGTGTCTGCAGCTCCTTTAGACGAGATAATTAATGACCATCACTAATTCCAACCTTAAGTTGTTGTAGAAGAAGAGCTCAACGCCCTCTACATGCATAAGTGCAAAAACATTGAACTGCGATGTTCCTAAATATGGATCTAATATCCGAGAACATGGCAACAGAAAAAGAACGATTTCATCACATGAATGAACCACCCACAGAGCAGGAGGGAGAGTCACCTTGTGTTTTCTACTTCGAGTGACGAGATTCGAGTTAGAGTGATTCAATGAATTGGATGCACTTCAACCGGGCCTTGTCTGGAATGATAGGGTGACCGGTCACTCTTCGTCACCATAAATTTTTCTTCCCAGTCTCTGGAACTTGGATCCTGCAGCGTTGCATACCTGTTTCTGCACCGCTCAGTATGAGAGAAATTCTCAATACACACACAGCATGGCGACCGATGATTGATCAACACCTGCTCCTTCTGTTGCTCCATCTAGGAAGGGTATTGCTGATCATGGAGTTCGGGATGATTCGGTTTTAGAAAATAAAGAGCATCGGTTGTTTTACCTCTGAGCGGCAATTTTTTGCACACCATGGGCTAAATGGCCAGGGCACAAGGACCCCGAAGGCTCAGAGAAGGTTGGGGGAGGGGACCCACTGGAACAGCTGTTGGGAGACAGATGGTAGCCTCCCGTCAAGGCCATCCAGCGTGTTCTTTAACGTGCACACAATGGGCTAAATGGCAAGGTCACAAAGACCCCGAAGGCTCAGAGAAGGTTGGGGGAGGGGACCCACTGGAACAGCTGTTAGGAGACAGATGGTAGCCTCCCATCAAGGCCATCCAGCGTGTTCTTTAACGTGCACACAATGGGCTAAATGACCAAGTCACAAAGACCCCGAAGGCTCAGAGAAGGTTGGGGGAGGGGACCCACTGGAACAGCTGTTGGGAGACAGATGGTAGCCTCCCGTCAAGGTCATCCAGCGTGTTCTTTAACGTGCACAGGTATGGCTCTCCCGCACACTGAGCCACGGCTTAACGTCTCATCAGACGGACGATGGCCTTATCCAAGCCCATCGGTGTCCCCTACTGACCGTGGGCAGGGCGCGGAGTTTTGCGGAGATAAATCTCAACGCTGACTCAGCTGGGACTCGAATCTGGGAACTACAGATTACGAGCCAGGCGCGCTACCGACTGACTCCTCCCCCCCCGCCCCTCCAGGTCACAAAGGCCCCACTTGTTCAGAGAAGATTGGGAATAGGGGAATTTATTTATAGCTTTCAGGAAACAAATGCTAAGCTCCCATCAAGGCCATCTAGAGTATTCTTTAATGTACGGAGGATGTGGCTCTCGTGCAGACGGTTGGGTTGGGTTGTTTTACCTCTGAGCGGCACTTTTTTGCACACAATGGGCTAAATGGCCAGGTCACAAGGACCCCGAAGGCTCAGAGAAGGTTGGGGGAGGGGACCCACTGGAACAGCTGTTGGGAGACAGATGGTAGCCTTCCGTCAAGGCCATCCAGCGTGTTCTTTAACGTGCACAGGGTATGGCTCTCCCATACACGGGACCACAGCTTAACGTCCCATCCGACGGACGGCGGCCTTTCCAAGCCCATCGGTGTCCCCTACTGACCGTGGGCAGGGCGGAGAGTTTTGCGGCGTGCAGACGGGTCCACTGCTTAATGTTGTATGCGATGGACGCCGGCCTTTCCACTCCATCGGTATCCTCTCTCTGACTGAAGGCAGGGTGGGGGTTTAGGGGAGATAAATCTCAACGCTGGCTCAGTTGGGACTCGAACCTGGGAATGGAAAATTATGAGCCTAGTGCGCTACTAACTGAGCAACCCTCGCTCCAGTAAGCAACAATTAAAAGAAATCCTCTTTTTTTCCGCTAACTATTATTTCATTCTCAGTGAGAAAGGGAACATTAAAGGGCTCGGAAAGGCCCCTTCCTCTGTATGGGACATTAAGACCTTTCCTGCACGTGGTTCCATCTGCAGGAGAGCTATACTCTTTGCAAGTTAAAGAACAGACTGGATGGCCCTGATAACAGGCTATCATTTGTTTCATAACATCTGCCCAGTGAATTCCTTTCTCCCAACGCGACTGGGATGGCTCGGTCAGTAGTGCATCAGGCTCGCAATCTGCAGTTCCTAGGTTCGAATCTCACTTGGGAAAGCGTTGAGATTTGTGTCCACCCTGCCCTAGGTCAATAGAGGACATTACTGAGCTTAGAAAGGCCGCCATCTGTCGGATGGAACGTAAAGCCGTGGTCTGTATGCGGGAGAACCATACCCTCTGTACTTTAAAGAACACGCTGGATGGCCTTGGTCCCATGGCCGAGTGGTTAGCACGCTTGGCTAGTGATCTAAGGGACCTGGGTTCGAGCCCCGGGTAAGGCATGGTTGTGTGTATTGTTTTTCTGCTGAGGTCCTGCCATCTTCTCAGACCTTCTACTATGGCATATAAACTGACAGGCTCCTGTCAGACCTCTGTGACAAGCAGCTGCTTGAGGGGGTATTTATTTATTTTTTATTTGGATGGCCTTGATGGGAGGCTACCATCTATCTCCTATACCTGTCCAGTGGGTCCCATTCCCCCAACCTTCTCTGAGTCCTCGAGGTCCTTGTGACCTGGCATTTTAGCCCATTGTGTGGAAAAAAGTGCCGCTCAGAAGTAAAACAACCCAACTCGTTGTGTGCGAAAAAAGGGTTATTATAAATCAAACAACCCAATCCCAACGCCCCTGAAAGTCCTCTTGTCTCCCCTAAGGGCAGGGCGAATGCTGCAGACAAAAGAACTTCTCTCTCTTTTCATTGAAATCCATCTGATGTGGTTCAGCGCACATTATGGTCAGAAAGAAAAAAAAAGCGAAAGGAGAAGCAGAAAAAGAAAGCAAGAAGCCGAAGAGCTCATTTCGTTGGTCCGAGCGCCCCGTGCGTCTGGAGGCCAGTCGTGACTTCCCAGGGGCGACTACGTGAGTTAGGGTTAACGGACTGGCGCACGTGGGAAGGGAACACACGTGGGGAGCCCATCTCGCTGAGAGGGAGGCCGGGGGAGGGAGCGAAAGATGTTTGGTGATGGTGGCGGAGGAATCATCCTCACTTCGGTCTCAATGGAGGTCCTAATATCAGAGATGATCGTGAAACGCGTCGTCGCAGAATGGATGCGCTAATGACGCTCAGAAATCGCTTCATACGAGCATCTGAATGGCTCGCTTTTCTTTACCCATCCTTTTTTTCTGAATTTACACTTCCGGTCTGTTTTTTTTTAATCTTCATTTTTGAGAGTGGATTTGTTTTTTTTCCAAAGTATTTTTTTTTGATCGAGGTTTCTATTCTCTGATTCTATTCTCTTGTTCTTTTGTGTATTTCTTTGTGTTCTGCAACACAATAATCTCGTGCACTTTGATTTGGACTGAGGCAGGCACGTACTCAGGATTTCGTTACGGGGAGGGGGTGGGGGTAGAGAAAAATACTCGAGTAGGGTTTTATAGTTATTGAAATACTCTATCGGACAGGAAAAATTAAAATGATATTCTATATGGAAAAAAAATTAGTTATTTATTTTTTAAATCAATTTTTAGTGTCACACGCGGAGCTAAAATAAACTTATACAAATGCACGTGTATCTGTGACTTGAATCCTGCAGCGTTGCATACCTGTTTCTGCACCGCTCAGTATGGGTAGGAGAGAAATTATCAAAACACACACAGCATGGCGACCGATGATTGATCAACACCTGCTCCTTCTGTTGCAATAGGAAGAGTATTGAGTGCACAAAAGTGCCGCTCACAGGCCAAACAACCGATGCTCTTTATTATCAAAGCAGGCAGACAAAAGAAAATATTTCGCGGAGGACTCTTGAACCCCATTGGTACACGGTTGGGCTGCAGCTCTGGGTTGTTGGGTTGTTTTACCTCTGAGCGGCACTTTTTTGCACACCATGGACTAAATGGCCAGGTCACATGGACCCCGAAGTCTCAGAGAAGGTTGGGGGAGGGGACCCACTAGAAAAGCTGTTGGGAGACATATGGTAGCCTCCCGTCACAGCGTGTTCTTTAACGTGCACAGGGTATGGCTCTCCCGCACATGGGGCCACGGCTTAACGTCCCATCCGACGGACGGCGGTCTTTCCAAGCTCATCGGTATCCCCTACTGACCGCGGGCAGGGTGGGGAATTTTGCGGAGATAAATCTCGACGCTGACCCAGCTGGGACTCGAACCTGGGAACTACAGATTACGAGCCTGGCGCGCTACCGACTGAGCCACACCGCCCCGCTGGAGCTCTGAACAGCACCTTTCTTCACCCACTATGGGTTAAATGGCTAGGTCATAAGGATCCCAAGTGTAGAAAGAGTCTGGTGGGAGTTGGGTTGGGTTGTTTTACCTCTGAGCGGCACTTTTTTGCACACCATGGACTAAATGGCCAGGTTACATGGACCCCGAAGGCTCAGAGAAGGTTGGGGCGAGGGGACCCACTGGAATAGCTGTTGGGAGACAGATGGTAGCCTCCCGTCAAGGCCATCCAGCGTGTTCTTTAATGTGCACAGGGTATGGCTCTACCGTACACGGGACCACAGCTTAACGTCCCATCCGACGGACGGCGACCTTTCCAAGCCCGACTCGAACCTGGGAACTACAGATTACGAGCCTGGCGCGCTACCGACTGAGCCACTCCCGCCCCTCTGGTGGGAGGGAACAGCTATCATCAGCTATCCATGCCAATTGGTGTCCCCTTTCTGATCGAGGGCAGGGTATGTTTAGCGGATATAAATCTCAACGCTGACACAAGTGGGACTCGAACCAAATCCTGCGAAGCCAGTTCAAACTGGAACAGTTAGGACTGGGAAGTACAGATTACGAGAGGCATTGGGGAGGGGAGGAAATAAATGCAAATATCTGGTTAGGATGTAGAAGTGGTAGAACTCTGAAAATTTGTGGGGCGGGGGTGGCTCAGTCGGCAGCGCGCCAGGCTCGTAATCTGTAGTTCCCAGGTTCGAGTCCTAGCTGGGTCAGCGTTGAGATTTATCTCCGGAAAATTCCCCGCCCTGCCCACGGTCACTAGGGGACACCGATGGGCTTGGAAAGGCCGCCGTCCGTCGGATGGGACGTTAAGCCGTGGCCCCGTGTGCGGGAGAGCCATACCCTGTGCACGTTAAAGAACACTCTGGATGACCTTGACGAGAGGCTGCCATCTGTCTCCCAACAGCTGTTCCAGTGGGTCCCCTCCCCCAACCTTCTCTGAGCCTTCGGGGTCCATGCGACCTGGCCATTTAGCCCATGGTGTGCAAAAAAGTGCCGCTCAGAGGTAAAACAACCCAACTCTGAAAATTTGCACCTAGGAGTAATTCGGAACGTGGATTTCGGGATAAATACGGAATTCTAGATCGACACTGCATTCATGGCCAAATAGAGGACAAGCAGATCTTACTCCAACTCATACGTAGTACAGTCGCTCAAAAAAGTATCCGAACATTATGGTTGATTACAGAATTCAGAAAAAATATCTGGCAACGATTTTTTTTGAAATTAGTGATCTGGCAACCTTCGTGTCACGTGACACGAAGGTTGCCAGATCCGACGTCCCATCCGATGGGCGGTTTCCAAGCCCATCGGTGTCCCCTACTGACCGTGGGTAGGGCGGAGAATTTTGCGGAGATAAATCTGAACGCTGATCCAGCTGGGACTCGAACTTGGGAACTGCAGATTACGAGCGTGGCACGCTACCGACTGAGCACCCCCCGCCCCCGCCCCCATTTGTGGGAGAGCTATACCCTGTGCATGTTAAAGAATACGCTGGATGGCCTTGACGGGAGACTACCATCTGTCTCTTAACAGCTATCCAGTTGATTCCCTTCCCCTAACCTTCTCTGAGCCTTTGGGCGACTTGTGATCTGACCATTTAGCCCCCAAAAAAATTCCCTAACTGTCATAAACTGTAGGAAAAATTCCCTAACTGCAAAAACACCATGGGCTGAATGGCCAGGTCACAAGGACCCCGAAGGCTCAGAGAAGGTTGGGGGGAGGGGACCCACTGGAACAGCTGTCATAATGGTTTGGGAGCTAGAGACTGTTCCAGCAAGGCAAACTTTGTGTATTGTGTTAGCTCTTAGGCAATGGTCAACAGCGATTACGGTCTTAGTAGGGAATGTCCTTATACGAGAAGGCCTGTAAAAGCTAGGAGTAGCTTCTAGGCTTGGTTTGTTTTCCCTCTGAGCGGCAGTTTTTTGCACACCATGGGCTAAACGGCCAGGTCACGAGGACCCCGAAGGCTCAGAGAGGGTTGGGGGAGGGGACCCACTGGAACAGCTGTTGGAAGACAGATGGTAGCCTCCCGTCAAGGCCATCCAGCGTGTTCTTTAACGTTGGGTTGTTTTACCTCTGAGCGGCACTTTTTTGCACACCATGGGCTAAATGGCCAGGTCACATGGACCCCGAAGGCTCAGAGAAGGTTGGGGGAGGGGACCCACTGGAACAGTTGTTAGGAGCCAGATGGTAGCCTCCCGTCAAGGCCATCCATCGTCTTCTTTAATATGCACAGGTATGGCTCTCCCGCACAAGGCATCACGGCTTAACGTCCCATCCGACGGACGGCGGCCTTTCCAAGCCCATCAGTGTCCCCTACTGACCGTGGGCAGGGAAAGTTTGCGGAGATAAATCTCAACATTTACCCAGCTGGGACTCGAACCTGGGGTAGCTTCTAGGATTCTTCTCTGTCCTATATGTCCAAATGAATGAAAACAACAACACAAAAAAAAAAACGCTCAAAGGTAAAACAACCCAATTCCTCTAAATTAGGGTTCTCAACGTGGGGTACGCTGTAAAATTTTTTGGGGGTACGCTGTGAGAGCTCAAAAGTCGCTAGATCTGATTACCCAGTAAAATGTTTATAATTTTATAAGATTTGTTAAATTATTTAGGTCATTTTTTTTGTGTTTATCGATATGTGTAATTTATGAATACAAAATTTAATATATATATATTTAATTTTATTCCGATTGTTATACTATAACTATAGTTTTATCTATCTACACAAGGGGTACGCCAGTTACATACATATTTCCAGGGGGTACAGTCGCTCAAAAAAGTATCCAAACATTATGGTTGATTACGAATTCAAAAAAATATCTGGCAATGATTTTTTTTTAGAAATTAGTGATCTGGCAACCTTCGTGTCACGTGACACTGTTGTCAGATCACTAATTTCTAAAAAAATCGCTGCCAGATATATTTTTTTTAGTTCTGTAATCAACCATAGTGTTCGGATACTTTTTTGAGCGACTGTACGTGAAGCATAAAAGGTTGAGAACCACTGCTCTAGATGAAAAACTTTAAAAGTCTCCTGAACTTCGATTCTTTTAATGAGGTAGTCTTTGCGGGAGAGGATGGAAATGCTAAAGACATGACTTAAAAAAGTTGAAAAAAAAAAAGCCATTTCTACTTTACAAAAAAAAAAAAGCGAGGTTTCAACCATCACCATTCGCAGTCATCAATTGAATCTTTTATCTCCAATCCATAAAGCCATTGCTCAACAACAGACTCTCTTTCGAAATGGATCCACTGCATTATACTGAAACCACCTTAATTTGCGCTCGTGATAATCGGTTATGTGCAAGAGACTGCCCCCCCCCCCGCGCGCAGATCACCTCCCTTAAATTCCCCCAATATAACAACCCCCCCCCCCCCTCCACATCTACTCCGAAACCTACCCAACCCAGTCATGCTTTCTTCTTTAATGAAAACAGTGCACCGATTGAAAGTGCCACAGATAATGCAGTGAGAGATGGGACCGGCTGGCCCAACTACAAGTGCAAATTATAGCGTCTGGCATTCCTGATGGCTGGCAGGGAGGTGGGAGCAGTTAGAGCCACATGTCGACGATAGATGGCGCTTGCAATCCTTTCGAAGAGAGTTCCGATTAAGTAGCTGGAGGTATACATATTTTCACTTATTTCGATAACATTTTAGTACAAAATCATGTCCCACGAAGCTAAAAAGCTTGTCCGCAGGAATCTATAAGCTATAGACAGTAAACAGTCATAATATTATACAATAAACGCACTATTTACGTTAAATGATACCACAAAACATAATAAATATCTCTTTCTCGTCAAGCAGCTGCTTGCCACATACATAAGTCTGAGAGTATATACGACATAGAAAGTATGAGCGGATGGCGGGTTGTTGGGTTGTTTTACCTCTGAGCGGCACTTTTTTGCACACCATGGGCTAAATGGTCAGGTCACATGGACACCGAAGGCTCAGAAAAGGTTGGGGAGGGGACCCACTGGAACAGCTGTTGGGATACAGATGGTAGCCTCCCGTCAAGGCCATCCAGCGTGTTCTTCAACGTTGGGTTGTTTTACCTCTGAGCGGCACTTTTTTTGCACACAATGGGCTAAATGGCCAGGTCACATGGACACCGAAGGCTCAGAAAAGGTTGGGGGAGGGGACCCACTGGAACAGCTGTTGGGAGACAGATGGTAGCCTCTCGTCAAGGCCATCCAGCGTGTTCTTTAACGTGCACAGAGTATGGCTCTCCCACACACGGAGCCACGGCTTAACGTCACATCCGACGGACGGCGGCCTTTCCAAGCCCATCGGTGTCCCCTACTGACCGTGGGCAGGGCGGGGAATTTTGCGGAGATATCTTAACGCTGACCCAACTGGGACTCGAACCTGGGAACTACAGATTACGAGCCTGGCGCGCTACCGACTGAGCCACCCCCGCCCCGCGGATGGCGGGACCTCAGCAGAAAAATTAACACAAACGTCTATGCCTTACCAGGGGATCGAACCGGTCCCTTGATCACTAACCAAGCGTGCTAACTACTCGGCCACAAAGTTCCGTAACTTTGTAAATTCTCTGATCAATCGATATGTGATTGATCGATGTGACCTGGCCATTTAGTCCATTGTGTGCAAAAAAGTGCCGCTCAGAGGTAAAACAACCCAACGTTAAAGAACACGCTGGATGGCCTTGACGGGAGGCTACCATCTGTCTCCCAACAGCTGTTCCAGTGGGTCCCCTCCCCCAACCTTCTCTGAGCCTTCGGGGTCCATGTGACCTGGCCATTTAGTCCATTGTGTGCAAAAAAGTGCCGCTCAGAGGTAAAACAACCCAACCCCCAGTTTTCTCTGAGCCCTCGGGGTCCTTGTAATTTTGCCATTTAGCCCATTGTGTGCACAAAAGTGCCGCTCAGAGTGGAAAGAACCCAACCCTTCCTCTGTCCGTGGGGGCGGGGGTGGCTCAGTCGGTAGCGCGCCAGGCTCGTAATCTGTAGTTCCCAGGTTCGAGTCCTAGCTGGGTCAGCGTTGAGATTTATCTCCGCAAAATTCCCTGCCCTGCCCACGGTCAGTAGGGGACACCGATGGGCTTGGAAAGGCCGCCGTCCGTCGGATGGGACGTTAAGCCGTGGCGCCGTGTGCGGGAGAGCCATACCCTGTGCACGTTAAAGAACACGCTGGATGGCCTTGACAGGAGACTACCATCTGTCTCCCAACAGCTGTTCCAGTGGGTCCCCTCCCCCAACCTTCTCTGAGCCTTCGGGGTCCATGTGACCTGGCCATTTAGCCCATGGTGTGCAAAAAAGTGCCGCTCAGAGGTAAAACAACCCAACCCAACCAGTTTTCTCTGAGCCCTCGGGGTCCTTGCAATTTTGCCATTTAGCCCATTGTGTGCACAAAAGTGCCGCTCAGAGTGGAAAGAACCCAACCCTTCCTCTGTCCGTGGGGGCGGGGGTGGCTCAGTCGGTAGCGCGCCAGGCTCGTAATCTGTAGTTCCCAGGTTCGAGTCCTAGCTGGGTCAGCGTTGAGATTTATCTCCGCAAAATTCCCTGCCCTGCCCACGGTCAGTAGGGGACACCGATGGGCTTGGAAAGGCCGCCGTCCGTCGGATGGGACGTTAAGCCGTGGCCCCGTGTGCAGGAGAGCCATACCCTGTGCACGTTAAAGAACACGCTGGATGGCCTTGACAGGAGACTACCATCTGTCTCCCAACAGCTGTTCCAGTGGGTCCCCTCCCCCAACCTTCTCTGAGCCTTCGGGGTCCATGTGACCTGGCCATTTAGCCCATGGTGTGCAAAAAAGTGCCGCTCAGAGGTAAAACAACCCAACCCAACCAGTTTTCTCTGAGCCCTCGGGGTCCTTGCAATTTTGCCATTTAGCCCATTGTGTGCACAAAAGTGCCGCTCAGAGTGGAAAGAACCCAACCCTTCCTCTGTCCGTGGGGGCGGGGGTGGCTCAGTCGGTAGCGCACCAGGCTCGTAATCTGTAGTTCCCAGGTTCGAGTCCCAGCTGGGTCAGCGTTGAGATTTATCTCCGCCAAATTCCCCGCCCTGCCCACGGTCAGTAGGGGACACCGATGGGCTTGGAAAGGCCGCCGTCCGTCGGATGGGACGTTAAGCCGTGGCAACGTGTGCAGGAGAGCCATACCCTGTGCACGTTAAAGAACACGCTGGATGGCCTTGACAGGAGACTACCATCTGTCTCCCAACAGCTGTTCCAGTGGGTCCCCTCCCCCAACCTTCTCTGAGCCTTCGGTGTCCATGTGACCTGGCCATTTAGCCCATGGTGTGCAAAAAAGTGCCGCTCAGAGGTAAAACAACCCAACCCAACCAGTTTTCTCTGAGCCCTCGGGGTCCTTGCAATTTTGCCATTTAGCCCATTGTGTGCACAAAGTGCCGCTCAGAGTGGAAAGAACCCAACCCTTCCTCTGTCCGTGGGGGCGGGGGTGGCTCAGTCGGTAGCGCACCAGGCTCGTAATCTGTAGTTCCCAGGTTCGAGTCCCAGCTGGGTCAGCGTTGAGATTTATCTCCGCCAAATTCCCCGCCCTGCCCACGGTCAGTAGGGGACACCGATGGTCTTGGAAAGGCCGCCGTCCGTCGGATGGGACGTTAAGCCGTGGCCCCGTGTGCGGGAGAGCCATACCCTGTGCACGTTAAAGAACACGCTGGATGGCCTAGACGGGAGACTACCATCTGTCTCCCAACAGCTGTTCCAGTGGGTCTCCTTCCCCAACCTTCTCTGAGCCTTCGGGGTCCATGTGACCTGGCCATTTAGCCCATGGTGTGCAAAAAAGTGCCGCTCAGAGGTAAAACAACCCAACCCAACCCTCTGTCCGTGTTATGCAATTTTTATTTCTCTTTCTGCCGAGGTCTGTCCTTACAAATATCCTTTATGTAGATTTGATAGGTGTCCGGTTTTTGCGATGTCTATCCGGGTGTAAAGATAAGAAAAAAAACGGACAGGGAAATGTCCGTTTTTTGTGTAGTTTTCAAATCAATAATAATCGAATAATATGCCACACACCAGGGCGGGATTAACATAATAACCAATCCTGCCAGTGCCGGAGATCTCACTCAAAAGGAGGGACTCGCTCTTAAGCGAGGGAAATGTTTAAAATTTCTGTGCTTCTTTCTTTCCTTCAATGGGAAAAAGGAGAGAAAGAACCACAGACGTAAATGACAAATTTGAAGGGTTGGGTTCGGTTACCTCTGAGCGGCACTTTTTTGCACACCATGGGCTAAATGGCCAGGTCACATGGACCCCGAAGGCTCAGAGAAGGTTGGGGGAGGGGACCCACTGGAACAGCTGTTGGGAGACAGATGGTAGCCTCCCGTCAAGGCCATCCAGCGTGTTCTTTAACGTGCACAGGGTATGGCTCTCCCGCACACGGGGCCACAGCTTAACGTCCCATCCGACGGACTGCGGCCTTTTCAAGCGCATCGGTGTCCCCTACTGACCGTGGGCAGGGCGGGGAATTTTGCGGAGATAAATCTCAACGCTGACCCAGCTGGGACTCGAACCTGTGAGCTGCAGATTGCGATCCTGGCGCGCTACAGACTGAGCCACCTCGCCCCACAAATTTGAAGGAAATGAAAGAAAACTCAGACCGCCGCCCCCATACTCCTGATGAATCTCTTACCTTTATATCTTATTTTATTCTCCTATTCGCATGACCGTAGATAAGACTAGGTCCTAAATATCTGGAATTTCTTGGGAGGGGGAGGGGAGTTAGATGGGGGAATTTAAGGGAGGTGATCTGCGCGGGGGGGGGGCAGTCTCTTGCACATAACCGATTATCACGAGCGCAAATTAAGGTGGTTTCAGTATAATGCAGTGCTCGATTTCGAAATTAATATTTTTTAGTTAATATTTTTTAATCATACAAAAATATTGATTTTATTTTCGTAACTCTTGAGCGAAACCGTAGATGTAATTTAAAAAAAAAATTAAAAATAGTAAGAAAAAATATTACATTTGGTAAATTGCTGAAATTTTTTTCTCATATCAAATTTTTTCTCATAGCAAAAACAAAAATTTATTATTATTAATTGGGGGGGGGGGGTATATGCACGAAACTTGTCCCTGTCTATTCGATAATATATCGAGGGAGAGGAGATACACTTTTAGATTTGGCCGGGGGTCAAAAAATTCTTAAACTGGCGTATAGTTTCAACAGCGCCTCTAACGATGGAAAAAGTCGAAAGTCGAAAAGTGCCCACAACCCCTCCCGCTGTTACACGCCTGGGCTGTCGTTAGGAAATGGTGGTGGTGGTGGGGGGGGGGGGGGGGGTGGAGAATGCCAATTGCTGAAAGAAGTAAAGCATTTCAGCGTTAGTTAACGAAATCTCGGAATACCTCTGGTAACGGGGCGGGGGTGGCTCAGTCGGTAGCGCGCCAGGCTCGTAATCTGTAGTTCCCAGGTTCGAGTCCCAGCTGGGTCAGCGTTGAGATTTATCTCCGCAAAATTCCCCCCGCCCTGCCCACGGTCAGTAGGGGACACCGATGGGCTTGGATAGGCCGCCGTCCGTCGGATGGGACGTTAAGCCGTGGCTCCGTGTGCGGGAGAGCCATACCCTGTGCACGTTAAAGAACACGCTGGATGGCCTTGACGGGAGGCTACCATCTGTCTCCCAACAGCTGTTCCAGTGGGTCCCCTCCCCCAACCTTCTCTGAGCCTTCGGGGTCCTTGTGACCTGGCCATTTAGCCCATGGTGTGCAAAAAAGTGCTGCTCAGAGGTAAAACAACCCAACCTCTGGTAACGATCTTGTAACAAGGACTCTGAGCTGTAAATGATCCACGAAATCACTTGTCGCAAGCTTTTTTTTTTAAACGCGACATTTTTAAATATTAACTTGATATGAACTTTTTATAAATAAATACCCCCTCAAGCAGCTGCTTGCCACAGAGGTCTGACAGGAGCCTGTCAGTTTATATGCCACAGTAGGAGATCTGAGAGGATGGCAGGACCTCAGCAGAAAAACGACACACACATCCATGCCTAAATCCGGGGCTCGTTTTAGCACGTACTTATATTGCGTTCATGCAAAAAACATCTTTATCATTTTGAATTGAAAGTAATAAAAAAAAAGGGTTTATTTTGAGTGTATAAGTACATTGAAAATATTATTTTACGTTTTACGTACATACGAGTAGAAGCATATTCAGGTACATATTCTTCAAATAAATAATTAGAATTTTCATTCATTTGTATGAAAACGAATACAAAACAAATAATTGTACTTATAAGTAGTTGGGTTGTTTTACCTCTGAGCGGCACTTTTTTGCACACCATGGGCTAAATGGCCAGGTCACATGGACCCCGAAGGCTCAGAGAAGGTTGGGGAGCCACTGGAATAGCTGTTGGGAGACAGATGGTAGCCTCCCGTCAAGGCCATCCAGCGTGTTCTTTAACGTGCACAGGGTATGGCTCTCGTGCACACGGGCCCACATTTAGCCCCATCCAGCGTGTTCTTTAACGTGCACAGGGTATGGCTCTCGTGCACACGGGCCCACATTTAGCCCCATCCAGCGTGTTCTTTAACGTGCACAGGGTATGGCTCTCGTGCACACGGGCCCACATTTAGCCCCATCCAGCGTGTTCTTTAACGTGCACAGGGTATGGCTCTCGTCACACGGAGCCACGGCTTAACGTCACACCTGACGGACGGCGGTCTTTCCAAGCCCATCGGTGTCTCCTACTGACCGTGGGCAGGGCGGGGAATTTTGCGGAGATAAATCTCAACGCTGACCCAGCTGGGACTCGAACCTGGGAACTGCAGATTGCGAGTCTGGCGCGCTACCGACTGAGTCACCCCCGCCCCCCCTATAAGTAGTGACATCATTATAATTACTTATAAGTACAAATAATTGTACTTTTAAGTAATTATAATGATGAGAGTAGATAGCAGATAATATTTGGCGTAATATTAGGAATTGTTAATCTCATGTCGTTCTCATGATTAAGTCCCGAATGTAGTTTCGTTTTCATTTTCGGATGCTCAAATTTTGCATCAGCTAAATATAGATATCTACAAACTAAATTAAATTACTCTGCAACTAAATAAAATATTAAAATTAAACTACATTTTTTGGTTTTTATAACCGTCCCGTGGTCGAGTGGTTAGCGCGCTTGGCTATTGATAAAAGGGACCTGGGTTCAAGTCCTGGGTAAGGCATGGATGTGTGTGTGTGTTGTTTTTCTGCTGAGGTCCTGCCATCCTCTCAGACCTTCTACTATGGCATATACACTGACAGCCTCCTGTCAGACCTCTGTGGCAAGCAGCTCCTTGAGGGGGTATTTATTTTATTTTTTTTAATTTTAATCCTAGTCCTTAGATGAATAAATATATTTAATTGAAATGTTTCGCGACCCAGATTTTTTTGCGCTCCCTCCAGAGGGATGGTGATTGTTGCAACCCACAGTTTGCACATCATTGCTCTAAATGGCTGTTACGAGACAGATGGAAGCCTCCCGTCAAGACCATCCAGAGTGTTCTTTAGCGTGCAAAGGATATGGCTTTACTGAACATGGGACCATGACTTATTATTACATCCGATAAACGACGATCTTTGGAAACTCACTGGCGAGTGATAGTTGGGTTGTTTTACCTCTGAGTAGAACTTTTCTACAGACATTGGGCTAAATCACAAGGACCCCAAGGGCTCGTAGAAGGTTGAACACGCTGAAAAGCTGTCAGCAGAGAGATTGGAGCCTCCAATTACAGCCATCCAACATGATCTTTAATGTGCAATGGATGTGGCTCTCCTGGAGTGGGTTGGGTTGTTTTACCTCTGAGCGGCACTTTTTGCACACAATAGGCTAAATGGTTAGGTCATTAGGACCCCGAAGGTTCAGAGAAGATTGGGGGAAAGGACCTACTGGAGTAGATGGTAGCCTTCCGTTAAGGCCATCCCGCATGTTCTTTAAAGCGAACAAGGTATGGCTCTCCCGCACACGGGCCACGGATTAACGCCCCATCCGACGGACGGCGGTCTTTCCACGCCCATCGGTGTCCAATACTGATCGTGGGCAGGGCGGGGAGTTTTGCGGAGATTAATTTCAACGCTGACCCAGCTGGGACTCGAACCTGGGAACTGCAGATTACGAGCCTGGCGCGCTACCGACTGAGCCCCCCCCGCCCCCCTGCACATGGAACCACGACATATTGTTCCATCCAATGAATGGCGACCTTTCCAAACCTACTGGTGACTGAGGTCGTGGCAGTTAGCTGCGAAATCTGAATAAAGGCAGAGACCATTCATCAGACCCCCCCCGCCCCTCGTCTTGTTATTGAACTGAGTTTATTTTCATATTATCAGCGATAGTTCTCTCAATTATCGAGCTTTGCGGATATTCGAGGACAGGCCCGGATTTAGAAAAAAAAAATAAAAAGTCTGGATTTCCATTGCAGTAAGGGACCTGGGTTCGAGCCCCGGATTAGGCATGGATGTGTGTGTCGTTTTTCTGCTGAGGTCCTGCCATCCTCTCAGATCTCCTACTGTGGCATATAAACTGACAGGCTCCTGTCAGACCTCTGTGGCAAGCAGCTGCTTGAGGGGGTATTTATTTTATTTTTTATTATTCCTCCTTAATTTTAGAGACGTTTAAAAAAAATTCTCGGAAAAAATGCCTGAACTATGCATTGTTTAATATTATTTGCCTCTATTAGCTTTACTAGCATTCTCAAAAGACGAGCCATGACTCGCCCCCTTTCTTCAGATGCGGCGCTATAATGGTGCACTACATAACCTGCTATCGGGCTACCGTTTCGCTAATGCCCCTGAAATAGACTGAATGAATATCTTACCAATTACTCATAGTTCAGTAATGACATCATCAGACAACCACAATGCCGAAAGTAAAGAGGCAACCAAGGATATTGTAATGCGATATGATATGACGATCATCTGGGAGGGAAATGACTTCACTAGAAAGGGAATTTACCCAACTTGGGCCAGGGTGATACGGAATGCAATTACTCAACTTTAACTGGCCACGAGGTTAGTGAGGTAACTGTCAAGACGAAATTTAGCTTATCTGACTCTCACATTCTCAATAATGTAGAAAATAAAGATAATTTTGTTTGAACGTTTGTGAAATTACTAAAATAAAGAAAATTACGTTTATGACTCTTAGGCAAACAAACTACGTTGGAGTGTCAAAAAACCTAGGGGGCGGGGTGAGACTCAGTCGGTAGCGCGCCAGGCTTGTAATTTGTAGTTCCCAGGTTCGAGTCCAAGTTGGATCAGCGTTGAGATTTATATCCGCAAAATTCCCCGCCCTGCCCACGGTTAGTAGGGGACACCGATGGGCTTGGAAAGGCCGCCGTCTGTCGGATGGGACGTTAAGCCGTGGCTCCGTGTGCGGGAGAGCCATACACTGTGCACGTTAAAGAACACGCTTGATGTCTTTGACGGGAGGCTACCATCTGTTTCCCAACAGCTGTTCCAGTGGGTCCTCTCCCCCAACCTTCTCTGAGACTTCGGGGTCCATGTGACCTTGCCATTTAGCCCATTGTGGGCAAAAAAAGTGTCGCTCAGAGATAAAACAACCCAACAACAACCCTTTCCTTAGCCCAGCTCTGAATCACTTGGACCTAGTATCATTCCTAGATGGGGGCGGGGTGGCTCAGTCGGTAGCGCGCCAGGCTCGTAATCTGTAGTTCCCAGGTTCGAGTCCCAGCTGGGTCAGCGTTGAGATTTATCTCCGCAAAATTCCCCGCCCTGCCCACGGTCAGTAAGGGCACACCGATGGGCTTGGAAAGGCCGCCGTCCGTCGGATGGGACGTTAAGCCGTGACCCCGTGTGCGGGAGAGCCATACCCTATGCACGTTAAAGAACACGATAGATGGCCTTGACGGGAGGCTACCAACTGTCTCCCAACAGCTGTTCCAGTGGGTCTCCTCCCCCCATCCTTCTCTGAGCCTTCGGGGTCCATGTGACCTGGCCATTTAGCCCATGGTGTGCAAAAAAGTGCCGCTCAGAGGTAAAACAACCCAACCCGTTCCTAGATCTTTTGGCGCCCTTTCGAATTTAATGCATTGGAAGATCACACATAGGCAAGTTTAAATTTAGTTCATATTAGCAAAGTCATATTTAATATTGACAAAATAAATCTTACCATACATCTTTGTATACAAAATTGTTTACAAAAAAGAATTCAGTCATAAATAATTAGAAGACAATATATAATAATTGAAACTGAAAAAAGGCTCAGTTATGGACATAATGATCAAAAGAAATTTGATTTTATATTTAATGTAGTTCACGAGTTTCAAGTACGAATATTATAAAACTTGAATTATTATTTTTGAAGTTCAGTAAATAAAACACAAAAACTTTGTGGTTATTATTTGTTTAAGCCCGTCGCTGCGCCCTGGGAATCGGTTCCTGCCTTTGGCACGGTCTTGCTTGAGCCCTTGGTTATTTAGCCCATTGTGTGGAAAAAGTGTTGTTTTAAGGTTAAACAACCCAACCCTCAGAATTAAAATATTTACATAAATAAATTGAGCGAGTTCCAATGCTCCAACCCAGTATTTTTAGTTCCCGACCAACAATTGATGAAAGGCTAAAGGCCTCACTGCACAATCCTATTCGTCGTGACTTCCCCTAGAGAGCATTGGATACACTCGTTTGTCCTGATATGCATCAGAAATTAGGACTCACACCCGCTTCTACGGCTACTAGCCGACTTCCTAATTACTTACCCTAAGGGGACAGAACACTTCAAAACACACAAAATAGCAGCACACGCCTCGCTTCGAAATTAAGCGGTGAGAGAATAACCGCACCTAAACAACATTCGCCTACGACTTGGGTACCTCTAACTGCAAAATTAATTATGCCATTTATTTCGTAGTAATTAGCAAACGACAAGTTATTTTCCGTTATTTCTTCTTCTGCGTTACACGTTATTAACTTCACGGCAAAAATCAACATTTAAGAATAGAACTACACACAAAAAAACATTAACCGCGCGCAAAAAGCATTGCGAAACAGCTAGAAAACTTCATTAAAAAGGTACATCACGTGCAAGTGGCTCCCCCTCGAGAACAGCAGCCCTGTCACGATCATAGGGGGCGTGCCTGTTCGATGGTAACATGTGTTGCCACAGATTTCTATCCTAACTTCGATCCATCTATCCATTACGGCCTATTTACGGGGCAGAAATGCGTCATTGTACTTGTGGTGTCTGAAAGAGCTAGCATTTTGTTTCCGCATTGGGAGTACGAACCCCATGGTTAACCTGTTTGTATATCTCTCTCTTTCTCCCGTTTTCCCACCCTCATACAATCTCCCTCCCTCTCTTCATCTTCCTACTTCCCCTTCGGGCTTCCATAGCGACAAGCCATCCCCCGGGCCGATCGTGTCCTATTGCCAAGCCAAAACCGTGCAGCCCCAGCCAACGAATCTAATGACCATAACCCAGTATTGCACAGGCTTTTAAGCTGGCCAGTTGTTTGCTGTTGGAGTGGAGGTGGACTGCTGCAGGTAGTCGTATTAATGGGCCATTTTTGAGGTGGTTCGTGATCAATGTGCGGAGAAGGCAGTTTGTTTTAATTTTCTTCGCAGTAATAGACTTTCAAGTTGCTAACCGTGAAATGCAGTTGTGCAATGTTTCCTCCCCCTCTTTTTTTTTATCTCCCAGTATTCATTTTTTTCTGTCCTCTTTTGCGGGTGTTGGTCTGATTTTGGTTCGTGCTCGCTTGCTCTCGAAATTAGACCTGAACTCGACGTACACGATTCGAAACTGGCGCACAAATGGGATGATCAGTTGTTCAGGAACGTTTGGGATCGCAGTTACGTATTCCTTTTTTTACATTTTAACGCTTTTCTTTTTGGATACGTATATACTTCTTTTGTGTATATACTTCTTGCAGCGAAGGTTTCACTTTTAGTTCCTGACCATATGGATCTGTGACGTAAGGAGACTAACAGACTGCGAAGTTGAAGCTTTGACAACTTCTGATGCTAGTGATTTAATCTGCTCTTTAATTTTACAAATCTTTTCAAAAATGTTAAAGAATTTCTAAGTTATTGCAATGGAAATGGAACTTCCAAGCCGTTTTAACTACATTGTGACATACCGTTTAATTATGACATTTAAAATAAAAACGGAACGTATTTCAAACGATTAAGTTTATTTAGAACATAAAAAAAATATTTTACATGTGCAAAGTTAAAAATATTATGAAGCATTTATGGAAAATCTTGATGCATTTTTTTTCTCAGGTTGGGTTGGGTTGTTTTACCTCTGAGCGGCACTTTTTTGCACACCATGGGCTAAATGGCCAGGCCACATGGACCCCAAAGGCTCAGAGAAGGTTGGGGCAGGGGACCCACTGGAACAGCTGTTGGAAGACAAATGGTAGCCTCCCGTCAAGGCCATCCAGCGTGTTCTTTAACGTGCACAGGGTATGGCTCCCCGTACACGAGGCCACGGCTTAACGTCCCATCCGACGGACGGCGGCTTTTCCAAGCCCATTGGTGTCCCCTACTGACCGGGGCAGGGCGGGGATCTTTGCGGAGATAAATCTCAACGCTGACCCAGCTGGGACTCGAACCTGGGAACTACAGATTACGAGCCTGGCGCGCTACCGACTGAGCCACTCCCGCCCCCTTTTTTCTCAGGAGAACGACCCAGAGAAAAATATTCATGCAATCTAGTTGCGACTAGCCTTATCACCCCTCTCGTATTCGCTAGAAACAAAAATCTAACAATACTGAATCCTTTGAATTTCTGAATCAGACTCTGTCCGATGTTTTACGTATTAATAAAAATTGGACAAAAAAAGAATTAAATATGAAATTTTCCCTCCCGTGTTTCACAGGGAACAAGAAATTTTAAATATTACTCAGCATTATATTTCTCCAAATAGTGACATGACATCTCCATCTACATCAGAAATCGGCAATCAACTTCATATCGAGCATCATTTTCCCATATTTAAATTCAAAGTACCATAGTGCATATCCCTTAATTAAAAAATATTGTTTAATTATTTCAAAAAAGTAGTAATTTAAAAGCTGTCTTAGTTTATGAAATTAAAATTATTGATTGTTCTGAAACCTATTTTTCAAATGTCCAGTTAGTAACTGGTCATCCGAGTTTGAAGACACGCTTCCAAATTCCTCGCCACATGCTATACAAAACACAGGCTTTAACATGTTTTCTTAAAGTAACAAAATATTACTACGAAAAAGATGCTGAAGGTTCTTTCTCCACATATGAAAATTAGCGAAGCGAGAAAAATCGATCCTAAACTCACCCATACTGTCAAAGAACATAAAATATGACTCCTGTGAATTCCATTTGACAACTTCTTACTAGATAGGACCTCTAACAAAAACAGAAGTCCTATATATACTTGTAATATGCTATTATATATCATGGACATGGTTAGGTGCATATTAATTTTTTCGAACACGGCAAAATTTATTAAATTTTATTAAATATGCATAAATGGATCACATATAATAAACTAGCTATAAATATTTCTAAAACATAGTGTATGGTCTTTAAGAACAAGAATAAAAAATTGAATTATAATGAAATAAGTATTTTGATGAATGATCAAGAGATTGAAATATGTGAATATATAAAATTTCTTGGACTCTGGGTAGATGCTAATTTAACTTGGAATTATCATATTAACCAGCTAAGAGCTACTATTTCAAAAAATATTGGATCGATTGGGAGGATAAAAAATTATGTAAATCAACAAACTTTGAAAATTTATATTATGCATTAGTAATTAATTATGTATTAGTAACTATGCACATTTAATATATGGAATTAGTGTTTGGGAAGATACTAGTTCAGCCAATTTGAATAATTTATTTTGTCTGCAAAAGAGAATTATGAAATATATTCTATAATTAATTTACAGAAATCCGGTACAACACTTGATGGCAGAAAATGGAATATTAAATATGTATAATATTTACAAGTATGTTATGGGGAATTCTGTGTACAGAGTGAAGAATAAAACGATAGAATACTCTGAACTTTACTACTGCTTAGAAAGAACGAAGACTTTCAGTTACGATACTCGACTTAAGAACAAGATCATGTTGTCCTTTATAAGAAATCCATAGGCCAGAGATCAATATGGTACATTGGCATTAAGGTTTGGAATGACGAGATTCCAGAGGATATTGCTGCAATGGAACAATATAGAACTTTTAAATATAAACTGTACTTATTATCAAGTCAAGGATAGAGTCAGACCACAAAAATTCATGTGCTCAAATAAATGTATAAATTAAGGCCACCTGTAATGTTTTAAATTTAAGTGTATTTCAGGAAACATTTATTTAAAAGGTACTGCTTATTATGTTCTCCTTTTTCACCTTTGAACTTGTCTGTGTTTTATGTACCAACATATGTATGTTTGGGCGAAATAAACTCATTCAATTCAATTCAATACTTTAATTTTTGGCAACATCATTCAACGAATTCATTTTCTTTCAAATATTGGCACAGTCTGAAAGATAACTGAAAGTACTAATAAATTTAACTTATTTCCACCAATCAATTGCCTAATTCCGAGACGTGATGACATATGTCTTCCGAAATTAGTCTTCTAAGAGGTAAGTCTAGTTAAAAACATATTTTAAAAAATTCAAGCCATGGTGTTTAGAAGACGGTATTAGGCTTAATGATATTTTCTTCATCGATGGCAGACGCGTGAAATGCAGTTATTAATGATAAGTGATTATTATTCATACATTATCGTGATAAATGAATAGAATGCCACTGCATCGACTAGTTTTCTGTAGTGAAAAGAATATACAGAAAAAAATTGCTTATTTTTGAAAAGGAAGAAAATATTTTCCTCCATGCTGTGGCTTCCATTTTGCAACATATTTCGTTCTGGTCTGTTATGTTGCCACAAACACGTGCCTAATGTCAATGAATAAGTCGCGTGGTGAATTTGTCAGCCTAACCATATGAACTCGGTTAGCCGAGTCGAGTGTGACTTATAGCCAAACGGTCTCCGTTCATTCAGGGAATGAAACGAGTCGAATTTCGTTTTTCTATTATTAACACGGCAAAGCTGAAAGCGAATGAGAGTAGCGAAACGCATTAAAAGCGATGAAAGAGGCGTTTATATCGAGTAAGTTCGGGTTACGAGTACGCGCCGTCAGAGATGTGAGTCGGTCACAAAGGATGCGTTCAATCAGACATGGGGAAATTCAACGAGCAAAGTAAAGATCTGTTTTCGCTTGGGTATTCGTGGGAAGATTTAAAAGAAGAGAAGACGAAATGCCACGGCTGAAATTAAACGCAAGAGAAATAAAAACTGATACATCCTGCATTCTTTTTTCTTTTTAGCAGAGAATTTCTCTGAGAAGGTAATCAAAAACTATTTATCGCCAAAATAATTTCTTTTCCTGCTGAATTTTATGATGGATCACTGCAGTGATAAAATAACCGAACAAAAAAATGTGATGTGAATAATTTTTATGTGTTGCATTCATAAAAATGTCGCTTGGAGATGTGTAGTCTCTTTAGTTTGCTGGAAAACTTGATGCCTTCGTAGTCATCACTGCACGTATGAAATATATTAAAGGACTTTTTTTGAAAATCAGCAATACTATATTACAGCGAAAGCGAAAAGAAAATACGTTCACTTGGAAAAATTCCTGCTGACTCTCATGCCTAAGCTCATTATTTGAGCATTAAAAATATTTTTTAGATTTCTTAATTTTAATTTTTTTAGCTAACCACTCGTTCCGTAGCCGAGTGGTTAGCACGCTTGGCTACTGATCTAAGGGACCTGGGTTCGAGCCCCGGATTAGGCATGGATGTTAGTGTCGTTTTTCTGCTGAGGTCCTGCCATCCTCTCAGATCTTCTACTGTGGCATATAAACTGACAGGCTCCTGTCAGACCTCTGTGGCAAGCAGCTGCTTGAGGGGGTATTTATTTTTTTATTTATTCATATACGAAATGAATGCTATGCACTAGAGAGGAACTGGGGTTCAATTTTTCTAGCCCGAACCATTTTGGTCAATTGTTAAGCCTAGCCTGATATAGTAAAAACATTCCTCTGATGCATCACAAGACAACATACAGAAATACGTATAGCTAATCATTTATTTTATTCTTATATTATTATAACTTTTTATGACAAAAATGAATGTTAATGTCATTTTGAAATAACAAAATTTAATAGGAATGAAACTGAAAGTTGTGGGTAACATCATTATAAACGAAAGAGCATTCATTTGTTGAAGATGGAGAATGCTTTGAAAACAAGAGTCTCATGGTACTTATTTTCAATTGCTAAATAATGATTAAAAACTTAAAATTATAATCAAAAATGTTTCTTATTTTTTTTAAATTATAAGAAATAGTTGAAATTTAAATTATTTCGAACCAGAGCTCGAAATCGTCTGTGCTATTTGGAGCCGGAGCCCATCTCTTTTGTGCGCACCACTATCAAGTAATGGTCGGATGTACCCCACCAATAAAAACGAAAAAAATTGTTTAACTTATCAAGCTAATAAAAAAGATGTTTTTTTTCACTTTTATCAAAAAAAAAAGATACTCTGATATCTTTACAAAAGTTTCAGGGCGGGGGTTGGCTCAGTCGGTAGAGCGCCAATCTCGTAATCTTCAGTACCAGATTTGAATCTCAACTGCGGGAGCGTTGAGATTTATCCCCGCTCCCACCACCCCACCTTCCTCGATCACGACGACACCATTGGACTTGGAAAAGTTGGGTTGTTTTACCTCTGAGCGGCACTTTTTTGCACATCATGGGCTAAATGGCCAGGTTACAAGGACCCCGAAGGCTCAGAGAAGTTTGAGAGAGGGGACTCACTGGAACAGCTGTTGGGAGACAGATGGTAGCCTCCCGTCAAGGCCATCCAGCGTGTTCTTTAATGTGCACAGGGTATGGCTCTCATGCACACGGGGCCACGGCTTAACGTCCCATCCGATGGACGGCAGCCTTTCCAAGCCCATCGGTGTTCCCTACTGACCGTGGGCGGGGAGTTTTGCAGAGATAAATCTCAAACGCTGGTCCAGGTGGGACTTGAACTTGAGAACTGCAGATTACGAGCCTGGCGCGCTACCGACTGAGCCACCCCGCTCCCACTTGGAAAGGCTATTGTCCGTCGAATAGGACGTAGACCTGTCATGGTCCTGTAGGCAGGATAGCCATACGCTTTAAAAGGTTAAAGAATGAATTAAAGCTGAATGGCTTTGACGGAAGACTACCATCTTACTCCTAACACCTGTCCAGTGGTTCCCCTTCACCAGCCTTTTCCGAGTACTAGGGGTTCTTGTCACCTGGTCATTTAGCCCAGAGTATGCAAGAAAAAGGCGCTTAGAGGTAAAACAACCCAACTAAAAATTTTCTTTGAGTGAATCTGGCAGTAGAGTAGTGTGAGAAGTATCCCTTTTACGCATGAAAATATTTACACTTTCAGATATGCGTGAGAAAAAACCTCCAAAAAACTACATGAACTGCAGTCTTCGTACTGTCATTTATTATAGTTGACGAACTTTTTTTAAACATTGAGAATAACTGTTATCCTTAAAAAATAAATATTATTAACTAAATTCACCTCTGTCACTTTCCATGACGAGATTGGTGTCCATTGACGCTACACTATTGGATTATGTATATGTATGCAATAATTAAGTCAATGCCACTTGATGGACTGCTCTGCGGCTGCGCAGAATAAAGAACATTGACATATAGTACAGGCTTATAATTAATTCGCCGAAACTCGGAAGGATAGTCAGGAAACTGGAGTGGTCTCCCCCCCCCACCACCACCACAGACACACACATCTTTCCACAAAGACATGCTTCCAACAGAACAACCTGCAGGTCAAATCTCCTTCCGACATATATGATTTACACGTAGACGAAAACTTGATCTGGCGAATTATTATCAAAGTTTTGGATAGAGGAAGCTTGTTAAATGTTTACAAAAAAAAAACAACCAACAAACTTTATATCTTTATTGGAGGTGGTAAGGCTTTTTTTTTCTGATAACCATCGGCAAAGCAATCTTAAAAACCCCACCTGCATTTAAGCAACTGATCAAAGAACTTGAGTGAAAAACGCATGCCTCAGAGGAAGAACAAGCAGTCATCGAACGCATAAAGGTTCTCATAAAATAACTTGCGCAGAGAAATTGCTCTGAATGAAGCTTCCGAAGTCAATTGCCCTGCTAATGAAACGAACAGAACTAATTAACATCCTACCAGTACTCTGCGTGGGGAAACTAATGGCAGCCAAGGGTACAACATCGTCTGATCACCGTCGGCACTATAGAGGTTATTGAGTCTGTGTGTGTAATGATTATTTTCCCCCCAGCAAAAGAGCTGATGCATTTGACTCGAATCAAGGTGTATGGGAACTTCACGACCTTGGCGTGCTCGGGGTCATATTTGTGATATAAATTGGTGGCAACAGTCTTTTTATTTAAAACTGTTCCGGGTGTTCACCAACGGAAGACATTTTGTGTTTCTTTTTTTTTGTTTGTTTTTCTGTGGGAGAACAATATCGTGCCGATAACGATTTATTTCTTAATGAAACAAATCTTTTGTTATGACCTTGGCTCGAGATGTAATAAAACGAAATCGTTTGCTGCATTTAGCTATGGAACTATTTTTAAGCGCTACGGAATCTTTTGTTTGCTGCGTTATGATGAAGAGTAGCTTAACGCCATAACTCTGTTACGTTTAGAAATAAGAGCAAACGTGGCGGTTATTCTGTTGTTTAGTTGCGATCTATGGAATCCTTTTGAACTGTTATCTAAGAAAGGGTTCTTTTTTTTCGAATAACGTCAGAATCATTATGGGTTACGCTGCAGCATAGGGTACTCAGCCGCCATGTACTTTTCCCCAGGAAAACCTGTAACGTTGAGTTGCAATACGATATCCATCCGCATGTTCCAATGTTTATGACTGATATATGCTGTTTAAAATAGTTCTCTCTAATGAGATTACAGTGGACCTTCGTTATAGCGCTGCTCGCTAAACCGCGCACTCGGTTATAGCGCGGGCGATGTTCGCGATAAGTTCAAACATGTGAGATGACAGGTCCGTGCGGCGTTAGTGAGTATCGCATTTTATTGTTACTGCGTATTGAGTAATTGTGTATGTATTGAGTTCCTGCATGTATTTTGAATAGTGTTTAATTATTGTATGCATGATTAGTAAAAGAAAAGCTTACAGTGTGAAATTTTTTGTGTCGCCACCGCACCGCTCGGTATAACGCGATTCACCTTATAACGCGGGTGTTGTTTCCCGCCCGACATGCTCGTTATATCGGGTGTCCACTGTATTTGTTTTCGGGGCTTTTATTAAGTTTATTCTTGAAATTTACTTTTGATATTTATTTTGGGGGGCTTTTTTTAAGTGCGAAACGAGGTTTCATTGTTTAGTGATAAGCGTTGTTAATGAAATCTTTTGACGAGATGTTTTAACGATAAGAGCTGTTAATTAAATCTAGTCTTGATGAGAATATTAATTTTTGGGGCTTTGTTTAAGGGCAGAATGAAGGTTTATTCTTTAGCGATAAGAGTTAATCTAATTTTGATGAAATTCTTTAACTTTCGGGGTTTTTTTAAGTGAGAAACGAGGGTTCATTTTGTAGCGATAAGCATTGTTAATAAAATCTTGTTTTGATGAGATTATTCTCAGTAATTTTTTAAAGTGCAGAAACATGGTTTTCTTTCGTGTAACGTTGCATATTTCTTTTATATATATATATTCTTTAAATTATGTATATATATCCTCAATACGCATCTAAAGGTAGATGCGGAACGGACTACTTTTACCATTCGGACTTTTTTTTCACCGCGGCGAAATATAACAAGATGGCGGCTGAGGACCCTATACTGCAGTTCTGCCTCATTATGTTGTATGCTTTTTATGTTGCATTTATGGAATGTACGAGTTTTTAAAAATGTATCGCATACTTTTCTTTCTTTATCTATAGTTATGAAGCACGTTTTAAGGGTTTCTGAATTCGAAGAAAAAGGTTTCATTATGGCGTCTCTCTCTGTGGCCGTCGGTTAAACCAAGGGTTCTCAACGTGGGGTACGCGGTAAAATCTTTTGGGGTACGCTGCGAGAGCCCAAAAGTCGCTAGATCTAATAACAAAGTCGCTAAGTCGACATTATTATACTATAACTATAATTTTATCTATCTATATAAGGGGTACGCCAGTTACATACACATTTCCAGGGGGTACGTGAAGCATAAAAGGTTGAGAACCACTGGGTTAAACGGTTCAAGCTGTCGAATTGCAATTTGGGTTGGGTTGTTTTATCTCTGAGCGGCACGTTTTTTGCACACAATGGGCTAAATGGTCAGGTCACAAGGGCTTCGAGGGCTCAGAGAAGTTTGGGGGGAGGTGACCCACAGGACATCTGTTGGGAGACAGATCCATCAAGGTCATCCAGCACGTTCTTTAACGTGCACAGGGTATGTCTTTTCTGCACAAGGAATCACGGCTTTACGTCCCATCCTACGAAAGGCAACCTTCCCAAGCCCTGTGTCCCCTTTCGCAGACGACAGTGTGGGGGTTTGGTGGAGATAAATCTTAACAATGGCCCACGTGGGACTTGAACCTGGGAACTGAAGATTACGAGCCTGGCGCACGTGCTATTGAGCCACTCCCCACACCCATAGGATGGGATGTTAAGCCTTGGTTCAATGTAATGGATAGCCATAGCTTGTATATGGCAACAAACATACTGAAATGCCCAGGGAATATTTTTCTCTTTGTAATTGCCCAGTGGATCCTCTTCACCTATTCAGCTCTGAGCTTTTGGGGTCCTTCTGAATCGCCATTTAGGCCACTGTGTGCAAAAAAAGTGCAGCTCATAGGTTGAATAGCCCTAAACCAACTCATGCGGGATTATTATTAGATTTATCTTCAGTAACCACCACCTTGCCTTCCGTGAGGCAGTGGGACTCTGCTGGGCTTGGAAAGGATGCCGTCTGTCAGATCGGGTGTTAAGCCGTAGCCCCGTGTGTGTGAGAGAGCCATACTCGTGCCCGTTAAAGAACACGCTGGCTGCCCTTGACAGGCGGTTTCCATCTGTCTCCTAACAGCTGTCCAGTGAATTCTCTTCCTTCCCCCCCCCCCAACCTTTTCTGCGATTGCCATTAAAACAATTACTTTTAATAAAATTGCATTGTTTATGTTTCAGTGTAGGTTTTTTTTTTTTGCCTTGGTTATACATACGTTATTGATTGTATATTTCTTTGGCGGCCGTCCTTCTAGTGGATTTTTTATCCGCCATTCATTTCAGTTCTGTAGAAAATAAATACCCCCTCAAGCAGCTGCTTGCCACAGAGGTCTGACAGGAGCCTGTCAGTTTATATGCCACAGTAGAAGATCTGAGAGGATGGCAGGACCTCAGCAGAAAAACGACACAAACAGCCATGCCTTACCCGGGGTTCGAACCCAGGTCCCTTAGATCAGTAGCCAAGCGCGCTAACCACTCGGCCATGGGACGGAAGCCTTCGGTTAAAACGTGTGATCAAGCCTGGTCTATTGTGTGAAAAAAAAAAGACTCTCTGATGTAAAACAACCCAACCCAAGAGATTTAGACTATTGTGCACCTGGGGCGAGCGAGGGTGGCTCAGTCGCTAGCGCACCAGCTTCGTAATCTGCAGTTCCTAGGTTCGAGTCCCAACTGAGCCAGCGTTGAGGATTATCTCCGCAAAACTATCGGTGTCCTCTCAGTAGGGAACACCGATGTGCTTGGAAAGGCACAAGTCCTTCCGATGGGACATTAAATCGAGTCATACGCTGTACACATTAAAGAACACGCTGGATAGCCTTGACGAGAGGCTACCATCTGTCCCCGAACAGCTGTCCAGTGGGTCCCCTCCACCCAACCTTTTCTGAGCCCTCGGGGTCCTTGTGACTTGGCCATTTAGCTCAATGTGGGCAAAAAAAAAAGTGCCGCTCAGAAGTAAAACAACCATTGTGGACAAAAGTTTCGTTCTCCGATAAAAAAAACAACCCAATCACATGGAGTAAAAGAAAATAAAAATTATATTGCTTAACTCCAAATTATCACCCCACCCCAGAAAAAAAATAATTAATAAGTTACATGTGACAATAAGCACCCAATCACGATTTCCGAACGTGCTACCAACTCTCGGTCGTTGGACCAATAATTTTCCACTCAAACATCATGCAATGTGACGTACATCTGACGTCATCTAACACATGTTTCCCAGCTGTAAGTGGAGGCTAATTTATTTTTCTTCCTCCCTTTTGTTTTTCATTATCATCCTAATAGCAATATGCCCGTCTTTGTATCTATCGTCGTAGAAGTATTCGATCTTGCTCTCCTTGCAGCATGATAATAAAGCAATCAGAGTGCAAAAATGAGATTCGTGACTACAAATCACTCGTGCGAAGAGATGCAAGAAAATTTCTCAGCAGCGAATTAGCGCTCTTTCATTGTTTGGTTTTATTATGCCAGATTACTGCGATAGGCGTTGTGATTAAGTGCTACGATTATGAAACATATTGCATCAAAGAATATCTAAGGATCCGTGGAGGAAAGGGAAATGGCAATCGCTCGTGCAACAGTGCGTAAAGGATGAACCACCTCTCACGAGAATGCTGTAACCATGGAAACAGAGAACATCTTAAGTTCAGAGGATTGGGTTGGGTTGTTTTACCTCTGAGCGGCACTTTTTTGCACACCATGGGGCTAAATGGCCAGGTCACATGGACCCCGAAGGTTCAGAGAAGGTTGGGGGAGGGGACCCACTGGAACAGCTGTTGGGAGACAGATGGTAGCCTACCGTCAAGGCCATCCAGCGTGTTCTTTAACGTGCACAGGGTATGGCTCTCCCGCACACGGGTCCACGGCATAACGTCCCATCCGACGGACGGCGGCCGTTCAGAGGATAGTGTACACTTGAGATGACTTCGGGCTCAAAATAGCACAGACGACTTCAGGCTCGGGATTATTTTGATTTCAAATATTTTTTGTAATTGTAAAAATAAAAATAATTTCATATTATTATAATTTTAACCTTTTGATTGGTCTTTAGTAATTAAAAATAAATATCACGCAGCTTTTGATTATTTTTTTTAGTATTCTCTGTCTTTAATAAATGAGTGACTCTTTGCGTTCATAATGATATTGTAAAGATCAAACCCAGATCCTCATGGTTGGGCCCTAAGTCATGGCGCCAACAAGACGGCGGATTATCTGGTAATTCGGAAGCCTTAATGGGCATCAGAACGGATTAATAGATTATCGTACCCCAGACAGATATAAGATGCGAGAGTTACAGTGGTACTTTTATTTCAGAAAATAAGATTCCCGGACAGATTTTGTTAGCTAGCACCACTCTGCCATCCAACGTGTTCTTTAACGTGTACAGGTTAAGGCTTTCCTGCCCACGGAGACACGGCTTAAAGTCCAATCCGACGAACGGCTTCTTTTCTAAAACTATCGGTATTTGCTTTCTCGTCAAGGGTCGACTGGTTTTGCGCCGTCTCTCTTTCGCGCCGATTCTTCTCGCACCGGTCTCGTTTCGCGCCGACTTTTAACTTTTACCATGGGGGAGGGGGGTTGGGTTGTTTTACCTCTGAGCGGCACTTTTTTTGCACACCATGGGCTAAATGGCCAGGTCACATGGACCCCGAAGGCTCAGAGAAGGTTGGGGGAGGGGACCCACTGGAACAGCTGTTGGGAGACAGATGATAGCCTCCCGTCAAGGTCATCCAGCGTGTTCTTTAACGTGCACAGGGTATGGCTCTCCCGCACACGGGGCCACGGCTTAACGTCCCATCCGACGGACGGCGGCCTTTTCAAGCCCATCGGTGTCCTCTACTGACCGTGGGCAGCGCGTGTGGAGATAAATCTCAACACTGACCCAGCTGGGACTCGAACCTGGGAACTACAGATTACGAGCCTGGCGTGCTACCGACTGAGCCCCCGTGGGAGGGGGGAGAAAATCGTTATATCTAGAGTCGGATCTAGGGGCTCAAGGGGACCATTCCCCTCCAAGCCCCTTTGAGAATGCTATTAAAGGTAAAGGAGGCAAAAAATTATTAAGCTTATGATTCCAAAAAATTTTCAAGAAAATAAAAAAAACATATATCTCTGAAACGTAGGTGGAAATGTTATACGAGAATGGAAATTCAGCCTCTTGCTCCCCCCCCCTCTACTATTTTTCCGACTACATTGTGTCACTTGTTATATACGAATATTTATGACTTTTCGCGAAAAGTGATTGTTCGTTTTGATGAGAACTGTGAAAAGGAAAAATCTGTCAAAATATTTAATTAAATCTTTCACTTATGTTATCCGTCCCGTGGCTGAGTGGAGAGCGAACTTGACTACTGATCTAAGGGACCTGGGTTCGAGCCCCTAGCCTGGTAAGGCATGGATGTCTTCAGTTCAGTTTTATTGTAATAATAAGGTTACAAACAACATATTTTTGTAATACTCTTATTAACCCAAGAGCATCTAAGCTCATGTAGGTTAATTTACAAATTATTTAAATACATAATTTTGGCAACACTGACACTCAACTTTACATAAAGAAAAAAATATATATATACAAAAACAACACAGAATTTATAAAAACGAATTAATTTTTTTTTTACTTTAACACTGAAAACAGGCTGTCAGCATTTGTAATGGTCATTAGATAATTAGCAGTGAAAGATCTGAAATGCATAAAATTAGTTTCATTTCGAATTATAATCGGTAAAGAATTAAAAATTTTAGGGGCCAAATAATCAAAGTGTTTGTGCATAATTTCTTTATTTGCAAGTGGTAACAGAAACCTTTTCCCATTATCTCGCATAGAATAATTTGTATAATGCAGCACTGCATTATTGTTTTTAAAGAAGTAATTTTATTTTCTATAAACAAATAAATGTCTCAGTGGAAATACACCTGAAATGGTATACTTACAAAAGATGGTAACAGTTTTATATTTATTTGGTAAAATTTGAAATATAAATTTATTTTGCATTGAGATTAATGATGAAATGTATGTTCCTCCCCAACTTGTAATGCCATACTGTATAGCAGACTGGACCCAAGATTTGTATAACATTATTAACATTTTATTACTAAGGATTTTTTTAATAATAAAATTTATATAACATCTTTCTAAGTGTGTTTGTAAGTTTTCCAATATGCATTTTCCAACTTAGGGAGCTATCAATATAAACGCCTAAGTATAGTAGACTTTGAACCTGTTCAATTTCTTCACAGCGACAAGCTGAGTAATTATTGCATAAAAGGGTATGAATTTTAATTTAATCAAATTTGGATTGTATGATTTCTTTTTTAGGTTAAATAGAATATACTTAGTCTTTTTCGTATTTAAATGTGATCCATTTAAATCCAACCATTTCATCACACATTTTAGATCAGTGTTCGTGTTATAAAGGAGATTTTCCAGAGAATCAGCACATAAAGTTAATGATGTATCATTTGCAAAAGTGTTAATATAGCTATTTATTTTTAATTTACATAGGTCATTTATGAATATCAGAAACAAGGTTGGTCCCAGGACTGAACCTTGTGGTACGCCACATGAAATATGTTTTGGGTTACTAAGTGTATTAAAAAGACTAACACATTGCATTCTGTGCTGTAAGTAGTCTTTAAACCAAGTTAATACAACACCACGAATGCCATGTATCTGTTGTTTTCCTGCTGAGATTCTGCCATCCTCACAGACCTTCTGCTATAGCATATAAACTGAGAGGCTCCCGTTAGACCTCTGTGGCAAGCAGCTGCTAGAGGGGGGGATTTTTTTTTCACTCATGTTCAAAAACATCTCGTAAGTTATTAATAATGTTTATACCCGTCTTCAAACAAAGACATTTCTTCTGAATGGCAGTATTTGCCCTTTCTGAAAGTTTGAAAATGCTGCTAATAATTTTCCATAAAATAAATGCTTGCTTTTTTCAGTTGTTTCAGGAATACATTTGCTTTTACCTGGCTCTTGCACTACATTAACACGCGCATGCTCATTACCTCAGTGCTGCCTGGGGCGGGGGTGGCTCAGTCGGTAGCGCGCCAGGCTCGTAATCTGTAGTTCCCAGGTTCGAGTCCCAGCTGGGTCAGTGTTGAGATTTATCTCCACACGCGCTGCCCACGGTCAGTAGAGGACACCGATGGGCTTGAAAAGGCCGCCGTCCGTCGGATGGGACGTTAAGCCGTGGCCCCGTGTGCGGGAGAGCCATACCCTGTGCACGTTAAAGAACACGCTAGATGGCCTTGACGGGAGGCTACCATCTGTCCCCCAACAGCTGTTCCAGTGGGTCCCCTCCCCCAACCTTCTCTGAGCCTTCGGGGTCCTTGTGACCTGGCCATTTAGCCCATGGTGTGCAAAAAAGTGCCGCTCAGAGGTAAAACAACCCAACCCTCAGTGCTGCCACAGCAGTGACCGACGTTTCTCTGTTCAGCGTTGCCAACCTCAACTGAAACAAAAATCGTAACTTGTAAAAATTATTGTCTTTCACAGCTCACTATCGCAAGCTTGGCGTTTTCGATTTTGTTTTGTGCGCTATAAGATGCAAAATATAATTTTTGTTTTGTATTATTATTTTTTAAATTACAATTTGTGTTTTGTAATTATTTATTTCGCCACGGGGGAGGCGAAAAGAAACTTTGCTCCCCAGCCCGCGGTGCCTAAATAAGCACGGGAGCATTTGACCCCTCCCCTCCTGGGAGTCGGAGGGCTCAAAGAAGCACAAGGCACTCGAACCTGGAAATTGTAGATTACCATGTACAGTCGCTCAAAAAAGTATCCGAACACTATGGTTGATTACAGAAGTCAGCAAAAAATATCTGGCAACGATTTTTTTAGAAATTAGTGATCTGGCAACCTTCGTGTCACGTGACACGAAGATTGCCAGATCACTAATTTCTAAAAAAAATCGTTGCCAGATATTTTTTTTTCTGAATTCTGTAATCAACCATAGTGTTCGGATACTTTTTTGAGCGACTGTAGGTGGTCATATTATTTTGATACTAGATCGTGTGGGCTCACTCACGGAAATATTTAGCGTGTGCAGTTACCGTTCACAGCAAACTGGAGCGTGTGTAGTAGCTGCACACGCTCCAGTTTGCTGTGAACGGTAACTGGAGCGTGTACAGTTGCTGTACACGCTCCAGATATTTTTCCTGAATTCTGTAATCACGTGACACGAAGGTTGCCAGATCACTAATTTCTAAAAAAATCGTTGCCAGATATTTCTTCTGACTTCTGTAATCAACCATAGTGTTCGGATACTTTTTTGAGCGACTGTACAAGAGGATCTGCTGAACAGCTGCTAGGTGAGAGATGGAAGCCTCCCGTCAAGGCATTCAGCTTGTTTCTGAGCGTGCACAGTTATGGCTTTGCTGCACTCGAGGCCATTTCTTAATTTTATTCTATAGACAGCGGCCTTTCCAAGCCAATAGATGCCCCCTTTCACACGTAGGAGAAAATGGGAGTTAGAGGAGGAAATCATCATCATCATCATCATCATCATCATCATCATCATCATCATCATCATCATCATCATCATCATCATCATCATCATCATCATCATCATCACCACCACCACCACCACCACCACCACCACCACCACCACCACCATCATCATCATCACCACCACCACCACCACCACCACCACCACCACCACCATCATCACCATCATCATCACCATCACCATCATCATCACCATCACCATCATCATCATCATCATCAAGCAGCCATGGGCTACGGAGGTCCAACCAGACCGCGCAGTTTAATTCTCCAAGCATATCTGTCCTGAGCTACATCTGCTGCATCCGGCCACTGTACACCAATTCTAACAAGGTCCTGTTTGACATTGTCTGCCCACCGCATCCTAGGTCTCCCCCTCCTTCTGAGGCCTCTAGGCACACTGTTCATAACCCTATTCGCCAATCTATAATTATCCATACGGGCAACATGGCCAAACCAGCGGAGTCTCTCTCTGCACAATATGCTGCTTAAAGGAGGTTGCAGACTCCTTTGCCTAACCTCATCATTAGTTACAAAGTTAAACCACCTAATACCCAAGATACTGCGTAAGCATCTAGAATCAAAAGCATCTAGTTTCCTGTTATCTTGCTTACACAGCGTCCAAGTTTCACTACCATAACTAACCCTAGAAAGAACCAAACTATTATACAGTCTAATTTTAGTCTTTAGGTGTATACGCCTATTTCTCCACAATCTCCATAGATTCTTAAAAGTCCCGGCAGCAATACCTATTCGTCTGTTAATCTCTTGCCGCACATCACCAGTATCAGTTACATAGCTCCCAAGGTAATTAAACTGTGACACCTGCTCAAGACTGCAACCATTCAGATTAACTGAATCACAACCTGCCTGACCAATTTTCATCACTTTAGTTTTCTCTCTGTTTATAACCAAATCTACTGTACTACCAGTCTCATCAACAGTTCGAATGAAAGAGTTCATCTCATCAACATCATTTGCCAAAAGGGCTAAATCATCAGCATAATCTAAATCAGAAATTTTCGTATCTCCAGCCCATTTAAGGCCAAAAGCTTTCCCTTGAAGTGAATTTCGCATAACCATAATCAACAACCAAACTAAAGAGAAAAGGAGACAAAATGCACCCTTGTCGAACACCAGAAGTAATGCTAAACCAATTGCTACAAGACTTACCAACCCTCACACATGACTCAGTGTTATTATAGAGAGCTTTCATTATGTTAACTAACTTGTCTGGTATACCATATGATCTCACAATCAACCACAAATTATGACGATCAACAGAGTCGAAAGCCTTTTTGAAATCAACAAAGCTAGCAACCAAAAGTTTCTGAAATTCTAAACATTTCTCAAGAATCTGCCTAAGTGAAAATATCTGATCTACACATCCCCTACCACTTCTGAATCCACACTGCTCATCACGCAATTGCCCGTCAACCAGATTCTTAATTCTATTAAGCACAATCATGGAAAGAACTTTACCTGGAACGGAGAGTAGGCTGATACCCCTATAGTTATCACAAGAACTGCGATCACCTTTTTTGAAAATAGGGATAATAATAGCTCTGGTAAAATCTTTAGGAACCATGCCTTTATCATAAAAGTTATTCAAAATTTCAGTCATCCAAATGGTAACTGAAACATTCCCAGCTCTAAGCATTTCCGTAGTAATTTCATCCACCCCTGGGGATTTATGAAGTTTAAGTTTAGAAATAGCCAAACTAACTTCAGATTGTGTTATAGGGCTAACATTAAAGCCAACAATGCATCTATCATCATTGCAAACAATGGGAGTAGAACTAACCACATTGTTTAGAACATCACTGAAATGCTCAGCCCACCTAGACATGACAGAATCCTCACCTTCTATAACCTTGCCTTGTTTATCCTTCAATCCCTGTATACCTGTTCGTTTTCTACCACACAAAACATTAACTATCTGGTACAGCTCTCTGCTGTTGTGCTGTCTAACTGCTTCCTCAGTTTTGTCAGCCAGGCCATCAAGCCAAAGATTCTTATCAGTAGCTAACTGATCCTTTACACGTTTATTAAGTTCTTTGTAATGCTTTCTATTAGGACTAGTAGGGTACTGATTAAGGACATTCCTGCAGTTCCTTCTTTCTGAAATAAGCTCAAGTGCCTTATCACTTAAATAATTCTGCCTCCTCTGCTCCTTTTTCCCTAAAAGAGTACTGTTAGTTTCCAAAAAAGCCTGTTTAAAATGATCCCATTCTTCCTCAACTTCAGTATTAAGCAAACCATGACTGTCATAATGACTAAGTAACCTATCATGGTAAGCTTTAACTATAACTGGGTCTTTCAGAGCTTCAGTATTAAAGGTAAATTTTTTAACCCTAGCACAACACTTTTTAAGTTTAAGTTTCAAGACACTTTTAACAAGGTAATGGTCAGATCCCATTTCAGCTCCCCTATATGCCCTGGTATTTCTAACAGAACTAGCCCATTTGCTGTTAATTAATATATAATCAATCATATTCTTATGCAGCCCATCAGGTGAAACCCATGTGTATTTATGTATGTCGCGGTGTTTGTAATATGTGTTAGTTATTCTGAAACCATTGAGTTTACTTACCTGTAGGAGACGTTGCCCATTGCCATTGCAGCTACCAATACCAAAAGGGCCTATTACTCCTCCCCAAAGGTCAGAGTCGGTACCAACTTTGGCATTGAAATCACCAAGAACAAGGGTAATATCTCCTTTCTTGACAGAATTCAAAAAATCCTGAAGTTGTCTGTAAAACCTATCCTTCTCATCCTCATCAGAATCCTCAGTGGGAGCATAACAGCAGATAACATTCAAGTCTTTAATGCTTGTCTGAAATTTTGCTGTAAGAAACCTTTCATTAATGCACTCATATCCTAGAAGAGCATCACTAGCATGTCTGCTGAGCAGCAGACACACGCCTTGGTGATGCTTTCCATCCTCCCTCCCTGTAAAGAGAAATTTAAAGTTATTTTTAAGTATCTCACCTTTACCTGTCCATCTGGTCTCTTGCAAGCCTAGAATATCTAGGTTATAGCGCTGGAATTCCTGCATGAGGACATCAAGAGAATAATCTCTATGTAATGTCCTCCTCACGTTCCACGTTCCTGCAGAGAGAAAATGATTAGTAGGATTTTTAAAGAAATTAGGTTTATTGAGATTGGTAGGGCCAACAATATCAAACAGCCCCCTGATCGCAGGCATGGGTCAAAGACCTGTTCCTCCTCCGCTAAAGGCTGAAGTAACCGATGCTGGTAGGAACTTCAGGCACCACCTTTTCAAGTGAACTTTTTCAAGAACCATATGGCCTGCCTGAGACACATTACTCCAGTTTAGGCTTGACGATGCCCAACTAGCTAAGTAAGGTTCAGGTACCTGCGATGGCCTCTGATTAGGATTATCCACCAGCTGATATAAGGTATCCCATGCCTCTGTTCACTTAGAGCTGGCAACCCAGAAGCAAACAGAAAACACAGCAGCAGACTCTCCCTCAACAGAGGCCCACCAGTGCAGCAAGTCCAGGATCCATAATCAAGCTCAAATCCATAAACAAGTCCAGTCTAGTAGGTATAAATGGTCAGCACCAGGACCCTGTGAAGTTGACCACTCCTCAGCAGGGTTGAAAAAAAAGAAAAAAGTGGCCATAGATGACCAGATCAGTAGGCCATACTGAACTGGCAGCCCTCCCCTTCCGTTCCCTTCCAAAAGAGAATATCTCTTTTGAAAGGTACTAACGGCCTGCACCACGAGAAGGCGGGGTCGGACATTAGGTGCTAGACCTGGCCGGTTCTGTGCATCATCACTGGGGATTGGTACACAGCTCTCCTTCCAGTTCACGCCTAGCTACCATTTACAAGCCGAGGAAATAAAGTAGGCACAAATTTTAGATTAAATGGTGACACCCAATGCTCCACTATAGTTGAGACTCGAACTTAGGGGTGCGGAAGGGTGTGTGTGTGTGTGTGGGGGGGGGGTGTTCTGTAATCTACAGTTCCCAGGTTCGAGTTTTAGCTGGGCCAGCGTTGAGATTTATCACCGCAAAACTCCCGGTCCTATCCTCGGTCAGTAGGGTACACCGATGGGATTGGAAAGGCAGCCATCCGTCGGATGGGACGTTAAGCTGTGGCGCCGTGTTCGAGAGAGCCATACCCTGTGCAAGTTAAAGAACACGTTTGGATAGACTTGACGGTAGGCTACCATCTATCTCCTAACAGCTCTCCAGTATTTCCCTTCCCCCAAACTTCTATGGACCATCGAGGTCCTTGTGACCTGGACATTTAGACCATGATGTGCAAAAAAGTGTCGCTCAGAGGTAAAACATCCCAACGTTAAAGAACACACTGGATGGTCTTGACGGGAGGCTACCATTTGTCTCCCAACAGCTGTTCCAGTAGGTCCCCTCTCCCAACCTTCTCTGAGCCTTCGGGGTCCAAGTGACCTGACCATTTAGTCCATGATGTGCAAAAAGTGTCGCTCAGAGGTAAAACCAACCCGACTCTTAAAAAACCCTAACCAATCACGAGGAATGCAACCGAAACTAAAACAACAAACAAGAGGAACAATTCAGCAATAAATCTTAAAGGCACACTAGATGACCTTGACGGGAGGCTACCATCTGTCTCCCAACAGCTGTTCCAGTGGGTCCCCTCCCCCAACCTTCTCTGAGCCTTCGGGGTCCATGTGACCTGGCCATTTAGCCCATGGTGGGCAAAAAAATGCTGCTCAGAGGTAAAACAACCCAACTTTTAAAAAAACCCAACCAATCACGAGTTGGGTTGGGTTGTTTTACCTCTGAGCGGCACTTTTTTGCCCACCATGGGCTAAATGGCCAGGTTGTTTGGGTTGTTTTACCTCTGAGCGGCACTTTTTTGCACACCATGGGCTAAATGGCCAGGTCACAAGGACCCCGAAGGTTCAGAGAAGGTTGGGGGAGGGGACCCACTGGAACAGCTGTTGGGAGACAGATGGTAGCCTCCCGTCAAGGCCATCCAGCGTGTTCTTTAACGTGCACAGGGTATGGCTCTCCCGCACACGGGGACACGGCTTAACGTCCCATCCGACGGACGGCGGCCTTTCCAAGCCCATCGGTGTCCCCTACTGACCGTGGGCAGGGTGGGGAATTTTTGCGGAGATAAATGGCCAGGTCACATGGACCCCGAAGGCTCAGAGAAGGTTAGGGGAGGGGACCCACTGGAACAGCTGTTGGGAGACAGATGGTAGCCTCCCGTCAAGGCCATTGAGCGTATTCTTTAACGTGCACAGGGTATGGCTCTCCCGCACACGGGGCCATGGCTTAACGTCCCATCCAACGGACGGCGACCTTTCCAAGCCCATCGGTGTCCCCTACTGACCGTGGGCAGGGCGGGGAATTTTGCGGAGATAAATCTCAACGCTGACCCAGCTGGGACTCGAACCTGGGAACTACGGATTACGAGCCTGGCGCGCTACCGACTGAGCCACCCCCGCCCCCTCCCAATCACGAGGAATGCAACCGAAACTAAAACAACAAACAAGTGGAACAATTCAGCAAATAATCTTAAAGAGCTGAATTATGCCAAAAGCTGAAAAAACAAAAACAGGTAATATAAAATCCGCCATCAAGAAACGAACAAATTTCCAGAAGCCAATTTTTCCCCTCCTTTCTTCGTTATGATTCTCTTCACTTCTTTTGTCTCCAGATTCTTCTCTCCTGCAAACTCGTGTCCCGACCGCGTAGATAAATCAGAAAAAGGGAAGAAAAAAACTCCCAGAAACTCGCAGAAGTCGCAACAGAATCGCAACAACCGGTTATTTGCAAATTCCGTCACCACCACCTCTCATTAACCGTTCTCGTGGGAAAACGCCTGGCCCCCTTTTAACTCCAAGATGCAATTCCTTCTCCTGTTTCTTTTGCTGCAGGTGAGAGAAGAAGTGTCTGCGAAAGAGAAGAAGTGTCGGCGTTCGCTTTTTCTTTTTCTTCTTTAGATCATCGATGGCGCGATTTCTTTTATATGCGTTTGTTTGTCTGGTCCTTCTATGGGAATCGCTAGTTTTGCTCAGAGATTCATCTGAGAAAAGAAAAATGTGCGGGTTGAGGTGGGTCAGGGAGGGGGAGGGGAAGGTGTTGAGGGTTGCTTTACCTCTGAGAGGCATTTTTGGGCTCAAACTGAGTTAAATGGTCAGGTCACAAGAGGGGCGGGGTGGGGTTGGCTCAGTCGGTAAGTCGGTAGCGCGTCAGGCTCGTAATCTGCAGTTCCCAGGTTCGAGCCCAGCTATGTCAGCGTTGAGAGTTTTCTCTGCAAAACTCCCCGCTTCACCCACGGTCAGTAGGGGATACCCTGCTTGGAAAAGCCGCCGCCCGTCGGATGGGACGTTAAGCCGTGGTCCCGTGTGCGAGAGAGCCATACCATGTGCACGTTAAAGAACACGTTGGATTGCCTTGACGGGAAGCTACCATCTGTCTCCCAATAGCTGTTCCAGTGGGTCTCCTCCCCTAAGGTCTGATCCTTCGGGGTCCTTGTGACTTAGCCATTTAGCCCAGTGTGCAAAAAAGTGCCGCTCAAAGGTAAAACAACCCAACCCAGGTCACAAGGACTCATAGAAGGTTTGGGAGATTGGATACATTGGAGAGCTGTTAAGAGACAGATGAAAGTCTTCCATCAAGATCATCCAGCACGTTCTTTTAGTTTGCACGGGATCTCTTTTTCTTCCTACGGGTCACGGCTTAATGTTCCATCCGACGGACGGCGATGGGCTGGATTTGCGAGGTCTTCGAACTCACAGATTTAATTTCATTGGTGCAAAAGATACCACACAGACTCACGAACCGTCCAATCGAAGCCCTTTGGGACGGCAGTCTTTCCAAGCCCATCGCCGTCCTCTACTGACCAAGGGCAGGATGTATATCTAGATTCAGAAATAGTTTATATAGAAAGATATAGATATATATATATATAATAGATAGAATATCGATATGAATCTGAATTCTCTCCCAGGTGTGACTCGAACCTGGGAACTGCAAAGGCTCAGAGAAGGTTAGGGGAAAGGGGTCGACTGGACAGCTGTTAGGAGACAGACGGAAGTCTTCCATTAAGGCCATCCAGCATGTTCGTTTAACTTGCACAGGGTCTCTCTCTTGCACACGGAGCCACGGTTTAACGTCCCATAAGATGAATTTCCGACCTTCCAAGTCATCAGTATCCCCTATCCTCACTGAGGTATTGAAGTGGAGTTTAGCCACCACCCGCCCCCCTCAGGTCACAAGTACCCCAGGAGTTGAGAGAATATTGGGGGAAGGAGACTCACTGGGCAGTTGTTAGGAGACAGATGGTCTCCGCCCGTTAGTCATATAGCGCGTTCTATAACGAGCACAGGGTACGATTCATTGCATACGGGGCACACTGAAACAACCCCTGAACCAGAGTGGGAAAGGGAGGGTGAGTGAGGTGACTGGATTGAACCAGAACTGACCGGAACGCCGTTCCAGGCATGTTTTGTACTTTTACAATCCAACATTCGCGAGAGTTACGTCCATAAATTCTCTCACGAATGTTGAGACCATAATTCATTTTGGAACGTCGGAGGGGGAGGGCGGGGATTAAGTTCATGGCCCGACAAAATCTAATAAAAAGTAAAAATAGTAAAAAATGTATTAAAATTCGCTGTTTGTATGCCACATTTTTTGTCATTACACATTTTTTGTGGAATTAAAACTATTTCTGAATCTAGAGTCATTTCGGTCGAGATTTTATTAATCTGATTTGAGAACAGAGGGGTGGTTAGTATTTATTTCCACCCCTGAAGGAAGATACATTTACAAAACTTGGGGATCTTTGCGTCTCATCCGTAACGAACAGAAAGAATAAAACACCGTTGAGAATTTCAACCAATAGCAACGGATTTGCGAGGTCTTCGAACTCACAGATTTAATTTCATTGGTGCAAAAGATACCACATAGACTCACGAACCGTCCAATCGCAGCCCTTCTTTCCTTACGAAAAGTTCCTCCTTCCTCTCGCGTCTGTCTTCGTTGTGATCTGCAGATGGAGATGTAATCCTCTTCCTCCTCCTCTTCTTCATCAAGTTAGTCATCCCGTATATCATTAGTCGACCCACGACACTGCAAAAACCTCTTCCGTGACTAACTGACAGCCTAATTCACTTCGCACAAGACACTGGCGTTAACAGAACTCCTTTGTAGAAATGTAGAACTGGGGCGAAGAATTCAAAACTCGAGAACCTAGCCGAAGTTATGAAACTTAAAGAAACTTCAGAGGCAAGAAAACTTTGACGTCCCCCCTCCTCCATACTCTCTTCAACTCTCTTCCCATCTTTTACCTCCTCCCTCCCCCACTTCAAAATAATAAAAAATGGCGGCTGAAGCGCATGGGAAAAAGTACATCAAGATAAGACGTTAATAACGAGAACGTCAACAACGTAACCAACACAAAAACACACGGAGAGAGAAAACTCCTACACTGCTTTGCAAAGTCCCCTCCGTCCGTCACGAATCCGAGCAAGATAAAAACCTACACCCTGAGTTAGGTTCTGATGACGTACGTGCTCGTTCGTGACGACGTGCTACCGAACGAGTTGCCTTCCTCCACCCCTGACGAAGGAGGCGAACATTGTAATAAGGAAACGTAGAACGTGGGCTCTTCCAACGTGACGGGGATCTTGCGTCAGGTAGGGCAGAGTCAGGATTAGATGATACCTGGCGATTACATTAGCTCTCATTATGAATCATATATTTCCAGTTTTTCCTTTTTTTCCCTTCATAGTTGTAGCGGGCGTTGGGATGATTTCTGCCGCTGCAAATGCACCGCCTAAAAGAGCAAGGGCACGCGGCCATATAGAAAGCATTTTTAACGTTTTAGAGCTTTAGCCGTCTTGGAACAAAACAATTACCAGCAAAGGAGGTTGCGGAGGAGCGCGTGCAGTGTGGAGTGCTGCAGAAACTCCAATTTACTGCGAGACTAACGATTTTGTTTCAAGACGGCGCAATATTTGTAAAAAAGTTCCAATGTTTAAAATCGCCGAAACCGTTTTCTTTGGGGCCGCACCCCTAACATCAGCAAGCGCGAGTCGTTGCCACGCAGGAAATGTGGGCACGGGAAGTTATTCGCAGGTTATGAGGGGGGGGGGGAGAAAATGCGAGCATTTTTGCTTGATTCGTGGTAAGAAGATAGTGGTTGTGATCTCCAACCTCACTCCCACTGGCGGGAGAAAGAGTCTGGGAACTTCAACAGAAGATTTTTGAAACACTTAAGGTTTGAAACACTCCACTGTTGACGGAAGTAAGAAACGGTAAAGTTGTTACATGATTATGATTTTTTTCTCTAACAAGTAAGGCAGCACTAAGCTGTTAAATTCCTCTGAACCCATCTCCTATAACATCCTACTTCAGATTCACAGAGAGTTCTTTCTGTAGGCGAGTAAATTGAGATGAAGAGACGTAATTATGGTCTAAATTGCAAAAGTGGAGAGAGGGAATTTTAATTTTTGCAGTTGAAACAGTTGTCATATAATATTCAGGGGCTGGGTTATTTTACCTCTGAGCGGCACGTTTTTAACACAAAGGGCTAAATTGCCAGGTCACATGCATTCCGAAGAATTGCTAAGGACATATACGAACCTAACTTCTCTGATCCCGAAGGCTGGGGAAGGCCTCCCGAACTTTTTACCCTTAAAACCTTCAGTTCCCTTAATTTTCCGCTAAGCAGCGTTATAAATTCAAACGTATAACACTATTTTTTAATGATAAGAGAGTGTTGTGTACACTTAGCCGCCACTTTATTAGATACAGTTCTATGTTATGTCCTTAATAACTCAGATACAGGAATCATTGACTTCTTAAATAAGCTTTTCATGTAAAAACTAGAACACATATCGCCTCTGGCGAATATGGGAATTTCGTTTTCAAAGAGAATGAAGTTTTTCGTTTACCCACTTTTTCACTCCTTAAAGGGTCGAGTGGTAAGCGTGCTTGGCTGCTGACCTGGGTTCGAGCCCCATGTAAGGCATGGATGTTTGTGTTGTTTTTCTGCTGAGGCCCTGCCATCCTCATAGACCTTCTACTATGGCGAATAAACTGATAGACTCCTGTCAGACCTCTGTGGCAAGCAGCTGCTTGAGGGGGTATTTATTTATTATTATGAAGTTTTAATTTAAGTTAATGGATGATGGGGGAAAAATGCAAATGGTAGTAATTTATTAGTAATTATAAGAAAAATAAATAAATCCCTCTGAAGCAGCTGCTTCCCACAGAGGTCTGGGTTTGGCTGTTTTAGCTCTGAGCGGCACTTTTTTGCACACCATGGGCTAAATGGCCAAGTCACAAGGACCGCGAAGTCTCAGAGAAGGTTGGCGGAGGGGACCCACTGGAACAGCTCTTGGGAGACAGATGGTAGCCTCCCGTCAAGGCCATCCAGCGTGTTCATTAACGTGCACAGGGTATGGCTCTCTCGCACACGGGACCACGGCTTAACGTCCATCCGGCGGACGAGGGTCTTTCCAAGCCCATCGGTGACCCCTATTGACCGTGGGTAGGTCGGGGAGTTTTGCGGAGATAAGTCTCAACGCTGACCGAGCTGGGACTCGAACCTGGGAACTGCAGATTACGAGCCTGGCGCGCTACCTACTGAGCCACCCCCGCCCTTGCCACAGAGGTCTGACAGAAGCCTGCCAGTTTAAAATCAGTAGAATGTCTATGAGGATGGCGGGACCTCAGCAGAAAAGCAACACGAACATTCGTTAAAAGTTTCGCCGTTTCAATATTCAGTGATCTTTAACGATATAAATTAAAGCTATAAGTACAGTGGACCTTCGTTATTGCGCTGCTCGCTATACCGCGCACTCGGTTATAGCTCGGGCGATGTTCGCGATAAGTTCAAACATGTTTATACAGGTCCGTGCGGCGTTAGTGAGTATTCGCATTTTATTGTTACTGCGTATTGAGTAATTGTGTATGTATTGAGTTCCTGCATGTATTTTGAATAGTGTTTAATTATTGTATGCATGATGAGTAAAAGAAAAGCTTACAGTGTGAAATTTATTGTGTCGCCACCGCGCCGCTCGGCATAACGCGGTTCACCTTATAACGCGGGTGTTGTTTTCCGCCCGACATGCGCGTTATATCGGGGGTCCACTGTATTTGAAAAATGTGAATCATAATATTTCATTAGTACCAATCCAAGTAAAAAGCAGTTTTCCAATTTTCTCTTAAAACAAAAGGATTGCTTTTTCCACCCATCCAGGGCGTAAATCATTGCTGCCAATGAAAATTCGTGACCATTCATACCACCACAAAAATTTCAAATTTCTAGCATAAATACATCATTTACAATATTGTTAAAATGTTTAGAATTTTCTAATTTTGTTTTTAATGTTAGAGGGCGCAATTATAGCTATTGAGATATTCGAAAAGTGCAAATTGTAATAGTTCATAAATACCAATCAAACCAAAAAAAAAGAATTTTTAATTTATCTTTAAAAACAAACAGCTATCTCTTTAAACACAAAAGTTACATTTTTACATCACGTGTCACGTGACACGAAGGTTGCCAGATCACTAATTTCTAAAAAAATCGTTGCCAGATATTTTTTCTGATTTTTGTAATCAACCGTAGTGTTCGGATACTTTTTTGAGCTACTGTACTTCATTATAGAATTCTCATCGTCAACCAGTATGATGCGCTATTCGAACGCCATTTTCTCCTTCGTATCGACGTATGCAGCCAACAAGGTGGTTTTATTAGTAGCTATTACTTGAAAGTTTCTTGCATAATTTCCTGAATATTAAAATCTTTGTATTCGTTTAAAGCACACACACAAACACACAAAAACATATAATAATTTAAAAACAAATTAAACTTCATTAATAGTAGCTTTCTAGGATTCTTCTCTGTCCTATGTGTTGTAAATCAAAAATAAAAAAATATAATACAATTGGCTTTACACAGCTCTTGTTGAAAAGTCTTACTTGTGATTGCATTGTTGCTAATAAAAATCCAATAATATTCTTACCAAATGTTAACTGAGGTGATAATATATGGATTACGTAAATCCCATGGCCGAGTGGTTAGCGCGCTTGGCTACTGATCTAAGGGACCTGGGTTCGAGAAATCCCATGGCCGAGTGGTTAGCGCGCTTGGCTACTGATCTACGGGACCTGGGTTCGAGCCCCGCGTAAGGCATGTCTGTACGTGTCGTTTTTCTGCTGAAGTCCTGCCATCCTCTCAGACCTTCTACTATGGCATATAAACTGACAGGCTCCTGTCAGACCTCTGTGGCAAGCAGCTGCTTGAGAGTTATTTATTTATTTTTATAAACTAATATAATTGTGTTTCGTTGCATATATTTTATTACGTAATAAGACGTTACTTACCAAACCAAAGGGAGTCTCCACAATATGCTTATAACTGTCACGTTTCCAACATTCAGCAAGTGATACTTTGCAATCAGTGATATGATCTAAGCATTGTTGTAGGCAGCTTCATAGTTGCCCAGACAACGCCTTTGCTCCCCAACTGTTGTAAGTGATGTGGCAAATGATTGACACAAGAATGGTAAATGATGTAAATTTCTGGGTACAATTATAGCTTGCCTGGTAATATCCCGCGCTTATTCGCACTTATAATTAAGGCGATGCAAGCAAGTTTCAAGTGTATTATTTCACTAATATCGTATCGAATGGAAATGCAACAGTCAAGGTATTTTAAAAACGAATTATTCATATAAATCATGATTTTTATTATTCGTTCTAATGCAGTGGTTAATATTTTAGTATATATTGCAGAAATATTCTTGGAGCCTGGCCCCTGATGACGAGACTTCTCTGCATGCTGCTATTTAGTACTTAAATTTGTAAGTACTTTTGGAAAGCGACCACTTGCATTTGCTTTCCTTGTAAAACGGAATGTAAGATGGTTGGGTTGTTTTACCTCTGAGCGGCACTTTTTTGCACACCATGGGCTAAATGGCCAGGTCACATGGACCCCGAAGGTCAGAGAAGGTTGGGGGAGGGGACCCACTGGAACAGCTGTTGGGAGACAGATGGTAGTCTCCCGTCAAGACCATCCAGCGTGTGACCATCCGCACACCATCCGCACACGGGGCCACGGCTTAACGTCCCATCCGACGGACGGCGGCCTTTCCAAGCCCATCGGTGTCCCCTACTGACCGTGGGCAGGGCGGGGAATTTTTCGGAGATAAATCTCAACGCTGACCCAGCTTGGACTGGAACCTGGGAACTACAGATTACGAGCCTGGCGCGCTACCGACTGAGCCACCCCCGCCCCTGAATGTAAGATGGTATCATTAGACAAAGAGTACAAGATTTCATGTTGAATTTTATGATTAACTAAAAAAAAATATTTCGTCAACTACTGCATTGTTTTTGATAACATTGCTAATAGTGGAACTGAAATTTTAATTGTACTTATCCTGAATTTTGTCGCTTCTGAAAAATGGCGCCCTGAGGCCGTCACCTTGCAGCCTCATCTATTGGACCGGCACAGTGAAAAAGCATTTCAGATAGTTGCAAAGTATGAGAAAACTTTCTTAGGAGTATAGCAAATGTGGAAAGAATTTTCATTCAAAGTAGTAAAAATGAACAATTTATAAGTTGTAATTGTAAGTAAAAAGAGCTTTGCTATGTACAGCTGAAAAATATTGCAAACTTTGTTAGATTATAAGAGAAGTGTAAAGGTGTAGAGGCAAAGTATGAAATTTTTTAATTATTATTATTATGTACTTGGAGGAATGGAAAACTTGGTATAATGGAAAGTATAGAAAAAGTTCTTTAATGTATAGTATCAAGAAGTGAAAATTTCTCAGGTGTAAAATATGGAAAGCCTTCCTAAAATGTATTGGTATAATTAACGAAATCTTTCACTGATGTAATGACAATAAGAAACATTTATTATGGCAATAGGAAAAATTTTATTAGGTGTGGTGCCAATATATGAAAAGCTTTCTTTGGCAGAGTGACAAAATACAGAAATTTTTATTCTATGTAATGTTAATGCATGCAAAATACGTAAAGCTTTCTTGGTACAGGAAAAAGGATATATATACGTAGTTTTTTTTTCCTTTATAGCAGAAAGACTAAAAAGTTTCGCTGTCCAGTGGGAGGCTTTTCGGGTTGGGTTGGGTTGTTTTACCTCTGAGCGGCACTTTTTTTGCACACCATGGGCTAAATGGCCAGGTCACATGGACCCCGAAGGCTCAGAGAAGGTTGGGGGAGGGGACCCACTGGAACAGCTGTTGGGAGACAGATGGTAGCCTCCCGTCAAGGCCATCCAGTGTGTTCTTTAACGTGCACAGGGTATGGCTCTCCCGCACACGGGGCCACGGCTTAACGTCCCATCCGACGGACGGCGGTCTTTCCAAGCCCATCGGTGTCCCCTACTGACCGTGGGCAGGGCGGGGAATATTGCGGAGATAAATCTCAACGCTGACCCAGCTGGGACTCGAACCTGGGAACTACAGATTACGAGCCTGGCGCGCTACCGACTGAGCCACCCCCGCCCCGAGGCTTTTCGGAGTATAATGACAATTCTGTTTCTTGAAGTGGCAAAATTATGGAAAAGGTTATTTTACTTCTGAGCGGCACTTTTTTGCACACCATGGGCTAAATGGCCAGGTCACATGGACCCCGAAGGCTCAGAGAAGGTTGGGGGAGGGGACCCACTGGAACAGCTGTTGGGAGACAGATGGTAGCCTACCGTCAAGGCCATCCAGCGTGTTCTTTAACGTGCACAGGGTATGGCTCTCCCCCACACGGTGCCACAGCTTAACGTCCCATCGGACGGACTGCGGCCTTTCCAAGCCCATCGGTGTCCGAATTTTGCGGAGATAAATCTCAACGCTGACCCAGCTAGGACTCGAACCTGGGAACTACAGATTACGAGCCTGGCGCGCTACCGACTGAGCCACCCCCGCCCCACTATGGAAAGTGTTTATGGTGAGAATATATCTTTGTATCGTACGAGTTCCTTAATATACACTTGTGCTCAAATTTAAAGGATACTCGACAATATATAGCTGCCGATAGATGTAAAGAATGCACTGAAAATGGGTGAACATGGGAAATACCCTATGCTGAAAACTTCCCACATTTACAGTTGCAGCACGTAAGCTGGAATATGTAAATTAGAAAGACATTAAAAAGACGCGCGACTCTACTCGCAGCTTGTAACTGTTGTAGGCAACTCTTTAACTTCAGGGGGGCGGGGGGCTCAGTCGGTAGCGCGCCAGGCTCGTAATCTGTAGTTCCCAGGTTCGAGTCCCAGCTGGGTCAGCGTTGAGATTTATCTCCGCAAAATTCACCGCCCTGCCCTCGGTCAGTAGGGGACACCGATGGGCCTGGAAAGGCCGCCGTCCGTCGGATGGGATGTTAAGCCGTGTCCCCGTGTGTGGGAGAGCCATACCCTGTGCACGTTAAAGAACACGCTGGATGGCCTTGACGGGAGGCTACCATCTGTCTCCCAACAGCTGTTCCAGTGGGTCCCCTCCCCCAACCTTCTCTGAGCCTTCGGGGTCCATGTGACCTGGCCATTTAGCCCATGGTGTGCAAAAAAGTGCCGCTCAGAGGTAAAACAACCCAACCCAACTTTAACTTCAGTGGCACGTCGAGCTGATAATGTCCCGAAGACATAGTATGAATGATTTCCGTGGTGGAGAGAAATTGGATGGATGGAAGCATGCCAGTCCCAGACGGAAGTTTCCAGAGCATTAAATGTTCCACAAAATGTCTTGTCAAAACTCTGGAGACAGTTTCAACAGACAGATGTTCGTGGCAGACCAAGACAAAACCGTCTCAGAGCCACAACTGCTGCAGACGATCGCTATATGAGTTTTACTGCCAGACGGAACACAGTGATGACTGCTAGGCAACTATCTTTGGAGCTTGCAGCAGCTATAGGAATGAGTGTTTCAAGGCATCTGATTATATGCTTTGTGAGCAATGTGTTTATGCCAGGAGACCTGTTATTTGTGTCCCTCTAACTCCCGCTGTCCAGCGAGCTCGTTTAACGAGAAGTCGCCAACATCGCACTTGGAGTCCAGAACAGTGGGCGCATATTATTTTCACAGATGAATCGCGATTAAGCTTAAGTACTGATTCGCGACATATTCGCGTCTGGAGAGAACCAGGGACCCGCAACAGTCCCTCGAAGGGGCGGGGGTGGCTCAGTCGGTAGCGCGCCAGGCTCGTAATCTGTAGTTCCCAGGTTCGAGTCCCAGCTGGGTCAGCGTTGAGATTTATCTCCGCAAAATTTCCCCGCCCTGCACACCGTCAGTAGGGGACACCGATGGGCTTGGAAAGGCCGCCGTCCGTTGGATGGAACGTTAAGCCGTGGTCCCGTGTGCGGGAGAGCCATACCCTGTGCACGATAAAGAACACGCTGGATGGCCTTGACGGGAGGCAACCATCTGTCTCCCAACAGTTGTTCCAGTGGGTCCCCTCCCCCAACTTTCTCTGAGCCTTCGGGATCCTTGTGGCCTGGCCATTTAGCCCATGGTGTGCAAAAAAGTGCCGCTCGGAGGTAAAACAATCCAATCCAGTCCAGTCCCTCGAACATCAGAGATAGGGATTACTCTAGTTGGCGTGGCGTGATAGTTTGGGCAGAAATCATGACGAACGGGGGAACCCTGCCGTACAGAGACGAGTTCCTGAACCCATATGTCAGGCCATTCCAGAGTGCAGTCGGTCCATATTTTATTCTTATGGACGATAACGCACGCCCTCATCGAGTTTATGTGGTCGACGATTTTCTCGAAGAGGAAGATATTCGCCGAGTTGCCAACCAGATTTCCTGACCTCAATCCCATTGAGCATGTATACTCCACTAATTCAGAACAGCACTTGTCGAAGAGTGGTCATTAATTCCTCAAGACCTCATCAATACCCACATAAATAGTATGAGTCGTCGTTGTTATGCTGCATGGCTGTCAGGGGTGATCATACTCCGTATTAATATACCTCATGTCTTATGTAACAGACTTGAAGTATTGTTCCATGGAGTGCTCTATGTCAATTGCACGATTAAGATCTTAACGCATGCACATTATACGATTATGAATTTCTTGTGCTTGATTTACATTTGTAATGTAATAATAAACCTCTTTACCAAATTTCATTGCATTCCCTTAAGAATACTTTGAGTTACATAGGAATTTATTCATTATCCTTTAATTTGGAGCACCAGTGGAGGCTACTGATCTAAGGGACCTGGGTTCGAGCCCCGGGGAAGGCATGGATGTATGTGTCGTTTTTCTGCTGAGGTCCTGCCATCCTCACAGACCTTCTACTCTGGCATATAAACTGACAGTCTACTGTCAGACCTCTGTGGCAAGCAGCTGCTTGAGGGGGTATTTATTTTTTTATTTATTACATTGCATTGAGTAAATACTATGTTTTTAGAATGAAATTATAACCAAAAAATATTTTTTATTTTTACTTATTTTTTTTTAATTTCAAGGAATGTTGAAATTTAAATTATTCCGAACCAGAGCCGGACGAGTTATAGCTGCCAAAGACAGACAGACATACACAGACACCTCCTTTTATTATTATAGATTATTAGGTTTTAATAAAGAAAGCCCCCCCCCCCCTTTTCTCTCCCCTCAGTCCCCAATTCGTCTCTGATGTAGAGAGAAAATCTATTTCTATTTCTCGAGATTGTAGTGTTTACTCCAGTGTCTGTTCACTGCAGTGTAAGATTATGAAAATGTTTTACCCTACTTACTATGCGAGAATAAAAATTTTTAATGTGCTGACAAAGTACGGAAAACGAAGCTTGCTTTGGTGGAGGTAACTTTTTCCCAAGAATTAAATTGACCAAAGACTGGATCATTATGCAAATCATCTCTTACATCCCTTAATAACGTTTAGTTGCTTTGAAAATGAAAATCACGCATGTACCGCTATCCAAACACTAAAAACAAAGCTTAACATCGTAATTCAATGGCCATAATAACCCTTCATCCCACTGTGACCTAAATAAAAGCATTAATGCACCCAAAAAGCAGAGCCACGTTTGTAATCCAAACTCGGTTCCAATCCGCTTTCCCAACTCTTCTCTCTATAGTTACACCATTTCTCACAGGCCTTTCTCTTTGAATTCCGCTCCGTGGTCTTGTCCGACTTACAACGTAGCATAGAACTAAAAAATGCGTTGGTTTTTTTTTAAATTCTCTCCCGCGTGGGCATGATACTTCGCGAGGGGACGAAACCGACCTTGTCAGCCACTTCCACCCATTTCATTGTCCGACGCTGCGAAAAAAAAAGTAACAACGTCTTTGTAATGGGGCCTCTCACTATCAGCACCTACATCAGATCATCACGACGCCCGAGCTCACGAGGCTACCGTATTCCTAAGGTCAGTAGCCTTTCTTCTCTCTGATGTCCGAAGCTCTTGTTTTGTTGCTTGGCGTAACTCTGCCGCATCTTGTGGGCGGTGTGAGAGATGTTGGTAGCTCGCTCGCTCGCTACCACCAGGCAGCATCAACCTCTGAAGCACTCTAGTAGCAGATCTTGGTTTCACTTCCTGTTCACGGCGTAGTCTCTCTCACGAGCTTGTTGCCTCGGGCAAGCTCTCGAAAGCACCCTCAAGTTTCCTGTGGCTGATTTAGCCTCGCAGCCGGAGTTCGTCTTTCATCGACACCCCGCTGGCGACACCTAGTGGCCGCCCACTGCACTGCCTTCCGGCAAGAGAGCCAGTTTCTCTTCCAGTTACATCTTTTCCCCCAGGCTCTGCTGGAAGCCTTTCCAATGACTGCTACTGACGATTCTTGTGCTGAACTTTTTTTTGAACCTCTCTTTTCTTGCTGTACGGCTAATTAAAGGCGTTTCGAGAGACATAACAAAGGGATACATAAACACAGACGTGACACTGCCAACTCTTGGTACAAAAATGTAGTTTGCATGCACAATGTAGTACTTTGTAATAGAGAAAAAAATGTTAACGTCCTCACAGCTATGGAAATGCAAAAGAAAACTAATCAGTGGGTTAAAGTCCGTTCCCGGAGACCTATTTATAGGAAAGAGGAAGAAAATGATGTGCTGGGACAACCAAAACAAGCAGTCAAATGTTTTTGTTTGTTATTTAGGATTTTAAAGCTCTTAGCATTGATAATCTTTTTTTTTCCAAATATGTAGAATGCAACAGAGCATTAAAGTAGTTGTATTGTTCTCTAACATTTATTTAATAGTTGAGGTTTCTAAATTAAACTCTGGAACGACACTGAAGGATTTTGAATGAGGATTGTTTTACCTCTGAGTGGTGGGGCGGGTGTGGCTCAGTCGATAGCGTGCCAGGCTCGTAATCTGAAGTTTCCAGGGTGGAGTCTTAGCTGGGCGTTGAGATTTATCTCCGCACAACTTCCCGCTCTCTGCAGGTTAGTAGGGAACACCGATAGGGTTTGGAAAGACCGCCGTCCGTCGGATGGGACGTTAAGCCGTGGCTCCGTGTGCGGGAGAGCCATACCCTGTGCACTTAAGGAACACGCAGGAAGGCCTTAACAGGAGGCTACCATCTGTCTCCTAGCACTTATCCAGTAGGTCCCCTCCTCTCAACATTCTCTGAGCCCTCGGGGTTCTTGTGACCTGGCTATTTAGCCCATTGTGTGCAAAAACGTGTCGCTCAGAGGTAAAACAACTCGACCTCTGGGCGGCATTTTTTTTTTGTGCACAATTGGGCTAAATAGACGATGGAAGCTTTCCGGAAAGTAACGTGCACAGGGTACAATTCTCTTGAACACGGCTTAACATCGCATCCGACGGACGGTGGCCTTTCCAAGGCTATCGATGACGTTTTTATCACCGAAGGCAGGGATTTAGCAGAGATAAATTTCAACGCTGTAACAGTTGGGACTCGAACTTGGGAACTGCAGATTATGAGCCTGGCGCTCTACGACTTAGTCGTAGATTTAGGCTACGCGAATACGTTTCAGAAAATCGCATATTTATAAATAATTAATAGGTAATAAATTCCTTATGGAATTTTATCACTTTGCCTAAATTGTTATTTAAATGAACAAGTTCTGAAAATATAGGAATTTTGCGGTAGTCTTTAATTGAAATTTAATTTGGAAATTAAAACATTGCCAATATTAGTTCTTCAGCCAATTGCCCACATCTGGGATCCGAATACATTTTGCTTGCGAAGTAATTTTCTGTGGCCCATAAGCAATACGTTCTACCATAATCATGGTAACGAACTGTGCTGCTTACTAGCTTGACCGTACTGCGATGGTGTCATCCGGGTATGGAGAATACGATCGCGTTCAGCCGAAGCTACAGTTCGTGTTTTAATGTGAGCGTCTTCATGTCCTAATTTATTTATTTTTTTTATTTATTATTGTTGTTATTTTTATTGTTGTAAATACGTATATATATCTGTATTAAGTGTATTTTTGGAAGTGTAGAGATGGGGATCTGACTCACGAGTTGTTTTCGGGTCTGAGCTGGCTGACTGCACATGCTTCGATGTCGAAAATCACTACCAACCAATCATGTCGAAATCACTTTTATGAATCACTTTTATGAACCAATCGTGTAGAAATCACTTTTATGAACCAATCGTGTAGAAATCACTTTTATGACTAGCCTCTGGTGCGAGTGCCAGCTCTGGAGACAAGAACAGCAAGAATGAACAACAGTCTGTGCGTCGCTATCAAATTGGAAGGACGTAATGCTCTGCCGCTAGACTTTGGGGGTTCCCCCCCTCCTGCAAGGTCGATAGGCATTACATTGCATCCACTTTTAAAATCACTGAAATGCAACTTTCTTTTTATAGTCTGCGAAATTTCAGTTTTTAAATTTCCAAATATTTGAACACGCGTCAAGGGACGCTGCTCTTGCTCAAAAACAAAACCCTTAAGGAGAGGGTTCGGTTCTGTGTGAACCAGGGTTCAGTTCTGTGTGAACCAAGATACAGTTCTGTGTGAACCAGGGTTCAGTTCTGTGTGAACCAAGATACGGTTCTGTGTGAACCAGAGTTCAGTTCTGTGTGAACCAAGATACGGTTCTGTGTGAACCAAGATACGGTTCTGTGTGAACCAAGATACGGTTCTGTGTGAACCAGGGTTCAGTTCTGTGTGAACCAAGATATGGTTCTGTGTGAACCAAGATAAGGTTCTGTGTGAACCAGGGTTCAGTTCTGTGTGAACCAAGATACGGTTCTGTGTGAACCAAGATACAGTTCTGTGTGAACCAGGGTTCAGTTCTGTGTGAACCAAGATACGGTTCTGTGTGAACCAGGGTTCAGTTCTATGTGAACCAGGTTGTAGGCAAGGATTGAATATCCTTTCGCCGAGTTTGAGGTCTGTAAAGAGAATCTGTGAAGCGCAGTTTTCCACCTCATTGTATAAAGGTTTGCATTAGCAAAGCAGCAAAGACCCAAAGAATCGAGCGCATCCCCAGCACGTAATTGTATATAAATGTGAATAAACTGTTTCGTCCATATACTACTCTCGTGCTTGAATTGTTGGACACCTTTCTACACATCACTTGGCGCAGCAAGTCTGAGGCGTATGTCGGTACGGGTGTAACAACCCGCGAACCTATGATTTCACCTAAGTAAGGATGAAGATAATTAAGGGACTAGTTAATCTCCACTGCTAAAGAACGAGATTTATGTCGCTAGCCCAACACGACATTTGGCGCAGTTCAGTCCGCATACGTAATTACACGTGATGTGACGAAGGAAAAATCTGCATCCCCACCACCACAGCGTCAGCAGGATTTTTCCAGAGGGGGGCGGGGGGAGGGGCAGAAAGCGATATCAGTGTTTTTTCTAAAATTATTTAGGGTTAGCTTTTCATTACTGAGCGCAATTGCAAGTAGAGCATTCATGCATCATACCATACATAATAATACCAGCTGGGCCAGAGTTGAGATTTATCTCCTCAAAATTTTTACCTTTGTCCTCGGTCAATAATCATGGCCTTCGTGTGCAGGAGAGTCATACCCTGGGCACATTAATATCCTATCAGCTTCCAGTGGATCTCATTCTCTCAACTTTCTCTGAACCCTTGGGGTCCTTGTGACCTGGCATTTAGCCCTTTGTATGCAAAAAAAGTGCCGCTCAGAGGTTGGGTTGGGTTGGGTTGTTTTACCTCTGAGCGGCACTTTTTTGCACACCATGAGCTAAATGGCCAGGTCACAAGGACCCCGAAGGCTCAGAGAAGGTTGGGGGAGGGGACCCACTGGAATAGCTGTTGGGAGACAGATGGTAGCCTCCCGTCAAGGCCATCCAGCATGTTCTTTAACGTGCACAGGGTATGGCTCTCCCGCACACGGGGCCACGGCTTAACGTCCCATCCGACGGATGGCGGCCTTTCCAAGCCCATCAGTGTCCCCTACTGACCGTGGGCAGGGCGGGGAATTTTGCGGAGATAAATCTCAACGCTGACCCAGCTGGGACTCGAACCTGACAACTACAGATTACGAGCCTGGCCCGCTCAGAGGTAAAACAACCGAATCCAACTCATACATAATACAACAAAGAGTGTTTCGAATAATTTTTCTCAGCTAATCGCCGCTCTGCCTTCGGTAAGAAAGGGGATGCCGATGGGCTTAGTCTGTCTGTCAAATGGGACGGAAAGCCGTGGCTCTGTGCGCAGAAGAGCCATATTGTATACGTTAAACAACCTAAATTTGAATTACCTTGACTAGAGACTTCCATCTTTTTCCTACCAGTTCTCCAGTGGAATCCTTTTTTCTACTCAGCTTTGAGCTGGCCATTTTAGCCAATTGTGTACAGAAAAGTGCCTCTCAGAGGTAAAACAACCCAAATCTCTTGGGCTCTTGTGACCTGTTCATTTAGCCCATTTTGTCCAAAAAGTGCTTCTCAGAGGTAAATAAATAAATACCCCCTCAAGCAGTTGCTTGCCACAGAGGTCTGACAGGAGTCTGTCAGTTTATATGCATAGTAGAAGGTCTGTGAGGCTGGCGGGACCTCAGCAGAAAAACGACCCGAACATGCATACCTTATCTGGAGCTCGAACCCAGATCCCTTTGATCATAGTCAAGCGCGCTAACCACTCGGCCACGGAACGGAATAACTCAAATCCCTTGGGTTCTTGTGACCTGGCCATTTAGTTCACTGTGTCCAGAAAAGTGCTTCTCAGAGGTAAAACAATCTAACCAGCAACGAAGTGTTGTGAGGCCACCCCGTTGTTGTCAATGGACTTTTAAGATGGCAGAAAGTTTCATCATCATCATCATCATCATCCTCAAGCAGCCATGGGCTACGGAGGTCCAACCAGACCACGCAGTTTAATTCTCCAAGCATATCTGTCCTGAGCTACATCTGCTGCATCCGACCACTGCACACCAATTCTAACAAGGTCCTGTTTGACATTGTCTGCCCACCGCATCCTAGGCCTCCCCCTCCTTCTGAGGCCTCTAGGCACACTGTTCATAACCCTATTCGCCAATCTATAATTATCCATACGGGCAACATGGCCAAACCAGCGGAGTCTCTCTGCACAATATGCTGCTTAAAGGAGGTTGCAGACTCCTTTGCCTAACCTCATCATTAGTTACAAAGTTAAACCACCTAATACCAAGATACTGCCTAAGCATCTAGAATCAAAAGCATCTAGTTTCCTGTTATCTTGTTTACACAGCGTCCAAGTTTCACTACCATAACTAACCCTAGAAAGAACCAAACTATTATACAGTCTAATTTTAGTCTTTAGGTGTATACGCCTATTTCTCCACAATCTTTTAAGAATCTATGGAGATTGTGGAGAAATAGGTGTATACGCCTATTTCTCCACAATCTCCATAGATTCTTAAAAGTCCCGGCAGCAATACCTATTCGTCTGTTAATCTCATGCCGCACATCACCAGTATCAGTTACATAGCTCCCAAGATAATTAAACTGTGACACCTGCTCAAGACTGCAACCATTCAGATTAAGTGAATCACAACCTGCCTGACCAATTTTCATCACTTTAGTTTTCTCTGTTTATAACCAAACCTACTCTACTACCAGTCTCATCAACAGCTCGAATGAAAGAGTTCATCTCATCAACATCATTTGCCAAAAGGGCTAAATCATCAGCATAATCTAAATCAGAAATTTTCCTATCTCCAGCCCATTTAAGGCCAAAATCTTTCCCTCGAAGTGAATTTCGCATAACATAATCAACAACCAAACTAAAGAGAAAAGGAGACAAAATGCACCCTTGTCGAACACCAGACGTAATGCTAAACCAATTGCTACAAGACTTACCAACTCTCACACATGACTCAGTGTTATTATAGAGAGCTTTCATTATGTTAACTAACTTGTCTGGTATACCATATGATTTCACAATCAACCACAAATTATGACGATCAACAGAGTCAAAAGCCTTTTTGAAATCAACAAAGCTAGCAACCAAAGGTTTCTGAAACTCGAAACATTTCTCAAGAATCTGCCTAAGTGAAAATATCTGATCTACACATCCCCTACCACTTCTGAATCCACATTGCTCATCACGCAATTGCCTGTCAACCAGATTCTTAATTCTATTAAGCACAATCATGGAAAGAACTTTACCTGGAACGGAGAGTAGGCTGATACCCCTATAGTTATCACAAGAACTGCGATCACCTTTTTTGAAAATAGGGATAATAATAGCTCTGGTAAAATCTTTAGGAACCATGCCTTTATCATAAAAGTTATTAAAATTTCAGTCATCCAAGTGGTAACCAAAACATTCCCAGCTCTGAGCATTTCTGTAGTAATTTCATCCACCCCTGGCCATTTAGCCCATGGTGTGCAAAAAAGTGCCGCTCAGAGGTAAAACAACCCAACCCTGTCTCTCTTTATTGTTTCCTCATGGTATCCCCGTATTTCAAGATTTCTTTTGTCCTGCTGAATTTATCGAAATGGACACTCCTGCTAATTCTCTTAAGGACCACACCTGTCTCACTTCAGGGTGCTTGTGTGCAAAGACACCGTTTAAAACGATCCATCTGAAGGCCAGAACTGCTGGGAACTTCAAAGAGTCATTACTACTAGGGTTATATACAGACGACTGGACACAGTTCCCTGTAAGTATCCCGGAGAAGCTATTTACAAAGCTAAATGGAGTGAGGCGAATTGGGTGGGTTTAAATGGTTTAAAGCACTGACGTCCAACTTGCTCGGGGTTGCGGAGTGGAGGTGGGGAGGCAACTTCTCTTGTCCAAACCTTTATCAGCGTCCTCTCATCCTTCCCATATACTCGTTGAAACTAGTGGGTCACAGCTGGGAGAAAATTTCATAGAGTGTTTTATTTGGTTACCAGAGGAGCGGGGGTGGCTCGGTCGGTAGCGCGCCAGGCTCGTAATCTGTAGTTCCCGGTTCGAGTCCCAGCTAGATCAACGTTGAGATTTATCTCCGCAAAATTCACGGTCAGTAGGGGTCACTGATGGGCTTGGAAAGGCCGCCGTCCGTCGGATGGGATGTTAACCCGTGTGCGGGAGAGCCATACCCTGTGCACGTTAAAGAACACGCTGGATGGCCTTGACAGGACGCTACTATCTGCCTCCCAACAGTTGTTCCAGTGGGTCCCCTCCCCCAACCTTCTCTGAGCCTTCGGGGTCCTTGTGACCTGGCTATTTAGCCCATGATGTGCAAAAAAAGTGCCGCTCAGAGGTAAAACAACCCTGGTTACAAGGTACAGTCGCTCAAAAAAGTATCCGAACACTACGGTTGATTACAGAATTCAGAAAAAATATCTGGCAACGATTTTTTTTTTCAGAAATTAGTGATCTAGCAACCTTCGTGTCAAGTGATTACAGAATTCAGGAAAAATATCTGGAGCGTGTACAGCAACTGTACACGCTCCAGATATTTTTCTTGAATTCTGTAATCACGTGACACGAAGGTTGCCAGATCACTAATTTCTAAAAAAAAAATCGTTGCCAGATATTTTTTCTGAATTCTGTAATCAACCGTAGTGTTCGGATACTTTTTTGAGCGACTGTACCCGCGAGCTACCACTGGTCTAGAGCAGGGGTAGCCAATCCTAACTTACGAGAAAAAAATATATTCATAAAGAACAGCAAGAAAAATTATCTTAAAACTTAAAACCTGAAACGTACATTTGTAATTAATAATGGATTGGCAAAAAATTACTTTTAAGGAATTAAGAAAATATATTGATTTAAAAACAAAATGTATAATGCGAGTACTATGAATTGACAAAAATGTTTAGTTATGAACCAAAAAATGTTTTGTCGCAAAAAAAATGGAATAAGCCTGATTCAGTGTATTGATGATTTGTTTTTAATAGACTCGAGTTTTTTTTTCGGTGAGTGACGCACACAAGCAAAGCAAACCGGGGGAAATAATTAGTTTAATTTAGAAAATTAGCAGTAGTTATTTAAACTTTTTTTATTAATAAAAATGTATAACGCTCATGATAAATACTTCTATGTTCTAAAATTAACTAAAACTGATTCATTGTTTAAAGTTCTAAAATTACATTTATTTCATTATAAGAATTATTAATTGTGTTTTAAAAACACAAATTACCGTGTTTGCTACTGATCAGAAGGACCCGGGTTCGAGTCCCAGGTAAGGCATGGATGTTTGTGTTCTGTTTCTGCTGAGGTGATGCTGATGTTAAATGTTTCAACTTTCATAAATCTTTACAACCGAGATTTAGAGAGAACCGAGTGAAAATTTCCGTTTATTTCCAGTGACCTTTTTCCCTAAAAAAAGCTTGTTTTCAAAGTTCTGGAAGGGAGCTTTGAATGTGACTTCCAACTTTTCTAGAGAAGCAACGATGGAACTGCGATTTTTTTTTGTTATTTCTAAATGTGTCCAAAAGGTTGTTAGACGCCTTCTCATGAAACTACAAATGCAAAGATAAATTAAAAGAAGAAAAAAATTAAAATAAAAAAATAAATACCCCCTCAAGCAGCTGCTTGCCACAGAGGTCTGACAGGAGCCTGTCAGTTTATATGCCATAGTAGAAGATCTGAGAGGATGGCAGGACCTCAGCAGAAAAACGACACATACATCCATGCCTTACCTGGGGTTCGAACCCAGGTCCCTTAGGTCAGTAGGAGTGAAAAAAAAACGAGATACCTCCCTCAAATTCATTGAACTATCTTTTGATCTAGAAATGGGATTGCAGAAAAGAAATTAATAATAACTGTAGTAGCTCAGAAAGATATTTGCCCTCATAGTAAAAAGCAACCTAAAATGCGGTGACTATTATTGTAAAAAGGACTGTGCTCGTCATTTTCCGTACTGCTTGATTTCGGCAGTCAACGCAGTAGAAGAAAAAATTATCAAAATTGAAGAAGAGGAGATCATCCAAACTGAAGAAAAGATAATCCAAACTTATGAAGCGATCATCCACACCGAAGAAGAGGATATCACCAAACAGAGAGAAGGAGATAATTCAAACAAAAAACGAGGACGTTTAAACAGAAGGAGAGAACATCAAATCAAATTGAAGAGAAATCATCAAAAACGAAGAAGAGGTGATAATCAATATTGGAGAAGAGGATGTCATTCAAACAGAAGCAGATCGGAAGATTCAAACTTAATAAGAGACCATCCAAATATAAGATGAGAACATCAAGCCGAAGAAGAGGAGATCATCCAAATTGAAGATGAGGAAAATATCCAAGCCGAAGAAAAATTTTCCAAATTAAAGAAGAAATTATCCAAAGCAAAAAAGAAATTATCCAAACTGAAGACCAGGAGAACATCCAAACTGAAGACGAGGAGAACATCCAAACCGAAAAAGAATTGAACATCTAAATGGAAGAACTGGTGAACACCCAAATGAAAGAAAATCCAAACCAAAGAGGAGGAGAACATTCAGACCAAAGAAAATGAAAATTTTAAACGAAGAAGAGATCATCCAAACCAAAGAAGAGGGGAGCATCCAAACCGAAAAGAGGAGAATATCTAAACAGGAGAAGATAACATCATCCAAACTGAAGAAGAGGTGAATATCCAAATCGGATGGAGATGTCAAAAACAAAAAGGGTTGTGATAAAAATAATAAAGCCGTTGCTGTTGCCTGGAAAATAATCGGAAACATCAATGCCATGTTTGGAATGACTGGAAGTGTATTTCTGTCCAACTCCTTTGTCAGAAGATTGAGTGATTTAAAATAGCTTCAGCAGCTATCAGTCACTCAATTCTTGTCCTAAATCTCATTTTCTAGTTTAAAACATTACATTTTACTCAAATTCATATGTATCTTTTGTTGACCGCTGAATAAAAACATAAAATTTTTTTCAGATTAATGCATGATACGTATTTCAATGACATAACCAAAACACATGAACTCCTGCTGTTTAAACAATTTTGGTCATTATCCTGACCACACTTGTCCCAATTCGTCCGAATAATCGGATTTTTATTTCCATTTCTCTTCAGAATCATCTATGTAGAGCAGCTACTACTTTCGAAGTAATTTATGCGCATCAAAGCGAAATTCGCCGATTCTGAAGACCTCGTTGATGCATGCGCATGTTCAGTAAGCAAGCTCGTTAACAATGCTAGGCAATGTTTTTCACATGTCCTACTTGGTAAACCATTCTTTAGTTTCAATGTTCAGTTAGTGGATGATTTAGACCTTTCGTGCAACGGATAAGATGCATTATGAGAAAGAATGAGCAAAAAAATAATATTCAGAATAATAACTGTAGAAGAGGAGAAATTTCTGACTCTCCAGTGCCACCTACTCAGACTGTCCTAGATCTGGAATTTATTTGGGTCAAGCACATAAGAGAGCAGTTTTCTTCTTCCGAATAACTGCTTCACCTTGTTAGCTGCAGTCTCTTTTTTGATTGTTACGTCTACTCGCAAATCTATTAAGGGCCAGTCCACGATCTGAATTTCTCAGGTCAGATTCTGACATTTCCATAAATGAGATTTTCTGCACTTGTACGAATCGTTAAATCTGCGAGAAGAAACAACATCACTCGAAAATCTATTCGTCTTTGGCAAATAAAACTCGTTTGTTGAGAGAATGAAGATTTGTAATTTTCCAACTATTGCGCCCTCTGACAGTCATAAATCAAACTAATAGAAGGTTAGAAAAACGCGAAAAGCAACACAAGAAACTCCTAAATTCCAGGGGGATGGCAATCGGCTCAGTCAGTAGCCCGCCAGGCTCGTAATCTGTAGTTCACAGGTTCGAATCCCAACTGGGCCAGCTCTGAGTTTCGTATCTCCTGCCATCCTCACAGACCTTCTACTGTGGCATATAAACTGACAGGCTCTTGTCAGACCTCTGTGGCAAGCAGCTGCTTGAGGAGGTATTTATTATTTTATTTAAAACTCCCCCACCTTGCCCTCGGTCAGTAGGAACACAAATGGGCTTGAAAAAGTCACCATCTGTCCATCAGCCGTGGTCCCGTGTGACAGAAAGCCATACTCTGTGCACATTACAGTGGATAACCTTGACGGGAAGCTACCATCTGTCTCCTAATAGCTGTCCAGTGAGTCTCCTCCCACGAACCTTCTCTGAACCCACGTGGTCCTCGTGACTAGGTCATTTACCCATTGTGTGCAGAAAAAATGCTATTCAGAGGTTGGGTTGGGTTGTTTTACCTCTGAGCGGCACTTTTTTGCACACCATGGGCTAAATGGCCAGGTCACATGGACCCCAAAGGCCCAGAGAAGGTTGGGGGAGGGGACCCACTGGAACAGCTGTTGGGAGACAGATGGTAGCCTCCCGTCAAGGCCATCGAGCGTGTTCTTTAACGTGCACAGGGTATGGCTCTCCCGCACACGGGGCCACGGCTTAACGTCCCATCCGACGGACGGTGGCCTTTCCAAGCCCATCGGTGTCCCCTACTGACCGTGGGCAGGGCGGAGAATTTTGCGGAGATAAATCTCAACGCTGACCCAGCTGGGACTCGAACCTGGGAACTATAGATTACGAGCCTGGCGCGCTACCGACTGAGCCACCCCCGCCTCCTATTCAGAGGTAAACCAGCCCAATTATCAGTGCCCATATTAGACAAATATTCACAAAAAATTTTAATGCAGTCCGAGTGCAAAATCTTAATTCACTAAGTCTAAAACTTTAAACTGTTTGTAGTGCTGCTATATGAAAAAGCTATATGAAAAACTCACACTTCTAAAATTCCAACATCGTTTCGTAATTCCTTTCTCAGTAGCTTCTGTACGTTAGAACTATAAAATGTACAAGCGCGTCTGAAAAGAAATGTCACTTTAATTTTAAGCATAAGCAAATGTTCAGAAAAATAATTCATGGCGAAAATCATTCATAATAATCGCCATTCTACTCGTTACACTTGTTACAACCTTTCTTTTAGTCGTTGAAAGCATTCTTGAAATTTCTCAAAAGTTATGCCCTTGAGATGGTCGGTCACATTTTTTCGATGCGGTAATACTTAAAAATGACGATGAAAAGAAAACGATTTCATGCTTGGGGTCTCCCAAGCATGAAATCTGTCTCCCAACAGCTGTTCCAGTGGGTCCCCTCTCCCAACCTTCTCTGAGCCTTCGGAGTCCATGTGACCTGGCCATTTAGCCCATAGTGTGCAAAAAAGTGCCGCTCAGAGGTAAAACAACCCAAATAAAATCCTAAGCCAGCGTTCAGATTTATCTCTGCAAAACTTGCCAGTAGTTGTTCAGTAGGGGACACTGGTGGACTTGGAAAGGCCGCCGTCCGTCCGATGTCATGTTAAGCCGTGGCTCGTATACGGGAGAGCCATTGCCTCTGCACGTTAACGAACTCGATGGACTATTTTGACGGAAGGCTATCATCTGTCTCCCAACAGCTGTCCAGTGGGTCCCCTCACCACAACCTTCTCTGAGTCCTCGGGATCTTTGTTACCTGGCCATTTAACCCATTGTGTGTAAAAAAAAAAAGTGCCGCTCAGTGGTAAAACAACGCAACACAACTTTGAAATGGTTTTTGGAGGATTTTCCTACCGGTCACATTCTTTGGGATGCGTTAATTGTTCGAAAATTTCTTTTGAAAAAGAAGTTATTGAAATCATCCCCACCAGTCCAACCACCATTCTTCTCCATATTCGCCAGAATTTGGCGCTGCTGACTTCTTTCTCTTTCTGAAGTTGAAAATGAAGTATCCAAAAAAAAATACCTTGAGGAGGGAGGTTATAACCTATCCAATTCCTTGAGCATTTGAATACCACATATTTTCTAAAGGAGGTGTAGAAAATTTATTACTGAAGAATATCAATCCCCGAGTCTCTGGGTACGTCACTGCAGAGACGTACTCAGGAGAGAAGGGGGAGGGATAAGGGTGTAACAAGAGCCCCTCGCCCTAAAATCCGATCATCTTATACGAAATATCAAACTTGTCTACCTGCTCTGAAATCTAAGACAGTTGCCTTTGTATAATTTTAGCTCCATAGCATACGTTCGCCCTTAAAATTAGATCGAAAAACAGCTATATAATTTTATTCCGTATGGAATATCAGTTTACACTTCCCTGTGCGGTGGAATATTTTAGTTACAGGGAACGCCTACTCAAGTTTTATTCTCAGACACTGCTCCCCCCCCCCCCCGAAACTAATTCCGGGTCACTAGGGGCGGGGGTGGCTCAGTCAGTACCGCGCCAGGCTCGTAATCTGCAGTTCCCAGGTTCGAGTCCCAGCTGGGTCAGCGTTGAGATTTATCTCCGCAAAAATTCCCCGCCTTGCCCACGGTCAGTAGGGGACACCGATGGGCTTGGAAAGGCCGCCGTCCGTCGGATGGGACGTTAAGCCGTGGCTCCGTGTGCGGGAGAGCCATACCCTGTGCACGTTAAAGAACACGCTGGATGGCCTTGACGGGAGGCTACTATCTGTCTCCCAACAGCTGTTCCAGTGGGTCCACTCCACCAACCTTCTCTGAGCCTTCGGGGTCCCTGTGACCTGGCCATTTAGCCCATTGTGTGCAAAAAAGTGCCGCTCAGAGGTAAGACAACCCAACCCAACCTGGGTCACTGCATCTGTCCCTACTGAAGAGGATAATCGAGAATTTGGTTATATTTATACCTATCCAATCAAATAGAGTCGAGTACCCACCCTCCAGGACACATCCGTAACCAAGTGAAAGCAGATGGATTTTGGCATGCACAGGAATGGCCGACTGAAGAATTTTTATAAGAATGAGAACTGTGAGCTTATGACGAACTCAAATATTTGTGTCGGCATCCCTAATAAAAAGGAACCTTTCTATTCTAAAGTATCAAAAGTTTCAAAAATTCAAACAGACTTAAGAGTTCGTTAGAGGGGGCTCATGGGCGTAAGAGGTGAACTTGGCTCTCCATGCCACTCCTCTTGTTACACAGACCTGCTCTCGGGGAATGTTGCGACTCTCAAACCTTTCGACCAGATTCCACATCAGTCTTTTGACAGATTCCAACATCAGTTGACTGTTCAGAATGGGCGGGGGTGGCTTAGTCGGTAGCGCGCCAGGCTCGTAATCTGTAGTTCCCAGGTTCGAGTCCCAGCTGGGTCAGCGTTGAGATTTATCTCCGCAAAATTCCCCGCCCTGCCCACGGTCAGTAATGGACACCGAAGGGCTTGAAAAGGCCGCCGTCCGTCGGATGGGACGTTAAGCCGTGGCTCCGTGTGCGGGAGATCCATACCCTGTGCACGTTAAAGAACACGCTGGGTGGCCTTGACGGGAGGCTACCATCTGTCTCCCAACAGCTGTTCCAGTGGGTCCCCTCCCCCAACCTTCTCTGAGCCTTCGGGGTCCATGTGACCTGGCCATGTAGCCCATGGTGTGCAAAAAAGTGCCGCTCAGAGGTAAAACAACCCAACATTAAAGAACACGCTGGATGGCCTTGACGGGAGGCTACCATCTGTCTCCCAACAGCTGTTCCAGTGGGTCCCCTCCCCCAACCATCTCTGAGCCTTCGGGGTCCATGTGACCTGGCCATTTAGCCCATTGTGTGCAAAAAAGTGCCGCTCAGAGGTAAAACAACCCAACTTTAAAGAACACGCTGGATGGCCTTGACGGGAGGCTACGATCTGTCTCCCAACAGCTGTTCCAGTGGGTCCCCTCCCCCAATCATCTCTGAGCCTTCGGGGTCCATGTGACCTGGCCATTTAGCCCATTGTGTGCAAAAAAGTGCCGCTCAGAAGTAAAACAACCCAACCCTGTTCAGAATGTTAAAGTGATTTGTCAACTGCCTGTCCTTTAGCGGTGGAAGTTCAAATGATTGGTAGAATCCGTAAACGCGAATATTAATATTTTATTAGTTGTTATCCAACCCTAGAAGAATTTTTCGTTAATCTCTTAAAAGTTTACTGGCTTATAAATGGAAGAACAACAAAGTGGAAACAATAACTATGAAAACAAATGAAAAAAAAAAATACTTTAAAAATTAAGAAATCGCTTGTGGCGAATATGGCATGAACGTTTGCCAAGAGAATAAAGTACATTTTCCGCTTCCATCGCTCTCTAACGGCAGAAATTCAAACTAATAGATTATTCAGAAAATATTTCATTTTACCTTTTAGAGAATTTGAGCATTGAGTGGCACAGTCAGAATTTAATTAAATTCCTAATATTTCTCTAAATTGCGAAAAGCAAATTAGTAAATGGAAGATAATTTTTAAGGTTATAATTTCAAACTTTTAATCAGTATTAAACATAAAATCAGCACCATTCAGCCTTTTATTATTTTTTAAATATTTTTTTCCATTATTTTTATTAATGCGTGGGGTCATTTTAAACGTTCTTAGCTTTTATAACGATGCCAGTCAAGAACTTTCAATTCAAATTATTTCTGATATTTTCGTTTCGAAACTTTCGGAAGCATTAAGATTCTAATTTGGTCGTCAAATAATTATATGAAAGTATGTAATTATCCTATAATAAGAAGAATTAAAAAAATTGTTTAGCAGCATGAAGACCTAAATCTTGAAAGAAAATAAAGAGGGGAGGGTTGTTTTACCTCTGAGCGGTACTTTTTTGCACACCATGGGCTAAATGGCCAGGTCACATGGACCCCGAAGGCTCAGAGAAAGTTGGGGGAGGGGACCCACTGGAACAGCTGTTGGGAGACAGATGGTAGCCTCCCGTCAAGGCCATCCAGCGTGTTCTCTAACGTTGGGTTGTTTTACCTCTGAGCGGCACTTTTTTGCACACCATGGGCGAAATGGCCAGGTCACATGGACCCCGAAGGCTCAGAGAAAGTTGGGGGAGGGGACCCACTGGAACAGCTGTTAGGAGACAGATGGTAGCCTCCCGTCAAGGCCATCCAGCGTGTTCTTTAACGTGCACATGGTATGGCTCTCCCGCACACGGGGCCACGGCTTAACATCCCATCCGACGGACGGCGGCCTTTCCAAGCCCATCGGTCCCCTACTGACCGTGGGCAGGGCGGGGAATTTTGCGGAGATAAATCTCAACGTTGACCCAGCTGGGACTCGAACCTGGGAACTGCAGATTACGAGCCTGGCGCGCTACCGACTGAGCCACCCCCGCCTTGGAAGGATAGAGTTTTGGGTACTCTTCGGTTATCTCCTGTCACATTTTCTTGGCGACGAAAAATAAACACCAAAGTAAACCAAGAACATCATCGACAATGCATTGCCGACCGGCATTATAAAAAACCCCGAAAACTAAATAATCTCATTGGTGACAACACATACCAAAAAGCATAAAAATCGGAAACAGTGCACTGCCGACCAAATTATAAAAAAGCCCCCGAAACTAAATGTCCTCGCAGACAACACAAACCGAAAAACATGAAAATCGGAAAGTGTACTGCCGTCGAATTATAAAAAAAAACCCCGAAACTAAATAATCTCATCAGAGACAACAACAAAAAAAATCTTATAGCTCAAATAACCCACCCCTAAATTACTCATTAACCTTCCTGACTCCATCAAAAACTGCCATTTTTTCCAAAAAAAAAAAAAGTCGCCAAGAAAATGTGACCGGAGATAACCGAAAAGTACCGAGTTTTGAACTTAGATTCCAGTTGATATAACAAGGAAATTCTCTTAATATTTCGGTAGGACAGTGTATATCTGACATAATCAATGAGAAATAGGTATCAACCACGATTTCTGCTCGTTCATTTTCCTGAGCTATTATTTTTCTGTTCTTACTCCCAATTTTAAAAACATTTCGCCACCCGTGTAAAGCCTCCCCCTCCCCCCCTTCAAAAAAAAAAGAAAAAACCCGCATTCGAAATCTGACTGTTTCTGCATGCGGAATCGTTTAAAGCTTGCGCAGTGCGCAAGTTCCATCTCACGTGAGTCATGTGCAGAGCACGACTGTGACTAAAGATAAAGATATTCTCGGCACTCGAGCAAGGCCTAAAGGAAGCTCGCAAGAGTTGAACGTCGACTAATTTCCCACAGAATTCGTGAAAATACTCCCACCAACACAAGTTTGCTTGTTGGCATCCCTCAGAACCCCTTCCTGAAACTGCAATTCTCTCCCCCAACAATCCCAGTCATACCGCACGTTGTTAACACCAGGCCAAATAACCAGAATGCAAGCTGATGCTCGTGACGTGCACGTGACCAATCTCTGACATTGCTATTCTTCCCCAAATCACAGGTCTCGGCCGAACATCACCATTAAGCGTTCCCTCGACTGCATCCCCGCTCGAGATGCGAATGAATCTGGATGGGTACCTCTTTTTGCCACATCTCTTTGTCGAGAGCAACCCGACCTGTTAGACATTGACCCAGAGACTCGCTTTGGGGTCAAAGATCACAACCCTATGAGGTCGGTGCACTACCGGCTGCCGTCCCAGGTTTTCCTCGAGGAATGCTGCACTTGCAGGTTCTCTCCGTTTCCGGGGTCTTCCCCCTTCGCTCAAGTATCCTCTCTCCTCCCCCCTCTCAACTCCTCCAGTTGTGCTCCTCCTTCCACCCCCGAATGGCACATAGCTTCCCCTCCCTCGCTTCCCCTCCCTCCCTAAGGCGAAATAGATTCCCGTTAGTTAAGTCTTCGGGAGCATTGCGTGAGATTGTTGGTCTCGCTATAACGGATTGGTGGGATGTTGCCAAAGATGGCGGCCGACAGCAAAACTGGCCAGTAATTGGGATACGTCTATAGAGACACAAACAGCGAAAAAGACGACCTCAGGGATGGAGGTTGAATCGTAAAGAAGCTGCGTGATAAAGGCCAGGGAAGTGTAGTCGTCTCATTTATTTGATTGATGTCGCCGAATAAGGGCAGAAGTTTAATGTATAAACTGGAGATTGCAACCTGAATATGACTGTTGCTTTGGGAAGAGGAGTTCGTATTCCGTCATCAGAAAGAGAAAAAAAGATAAAAGAAAAACTTGGAGATCAGAGAGATGCATCTTTCGTTAAGAAAGGATCGGGGGGAGGAAAGGGGAGGGGGGAGATGGTGACGAGAGGTCAGAGGTAGAATATTTATTCGCTTGTTAGCTAACTTCTAATAATGCCAAACATACCGGTTAGAGCACCATGGTGGAGCAATGTCGTGAGAGAGAAGTGGAGGAGGAAGGGTTAATTTGTACCTCTCGGCGTGGGTGGACGCAAATAAATTTACGTGGGGTGAATCTCTCTCGATGGCGAGGCTGGATATTGGCTACGTGGTAACATGCTAGGTTCACGACTTGATGTTCCCAGGTTCGAATCCCTATTCAGTACCAGTCTAGATTTTCCCCACTAGCTCCCCCTCTACATTCTATTTCTTAGTTAGACGTAGACAACTCAAACTTCTCTGAGGCCTTGGGGTCCTTATGATTTGACCACTTAGTCTATTGTGTGCGAAAAAGTTATCGCTCAGAGGTGAAACAATCCAAGTCTCTTTCAGTCATTGTGACCTGGCCAAAACTCAATTCGGTGGTAGTGTTTTTGACCCTGGGAAGCAGAGGGGTCTCTGATTCTATTGTACCTTTTGGTGTTTTGCGATTAAGTTTTTTCTCTCTCTCTCAACAGTAGCTCTCCAATGGGTACAGTTCTTGGGTTGTTTTACCCCTGAGAGGCACTTTTTTTGTGCACAAAGGGCTAAATCACTAGGCCACAAGGATCTTAAGCGCTCAGAGTTGTTTCAGGGAAGGGGATCAATTAAACAGCTGCTAGGAGATAAATGGTAGCTTAACCTTAAGGCCATCTAGTGTGTTCTTTAATGTGCAAAGGGTACGACTCTCATGCACATGGAGGGTGGGAATGCTCAGTCAGTAGTGTGCCAAACTCGTAATCTGCAGTTCCCAGGTTCGAGTCCCAGCTGGGCCAGCGTTGAAATTTATCTCCGCAAAACTCCTCGCCCTGCCTCTATGAACAAAGGGACACCGATGGACTTAGAAAGGACGCCGTCCGTCGGACGGGACGTTAAGACATGACTCCATGTGCCTGAGGGCCATATACCCTGTGCACGTTAAAGAACACGCTGGATGGCCTTGACGGAAGACACAGGGTATGGTTCTCCCGCGCGCAACCCTCCCCGCCCTGCCCACGGTCAGTAGGGGACACCGATGGGCTTGAAAAGACCGCCGTCCGTCGGATGGGACGTTAAGCCGTGGCCCCGTGTGCAGGAGAGCCATAACCTGTGCACGTTAAAGAACACTCTGGATGACTTTGACGGGAGACTACCATCTGTCTCCCAACAGCTGTTCCAGTGGGTCCCTCCCCCAACCTTCTATGAGCCTTCGGAGTCCTTGTGGCCTGGCCATTTAGCCCATTGTGTGCAAAAAAGTGCCGCTCAGAGGTAAAACAACCCAACCCGCGCGCAACCTGTGCCTTCCGTCAATCTGTCTCCTAACAGCTGATCATTGGGTCCTCTTCTTTCAACCTTCTCTGAGCAATCGAGACCCTTATGACCACATTTTTCTTGTATGGCAATGAACAATATGGCGTGTCAAAGAGCGACACGACTAGAATGCTACCACCACCAATTTTATTCGTTCCCACCTATTGTTTTAAAGCAGTTTGCAATTATCTTACACGAATTACAGGTGAAAATATCCTAGTTCATTTATGGGTTGGCTAAATCGATAGTACCCCAGTCTCGTAATCTTCAGTTCCTAGGTTCGAGTCCCACCTAGGTGAAAGTTGAGATTTATCTTCGTAAAACTCCCCGCCCTGCCCTCGGTCAGTAGGGGACACGATAGAGCTTGGAAAGCAACGCCGTCCATCGGATGAAACGTTAAGTCGTGACTCCGTGTGCGGGAGAGCCATACCCTCTGCACTTTAAAGAACACGCTGGATGTCCTTGAAGGGAAGCTGCCACCGTCTCCTAACAGCTGTCCAGTGGGTTCCCTTCCACCAACCCTCCCTGAACTCTCTGATTCTTGTGATCTGAACATTTAGTCCATTGTGTGCCAAAAAATTGCCACTCAGAGGTAAAATAACCCAATTCATGAACACGGATCAGCGGCTTAATGTTCTATTCGACAGATGGCGGCATTTCCAAGTCCAGTGATCTCTTTCTCACCAACAGCAGGGTGGAAATGTAAGACCTGTGAGAAAAGCGAGACCTCTTAAGAAAGACAACATATTAAAAGAAATGTCCACGCCTTATTCGGATTCGAACCCAGGTCCCTCTTCCACGTCCGTCCCGGTCGCCGAGTTGATAACCAACTCGGCGACCGGGACGGACGTGGAGGTAAACACTACAAGAAAAAAAGTGTCCATTTAGGGAGGCCAAACAGGTTTGGGAGATACTAACACACACACACACACAAAAACACTCATTTAATCTGTTACTGTGTTGTAGGATAAGACCTCCATCAGTTAATCATATTCCAGCAATAAATTACATTTTCAAGTGGCAACTATAAATTCTCGTCTCACCCAGGCACTGAAATATAAAATTCAGCCAAACAGTGATAATAAACAAGAGAGACAAAAAACAAATTTGACATAGAGAATATCATTGCACAGTAAATAGATGAACAAAATCATGTGTATGTGTGTGTTTTTTCAATTGATATCAATATATCCTCGCATAATAAAAAAAAGTCAGAAAATAATCTCATATTCTTGTTTCTTTCCAAAGCTCAAAGCATAGCGATTGCAGCGTTGTAATTTCCTGCTCCCAGATATGAATAATAAAACTAACATAAACCATCTTCTAATGAAAGCAATTCGTACCGTACAACCCATCCGTAATTGAGAGCGATTTACGTTCACAGTCCGCCTGTATTTTTCCCCCCTCCTCCTTCCCCCGAGGCTGTTACTCGATTCCCACTGAAGTGCAAGGCGAGTTTGTCAGGTACCTCATTGGGTTCAGCCCTCGCGCAGATCATTAACCCTCTTCTTCACGCAATTAGCAGGAAACCGACCTTTTCCTAACAGTTCTGTTTATATTGAATCTATAAGGATGCGACGACATCTCTTGAGGAACAAGACGACCTTTTCTGTAGCGAAAAAAGAACACTTTGGAGTTGCTGGAGCTATATTTAAAATCTAAAGAGGTCTTGTTCGTGATGATTAAGTTGCCGAGTGATGATTTGCAAAAATTTCTTTTGGAGGAAAAGAAGAACCTCTCGAGAAGCAACTTGGGAAGAAGTTCCCTTTTTTTTTCTTCTTTTCTTATTTACGGGAGGGAATTCCCCCCCCCCCCCCCCCGCACTTGACTGTGTGTGCATATATATAGCACATTCTTCTCTTTTCCATGTATACTTTGAGGTTTGCTTTTGTTACTGTGAAGTTTTGAAGGCGTTTGCATTTATTCTGTGCATAAGTGACAGTTATGTGTCTAAAGCGTAGGTTGGGTTGGGTTGTTTTACCTCTGAGCGGCACTTTTTTGCACACCATGGGCTAAATGGCCAGGTCACATGAACCCCGAAGGCTCAGAGAAGGTTGGGGGAGGGGACCCACTGCTGTTGGGAGACAGATGGTAGCCTCCCGTCAAGGCCATCCAGCGTGTTCTTTAACGTTGGGTTGTTTTTCCTCTGAGCGGCACTTTTTTGCACACCATGGGCTAAATGGCCAGGTCACATGAACCCCGAAGGCTCAGAGAAGGTTGGGGGAGGGGACCCACTGCTGTTGGGAGACAGATGGTAGCCTCCCGTCAAGGCCATCCAGCGTGTTCTTTAACGTTGGGTTGTTTTTCCTCTGAGCGGCACTTTTTTGCACACCATGGGCTAAATGGCCAGGTCACATGAACCCCGAAGGCTCAGAGAAGGTTGGGGGAGGGGACCCACTTGCTGTTGGGAGACAGATGGTAGCCTCCCGTCAAGGCCATCCAGCGTGTTCTTTAACGTGCACAGGGTATGGCTCTCCCGCACACGGGGCCACGGCTTAACGTCCCATCCGACGGACGGCGGCCTTTCCAAGCCCATCGGTGCTAAAGCGTAGGACTGTCCAATAAATAACAAGAGTTATTGCCATGTTGCCTTTGTTATTCGTGTGTAATTTAATTACCTGGGTTGTTTTTTTTTAGACCAATTGGTAATTTTTGGCAGATTTTTTAACCTCTTGGCACAAAATGTTAAAAAAAACAAGATTTTCAATTTTGGTTTATTCTCAGTTGTATTATTTGTTTTTATTATTTTGATGTTCTTATTCACATCTAGAATAAAGGTTTTTTTCCAACGTTTTGCACCATAAATTTGCAATTGGATGATGAGTAAATTTATCAATACCAAAATTATTTTGTTTTATAGTTTTAGTTTTAATTTTCTTCTAGTTGTTTCCATTCATAATGTCTTTTATAAATGAATATGGAAATAAAATGTTGTTGTTGCTATTATTATTATTAAAATAAAGTTATTGTTATTATATCAGCAACAAAACTTATGAAGAAATTTCGGCATGACATTTTATTCGTTGAAATTTCAACAAAAGAATTGAATGCTTTAAATTTTCATTTAGAGAGATTGATTCATTAAATTTTAACTTTTCCTGTATTTGATTTATTACCCTTTCTATACTTTCCCCTACTTCTATACTTCATTATCCCTTTTCTATACTTCATTCTTCTAAATTATGTGAAATTTGCCTTAATTTTAACGTAACGATAGATTTTAAGAAGCTGAAATGTTAATCAATCCAGTTTCGATCTCTCTACATTTGAATGGTGTAAATTTTAACTTGTCGTGATTAGCCGAAAGATCTGATTACTTGAAATTTTGATTTGTTTACACAGTTTTTAACCTGTACTATATATGTATATTCCCTTTTTTGAAATTTTTATCTCTACGTACTCTTGGAGGAGATGGCAGATTTTGATTAGCTGAAATCTGAATTTTTCTCGAAATCATGATTATTTTGATTTTAACCTTTTCTGCATTTAATTTGTTGGAAGCTTAATCCTGTCTGCAGCTGATTTATTGAAATTTCAATCTTCTCTGCATTTCACGCTGAAATTTTAAGCTTATCGAGATTTCAATTTCATCATTTATCGTTTTATTCATCTATCTATCTCTCAATTCATCATTCTATTCATTTTTTGTCATCCAATCCACTTTAATCATCATATAAGCCAATCCACCATTCGTCGTTCTCTTAATCTACATATCGCACAATCCACCATTCATTGTTCTACTAATGAACTATCTGACACTCCACCATCCCATCGTTCTATTAACGTAATCATCTACTAATCCACCATTCATCGTTGCATTAATGCGTATACCCATTAGAAAATCCACTATTCATCGTTCTATTAATATCCCCATCTTTCAATCCATCATTCGTCATTCTATTCATCTACCAATCCGCATTCATCGCCCTATTAATATATCCATCTACCATTCATCTTTCTGTTAATCTAACTATCTGCCAATCCACCATTTATTGTTATATTAATCTTCCTATCCGAAAATCCCCCATTCATTGTTCTGTTAATCTCCCAGTGACAGAACGTGAAGCTGGAGGTTAAAGAGACTGAAACTGAGACCTGCAACTGCGTACAGCTACAGTCCTCATTTTGAAGTCGTTTTTCCAAAATCTGCTTTTACGTTTTCCTATCAAAAAATATTTTTCTTTTCACCCTTTCTTAGCACCTCTAAACAATAAGCAAATATAGCAACACATTTTTTTTTTAATTGTAGTGTTAGCAATCAGTCGTCGAGTGGTTAGCACGCTTGGCTACTGATCTACGGGACCTGGGTTCGAGCCCCGGATAAGGCATGGATGTATGTGTCGTTTTTCTGCTGAGGTCCTGCCATCCTCTCAGACCTTCTACTGTGGCATATAAACTGGCAGGCTCCTGTCAGACCTCTGTGGCAAGCAGCTGCTTGAGGGGGTATTTATTTATTTATTGTATATTACATTGTTGTAAATGTATTGTTAAAATGAAATGTAAAAATATTACAGTGATTCCTGTAAGCAAATTGTAAATGTGAAATGTAACAACGCACTGTACTCGAAATATGTGAATTGTATTATAATGCTTGGAAAACACCGCCGCTCCTCGTATGGGACGTTAAGCCGTGGCTCCGTGAGCGGGAGATCCATACATATCCTGTACACTTTAAAGAACACGTTGGATGGCCTTGAAGGGAAGCTATCATTTGTCTCCTAATAGCTGTCCAGTGGGTTCCTTTCCCCGATCTTCTCTGCGTCCTCGGGGTTCTTGTGACCTGGTCATTTAGCCCATTGTGTGCAAAAAAAGTGCCGCTCAGAGGTAAAACAACTTAACCCACAAACTAACAGCTGATTTGCAGGAAAAATATTAATACTTTAACATAAGTTTTCACTCTTTCTTTCTATTTCATTATTTCCTTCCTAAAATCTAAATACAGCTATACTCTAGCCCAGTGGTTCTCAACCTTTTATGCTTCACGTACACCCTGGAAATGTGTATGTAACTGGCGTACCCCTTATATAGATAGATAAAACTATAGTTATAGTATAATGCCAACTTAGCGACTTTGTTATTGGATCTAGCGACTTTTGAGCTCTCACGGCGTACCCCAAAATATTTTACCGCATACCCCACGTTGAGAACCCCTGCTCTAGCCAATTAACCTCTGGGAAATGATTACAGTGCGTTGAATCTAGTCTCCACGGCCTGGGAAAACTGATTATAGTGAACAATTCCATTTGGTAAAGGTGATGCTCTTGAAACGAGATATGGCGCGCAATTAACGCTGTGCATATTTTTTATACGGCTAAACTTCTTTACGCTTACTAACAGATCCGTAGACGATATTACTTCATTAACATCGCGAGACAGGCACCAAATATTACAGAGATAAGAATGCAATTTTATGGAAACAATAATCAGAATAAATAATAGACCTTATCCTAAGGGCAGACACCAGAAGAGAATACGCGTACTTTTTGTGCAGCTGCTGACGTCAACGCTCACTAACTTAAATATAACGCAAACGTTTATTAAAGTTTCATCTTTATTTGGACAGATTTGGATCACCTGTAATTCCACAGATGTTGGGCCGAATGGTCCCAAATTTTGTGTTCGAGTTCCCTTCGTGCGACCTCGTGTTGGATTAAAAAATCGGCTCCCTAGCTATAATGAGACGAGAATTACGACCCCGAATGCCTTTGAGATTCTGAGAGGTCTGGCAATGTGTGAGTGGCGCTGGTGTCGTTTCGACTATAAAGTGTGAATGGATTTCGGTTGTTTTACCTCTGAGCGGCACTTTTTTGCACACCATGGGCTAAATGGCCAGGTCACATGAACCCCGAAGGCTCAGAGAAGGTTGGGGGAGGGGACCCACTGGAACAGCTGTTGGGAGACAGATGGTAGCCTCCCGTCAAGGCCATCCAGCGTGTTCTTTAACTGCACAGGGTATGGCTCTCCCGCACACGGGGCCACGGCTTAACGTCCCATCCGACGGACGGCGGTCTTTTCAAGCCCATCGGTGTCCCCTACTGACCGTGGGCAGGGCGGGGAATTTTGCGGAGATAAATCTCAACGCTGACCCAGCTGGGACTCGAACCTGGGAACTACAGATTACGAGCCTGGCACGCTACCGACTGAGCCACCCCTGCCCAGTGTGAATGGAGAAGGAAGTGAAATTCGTTTCGCGCCAATTTGCCAATATGCTAAATGGCCAATTTTAAGGCATGGATGGATGTATTGTTTTTCTGCTGAGGTCCCGCCATCCTCACAGAGCCTCTATTACGGCGTATTAAACTGACAGGCTCCTGTCAGCTCTCTGTGGCAAGCAGTTGCTTGAGGTTTTTGCTAATAGGGAGGATTTTTTTTTTCCTGTGATGCTACGCGTTTCTGCTAACGCTCAACCAATCCACAATGGTTCATCACGAATCCACCTGAAAATAGTGCACCTATTTATCTATGGGGGCGGGGGTGGCTCAGTCGGTAGCGCGCCAGGCTCGTAATCTGTAGTTTCCAGGTTCGAGTCCCAGCTGGGTCAGCGTTGAGATTTATCTCCGCAAAATTCCCCGCCCTGCCCACGGTCAGTAGGGGACACCGATGGGCTTGGAAAGGCCGCCGTCCGTCGGATGGGACGTTAAGCCGTGGCCCCGTGTGCGGGAGAGCCATACCCTGTGCACGTTAAAGAACACGCTGGATGGCCTTGACGGGAGGCTACCATCTGTCTCCCAACAGCTGTTCCAGTGGGTCCCCTCCCCCAAACTTCTCTGAGCCTTCGGGGTCCTTGTGGCCTGGCCATTTAGCCCATGGTGTGCAAAAAAGTGCCGCTCAGAGGTAAAACAACCCAACAACCCAACCTATTTATCTATGTATCCATCGTTCATTTCGCTTCTGCACTCTATGTATCCACTTTTCATCGCTCTATTTATATCTTGCTGTCTGAGGCTTTTAATTATCCAACATTCCTCCTTCTACAATCCCTCTTCATTTCTTCTCCTATCCACCCATATAACATTTATCTTTCTATCTGTCCATCCATCCATTCACACCATTGATATAGCTTGAATGATTAACTGGGGAACTAGGAGATTGTACAGTTCATACTTCAGTTCTAATATAAAAAGAAGAAAGTTTTTGTGTGTCTTCTTAGCATCGCCCCCCAAAAGAGCTAGAGGCACCAAACTTCGCATGACGTCTCCTTCACCCAGGGAAAGAGTATAGGTTATATACTTAGGTTTTTTTGGCTCCAATATTTTTTAATGCTCTGCCGGCTAATATTGAAAATGGAGGAAACATTTACGCTTTCAAAATGTTAATATAGGAGTGGTTAATGAATTCTGATTACGTAGAAAAATATCTATAAAAAGTAAACTGTATTTTAAATGTTAAATTAAAAGAGTTGAGTCAAAGTTCTCCACATACGAACTTTGACTCAAGTGAAGTACTGATTTATTTTTAAAAAATAAATAAATACCCCCTCAAGCAGCTGCTTTCCACAGAGGTCTGACAGGAGCCTGTCAGTTTAATGCGCTATAGTAGAAGGTCTGTGAGGATGGCGGGACCTCAGCAGAAAAACAGCACACACATCCATGCCTTACCCAGGGCTCGAACCCAGGTCCCGTAGATCAGTAGCCAAGCGTACTAACCACTCGGCCACGGGTTTTACTGCTTTCAAATTGTTCACTTTGCTTATTATATAATTTTAATATTCAGCTTTGATATGTAATGTATGTATCATAATTTATGTTAACGAGCTTGGTGTGAACTCTTGAATTAAAAGAATTTTATGTAAAAAAAAAACTAAACTATATATGCATGTTCTATGTGCGAACCTGCTGGGGTTAACCAAAACTTGGGTAGATGAGTTTGAATTTCTCTAAATCCCCATAGACTTAACATTAGCGGTTAAAAACAGTTATCTCTCATAGATTGAAGTTATTCAAAATCACATGGAAATTTCCATCTACTACAACTTTAAAGAGTTTCAGACTTTCCCTAAAGAGGAGGAGAAAAACTATACTAAGGGGGGAGGGAACGAATCGATTGTATTGAGTTTCATGTCAAATGAAAGCTTATGACGTGGGGAGTGCCATCAATGTATACTTTAGAGCAGGGGTTCTCAACGTGGAGTACGCGGTAAATTTTTTTGGGGTACGCCGTGAGAGCTCTAAGGTCGCTAGATCTAGTAACAAAGTCACTAAGTTGGCATTATTATAATATAACTGTAGTTTTATCTATCTATATAAGGGGTACGCCAGTTACATACGCATTTCCAGTAGTTCAGAGCGTCAGAGAAGGTTGTTGTTGGGTTGTTTTACCTCTGAGCGGCACTTTTTTGCACACCATGGGCTAAATGGCCAGGTCACATGGACCCCGAAGGCTCAGAGAAGGTTGGGGGAGGGGACCCACTGGAACAGCTGTTGGGAGACAGATGGTAGCCTCCCGTCAAGGCCATCCAGCGTGTTCTTTAACTGCACAGGGTATGGCTCTCCCGCATACGGGGCCACGGCTTAACGTCCCATCCGACGGACGGCGGCCTTTCCAAGCCCATCGGTGTCCCCTACTGACCGTGGGCAGGGCGGGGAATTTTGCGGAGATAAATCTCAACGCTGACCCAGCTGGGACTCGAACCTGGGAACTACAGATTACGAGCCTGGCGCGCTACCGACTGAGCCACCCCCGCCCCTCTCAGAGAAGGTGGGAGAGAGAGTATCTTACAAGAGAGAGTACCACATGCCACACGTCGAATGAAAACATGCAGTTTTTGCAAGAGGTTTTCGGTGACCGTCGCACTTCGAAAGGCTTGTGACCTCTAAAATTGGTAATCCTCTAAAATTGGTAAAAGAGGTGATGATTTGTCACCTACAGATTTTTTCCTCTGGGGGTATATCAAAGGAGTTGTGTATCAAAATAATCTTCACACACTAGATGAACTAAAGATAATCCCCATCAAAACCATCCAGCGTGGTCTTTAACGTGCACAGGGTATGGCTCTCACACACACGGAGCCACGGCTTAACGCACCATTCGACGGACTTTCTAAGCCCAACGGTGTCCCCTACTGACCAAGGGCAAGGCAGAGAGTTTCGCGGAGATAAATCTTAACCCTGGTCCAACTGTGACTCGAACCTGGGAACTGCAGATTATGATCCTGCTGTGGCTTTAGACTTGAGAAGGCCTGTACTAACTAGGGCTAGTTTCTAGGACCCTTCTCTGTCCTATATGTTGCAAATCAAAAAATAATTCCCCACTCGCCACTCACTGAACTATACTGAACCACACACACTACATATTTGACAATGTTAAGAAATAAATTACCCGTCAAATAACTGTTTTCCACAGAACTATCCATATTACTATCGATATGGTTTTTCCATATTACTATCGGTATATCAGGCTATAGAGAAAATCTATAAGGAAGGCCGAGTAAAGTAACTTTCATGCCTTATCTGGGACTCGAACTCAGGTCCCTGTCAGGGGTAAAATCAAATTTTGCCAACTGACAAAATAATGTCTCTGTCAGGTTCGTACCTAGATTTTTGCTCCGTGGAGCGAGGGGGGGGGGGGGGGGGGGCAGGTTTGAGGCAGTTTTGATAACTCCACTGCATTTTGCCATGTAACTTCCAATTTTACCAACTAGCCATAATTTCACAGAAATAATCCCAATATTTACATCTCGCCTGAATTGTAGCAAGTCGGTGTAAATTTTCCCAATTCCCCTTGATTTGGCCAACACGCCATAATTTTACAGAAAAAAGATTCCAATTTTTACATCTCACCTGAATTTTGCCAACTCCCCACGATTTTATCAAGTCGCTTCGAATTTTGCCAACTGCTCTAGATTTTGTCGTTTCCATTTTCCCAACTGCCCTAGATTTGCCAAGTTGCCTCGATTTTGCCAACTCGCCACAATTTTACAGAAAAAAATCCCAATTTTTACATTTCACCAGATTTTTTCAAAGTCACTCTGAATTTTGCCAACTTCCCAAGATTTGCCAACTCTCCTAGATTTTGCGAAGTTGCCTCGATTTCGCCAACACTCTATAATTTTGCAGATAAATGATTCCAATTTTTACATCTCACCTGAATTTTGCCAACTTCCCACGATTTTGCCAACTCCCCAAGATTTTGCCAATTCCCCAAGATTTTGCCAAGTTGTCCCGATTTTGTCAATTCACCTAAAGTCGTGTTACTTAGTCAAAACTTAGTCAAACCACTAAGTCGCTTCGAATTTTGCCAACTGCTCTAGATTTTGGCGTTTCCATTTTCCCAACTGCCCTAGATTTGGCAAGTTTCCTCGATTTTGACAACTACCCTAGATTTTGCTAACTCCCCTTAATTTTACAAAAAAAATTACAAATTTTCACAACTCACCTAGATTTTACGAAGTCGCTTCGAATTTTGCCAACTCCGAGTTACTTTGGGGGGAGCCTCCCCCCATAGTTACGCCCCTGGTCCCTATGATGAGTAATGAAGCGCACCAACCTCTCAGCTAACAGAATAATGTTTCTCTTCATAACTGCAGCTACTGCTCTTTAATTCAGTTCCACTTAAAAATAAAATCACATTGCTAAAAGAAACCCTAAAAGTTGTTAAATTTGATTCTGCCGCTCTTCACATAACTATCACCCTTAACCTCTGTCTAAGTCTGTTTTGTTTTCTCTTACTCTTTTATCTCTTTCATTTCTTCATATCTTATCTTCAGTCTCCTTTACTCATACGACTTCATCTTCCAGTATCTCCTTATCTCTCCTACCTCACTTTATCAGTTTTAATATCCTCACCTGTTTTCTGCTTACCCATCAGTTTCCCAAGTCTTCATCCCACCGTAACATTCTCTTACTATCTTATCGCGTTTGCTCTTTCTCTTTCCACCGAGAAATCGTCATCTTCCATCTTATCCCCACAACACAGACATGGGGCTGCTGAAGCCAGTCAGAAAAGTTGCAAATAACGAATCTCCATCAATGACTGACCTCATGAGCCGAGCCACACCGAGGGGCAGGTCAGCCAGCAGACAGATCGCACTGCGCATGCTCAGTGATAAGGTGATTGATGAGTGCTTGTCTGGTGGCCATTCCCGCTACCAGACCTCATCGTTGTGCTGCGATTGCTCGAGGTGCGTGCGCATATGACCCCACGATTCGCGGACAGAGATGTTAGGAGAACAACGGCATTCAACAACCCGCAGAATAAGACGAATAACAAAACTATTTTCTGGAAATGATATCATTTCTTTATTTGCTGTGACATCACATCAGAAAATAATAACTATAAGAGGACCGTCCATTCCAAGCGCAGCTCATTGCAAAAGAAATATGTTGATTGATCATAAAACAAATCATCAATATACTGAATTTGGCTAATTTCTTCCATTTTATTTTATTAATTAAAAATTTTAGGTTATTAATTAAATGATTTTTGAAGATTTATAATAATAAATAATATAAATACTCCCTCAAGCAGCTGCTTACCATAGAGATCTGACAGGAGCCTGTCAGTTTATATGCCATAGTAGAAGGTCTGAGAGGATGGCAGGACCTCAGCAGAAAAACGACACAAACAGCCATGCCTTACACGGGGCTCGAACCCAGGTCCCTTAGATCAGTAGCCAAGTGCGCTAACCACTCTTCCACGGGCGACTAAAAAAATACCCCCTCAAGCAGCTGCTTGCCACAGAGGTCTGACAGGAACCTATTAGTTTTCATGTCATAGTAGAAGGTCTGAGAGGATGGCAGGACCTCAGCAGAAAAACGACACAAACATCCATGCCTTACCCGGGGCTCGAACCCAGGTCCCTTAGATCAGTAGCCAAGCGTGCTAACCACTCGGCCACGGGACGGCGCACGTTTTTTTTTATCATGTTTTTGTTGCCATTTTTTTGCCAAAAATTGTTGCCATATCATGAGTGATCTGGCAACAATTTTTTTTTAGAAATGAGTGATCTGGCATCCTTCGTGTCACGTGACACGAAGGTTGCCAGGTCAATAATTTCTAAAAAAATTGTTGCCAGATATGTTTTCTGAATTCTGTAATCAACCATAGTGTTGGGATACTTTTTTGAGCGATTGTACAATAGAGGAACCGGTGAGCTTGGAAAGGCCGCCGTCCGTCGGATGGGACGTAAAGCCGTGGCGCCGCATGAGAGGGAAAGAGTCATACCCTATGCACTTTTAAGAACACACTGGATGGCCTTGACGGGAGGCTTCCGTCTATCTCCTAACAGCTGTCCAGTGGGTCCTCTCCATTGTGTGCAAAAAAAGTGTCGCTCAGAGGTAAAACAACCCAGCTTCACTAAGTTTGGATTGAAAGGGTCTGAACTCAGAACCGATTTAAAAATATTTAGCCCCCTGCCAAATCTCAAAATGAGACTCCCTCACCACCCAACTGCTCGATCAGGGCCAAGTTACGCAATAGACAGGGACAAATTGGGTGCATGAATAATTGGCCGCAACAATAAGAAATTAAATTTTTCGCTCTGAGAGATTTTTTAGAGATTGAGTCATTTACTGCGTAATATATTTCTTCTTATTATTATTTATTACCTTATTTTAATTACGCCTATAATTGTTATTAGTTCATCATTCATTAAATTCAAATTACAGTTACATTGGTTCGCTATTATTGGTTTAGTTTCATTTTTAGCATCCAATACAGTGAAATGTCGGTATAACGAAGGCCAAAATAGCGAAATATTCAGTATAACGAAAATTGTTTCCGACCCCTGCCGATTTACTCTGTATATCTAATATCGACTCTGTATATCGACTCTGCGCACTGCGAGTTATGAGTTCTCTTGCCCCTAGGGGCCCACCATTCTGGTGGATTATCTCTCACGGTCATTCTGACCACTCATGCCATACTGGCACACACCAAGATGGAAATGGTAATGGGCATAATTATGCCTGGCACATTGAAAATTTTGATGTACGATCTACGATCTACGATTAGGCTTATGTATTACTATTAACTCTTCTTTTAGGCTCTCTTCCTCTCTCTCTCCTCTCTCTCCCCAATGTAAGGTACAGTGCCATTATTTTTTTTTTATTCTATTCAAAATTATATTAAACCCCCTTCTTCTTTCCTATCTTTTATTATCAATGTTTTAAATGATATCCAGAGATATGGCTCGTATGAATAGCCCCCCCTACGTGGGATGGCCTTACAGCAGAGCCAGTTATTCCTCCAATTTCAGACCAGACCAGAGATCTTACATTCTTTCCTCTCTCTGCTTCTTTCTCTCTTTTATTGAGATCTTTCTTAAATATTTTAAAAACTTCCAATCTTAAAAGTGCGACTCTCATTAGGGGTGTGGCCCAGTTGTCTATTATGCTAATCCGTCCTTGAGTGAACTGTTTTGTAAATCATTTTTGGTGAGGTCCGGGCTAGCGCGTCCCGGAAAAGGAAAGCTGTAGCGTCCCATACCGTTGCAGGAGCAAGAATTAAAAATAATAATAATAGAAATTCTTATTTTAAACTACAAGTTCACCGAATTTAAATGCTTACGAACTATCAACAGAATAAGCATTGAAATCATGATAAAAAAAAAAAACGAAATCAAGTTTTTTTTATCGCAACCAGGGCCCTCTCTGCTCTATAACTAAGTCCCTGGGTGGGAAAAAATGCAAGACCACCTCTGCAAAATATAAAATACCCTTTCGAAGAAGGAATTTTTAATTTTCCATTTTTTGCAACAATTTTTTGCATTTTATTCAATAGGCACTGTGCCTAGAGCCTAAGAAAAGTAAAAAGGCCTACGACAAAATTTTGACCATATGTATATTTTTTGTGCATGATAAAAACTGTAACAGGTCTTGAATAAATAGCGATCAGATCAGCAATTAAGTCCTGTTACAAACCGTTTCGCAATCCGAGAGACATTATTCAGTTAATTTTCATAAGCCATCTATCTACTCATCGAAATTGATATGTCCATAAAAATGCATACGCCAAGGACCTACGAAACAGGAGTGTCCGGGACTAATGAAACAGGAGTGCCTGGAGGCTTATGGAACAGGAATGCCAGGGGCCTGCGAAAAAGGGATGCCTAGGGACTACAAAACAGAATTGCCTGGAGCTTACAAAACAGGAGTGTCTGGGGCTTACGTAAAAGGAATGTCCGGAGGCTTAAAAAACAGGAGTGTCTGGGGACTTACGAAACAGGAGTGTCTGGGAGCTTGCGAATCAGGAGTGTCTGGGGCCTATGAAACAGTAGTGCTTGGGGCCTACGAGACCTTAATCCGACCCTACGTTTAACAGTTGAAACTCGAAGTAATGCATAACTGGGAAATTGAAAATAGTAATATTTTATTAGTACTTATAAAATACATAATATTTTCATTTATCTGTTAAGAAATAAGTTGTGTTTTGCCCACCCCTGAGGATAAGGGAGCAAATCATTGCACTCGATATAAACTTATTGACCAACACAGTCTAGTACCAAAATTAAAAATTTCGAGCTTAAATAGATCGTTTGCAATATTCATTTAAGTTTTGGTCATTTTGCAAATTTTTTCACCGTTAGAGGGCTATTGGGAGATTGCAAGTCATAATTTTCTCTTAATACTTATTCAATCTCAAAAAATTTTCTAATATATCTATAAAACAATGTGTACAGACAGACAACAAAGTGAAGATATTAGCTCACTTTTTTGAATGTGCGCAGAGAAACAGACGACAAAGAGAAAATATTAACTTGCCTCTTGGAATGTATACAGACAGACAGACGACAAAGTGAAAATATTAGCTCACTTTTTTGAATGTGTGCAGAGAAACAGACGACAAAGAGAAAATATTAACTTGCCTTTTGGAATGTATACAGACGACAAAGTGAAAATATTAGTTCACTTTTTTGAATGTGTGCAGAGAAACAGACGACAAAGAGAAAATATTAACTTGCCTTTTGGAATGTATACAGACGACAAAGTGAAAATATTAGTTCACTTTTTTGAATGTGTGCAGAGAAACAGACGACAAAGAGAAAATATTAACTTGCCTTTTGGAATGTATACAGACGACAAAGTGAAAATATTAGTTCACTTTTTTGAATGTGTGCAGAGAAACAGACGACAAAGAGAAAATATTAACTTGCCTTTTGGAATGTATACAGACGACAAAGTGAAAATATTAGCTCACTTTTTTGAATGTGTGCAGAGAAACAGACGACAAAGAGAAAATATTAACTTGCCTCTTGGAATGTATACAGACAGACAGACGACAAAGTGAAAATATTAGCTCACTTTTTTGAATGTGTGCAGAGAAACAGACGACAAAGAGAAAATATTAACTTGCCTCTTGGAATGTATACAGACAGACAGACAGACGACAAAGTGAAAATACTAGCTCACTTTTTTGAATGTGTACAGACGACGAAGTTAAAGCATTAGATTGCCTTTGTTAAAAGAAGAGCGAAAAACATTGGTACCCAATATTTTGCTAATGTTAAGAAGGTAAAACATTTTTTTGTATTATACAATCCTTGCAATTTCGAACTACAGGCAAGACATTAGAACTTACAAGCTTAGAAAAACAACATATAAACTTTCTCATAGGGTAAATATATTGCAGTCTTGTAATTCAGTTTTGAAGTATTCTCATCTAAATGGTTCTGACCCAGGCAGGAACAAGTTAGGAATGTGGCTCTGAAACGAGGTCATTGGCTGCAATGATTGGAGTCAGTGGCACATAAATCAAACGTGACCACAGGATGGAAGAGCTGAAACCAGGGATGAACAGCTCAAATGTGGTCACGAGGTGGAATTATTCAAATTAGAGGAGTTTGATGGACAGAACTGAAACTGCACCAGACTGAATAACTAAATTAGGGGTACGCGACCCAAATGTGTTCACTAACACCTGATTACGCGACTCAAATGTGTTCACTAACACCTGATTACGCGACCCAAATGTGTTCACTAACACCTGATTACGCGACTCAAATGTGTTCACTAACACCTGATTATGCGACTCAAATGTGTTCACCTGATTACGCGACCCAAATGTGTTCACAACACCTGATTACGCGACTCAAATGTGTTCACTAACACTTGATTACGCGACCCAAATGTGTTAACTAACACCTGATTACGCGACTCAAATGTGTTCACTAACACCTGATTACGCGACCCAAATGTGTTCACTAACACTTGATTACGCGACCCAAATGTGTTCACTAACACCTGATTACGCGACCCAAATGTGTTCACTAACACCTGATTACGCGACCCAAATGTGTTCACTAACACCTGATTACGCGACCCAAATGTGTTCACTAACACCTGATTACGCGACCCAAATGTGTTCACTAACACCTGATTATGCGCCTCAAATGTGTTCACTAACACCTGAATACGCGACTCAAATGTGTTCACTAACACCTGATTACGCGACTCAAACGTGTTCGCTAACACCTGTTGTCAGCCCTGATTTCAGCTGAATAGCTGAAATCAGAGGTGACAACTCAGTTGGAAACAGCTGAAAAAACTTACATTAGGGAGGTGGAGGTTTGTTACAGTTGGTAGTGCGTCAGGCTTCTAATCTGTAGTTCCCAGGGTCGAGTCCCACCTGGTCCAACGTTGAGAGTTATCTCCGCTAATCCTCACGCTGCCCTCCTCAAATAACAAACTCCGTTGGGCTTGAAAAGGCAGCCGCCCATCGGATGATACTTACCGTGGCCCGGGTGCAGGAGATCCGGATACTCCTGCATGTTAAAGATCACGCTGGATGGCCTTGATGGGAGGTCTGTTTTTTAACAGATGTTCAGTGGGTCCTCTTTCCCAACGTCCTCTGAGCCCTTGGGGTCCTTGTGACTTGGTCATTTAGTCCATTTTGTGTAAAAAAAAAGTGGCGCTTATAGGATTGAATTGTTTTACTTCTGAGCCGCACTTTTTTGCACACCATGGGCTAAATGGCCAGGCCACAAGGACCCCGAAGGCTCAGAGAAGGTTGGGGGAGGGGACCCACTGGAACAGCTGTTGGGAGACAGATGGTAGCCTCCCGTCAAGGCCATCCAGCGTGTTCTTTAACGTGCACAGGGTATGGCTCTCCCGCACAAAGCGCCACGGCTTAACGTCCCATCCGACGGACTGCGGCCTTTTCAAGCCCATCGGTGTCCCCTACTGACCGTGGGCAAGGCGGGGAATTTTTGCGGAGATAAATCTCAACGCTGACCCAACTGGGACTCGAACCTGGGAACTACAGATACAGGCAGCGTACAGATTACGAGCCTGGCGCGCTACCGACTGAGCCACCCCCGCCCCAGGCGCTTATAGGTGAAACAACGCACTCCTTAGGTCAGAGGCGAACAACTTTAATTATTCTAGCTCTTGGCCACGTTTAAGTCAAAGTGTGCAACACAAGTATGGTCACATGCTTGATAGCAATCAGATGTGAACAATCAAATATGGACAAAATCTTTAATAACTGAAGTCACGAGAGTGCAACTAAAACAAAACCAAGTCTCGGAATCGTTAATGAGGGGAACGAAACACTGTTTAACTTATGATGTTCGCGTGATGAAGGAATTTTTGTCCCTCTTTTGTGAAAGGATGTTTGACCCATTTTGGGCTAAGTGGGAATGAAGTAAATTACAGAATTGGCTTTATTCTTAATAATTTGTAAAAATTATCACAAATCAATATCTACTTTAAAAAAATCACTGAAATCAATATTCTCCTTCCAAAGAATTTCTGATATCAATAATGCTCTTCAAAATGATACTCTGATATTAATATTATCCTCCGAAAGTATTTACTGTTATCAGCAATTCCGTTCGAAATCATTATCTGGGATCAATATTATCCTTTGAAAAGATTCCTTAATATCAATAATCCTTTCAAAATGACAACCTGAAATCAATATTCTCCTTTGGAAGCATTCCTTGATATCAATAATCCGTTAAAAATGATTACCTGCAATCAATATTCTTCTTTGAAAGGACTCTCTGACATCAATAATCCTTTCAAACTGATTACCTGAAATCCATATTCTCCTTTGAAAGGATTCCTTGATATCAATAATCCCTTCCAAAATGATTACCTGTAATCAATATTCTTTTTTGAAAGGCCTCTCTGACGTCAATTATTCCGTTCGAAATGATTATTTGAAATCCGTAATTCCCTTCGAAAGATTTCTCTGATATCCATAATCCCTTTCGAAATAATTATCTGAAATCAGTATTTTCCTTTGAAAGGATTCTTTGATATCAATAATACTCTTGGAAATGATTATGAAATCAGTAGTTTCCTTTGACAGACTTCTCCTATATGAGTCCTGAAATCATAATTATTTATTTTTTTTCTCTAAAAGGATTCTTTAATATGAATAATCCCGTCGAAAGGATTCTCTGACACGAGCGATCTGTTTCTGAACGATACTTTAAAACGGACCCTGATTATCGACTAGGCCCATAAGGCCGGGCTTAGGAACCTTTATTTCTAGAAGTCTCCCACTCTACAAACCATTTTCAGCTAAATTTTCTTTTCATTCTTTGCTCCCTCCCCCTTTTTTTTCCAGCCCTAACTAAATTCTAAAACCTGTTTAGACTGATTTTAGAATAATCTCGAATAGTTACTATAGCATAAAAGTGTAGAGAACTCTTCAAAATCTAGGACGACTGACTGAACAAAAAACGCGAATTTGAAATATTCCAGGGACAAAAACGGATGACCTTGACTTATTCAAATATCAAGGGAAAAGAGAAATAACTATATATGGAAGTCAGAATAATGTTACAGAACATCGGACCTCCTGGGAGCCCCTATAAGCAAGCTGTGCCTAGGGTCCCTTAAACTTTAAGTGAATCCCGCTGTGAAAATCATTAATTCTTCGAAATCAACAGTACAGTCGCTCAAAAAAATATCCGAACACTATGGTTGATTACAGAATTCAGAAAAATGATCTGGCAACCTTCGTGTCACGTGACACGAAGGTTGCCAGATCACTAATTTCTGAAAAAATCGCTGCCAGATATTTTTTATGAATTCTGTAATCAACCATAGTGTTCGGATAATTTTTTGAGCGACTGTACTCTATGAAATCATTCTTTGAAGTTAACAATTCTCTTCTGGAAGTTGTCTTGAAATAATAATCAGTTGCGAAAACGACTCTCAGAAATCCCTATTTTTCCACGAAACGTTCCCTCTGGAAGAACAATCTCTTTAGAAACGCTTACGACGGCGAAAGTCGAGCATCCGTGCTGTGAGATCCACCGCATCCCACCGAAACGCAGCCAGATCACCGAGAACAAAAGAACGAAAGTGATATCATCCTCGATGTTGATCCCTAAGTTTTGCAAATCTCAGCAAGTAATATACACACCAGAGAAAGCTGAGTGTGAAGAAAAAAAAGGCAATGCACACACACACTAAGGAGAATTTAGTGACGTGACCATATGCTCCTCGATGTAAATGGGGGGTGTAACCGGTATACGTAACACGTGCCGCATCTCATCCCGACGGAGTCCAAGGAAAGGTCAGTGAAGATGAGCCGATTATGATGAGACCGCACAAACACATCCTCGACCACAAAACGCAGCTGCTAGATTCCCGTCTCTCGAGAGAGAAGTGTGTGTGTTACCCACGTGGTGTCGCACGCGCGCTCGCTCGCAGCTGTTCGAAACCGCGCGGCCGCCTGCACGTGTTGACATGACGTCACACGGAGAGGAGCTTGGGATTTTTTTTTCCTCTTCGTTTGGGGAGTGTATAGTGGGTAGTTCAGGAGGGGGGGGGGGAGAAAGGAAAGCAGAATAGGATTGAGGTGGTAGTATACGAAGGGGGGGAGGAGAGAATGGAAGTGAAACTTTTGCTACGGTGATTGTTGTGTGATAGAGTTCGGTGGAGTATGATGATACTTGATCCTAATCGTTCTTTATCCTATGAACTGGGGGGTGAGAAAGCCAATACTGTTATCAAGGCATTAAGGGGCCTAACACGTTTTAGGTTCTCTACTCACGATAAACCCTTTTTTTTTACACTAACTGATAGATTTTTTTTTGTGAAGCCATAGTGTACTGGCACAGACGACAGTATTTATTTTTTCCTATTGTGTCACATAATTATATAAATACACAATTAAAATACGATATAAATCAGTTGTAAAACAACAAAAACGTATATATGATAAATATAAATGTATATATAAATAAATATACGCTGGTCGAAGATTCTTAGTACAAGGTAAAAATTTTCTGATGAATTCTGTAATTGAATAATAAGTAAAATTTCTCCGCTAGTCCCCACCCCACCCCCTCCGCCTTCCGTCGAGTAGAAAGGGCACCCAATATGCTCGGAAAAACCACCGTTCGTCGAATGGGGCGCTAAGCCATGGTACTGTGTGAACTAAAATCCATACCTCGTGCGCATTAAAAAAGCCCCATGTGTAAGGAAGCCATACCGAGTGCACGTTAAAGAACTCGCTTGATGGGAGGCTTCCATCTGTATCTTAACAGATATCCAGTGGAAACCTTTTTGTTTCGTAATGCTGAGTCATAGGGATTATTGGGACCTGAACAATTAGCTTGCTGGGGTTAGAGGTCCTGTATAGTTAGAGGCTGGCCATCTCGGTGATTCACTGCCATTGGTTGATTGAGTCACGTGGTTTAAGGACGCCATGTTTTGTCGTACCGTGAGACGAAAGCCTATGAGTTAGTGTGTGTACCAAGTTAAAACTTCTTAGTTGTTATTGTTTTATATATTTCTACCACTTTTTTGTCTATAAAAGCTGTCATATTTTATGAATGCCTCACTGCGCTACATTTGGGTGTAAAAATTTCACTTAAAGAAATAAATTAATGAATATTTGTTTCCGAGAAACTCCATCAGAAGACGGTAATCGTCTACAAAAGTGGAATGAGTTAACTGAAAACCAAAGGATAATTTCTTTTAATCAAACGAGCTGATATTTTCACTTTGTCGTCTGCCTATGCCAATATTTGTTCGTCTGTCTGTCCGTCTCTCTGTTAACTCTCTGTGAACTGTAACAGTTCGTTGTTTGTCCATCTGTCTTTCCTCCTGTCTGTCTACAGACAATCATTTTGTTTTACTTATAGAACTAAATGAAAAATTCTTTTGGGGTTGGATAGGTGTCGAACAAATATTGCGATTAGCAATTTCGAAAATTTTAAATAGCTTTAATAGCGCCCTCTAGCGATGGGAAAAGATGGAAAATGCTAAAATTTCAAACGAATATTATAAACAAACTATTTACACTGGAAATCTCAAATTTTGGTAGTAGAGTGTTATGGTCAGAAAGTTTACAATGGCAACAAGGCTTTGCCGTCTTAGCCAAAAGGGTGTGTGAAAATGAAACTTTTTTTTAAGGAGATAAATGAAACAATATATATACATTTGTTTAATTGTTTAACAGGCACTAACAAAATATTAATGATTTAAACAATATTTGATAATCTCAGCGTTACCTGTAGATGTTTAAACTTCTATAAATCAATAAATGTTTTTTTGTGAAAAAAGCCGGCGTTACTTCAACAGGTTTGAATACTCTGAGAGATGCGGGTTCGAATCCTGTATGTCGTCGAAATTTTTTTCCACAAAAATATTACTATTTACATTTTTCGAATACCCATCAGCTGGAATTTCCAGTGTTAGAGAATGCTAAGAGCGGTAAATAAAAACTCGAAAGGCGACCTCTAGCGGCGGAAAAAGGCTGGAAAATACCAAATCTTTAAATAAATATTGCAAACGATCTATTTTTGCTAGAAACTTAAGTTTTTGCTCATAGAGTGTAATGATCAAGTGGTTTACCCTAATAGTAATGATTTGTCCCATTGGTAAAATGCAACTTTTCTGCTTTAAGAGATAAATGAAAAACCTTTTTTGCACATTACAGGTATTAATAAAATATTAATAGTTTATTTTCTCAATTATACAGTAGTTAGAATTTCCACTATCAGAGGGTACTGAAAGTGTAAAATAACTAGAAGAACGCATATTGCCTCTGGCGCATATGGGAATCTCATTTTGAAAGAGAATGAAGTTCTTCCTTTGCCTACATTTTACATTTTCACTCCTTAAAAGTTTCAATTATGGATGTTCGGGTTGTTTTTTCTGCTGAGTTCTGCCATCCTCATGAACCTTTTACTATGCGTATAAACTGACATTTCCTGTCAGACCTCTGTACAAGCAGCTGCTTAAGGGGTTATTTATCTATTTTTTTAATATATGGTGGGGGAAATGCACATAGTAGTATTTTATTAGTAATTATAAAACATAAAAATTATTTGTCTTTCAGTTCTTAAATTTTAAAAGTTGCTTTTTCTCTCGCTCCTCTGAAAATAGTGGGCAGATAATTGTTTTCAGTGGAATTTCTACCATAACAGAACTCCTCACGCCGAAATTTCTATCATAAACATGATATCTAATGTTATAAATTAAAACTACCTTTGAAAATGCGAATTACATTTCATTAGTAACCAACTAAAACAGAGATTTCCAATTATCTCTTAAAACAAAACCGCTTAGGGTCAAATCATTGTTGTCAACGGAATTTTCAAAACAGTCACATTCCACGACCAGAATTTTAAATTTCTAGCATAACTACATCGTTTGCAATATTCATTTTAAATTTTTGGGATTTTTCGTTTTCCACCGTTAGAGAGCGCAATTATAGCTTTCGGGAAAATTGCAAAGTGCAAATTGTAATATTTCATCAATACCTCTCCTACTCAAAAATAATTTTTAATTTATCTCTAAAAACACACAATTTTCTGTTAAAACAAAAAAAAAAGTTACATTTACCTCACCCCCTGGGTCTAAAGGGTCAAGTGATTGTTGCCAATGGTAACTTCGTAACCTTTACATTTCAACACCAAAATTTTAAAATTCTAACATAACTACATCGTTTGGAATATTCGTTTGATATTTTGGAATTTTCAGCTTTTTCCACCGTTAGAGGGCGCAGTTATAACTTTTGGGAGATTCAAAAAATGCAAATAGTAATATATCATTATTTCCTATCTAACACAAAAAGAATTTTTTATTTATCTGTATAAAAAAAAAGGTTCGATGTCTACAGACGGACAGACAACATAGTGAAATTATATCTTTTTTTTTTAAATCTAAGCCCTAAAATTTACTTTTCCTTTCTTAGCCGTTTTCTAAAGTGTTTCCAATCATGAACACTGAAATCTGTATCAAATATTACCCTACCCTTTTCCGGAATCCATAATCCGTGCAATAATCCGCAAAATTCCCCGCCCTGCCCACGGTCAGTAGGGGACACCGATGGGCTTGGAAAGCCCGCCGTCCGTCGGATGGGACGTTAAGCCGTGGCCCCGTGTGCGGGAGAGCCATACCCTGTGCACGTTAAAGAACACGCTGGATGGCCTTGACGGGAGGCTACCATCTGTCTCCCAACAGCTATTCCAGTGGGTTCCCTCCCCCAACTTTCTCTGAGCCTTCGGGGTCCATGTGACCTGGCCATTTAGCCCATGGTGTGCAAAAAAGTGCCGTTCAGAGGTAAAACAACCGAACGTTAAAGAACACGCTGGATGGCCTTGACGGGAGGCTACCATCTGTCTCCCAACAGCTGTTCCAGTGGGTTCCCTCCCCCAACTTTCTCTGAGCCTTCGGGGTCCATGTGACCTGGCCATTTACCTCATGGTGTGCAAAAAAGTGCCGCTAAGAGGTAAAACAACCGAACCCAACCGTGCAATAACGTTCAGCTATGCAAGATAAACCATCAGAGCGACGACAAAACATGGCGTCCAATTTTGAGATGGCCAACCTCTACCTATATAGTGCCTCTAGCTGGGGTTAGCTCATTCGATAGCGTATCAGGATGGTGATCCGCAGTTTATAAGTTTCCAGTCCTGCTGTTGTCTATAATTGACATTCTTAATAACGAAATAGCTCCATCCGGGTTTCAACAATTTTGGAAATTGCTCTGTCGCGTTTTCAGTAAGTGTCCAAATGGTTCGGAGCAAAATTATTAGCAAAATGGTTACAACCCGAACTCAATAATTGTCGAAATGGTGCTAACCCTAACACAATAATTGTCGAAATGGTCCTAACCAAAACTCAATAATTGTCGAAGTGGATCTAATCCGATAATTGTCGAAGTGGTTCTGTCCCAAACTCAGTAGGTGTCGAAGTAGTTCTAACCGAACTTAATATTGTCAAAGTGATTAAACCCGAACTCAATAATTGTTGAAGTGGTTCTATTCCAAACTCAATAATTGTCGAAGTGGTTCTAACCTGAACTCAATAATCGTTGAAGTGGTTCTAACCCGAACTCAGTAATTGTCGAAGTGGTTCTATCCTGAAATCAGTAAGTGACAAAATGATTCTAACCGGAACTGAATAATTGTTGGAGTGGTTCTAACCTGAACTCAATAATCATCGAAGTGGTTCTAACTCAAACTCAATGATTGTCGAAGTGGTTCTAACTCAAACTCAATGATTGTCGAAGTGATTCTATCCTCGACTCAATATTTGTCGAAATCGTTCTAACCCGAACTCAATAATTGTAGAAATGTTTAGATTCCGGGATAAATAATTATAGGAATGGTTAGAGCGCGAACCGTCTGGGCTCAATAATTTGCGATGGAACTCATCTCTAACTGACATAATTATTTTTATCATTGAATTCCCCCATCCCCCCCCCCGCCGACCCGAAGATATATAACGCTTCTCCCAGATTATGTTCTGATTGTAACCGTAACACATTTTTCGCGGCTTTTTTTTTTAGTGAACTACCCGTAGCAGAGTGGTTAGCGCTCTTGGTTACTGATCTAACGGACCTGGGTTCGAGCCAAGGGTAAGGCCTGGACATTTGTGTTTTCTGCTGAGGACCAACCATTTTCTCAGACCTTTTACTGTGGCGTATAAACAGACAGGCTCCTGTCAGGCCTTTGTGGCAAGCAGCTGCTTGAGGAGATATTTATTTTTATTTACTGTTACACTTTGTCATCTGTATGTAGCAATCTGCTTCTTTGCATTTAGAGATAGACGAAACAAGTTATTTTTGGGATGTGGTTCGATATATTATATTTTGTGGTTGAGATAATTATTTAGTTTTGGCTATGACCACGTCGATAATTATTTAGTTTGGGCTATGACCACGTCGATAATTATTTAGTTTGGGCTATGACCACGTCGATAATTATTTAGTTTGGGCTATGACCACGTCGATAATTATTTAGTTTGGGCTATGACCACGTCGATAATTATTTAGTTTGGGCTATGACCACGTCGATAATTATTTAGCCCGTGTTCAAACCATTTGTACAATTACTCGGTTTGGGAAGAACCACTTCGACAATTATTGAGTTCTGATCAGAACCACTTCGACAATTATTGTATTGGGGATTATTTAGGATAACGACGAAATATTAGGATTTGGACTTTCTGGATCTCTCAGTAGTTTTATTAGCGCTTTCTATAATTAAACAATACCCTCTCAAACAGCTGTTAGCGATGGGGAAGACTTGTAAAGTGGTGAAATTTTTAGACGAATATTGCAAACGATGTATTTATGCTAGGAATTTGTGGTGGGATATGAACAGCCGTCCCATGGCCGAGTGGTTAGCACGCTTGGTTAGCACGCTTGGCTACTGATCTAAGGGACCTGGGTTCGAGCCCCGGTGTAAGGCATGGATGTGTGTGTCGTTTTTCTGCTGAGGTCCTGCCATTCTCACAGACCTTCTACTCTGGCATATAAACTGACAGGCTCCTGTCAGACCTCTGTGGCAAGCAGCTGCTTGAGGGGGTATTTATTTTATGATAGTCAAGAAGTCTGCAATGACAGCAACAATTTGCTCCCTTTACCAGAGGGGTGGTGAAAAAACGCAAATGCTCCGTTTTAAGAGATAAATGAAATTTTGTGTGTGTCTCTTATAGATGCTTATAATGCTATTTACATTTTCCTCAGAAAGGAGCCGAATTCCCATCGAGTATAAAATTTTCTCCTCTGTTTTATTCTTTAAAAAAAATTCTGAGAAATAATTAAATATATATATTCAATATTTGCTTGAGTTCCGATTACTAGCAATCTGAAAGGAAGGGCCATGAAAGGAAAAACTTCTTTCTCTTGTGAAAAATGAGCATTCCGTATCAACAAAATACATACGTTATTCTTCTAGTTTTTTATTCTTTATTTAAATATGGTTGTAGGATTTCATTCTTTTATTAGATTATAAAATCTTGTTTTGCCTTTTGAACCAATCATTAAAAGCTGAATTTTCTTTTTCACGTTTTATTGATTTTTCTCATTCAAATGAAATACGTAACAAATATATGTTTTTAATTTTTTTTTTAAAGAGGTGCATCGTTTATCAAGCGACGATGATGCATCACACAATAATTATTTTTTTTCTCTCATCCTACCACGAAGGCAGGTGCTGCTAAGCAACGAAGAGAAAGAGAGCTAGCCAGATTCGGGGAGATAGATACCCGGAGAGTGTTTACAGTAAATGTGGAGCCCTGTCTCTGTAACAGATGCGCTTTCTCCGCCAAGGAGAGGCGGTCTAGTTGGGTGTTGTTGGGTTGCATCAGTGTTCGTGTACGACCTCCTCTTTTTCTGCATCTGGGAGGAGGAGGGGATGCCTCTCTTTCTCTCTCTCTCCCTACGATTAATGAAATTGAAGCAGATGCATTTGCAAACTGAGAGGGGATGCTTCACACACACACACCAGGCTTTAATTTGTGTGTTTTGCTTTCTGTTCAGTCCCTGTCGTGATTGCATGTTTTCTCTCTCTGTGTGTGTGAACTTCTGCTTCCCTGGCATCATGCTAATTTGATTTAAAATTATAATCCATAAAACGCGTGTCGTGTATCTTCTATCCGTTTCCACGAGGAGTAATGGAGAGTATCACCGCTTTACAGGGCGTGGGGATGCTGTAACCATGGTGACCTTAACTTCTTTCGTTGCTCTCGAAATAACAAATGCTTTGTTTGAAGAAAGGAAGGCAATTTGAAAAAAGTCTCGTATCGGGTATCTAAGGGTATGGACACACGGAAAGAGGTTTTAGAGTTAAGAACGTTCCTAACTTCTTGGCATCTAAAAACGAAAATGTTGCTAATAACAGGAGTGGCATCTAGCAAATTGGAGCGCGTATAGTTGTGGCGTCTTAAGACGATATTGTTTTTAATAACGGAGGTGGCCTCTGTCAAATTGCAGCGCGTGTAGTTGTGGCGTCGTAAGACAATATCATTTTTAATAACGGAAGTGGCCTCTGTCAAATTGGAGCGTGTATAGTTGTGGCGTCTTAAGACGATATTGTTTTTAATAACGGAGGTGGCCTCTGTCAAATTGCAGCGCGTGTAGTTGTGGCGTCGTAAGACAATATCATTTTTAATAACGGAGGTGGCCTCTGTCAAATTGGAGCGCATGTAGTTGTGGCGTCGTAAGACAATATCATTTTTAATAACGGAGGTGGCCTCTGTCAAATTGGAGCGTGTGTAGTTGTGGCGTCTTAAGACGATATTTTTAATAATGGAGGTGGCCTCTGTCAAATTGGAGCGTGTATAGTTGTGGCGTCTTAAGACGATATCATTTTTAATAACGGAGGTGGCCTCTGTCAGATTAGAGCGCGTGTAGTTGTGGCGTCTTAAGACGATATCGTTTTTAATAACGGAGGTGGCCTCTGTCAAATTGGAGCGCGTGTAGTTGTGGCGTCTTAAGACGATATCATTTTTAATAACGGAGGTGGCCTCTGTCAAATTGGAGTGTGTATAGTTGTGGCGTCTTAAGACTATCATTTTTAATAACGGAGGTGGCCTCTGTCAAATTGGAGCGCGTGTAGTTGTAGCGTCTTAAGACGATATCATTTTTAATAACGGAGGTGGCCTCTGTCAAATTGGAGCGCGTGTAGTTGTGGCGTCTTAAGACGATATCATTTTTAATAACGGAGGTGGCCTCTGTCAAATTGGAGCGCGTGTAGTTGTGGCGTCTTAAGACGATATCATTTTTAATAACGGAGGTGGCCTCTGTCAAATTGGAGAGCGTGTAGTTGTGGCGTCTTAAACCAATATCATTTTTAATAACGGAGGTGGCCTCTGTCAAATTGGAACGCGTATAATTTTGGCGTCTTAAGACGATATCATTTTTAATAACGGAGGTGGCCTCTGTCAAATTGGAGCGTATGTAGTTGTGGCGTCTTAAGACAATATCTTTTTTATAACGGAGGTGGCCTCTGTCAAATTGGAGCGCGTGTAGTTGTGGCGTCTTAAGACAATATAATTTTTTATAACGGAGGTGGCCTCTGTCAAATTGGAGCGCGTGTAGTTGTGGCGTCTTAAGACGATATCATTTTTAATAACGGAGGTGGCCTCTGTCAAATTGGAGCGTGTATAGTTGAGGCGTCTTAAGACGATATCATTTTTAATAACGGAGGTGGCCTCTGTCAAATCGGAGCGTGTATAGTTGTGGCGTCTTAAGACAATATCATTTTTAATAACGGAGGTGGCCTCTGTCAAATTGGAGCGCGTGTAGTTGTAGCGTCTTAAGACGATATCATTTTTAATAACGGAGGTGGCCTCTGTCAAATTGGAGCGCGTGTAGTTGTGGCGTCTTAAGACGATATCATTTTTAATAATGGAGGTGGCCTCTGTCAAATTGGAGAGCGTGTAGTTGTGGCGTCGTAAGACAATATCATTTTTAATAACGGAGGAGGCCTCTGTCAAATTGGAGCGCGTGTAGTTGTGGCGTCGTAAGACAATATCATTTTTAATAACGGAGGAGGCCTCTGTCAAATTGGAGCGTGTATAGTTGTGGCGTCTTAAGACGATATTGTTTTTAATAACGGAGGTGGCCTCTGTCAAATTGCAGCGCGTGTAGTTGTGGCGTCGTAAGACAATATCATTTTTAATAACGGAGGTGGCCTCTGTCAAATTGGAGCGTGTGTAGTTGTGGCGTCTTAAGACGATATTTTTAATAATGGAGGTGGCCTCTGTCAAATTGGAGCGTGTATAGTTGTGGCGTCTTAAGACGATATCATTTTTAATAACGGAGGTGGCCTCTGTCAGATTAGAGCGCGTGTAGTTGTGGCGTCTTAAGACGATATCGTTTTTAATAACGGAGGTGGCCTCTGTCAAATTGGAGCGCGTGTAGTTGTGGCGTCTTAAGACGATATCATTTTTAATAACGGAGGTGGCCTCTGTCAAATTGGAGCGTGTATAGTTGTGGCGTCTTAAGACGATATCATTTTTAATAACAAAGGTGGCCTCTGTCAAATTGGAGCGTGTATAGTTGTGGCGTCTTAAGACAATATCATTTTTAATAACGGAGGTGGCCTCTGTCAAATTGGAGCGCGTGTAGTTGTGGCGTCACAAAACCAAAGCATTGCTAATAACGTAGCCTCGCAGCAAACTGAAGAATTACCGCACACGCTCCATATTTCTGAGAGGCCATCTATTATTAATGATTTTGCTTTAAGGCACCACTATTTTATGGTATTATAATGCTAACAACGCTAAACCTTTGAAAACTCTCTCTGTGTAACCGATAGTTTAAAGACAGCAATGAAAAAAAGACGAAGTCTCATATCGCATGTCGTTAGGATTGCGTAATAACAACAATAACAACAACAGTGCTGAGAGACGCCAACAAAGCTGTCTGAGCTATATTTGGGGGGCAGTGAATGCCATTGTAATATATAGCTGTAGAAAACAAAAAAAAAGAGCGTGAAATACGGAGCGTGAGACAACTAGGAGTGAAGCCATACATCTGGAGATGATGTGGGAGGAGAGTGATTATAAGAGGGTGGGTGCGGTCTCGTCGGAGAGAGAAGAAATTGAAGAAGGAGGTATGCTTAAGGAAGTCATTAAACGTCCACACCCGATACTATATGTGCGTGTGTATAATAAAAATAAGTTCGCTGCATAGTTGTGCGGCGTTTTTTCTGCAACTCTTCTATGTTTAGGACTGAGACCGTTTTGTGTGTCCAGTTGGGCTGTTTTTTTAACCCGTATATTTTCTCATGTCGTAGAATGATGGTTCAAGATGGAAAGTGAGGCAGGAACTACGGTTTTTCCACAGAAGTCATTACTGTGCTATATTCATGGGTTAGGATGTTTGATGTCTGGTTGCCGAGCATGACTTTGGATTCGGTTGTTTGTTTTTTTTTGCTCGGTAGTGTTGAGGTCAAGAGGGCTAAGACTCGGTGATTGGTCGTCCGCAGCTACATTTACAGCGGGAGGGTACGTGGGGATACAAGAAAAAATTTAAATTTTTTTTTATGGTACTTCAGTTTCGCGTAGGATCATCAAAAGCCTTCAGGATAGTTTTAATTCGGGTTCGGTTTTTTTTTACCTCTGAGTGGCACTTTTTGCACCGACCTGCGAACTGTAGATTACAAGCCTGGCTTGTTGCCGACTAAGCCAATCCCTACCCCTTTTAATTCGGTACGATATAAATTCGATGAACGTTTGGGACAAGTCATAAAGACCCCAAGGACTAAGAAAAGGTTAGGTGACACTGAACAGTTCAGTTCAGTTTTATTATAATAATAAGGTTACAAACAGCATATACTTGTAATACTCTTATTAACCCAAGAGCATCTAAGCTCATGTAGGTTAACTTACAAATTATTTAAATACATAATTTTGGCAACATTGCTGTTAGGAAACAGATGACAGTCTCCTGTCAAAGCCATGGGACGGGGTGGCTCAGTCGGTAGCGCGCCAGGCTCGTAATCTGTAGTTCCCAGGTTCGAGTCCCAGCTGGATCAGTGTTGAGATTGATCTCCACATAATTTCCCGCCCTGCTCATGTTCAGTAGGGGACACCGATGGGCTTCGAAAGGCAGCCGTCCGTCGGATGGGACGTTAACCTGTGGCCTCGTGTGCGGGAGAGCCATACCCTGTGCACGTTAAAGAACACGCTGGATGGCCTTGACGGGAGGCTACCATCTGTCTCCTAACAGCTGTTCCAGTGGGTCCCCTCCCCCAACCCTCTCTGAGCCTTCGGGGTCCACGTGACCTGACCATTTAGCCCATGGTATGAAAAAAGTGCCATTCAGAGGTAAAACAACCCCCAACCCTATCAAAGCCATCCGTTGTGTTCTTTAATGTGCACATGGTATGGCTTCCTGCACAAGGGATCACGGTTTAACATCCTATCCGACGGACGACGGTCTTTCCAAGCCCATCGATATCCCTACTGACCGAGGGCAGGTCGGAGAGTTTTGCGGCGATAAATCTCAACGCTGGCCCAGCTGGGACTCGAACCTGGGAACTGTAGATTACAAGCCTGGCTTATTGCCGACTAAGCCAATCCCTACCCCTTTTAATTCGGTACGATATAAATTCGATGAACGTTTGGGAGTTTCGTGTTGGGTTGTTTTCCTCTGAGCGGCACTTTTGTGCACACAATGAGATAAATGGCCATGTCACAAGTATCCCAAGGGTTCAGTGTTGTTTAGAGCAAGGCGATCGACTAGACAGCTGGTAGGAGATAGATAGAGTAGCCTGGATGTTATCCATTCTGTGAAAAACACTCAGTGGTAAAAAATGGGGCGGGAGTAACGCAGTCGGATGCGAGCCAGGCTCGTAATCTACAGTTCCCAGATTCGAGTCCCATCTGTGTCAGCGCTGGCATTTATCTCCACCTTTCTCTAGACCCCAAAGGGGGCTCCGATGGACTTGGAAAGACAGCCGTCCGTTGGATGGGACATTTAGCCGTGGCTCTGTGTGCAGGAGAGCCACACCCTGTAAGGTTGGGTTGGGTTGTTTTACCTCTGAGCGGCACTTTTTTGCACACCATGGGCTAAATGGCCAGGCCACAAGGACCCCGAAGGCTCAGAGAAGGTTGGGGGAGGGGACCCACTGGAACAGCTGTTGGGAGACAGATGGTAGCCTCCCGTCAAGGCCATCCAGCGTGTTCTTTAACGTGGACAGGGTATGGCTCTCCCGCACACGGGGCCACGGCTTAACGTCCCATCCGACGGACGGCGGCCTTTCCAAGCCCATCGGTGTCCCCTACTGACCGTGGGCAGGGCGGGGAATTTTGCGGAGATAAATCTTAACGCTGACCCAGCTGGGACTCGAACCTGGGAACTACAGATTACGAGCCTGGCGCGCTACCGACTGAGCCACCCCCGCCCCACACCCTGTAAGGAGGTTACGATTTGTTCCTAACAGCTGCCCAGTGGGTCTTTTTGGCCCAACCTTCTCTGAGCCCTCGGGGTCCTTGTGACCTGATCATTCACCTCATTGTGGGCAAAAGAATGCTCTCTCAAAGGTAAAAAACTGGTCAGCAACGGAGGCACGGCATTGTCACTAGGAATTGCCGTTTCCTCTGCTCACTCGCAAGGATTTTCCCGCGGAATTTTACGATCCAGCTAGCTTTGCGCGCGCATCAAAAGCGGTGGTCAAACCCCTAAACAAAGCAAGAAGGGTGGCGAAGGCCGTGGCAAAAGTGATTAAGGACTTAACGTCATTAGCAGGCAGGGAAAATGCCGTTTGGGATTCTCCCTCTTCAATCCATGGGCGACGTTGCCGGGGCCGATGCCTTCGTTGCTTGCCAGTGAGCACTGTCTCATAGAGAAAGCAGGGGAGAACATTTTAATGCGTGCCTGCGTGCTCCGTTGCTGACCAGTGAGTGCGTACCTTAACTCTCCTTGGTTCTGAAACAATATTCTCAAATAAACAACAAATAGTTCTTGCCTTTACTAAAACACTTTTCTAGATGAAGCAAAAGGGCGGGGGTGGCTCAGTCGGTAGCGTGCCAGGCTCGTAATCTGTAGTTCCCAGGTTCGAGTCCCAGCTGGGTCAGCGTTGAGATTTATCTCCGCAAAATTCCCCGCCCTGCCCACGGTCAGTAGGGGACACCGATGGGCTTGGAAAGGCCGCCGTCCGTCGGATGGGACGTTAAGCCGTGGCCCCGTGTGCGGGAGAGCCATACCCTGTGCACGTTAAAGAACACTCTGGATGACCTTGACGGGAGGCTACCATCTGTCTCCCAACAGCTGCTTCAGTGGGTCCCCTCCCCCAACCTTCTCTGAGCCTTCGGGGTCCATGTGACCTGGCCATTTAGCCCATGGTGTGCAAAAAAGTGCCGCTCAGAGGTAAAACAACCCAACCCAGATGAAGCAAACGTCAATTTTGTTATATGCGGCTGGGTTGTTTTACCTCTGAGAGGCACTTTTTTTGCACACAACGGGCTAAATGGCCTGGTCGCAAGGACCCCCAAAGAGCTCAGAAAAGGTTGGGGAATCTCAGTGGACAGCTGTTAGGAGACAGATGGTGGCCTTTCGTCAAGGCCATCCAGAGTGTTCTTTAGGTGCAAAGGTTCTTCTTAAGTGCACCATCCGATGGACGGCGGCCTTTGCAAGCCCATCTGTGTGCCCTACTGACCAAGGCCAGGGAGTTTTGCGGAGATAAATCTCAACGCTGGCCCAGGTGGGACTCTAACCTGGGAACTAGTGATTACGAGCCTGGCGCGCTATCGACTGCCCCCCCCCCCCCCCCGTTATAGGCGGAAAACATTCGACAGTTCCGCATTTTTAGAGCTGAAATTATGTCAACGAATGAAACTTTTCGCAAGGAGATTATGCAAGAAATTGAGGAATTTAATAAAAGTGTTTCTTTTTGTTCCAATAAGCTGGATGAACACATAAAAATGCTCAAGGAAATTACTAAGCAAATTTCTAAAGTACAGTGTCAGACCAAAAAAATTAGGAGAGTCCACTTCAGTATTGGAAGGAGAGGTTTTTGAATTGAAATGGAAATTAAATGAAATGCAGCAATATAGCAGAAACAGCAACATAGAATTGGTTGGTTTTCCTGAGAGAGGGCAGGAAAATATTATGGAAATTGTTGAAAATTTTGCTCAGAAACTGAAAATTGAGACAAAACATCTGGATGTGGAGGCTGCTCATAGTGCCAGTTTCAAATAAAAATAAGATAAAACCTATCATCGTACAATTTGTATCAAGGAAGACTAAAGATCTTTGGATTAGAACCTGGAAACAAAAAAAAAAGAACTAACCGCGAAAGAAATTGATGAGCGATATGAAGATGGAAGAATTTATATTAATGACCACATGACACAAAAAAACAAACAGCTATTATTTAAGGCAAAGGAAAAACAGCGCGAGTTGGACTACAAGTACGTTTGGGTCAGAGACTAAGATCTTTATGCGAAAAGAAGAAGGTTCTGGTTCGGTTAGAATTAAGAACTTTCAGGATCTGGATAAACTGAGATAGTTAAGTTTCTATGAGTGAAATATTTAATTATTGGGAAATCCATATGAAATGGCTACTTTTTTGTCGTATGACGTGCAGAATGATGTTACTGTTTCTGATTTTGGTTCGGATGATGTTCGGAGTATTACAGATGATGATGAAATTGAAGAATTGTATATGAAAAATCATTATTATTCCAATGTTATTGTTGTCCAGTCGGTGCCCTTCCCCCAACGTTCTCTGAGTCCTTGTGACCTGGCCATTTAGCCCATTGTGTTTAAAAATGGGCCGCTCAGAGGTAAAACTTATTGTTTCTCCAATAAGAAATAGTTGGGTTGGGTTGTTTTACCTCTGAGCGGCACTTTTATGCACACCATGGGCTAAATGGCCAGGTCACATGGACCCCGAAGGCTCAGAGAAGGTTGGGGGAGGGGACCCACTGGAACAGCTGTTGGGAGACAGATGGTAGCCCCCCGTCAAGGCCATCCAGCGTGTTCTTTAACGTGCACAGGGTATGGCTCTCCCGCACACGGGGCCACGGCTTAACGTCCCATCCGACGGACGGCGGCCTTTCCAAGACCATCGGTGTCCCCTATTGACCGTGGGCAGGGCGGGGAATTTTTGCGGAGATAAATCTCAATGCTGACCCAGCTGAGACTCGAACCTGGGAACTACAGATTACGAGCCTGGGGCGCTACCGACTGAGCCACCCCCGCCCCTAAGAAATAGTAATGATTATTATTTTTTCAAACTTTCGACAAAAAAATTCTACAAATAAAATTATGTCCGATAAAATGCTGATGTATTTGGTAAAAATACTGAAGATATAATTATTCATTAGTTGTTAATAAAATGTACAACAAAAAAGTAACCCAATCGAGAAGAAAGTAAAAAAGCGAGGGGGAAAGAGATTGAATTCCAACATGGCCATGACAAAAAAAATTTAATAATTATATTGATATTTTTACGAAAATTATTTTACATTTTTTTGCATATTTTTAAAAGAATTAGTGTATTACTGAGTATATCTGAATTAATTCGAATAAACGGAAATAAATTTGAATTATTCAATATCGAGCAAAAAATGGTTAACCAGTTTTTTTGAAAAAAAAAGAGCGATAACGATTTTTACCGAACAAAAAATATTTTTATATCCTGCAAAATAATAAACAATTTTAAAATACTGAAATTTGCATTTAGCAAAAATGAATGATATAACGAAAACACTAAATGAATAAAAATCTAGCAAAGATATATATAATTAATATGAAATAACATAAGATTTATAAATGTTTATAAAAAGGGGGGAGATGTCATTCTTCCACAACTACTGACATCAGATTTCGCTATGAGGTCCAGATCTAGCAAAAAGTAAAGAGTTTAGGAGTGGTGGTGATGGTGGAGGGGTTATACCTTTCTGGTATAAATTTATTAATTTGATTTTAGTGGTCTTGAACAAATATGTTGAAAAATACAGGTAATGTATGTGTTTAACATTTTTACGCCTCCCTCCGAGTGGTTAGCACGCTTGGCTACTGATCTAAGGGACCTGGGTTCGAGCCGCGGATTAGGCATGGATGTGTGTGTTGTTTTTCTGCTGAGGTCCTGCCACCCTCTCAGATCTCCTACTATGGCATATAAACTGACAGGCTCCTGTCAGACCTCTGTGGCAAGCAGCTGCTTGAGGGGGTATTTATTTTTTATATTAACATTTCCAAAGACCACCCCCCAGGTTCACCCCACTTGTTCGCTGTCGACTATTCCTTGGATTTCTTTTCTGTTCGACGTTACCAGATACCACTCCCTCATTGGCATGGCTCCATAATTAGCTTAATCCTCGTGAGATTCGTGTCTGCTTCATTGTACCCGAAGGCGAGTGAGCGATTCTCACAACGAAGAGGCCGATGCCTATAATCCCTCATTAGTCTTACTAATCGTTATATTTAGGCGACATTGTTGCCAAGCCTCCTCTTCAGATGCCGTTTCTTTAAATGACAACCCCAGACACATCAGAGATGTGGACGTTCTCCACAGAACGATTTAGAAACACCGAGCCTGGACAACTTTCGACGAAATTTAACAATGGGTCTTGGTATAGAGAGCCCTACACTCGAAGCTAATTTCACCATCATGAAGTAATAGTATCTTGAACAATATGGGGTATGTGTGTGTGCTGGGGGGGGGGGGGGAGGGCTCAATTGGTAGCGCGCCAGGCTCGTAATATGCAGTTTCCAAGTTCGAGTCTCAGCTGGGTCAGCGTTGAGATTTATCTCCGCAAAATTCGGACACCGATGGGCTTGGAAAGGCCGCAGTCCGTTGGATGGGACGTTAAGCCGTGGCACCGTGTGTGGGAGAGCCATACCCCGGTGCACGTTAAAGAACACGCTGTATGGCCTTGACGGGAGGCTACCATCTGTCTCCCAACAGCTGTTCCAGTGAGTCCCCTCTCCCAACCTTCTCTGAACCTTCGGGGTCCATGTGACCTGGCCATTTAGCCCATGGTGTGTGAAAAAGTGCCGCTCAGGGGTAAAAAAACCAACATTAAACAATGGGTAAAATTTCAGGTATTTATTTTTTATGAAAATTTAAAAATTTTCAGTTTTGAAAAACGTGCAAAGGAAAATAATTTATTAATTATGAGTATATTGATGTATTTTTGATATCGGATATCATAATGTGATAAAAACTGAGTACAGGATTTATTCACCCCTTAACCTCATTGATCTTACTTCACCCACTGATACACTCGAACTTTTTTGTTCTAATATGAATGACAATTAGATAAACCACATTTACGTGAGCCCAAAGAGTTCGTGTATTTTTGAAAAACTTAAAATTACTTGCAGAATTTTCGAGAAATATGTATCTACAGGTTTCATAATAATGTTACCAATTCCTTTAAAATTAAGAATTTATTTAAAAATTACTCACTCTTATGCAAGATCGAGTCGGAATGAATCGGTTTTGGTATAACCATTTTCCCCTCCATTTCAGAGTTTTTTTTTAACAATTTTTTGTAAAATAAAAACTCCCTCAAGCAGCTGCTTGCCACAGAGGTCTGACAAGAGCCTATCAGTTTATATATACGCCATAGTAGAAGGTCTGTGAGGATATCGGGACCTCAGCAGAAAAACAACATAAACATCGATGTCTTACTCAATGCTCGAACCCAGGTCCCTTAGATCAATGGCCAAGCAAGCTAACTACTCGGCCATATGACGACTTTTAAAAAACGGGCAGTATCTATGTGTAAAATTTTTTACCTTTTCTCCAGGTACTAACATTGTCAAGAAAAATAAAAAAAAAGGGTATATCGAGCAAAAAAATTATTTTTTCATTTCGCAAAGGGGTGAATAACTGGTCAGGTACAGTCGCTCAAAAAAGTATCCGAACACTATGGTTGATTACAGAATTCAGAAAAAAATATCTGGCAACGATTTTTTTAGAAGTTAGTGATTGAGCGTGTGCAGTTACTGCACACGCTCAATATTTCCGTGAGTGAGTCCACACGATCTAGGTCTTTGTGAGCTCACACGATCCGATGTGCTGTGAACATTAACCGCAACCGCTCCAGTTTGCTGTGAACGGTAACTGCACACGCTCCATATTCATTGCATTATATATTCATACGCATTATATATATTAAAAAATATTCGAACCAGATATCGAATATCGAGATATATCGAGAATCGAGAATATCGTTGCCAGATATTTTTTCTGAATTCTGTAATCAACCATAGTGTTCGGATACTTTTTTGAGCGACTGTACTAAACTACAATAGTTTGGCCAAATGTGGAGCTATACGAACACTCAATTTTAATTAAAGTGTCTCATTTGCTTCACCCATCCCTTTTAAGGAAGATGGATCGGTAGGGCGCAAGGTTCGTAATCTGCAGTTTTCAGGTTCGAGTCCCGCCTGGGACAGAGTTGAGATTTATCTCCGCCACGGTCAGTAGGGGACACCGATGGGGTTGGGAAGGCCGCTGTCCATCGTATGGAACGTTAAGCCGTGGCTCCGTGTGCGGGAGAGCTGCGATCTGTCTCTAACAGCTCTCCAGTGTGTCCCCTCCCCCCACCTTCTCTGAGCCCTCGGGGTTCTTGTAACGTGGACATTTAGCCCATTTTGTGCAAAAAAATTGCCTCTCAGAGGCATTTTTTTGCACAAAACCCAGCATTTCGCAAAAAAAAAAAAGGCGGTGTAAAAGTGAATGAGAGAGAAACCTTAACCGTTCCAGTGTGTTTCGTTTTTGTGATTTGCTTACCAATTAATGATTCGATTATTATAAAAAAAATAAAAAAATAAATACCCCCTCAAGCAGCTGCTTGCCACAGAGGTCTGACAGGAGCCTGTCAGTTTATATGCCACAGTAGGAGATCTGAGAGGATGGCAGGACCTCAGCAGAAAAACGACACACACATCCATGCCTAAATTCCGGGGCTCGAACCCAGGTCCCTTAGATCAGTAGCCAAGCGTGCTAACCACTCGGCCACGGGACGGCGGGGTACGATAAATTAGGTTTCAATTTTTTTCCCCCCACCACATTCCCCCAAGAAAGAGGAAGGAAAATTTCATGGTGGTCACAAGTTGAACGAATTGATGCCAAATGAAACTTCTAGACATCAGAAGTGTGGGAGGAGTGGACTTTGCCATATTTTGGGGACGGGGAATTGGTGCAGTCGGTAAAGCAGCAGGCTCGCAATCTGCCGTTCCCAGGTTCAAGTCCCATCTGTATCAGTATTAAGATATATCTTCGCTAAACACCCACTTGACCGGGGCGGGGTGGCTCAGTCGGTAGCGCGCCAGGCTCGTAATCTGTAGTTCCCAGGTTCGAGTCCCAGCTCGGTCAGCGTTGAGATTTATCTCCGCAAAATTCCCCGCCCTGCCCACGGTCAGTAGGGGACACCGATGGTCTTGGAAAGGCCGCCGTCCGTCGGATGGGACGTTAACCGTGGCCCCGTGTGCGGGAGAGCCATACCCTGTGCACGTTAAAGAACACGCTGGATGGCCTTGACGGGAGGCTACCATCTGTCTCCCAACAGCTGTTCCAGTGGGTCTCCTCCCCCATCCTTCTCTGAGCCTTCGGGGTCCATGTGACCTGGCCATTTAGCCCATGGTGTGCAAAAAAGTGCCGCTCAGAGGTAAAACAACCCAACCAACTTGACCTACATCAGAAAGGATACACAGATGGGCTTGGAATAGCCGCCGCCCATGCGATGGGACGTTAAGCTGTGGCCCTCGTGCAAGAGAACCGTCATACCTTGTGCACGTTAAAAAAACACACTGAATAGCCTTGATGGGAGACTTCAATCTGTTTCCCAACAGTTGCCCAGTGAATCCCCTTCTCCCCAGCCTTTGGGGTCCTTGTAACCTAGCCAAGTAGCTTATTTTGTGCACAAAAATGCCGTTCAGAGGTAAAGCATCCAAACTCAAATCATCTACGGACGAGACCAGTTATTTCTCAATATATTGCTGGCCATATTTTATTATAAGAAATAATAAGCAAAATATTGATGATTTTGCATTTAAATGAAGTAAAATAAATACCCCCTCAAGCAGCTGATTACCACAGAGGTCTGATTGGAGCCTGTCAGTTTGTACGCCATAGTAGCCTGTGAAGATGACGGGACCTCGGCAGAAAAACAACACGAACAGCCAGAACCCGGGGCTCAAACCCGGTCCCCTAGATCAACAGCCAAGCGCGTTAACCACTTGGCCATAAATGTAACTATATTTTTATTAACAAAATATAAATTTAAGTTCAATGACCTTACTAAAAGCGGAAGTGCCTGTGGCAAAAGTTATGCCCCCTTATTTCAATTGTTACTGTGGTTGACTTGACCGAGTGGTTAGCGCGCTTGGCTTCCGATCAAAGAGACCTGGGTTCGAGCTCCGGGTAAGGAATGGATGTTCCTGTTGTTTTTCTGCTGAGGCCCTGCCATCCTCTCAGACCTTCTACAATGCATATAAACTGGCAGGTTCCTGTCAGACCTCTGTGGCAAGCAACTGCTTGAGGGGGTATTTATTTAATTAAATAAATAATAATTTCGTTAAAAAAAACCACTTATAGATAATTTGGGTTGTTTTTCCTCAGAGCGACACTTTTTTTGCATACAATGGGTTAAAATCTCCAGGTGGACAGCTGTTGGGAGACAGATGGTAGCCTCCCGTCAAGGCCATTCAGTGTGTTCTTAACGTGCACAGAGTATGGCTCTCCCGCACACGGGGCCACGGCTTAACGTCCCATCCGACGGATGATGGCCTTTCCAAGCTCATCGGTGTCCACTTTCTCCCCAAGGTCAGGGGTTAGAGGAGATAAATCTGTACGCTGGCACATTTGGGACTCGAACCTGGGAACTAAAGATTACGAGCCTGGGGCGCTACCGATTGAACAAACTTCCTCTTTAGCTATAAATAATAAATAAATAAATACCCCCTCAAGCAGCTGCTTGCCACAGAGGTCTGACAGGAGCCTGTCAGTTTATATGCCAGAGTAGAAGATCTGAGAGGATGGCTGGACCTCAGCAGAAAAACAACACGAACATTCATGCCTTACCCGGGGCTCGAACCCAGGTCCCGTAGATCAGTAGCCAAGAGCGCTAACCACAGATGAAGTATAATATGTATTTAAAGTATACCTACAAAGTTAGTATTACTAAATATTAAATGAAATTTACTAATATAAACCTTTTCACATATTGATTTTTCGTTTTCAAAATACTCCATTACAAAAGATCAAGGTCTTTCTCACTTATTATTTGAATTATTGTCAAATTTTCGTTCTTTCTCTGCAAACTCTCACCATCTCTGAGCAATATGTCCTACACTAAAAACTGATTTAAAAAAATCAACTATAAAACCTCATTCGATATAGAATAACATTTTAACCTTTTCTGTTCGGTGCAATATTTTAGTACTAAAAAAAATGGGTTGGGTTGTTTTACCTCTGAGCGGCACTGTTTTGCACACCATGAGCTAAATGGCCAGGTCACATCGACCCCCCGAAGGCTCAGAGAAGGTTGGGGGAGGGGACCCACTGGAACAGCTTTTGGGAGACAGATGGTAGCCTCCCGTCAAGGCCATCCAGCGTGTTTTTAACGTGCACACAATGGTCTAAATGGCCAGGTCACAAAAACCCCGAAGACTAAGAGAAGGTTGGGGGCAGGGGACCCACTGGAACAGCTGTTGGGAGACAGATGGTAGCCTCCCGTCAAGGCCATCCAGCGTGTTCTTTAACGTGCACACAATGGGCTAAATGGCCAGGTCACAAAGACCCCGAAGACTAAGAGAAGGTTGGGGGAGAGGACCCACTGGAACAGCTTTTTGGGAGACAGATGGTAGCTCCCGTCAAGGCCATCCAGCGTGTTCTTTAACGTGCACACAATGGGCTAAATGGCCAGGTCATTAAGACCCCGAAGACTAAGAGAAGGTTGGGGGAGGGGACACACTGGAACAGCTTTTGGGAGACAGATGGTAGCCTCCCGTCAAGGCCATCCAGCGTGTTCTTTAACGTGCACAGGGTATGGCTCTCCCGCACACGGGGCCACGGCTTAACGTCTCATCTGGCGGACGCGGCCTTTCCAAGCCCATCGGTGTCTCCTACTGACTGTTGGCAGGGCGGGGAAATTTCAGGAGATGAATCTCAACACTGATCCAGCTGGGACTTGAACCTGCGAGCTACAGATAACGAGCCTGGCGCTCTACCGATTGAGCCACCCCCGCCCCTCCCCTCTAAATCATGGGTACATGCCCGGATCTAACAATAGGCACTGAACTAATTGCTAAAAACAAATTAATACACACAAAAAACTGGTTTTTAAAACTATTAATCTTTTAAAATTTTCTACCGCTTGGGAATTTTTGGTCAAATGATTATTCCCCCACATTATCACCATTCATGAACGACTTACAACAAAAAAAGAGTTATACGTCTTTTTAATATCTCGCTCAACGTTAGGTAACAACGCAACAGGGTTTCAGTTTGATAACTTCAGCGGTACTGATTTGTTGCTTTTCAAGCTCACTGGTGTGCCGGTGGAGTAAGCTCTCCTTCTTCGCTGCACGAGCGTTTCTCTGTCCTCCAGTTGGCGAGCAAGCGACTCCCGCTGGCCAATGATTGACGTTCTCCTTGCTCGCGCTTGCGCGGTGGGAGAATCGCAATTTCTCGACCAGCAGCCGACAATCGCTGCACACGTTTAGAGTTTGGTCGAAGTTTAGGGAAGACGATTGCTATTGCTCGAGGAAGTTTAGAACATTTAGGCGTGGAGTTTTCTCCTTGTTTTTTACCGTCGGATTTTCGATATTGCTGGATTAACTCGTCGTTAATGCTCCGGCCAACTCTGTGCGACTCTGGACTGCTAAAAAATCGAAGTTTATCCCTCCGTTTTCTCATTTCTCGTCGGATGGTTCCAAGCGATTGTGCTCCGTGAAAGGGTCTTGACCAAAAGTCGCCAAGCCAGTTTGGTGGAATTTTAACTAGGAAGAGCCAAGCTTTGTTATTGTGTGAGAATTATTATTTTGAATCACTCATTCGTTTGGCTTACGTCATTTTTTTTTAAATTTCTTGCCATTTTTGTATTTTTTTTCCCCATCATGAGTGATTTAAGAGTTTATCTACGCTGACGGTTTCTGAAGGATTTGTAATGACCGTGACCAGATCGGATACAAAAAATTTCGTTTTCTGACTATGGTGTACCAAACTGTACATGCTGTTGGTGGTAGTGAAGACTGTTTTGTATCGTATTCGCTTCCAAGATTACTTTGAACAGTAAGAAACATTGAAAGAAACCCCTCCAGAAAAGAAAGGGTATGACCAATGAATGCAGGATTTATGGCTGCCTTTTTAACGACGAAATTTCTCGCTTAATAATGTGGTTTGGTCAACATAGCAATGTGTATTACAAAGGCGAAGATTAAAATGATTTCCCCTCCACAATTGAGATTAACATTAGCAGTATTATTATTATTAACGGGATCGAGGATGCTTGTCCTAGGATCTGGATCGTTTGAACTCCAAGTCCTGGGAATTCAGAACTCTCGCGGCGAGCTGTCAAACGGTTCCTGCTGCGGTGGAAATGCTCGTAGTCCCGACAACTCGTGCAGCAGAGAATGTCGGACCTTTTTTCGTTTGTGTCTAAAGGAGTACCAGTCCAAGGTGAGCTCTGGTGGACCGTGCACTTTCGGGAATACATCGACGCTTGTCGTCGGAGGGAATTCGTTTTCTGTCCACAATAATCCGGATCATCAAGTGGTGCTAAGGTTGCCTTTTACTTTTCGGTGGACTGTAAGTAGATGTTTTTTTTTGCACGTTTCTTTTTCTCCTTTTTATGTATGCCTTTTGTATTTTTTTAATCGTTTTTAAAAGTTTTGATTTGAATATTTATGTTATTAGACGGGCACGTATGTGCAAAGTGAGGGAGAGGGGGGGGGGGTGAATGGATCTTTCCGGTATAGATTTTTTTCCCCTATCGTTTTAATGTCTTTGCTATTTCTTGAAAAAATGCGTGTAATATGTGTTTATATTTTAGTTTCCGTTCCGCTTACTTGTATTCACAAGGGGGAGGGGGGCGTTGTATTCCTTGCTCACACACCCCAAAGATCATGCCTTGATCGTGGGGCTGGTGTGGCTCAGTCGGTAGCGCGCCAGGCTCGTAATCAGTGGTTCCCAGGTTCGAGTCTCAGCTGGGTCAGCGTTGAGATTTATATCCGGAAAATTCCCCGCCCTGCCCCCCACGGTCAGTAGGGGACACCGATGGGCTTGGAAAGACCGCCGTCCGTCGGATGGGGCGTTAAGCCGTGGCCCCGTGTGCACGAGAGCCATACCCTGTGCACGTTAAAGAACACGCTGGATGGCCTTGACGGGAGGCTACCATCTGTCTCCAACAGCAGTGGGAGACAGATGACACACAAATCTAGGTACGAACCTGACAGAAACATTATTTTCTGAGTTGGCAAAATTTGATTTTCGAGTTGGAAAATTTTTTATTTCTCCGCCCCCCCCCCCCAACCATAGTCTTTCGCTACGCCCCTGGTCGTAGCTAAATCATTGTCAACTTTTTATTCGCTGCTACTCAGAAGGGTTTTGGCCATGGGGGTGGGTGGTTCAAAAGCTGTATTTTTTTTTATTGATTAAAAATATTTGCGAATTCTAGGTTGAGGTAAACCTCACCTCCTTTATATGGGAAACCCATGCAACTTAGTTAAAACCCGAGAACCATTTCAGCAACAATTAAAATGTTTGCGAATCATTTTTAATAAATATTAAAAGAAAGCTTGCCATTTATTTTTAACAACTGTTATAAAAGAAAACGATCTGATCGTTTAACAACTGCTAAAGTCGAGGGGTTAGCGCGCTTGGCTATTGATCAAAGGGACCTGGATTCAAGCCCAGGGTAAGGCATGAATGTTTGTGATTGTTTCTCTGCCTGAGGTCCCGCCATCCTCACATATCTTTTACTATGACATATAAATTGGCAGTCTCCTATTAGACCTCTGTGGCAAGCAGCTGCTTGGGGAGGTATATAATAAGATCGCGAGTCATTCAATCCCTATTTTTAAAGTCGTGAACAATTAAATTTTTTTTAAAAGACGGAAATTCATTTTAACAACTGCTTAAAAACTCTGCGATCCATTTAAGAGAAAAATTCTGAACTCATTTTACGACACATTTCAGCAATTATTAAAAAACATGGGATCTCCCCGCCCTGCCCACGATCAGTAGGGGACACCGATGGGCTTGGAAAGGCCGCCGTCCGTCGGATGGGACGTTAAGCCGTGGCCCCGTGTGCGGGAGAGCCATACCCTGTGCACGTTAAAGAACACGCTGGATGGCCTTGACGGGAGACTACCATCTGTCTCCCAACAGCTGTTCACTGGGTCCCCTCCCCCAACCTTCTCTGAGCCTTCGGGGTCCATGTGACCTGGCCATTTAGCCCATGGTGTGCAAAAAAAGTGCCACTCAGAGGTAAAACAACCAACCAACCAAAAAACATAGGATCAATTCAAAGCTGTTAAAACGTCTGCAATCGTCGCAGACACATTTAAAAAAAATAAATACCCCCTCAAGCAGCAGCTTGCCACAGAGGTCTGACAGGAGCCTGTCAGTTTATATGCCATAGTAGAAGGTCTGAGAGGATGGCAGGCCCTCAGCAGAAAAACGGCACAAACAGTCATGCCTTAACCCGGGGCTCGAACCCAGGTCTCTTAGATCAGTAGCCAAGCGTGCTAACCACTCGGCCATGGGACGGCAGGAGACCCATTTACCAAACATTAAAAGAAGTGACGACTAGTAAAAATTCTGCCACACATTTAATAAGTATTATGAAGTATGTACGACCTATTTAACGAATTAAAAAGTGCGATTCATTTTTAACAACTTTTAAAAAGTACGTTCCATTTTTAATAACTATTAAAAAGGCTGCGATTGCTTCCCCCTTCGCAGCGTTACCTATGTGATCTCGTGACAATTTTGGGAAACTAAAACTCTTAGGTTGTTTAAAGCTTACAGTATAACTTCAGAATTAAAAGAAGAGGAAATGCAATGTTTGATTCGAGCCCCCAGTAAGACATGGATGTTTGAGGGGCGGGGGTGGCTCAGTCGGTAGCGCGCCAGGCTCGTAATCTGTAGTTCCCAGGTTCGAGTCCCAGCTGGGTCAGCGTTGAGATTTATCTCCGCAAAATTCCCCGCCCTGCCCACGGTCAGTAGGGGACACCGATGGGCTTGGAAAGGCCGCCGTCCGTCGGATGGGACGTTAAGCCGTGGCCCTGTGTGCGGGAGAGCCATACCCTGTGCACGTTAAAGAACACGCTGGATGGCCTTGACGGGAGGCTACCATCTGTCTCCCAACAGCTGTTCTAGTGGGTCCCCTCCCCCAACCTTCTCTGAGCCTTCGGGGTCCATGTGACCTGGCCATTTAGCCCATGGTGTGCAAAAAAGTGCCGCTCAGAGGTAAAACAACCCAACGCATGGATGTTTGTGTTGTTTTTCTGCTGAGGTCTCACCATCATCGTAGACCTTTTATTATGGTGTATAAACTGAAGGGCCCCTGTTACACCTCTGTGGCAAGCAGCTGCTTGAGGAGGTATTTTTTTTTAGTGTTTCGAATTTCCACCTTTAGAGGGAGCTAAATTTGGAAAATGGCAAAGCTTCTTGTTTTCGAAACGGCATTCCATGTTCATCATGGTCAGGGGTGGCGCGAACCTACGGGGGTGGGTGGGCATTTTTTAGGGATGAAAAATTTTCGAACAAACTGATGACCATACCTGCAGTAAAGTTGAGTGAAGTAAGTATGACCTATTTTTTAACAAATGATTTTCAATTTTTTTTAAAAATGACATCAAACTTCTGTTGAGGTCTCGCCTATTTCATAATGAGGAAGGGGGTGGCTCTGTCGGTAACAGTTCAGTCTCATTATCTGCAACTCCCAGGTTCGAGCCCCACCTGGACCAGTGTTGATATTTATATCCGCAAAATCCGCCGCCCTGACCTCAATCAGTAGGGACACCGATGGGCTTGGAAAGGCCGCCGTCCGTCGGATGGAAAGTTAAACCGGGGCTCCGTGAGCGCCATACTCTGTGAACTTTAAAGAACACACTGGATGACTTTGAAGGGATGCTACTACATGTCTCCTAAACAGCTGTACAGTGAGTCCACTTCCCCTAGGGACGGGAGTGGCTCAGTCGGTAGCGCGCCAGGCTCGTAATCTGTAGTTCCCAGGTTCGAGTCCCAGCTGGGTCAGCGTTGAGATTTATCTCCGTAAAATTTCCCCGCCCTGCCCACGGTCAGTACGGGACACCGATGGGCTTGAAAAGGCCGCCGTCCGGCCAATGGGACGTTAAACCGTGGCCCCGTGTGCGGGAGAGCCATACCCTGTGCACGTTAAAGACCACGCTGGATGGCCTTGACGGGAGGCTACCATCTGTCTCCCAACAGCTGTTCCGGTGGGTCCCCTCCCCCAACCATCTCTGAGCCTTCGGGGTCCATGTGACCTGGCCATTTAGCCCATGGTGTGCAAAAAAGTGCCGCTCAGAGGTAAAACAACCCAACCCATTTCCCCTAATCTTCTGATACCATGGAATCTTTGTAATTTGGCCATTTAGCCATTATGTTCAAAAAGCGCCACTTACAGGTAAAACAATCCAACCTAACCCTTATTTACACCGATGGGTTTAGAAAGGCCGCCGTCCGTCGTATGGGACGTTAAGCCGTGGCCACGTGTGCGGGAGAGCCATACCCTGTGCACGATAAAGAACACGCTGGATGGCCTTGACGGGAGGTTACCATCTGTCTCCCAACAGCTTTTCCAGTGGGTCCCCTACCTCAACCTTCTCAGAGCCTTCGGGGTCCTTGTGACCTGGTCATTTAGCCCATGATGTGCAAAAAAGTGGCGCTCAGAGGTAAAACAACCCAAACAACCCTAACCCTTGTTAAATCGATACATACAATCATTAATCGACAGCATTATTAAAAATGTTTTTTAAATTATTCACGATTATCATCAGTTCGATATATGCAATTATTAATCCATATCATTCTATATACTCAATTATTCACTGATCATTAATTCGATACATTTAATTATTAATGGACAGCATTAATCTGAAGTAATTAATTATTCATCGATATCAGTTAGTAGATAATTTTATTCATGTTATCATTAATTCGATATATTTAATAATTCATCGATATCATGTACTCGATGCATTTAATTATTCACGATATATTTCTTGATAAATTCGCAGATATTATCTCGATATCCAGTGCGTTGCAGACGAATAAAATAATTCATGATCAATGAGAGCAATTATCCTGCAAGATCCTGTAATTCGTTTCTCCGCCACACCCCGATAACTCAGATCTCGTCTCCCTAGCTTACTCCCACAGTAGGACCAATTGCAGACGATCAGCCATTGTCCTTCCACCAGCCAATTTGTTCCCGACCCATTCCCAGCGTCCCCATAAACTCTCCATCCGAATGACGACCATCATCTAATTTTTGCTCCTTATCGTGTCTTCGGTCTCCCAAGAGAAGAGTATTACTGCCCACGCCCTCTGCTAGATAACGCCACTGTGCAGATCAGTCACGTGCGTTATGCACGACCCACGTCTCGTGCTTGTTTGCTGTTTTTTTTTCTCCTTTCTGCTTCCCCCTCCTCTCCCTCCACCCCCTCTCTTTCAATGTCATCCCAGTTTGGCACGTACCCAGCACAACACAGTGCAGCAGCTACTAAGCTTCAATACACATCTGTCACCGAATGGGAAAGGAGGAGTGGTATGATCCTCTTCTATTCGTCAACAGAGGAGGAGTTGTCTACCGTTACTCCCTGGGAAAAAAAAGAAAGATTTTGAGGTTTCACTCATCCGCACCGGATAAAGTTTCTCCTTTATTGCTCTTTGCGAACATTCCCAGCTTCTCCATTGCTCCTTTGTGCTTCATTCATTGGCGTATAAGTTACCATAGGCATCTTCTTTCTACAAGTAATATCAAAATTAAAATCAGCTTCACTAACGTCGCCTGTGGAATGTTGGATGCACGTTGGGTTGTTTTACCTTTGAGCGGCACTTTTTTGCATACCATGGACTAAATGGCCAGGTCACAAGGACCACGAAGGCTCAGAGAAGGTTGGGGAAGGGGACCCACTGGAACAGCTGTTGGGAGACAGATGGTAGCCTCCCGTCAAGGTCATCCAGCGTGTTCTTTAACGTTGGGTTGTTTTACCTTTGAGCGGCACTTTTTTGCATACCATGGACTAAATGGCCAGGTCACAAGGACCACGAAGGCTCAGAGAAGGATGGGGAAGGGGACCCACTGGAACAGCTGTTGGGAGACAGATGGTAGCCTCCCGTCAAGGCCATCCAGCGTGTTCTTTAACGTTGGGTTGTTTTACCTTTGAGCGGCACTTTTTTGCATACCATGGACTAAATGGCCAGGTCACAAGGACCTCGAAGGCTCAGAGAAGGATGGGGAAGGGGACCCACTGGAACAGCTGTTGGGAGACAGATGGTAGCCTCCCGTCAAGGCCATCCAGCGTGTTCTTTAACGTTGGGTTGTTTTACCTTTGAGCGGCACTTTTTTGCATACCATGGACTAAATGGCCAGGTCACAAGGACCACGAAGGCTCAGAGAAGGATGGGGAAGGGGACCCACTGGAACAGCTGTTGGGAGACAGATGGTAGCCTCCCGTCAAGGCCATCCAGCGTGTTCTTTAACGTTGGGTTGTTTTACCTTTGAGCGGCACTTTTTTGCATACCATGGACGAAATGGCCAGGTCACAAGGACCACGAAGGCTCAGAGAAGGATGGGGAAGGGGACCCACTGGAACAGCTGTTGGGAGACAGATGGTAGTCTCCCGTCAAGGCCATCCAGCGTGTTCTTTAACGTTGGGTTGTTTTACCTTTGAGCGGCACTTTTTTGCATACCATGGACTAAATGGCCAGGTCACAAGGACCACGAAGGCTCAGAGAAGGTTGGGGAAGGGGACCCACTGGAACAGCTGTTGGGAGACAGATGGTAGCCTCCCGTCAAGGCCATCCAGCGTGTTCTTTAACGCTGGGTTGTTTTACCTTTGAGCGGCACTTTTTTGCATACCATGGACTAAATGGCCAGGTCACAAGGACCACGAAGGCTCAGAGAAGGATGGGGAAGGGGACCCACTGGAACAGCTGTTGGGAGACAGATGGTAGCCTCCCGTCAAGGCCATCCAGCGTGTTCTTTAACGTTGGGTTGTTTTACCTTTGAGCGGCACTTTTTTGCATACCATGGACTAAATGGCCAGGTCACAAGGACCACGAAGGCTCAGAGAAGGTTGGGGAAGGGGACCCACTGGACAGCTATTGGGAGACAGATGGTAGCCTCCCGTCAAGGCCATCCAGCGTGTTCTTTAACGTTGGGTTGTTTTACCTCTGAGCGGCAATTTTTTGCACACCATGGACTAAATGGCCAGGTCACAAGGACCACGAAGGCTCAGAGAAGGTTGGGGAAGGGGACCCACTGGAACAGCTGTTGGGAGACAGATGGTAGCCTCCTGTCAAGGATATTCAGTGTGTTCTTTAACGTGCACAGGGTATGGCTCTCCCGCACACGGCGCCACTGCTTAACGTCCCATCCGACGGACGGCGGCCTTTCCAAGCCCATCGGTGTCCCCTACTGACCGTGGGCAGGACGGAGAATTTTGCGGAGATAAATCTCAACGCTGACCCAGCTGGGACTCGAACCTGGGAACTACAGATTACGAGCCTGGCGCGCTACCGACTGAGCCCGCCCCCCTCGTCATTGAGTTTTTTCATCCTGATCATTGAAACTGATCATTGAGAATTTTCATTCTCATCATCAACTGATATTTTCATCCACATTAGCAAGTGAGTAAAATTTCTTTCGCCGTCACTGATTTTCCTCTTTGGGGCGGGGGTGGCTCAGTCGGTAGCGCGCCAGGCTCGTAACCTGTAGTTCCCAGGTTCGAGTCCCAGCTGGATCAGCGTTGAGATTTATCTCCGCAAAATTCCCCGCCCTGCCCACGGTCAGTAGGGGACACCGATGGGCTTGGAAAGGCCGCCGTCCGTCGGATGGGACGTTAAGCCGTGGCCCCGTGTGCGGGAGAGCCATACCCTGTGCACGTTAAAGAACACACTGGATGGCCTTGACGGAAGGCTACCATCTGTCTTCCAACAGCTGTTCCAGTGGGTCCCCTCCCCCAACCTTCTCTGAGCCTTCGGGGTCCATGTGACCTGGCCATTTAGCCCATGGTGTGCAAAAAAGTGCCACTCAGAGATAAAACAACCCAACCCAACCTGATTTTCCTCCCGTCGTATATTGAACTGAATATTTTTTATCTTCATCTCATTGATTTTTTTCCTCTCCAAAAGTGTGTGACTGAGATTTTCCCTCCCCGTTACTCCATAACAATAAGATTTTCCGTTCTCTTCATTAATAGCTGAGCTTTTTTGCACACAATGGGCTAAATGGCCAGGTCATAAAGATCCTGATCAGATGTTGAAATAATCATTATGCAAACTTCTAAAATGTATATTTTATTAAATTATTTCAAATAATTCTTATTAAATCCTAATTAATTTCCGAGGAAAATTATTATGACACCTTACTGATGTTTAAATATTGAAGAAATATTATTGAAAAAAAAAAAAAAAAAAAACTAGATTTGATTATTATCTTCATCATTATCTTTGGTCACTTTTTCGTATTAAATACATATTTTAGAAGTTATAGAGTTTCGAGTTAGATTCACACAGGCCCCGGATCTAGGTAAAAGCAAGGGGGACGGTGTCAAGAAACACAATCGAACCGGAAAAATGTAACTTGTGTGTGTGTGGGGAGGGGGGGGGGGCGCTAAGACATTGTCTTCCCAATGCATTATAACATTTTTCCCCTTCGTTTTACAGGTCTTTAAAAAAATCTTGATAAATGCATAAGATATAACTGAGTTTAATAATTTTTTTGCCTCTATTACCATTGTTAGCATTCTGAAAAGGGAGGGGGGGCCCTTGCCCCCCCCCCAGATCCGGGCCTGCATTCACGTGGAAATGTAGTTGTGTGTATTCACATGAAAGTGTAGTTGGATTATTGAATAACAATTTACCTTTCTATGTTCCCCACGCTGCCTTCCGTCAATAGAAGACACCGATGGGCTTGGAAAGGCAGCCGTCCGTCGGATGGGACGTTAAACCGCGGCTCCCTGTCCGGGGAGAATCAAACCCTGCGCACTTTAAAAAACACGTTGTATGAGCTTTACGGATGCTTCCATCTGTATCCTAATAACTTTCCAGTGGATCCCTACCCGAATCTTCTCTGAGACCTCGAGGTCCTTATGACCTGGCCATTTAGCCAATTGTGTGCAAAAAAAGTGCCGCTCAGATGTAAAACAACCCAACCTTTTCGATGTATAGTTAAAAGAAAAAAAAATTGGAAATAGTACGCGAAACATTAATAAAATGTGATACACTACATCGTAAGATTAATTTAAAGAAAAAAATCTTAAAATGTATTTCGAAAAGAAACATCACGTGATGAATTGAAAATTATGCATCATCATGAAAACCGCGATGCGTAGAATTAAGAGTTTTAAGTTGTCTAAATTACATCAAAGGAATAAAATTTTTAACGAAAAAAAAATACTCTGTATTCGAAGCGTGAAAGAAAATTAAAAAAAGACCACCTACATACCGCAATCTGCTAGCATCAAAGATAATCACCTGAAACAGGTTTCATCTGAGCCACAGAATATCTACTAGACACAGTCGCTACCGGCTAATACATCTATTTCGACGTTAGCAGGAGTCATCATCAGCAGCTTTCAAAGCTTCCCACCCTCTGACAGCTACGCCCACTCCATGACGCCTACAGATCTAGAATCCCGTGGTGGTGGCGGCGGCAGCAAAAGTACCGACTGCCTTTCTCTTTGCCAAAGTTGTGAAAGACTGTTATTGCTAATCAGTGTTCGTTGGTTTTGTGAAGTAATGGATTTTCTATGGAAGAATATTTCTCGATAAGGTAAAACTAATTGATCAAATTCGGAAAGGTTTTTGAAATGTCTGGACCCAGGATGGTACTCTATCATGATCCCTCCTTTGAGAGAAACCCCCCCCCCCCCCTGGTGGTGAGAGGTGGTGATGGCTCAACCGCTATCGCGGTAGTCTAGTTATCTGCAGTTCCCAAGTTCGAGTCTGAAATGTGCCAGTATTGAGATTTATCTACTTGTTTGTTGTAATTTCCGTCGGATCCGTACTGATCTCAGCGAGGGCAGGGAGCTCAGTACTCATTAAAGAGCAGGGAGCTCTTTAATGGCCGCCTGTGTCATTAAAAAACATGCTGGATGGCCTTGGTGGGAGATTTCTATCTGTCTTCTAACAGCTGTCCAGTGGGCACCCCGCAAAACTCCCCGCCCGTAGTTAGTAGGAGACACCGATGTGCTTTGAATGCCGCCGTCCGTCGGATGGGACGTTAACCGTGGCTCCGTGTGCGGGAGAGCCATACCCTGTGCACGTTAAAGAACACACTGGACGGCCTTGACGGGAGGGTATCATCTGTCTCCCAACAGCTGTTCCAGTGGGTCTCCTCCCCCAACCTCCGAGCCTTCGGGGTCCTTGTGACCTGGCCATTTAACTCATTGTGTGCAAAAAAAAAGTGCCGCTCAGAGGTAAAGCAACCAACCCAGTGGGCCCCCTTCTGACCTGGCTAGAGTGGCTCAGTCGGTAGCTCGTCTGGCTCGTAAACCGTAGTTCTCAGTTTCGAGTCTCGCCTGAGTTAACATTGAGATTTATCTCTGCAAACTCCGTGCCCTTGTTCAGTAGGGACACCGATGGGTTTGGAAAGGCCGTCTTCCGTCGGATGGGCTTTAAGTCCCATCCGACGGAACCCCACGATGGTTGTCCCATATACGGGAGAGCCGTACCATGTGCACGTTAAAAACACACTGGATGGCTTTGACAGGAGGCTACCATCTGTCTCCTAACAGCTGTCCAGAGATACCCCTTCCTCCAACCTTCTCTGAACCCTCGGGGTCTTTGTGACCTGGCACAAAATTCCCCGCCCTGCCCACGGTCAGTAGGGGACACCGATGGGCTTGGAAAGGCCGCCGTCCGTCGGATGGGACGTTAAGCCGTGGCCCGTGTGCGGGAGAGCCATACCCTGTGCACGTTAAAGAACACGCTGGATGGCCTTAACGGGAGGCTACCATCTGTCTCCCAACAGCTGTTCCAGTGGGTCCCCTCCCCCAACCTTCTCTGAACCTTCGGGGTCCATGTGACCTGGCCATTTAGCCCATGGTGTGCAAAAAAGTGCCGCTCAGAGGTAAAACAACCCAACCCTACCCTTGTGACCTGGCCATTTACCCATTGTAAGGAAAAAATGCCAGTCTGAGGTAAAACAACCCAATTCTTATTGTGTTCTTAATAAAAGATGATTAGGTCTTTAATAACCTCTCCCCCGGGAAGATCAGCTCCATCTAGCAAGCTCTTTAGTGTGTTTGAATTTCATGAAACTCAAAATTTTGCTACAAGGACTCCATTACATTGGTGATGTAATGTGTTGCACCTGCTCACATTTTGCCATAGGCTCAGAGGTACAGTTCTTATTTTTTTTTAAATTCTTTAGACAGTCAATCACCTCTATAAATACCAAAGTCCCTTCCCCCCCCCTCATATAAATGCGAAATCACCCTCTGATGCTTTGAGCTGGTTACAGGTCTGTTCTCCCGCAAACCTAACTACTTAGATGAGAATATCACGCGGCTGTGTCCAGACGCACATTAAATCCAGGCAGCCAGCCAAGCCATCAGAGCAATCTCACTGAACCTCCAAGGCCGTCCCTCGGCGGGGTCACGTGACGAAGCTCGGAACCACGCTGTCTGTGAAACGGGCGTGTCCCGTATTTGCACAGGTGTTGGCTTCGACCGGCGGAGAAATGGAACGTTTGAACAAGAAGCAAAATAGAATGAAAATGAGTAACAAAACAATATAAGGGAGAGGGGGGGGGCGTGGAAAGAAAGAAAAAATCGGAGTGCCGAGAGAAAGAGAACAGAAAGTGTCATTAGCATGTCAAAATCAGGGTTAGATGTATTTGTTCTCCGAGACTAAAATTTATGAAGTTGATTGTAGATGGAATGGAAGTTTAGGTCGCTACACGTATGGCGGGCAATTGTTACTACCGTGCGCGAGCTCTAATTATTAAGTATATGCCGTTTTGAGTGACAGCGTCGGCATTGAAGGACGTCCCACATTGTTCACGTGAAGAAGTTGATGTGAAAACACTTTTGAGGTCTTTTCAGGTAGAGAGATTGGCTTCAACTGTAAAAGGGTAATCATAAGTTTAAACGCCGGGAGATTATAAAAGTAAAAGTTTTACTGTTTGCATATACAGCACCAATGCACTTATCGCTTTCATTTTTTTTTTAATTTCTTCAGCATCTTTTGTTTTATCTTTTACGAACACTGTTTAAAGTTTAAACTTTTTTCCTCTTAATATGTAGTCGTTTGCTCGTTATTTATTCATTTTACCCGTTTCTTCATTACCCTAAATTAAGAGAGAGAAAAATATGTATGAAAAATGGGTTCAAATGGTTAGCTTGTTTGGTTGTGAGATGAAGTTGTTAGGTTTTGTTTTATCACTAAGTGACCATTTTTTTTTGCACACAGTTGGTTAAATTTCTAGATCACAAAGATCCCCAAGGATTCAGAGAAGTCAGTAGGGGACACAGACGGGCTTGGAAAGGCTGCCGTCCATCGGATGGGACGTTAAGCCATGGCTTCGTGTGCGGGAGAGCCATACCCTGTGCACGTTAAAGAACACGCTGGATGGCCTTGACGGGAGGCTACCATCTGTCTCCCAACAGCTGCTCCAGTGGGTCCCCTCCCCAACCTTCTCTGAGCCTTCGGGGTCCATGTGACCTGGCCATTTAGCCCATGGTGTGCAAAAAAGTGCCGCTCAGAGGTAAAACAACCCAACAACCACTTCTACAACCTTCTGTGAGCTCTTGGGGTGCTTGTGATCTGACCATTTAATCCACTGTATGCGAAAAAAGTGCGGCTCAGAGGTAAAAGAGGGCGGGGTGGCTCAGGCAGTAGTGCGACAGGCTCGTAATTTGCAGTTCGAGTCCCAGCTGGGTCAGCGTTGAGATTTATCTCCGCAAAATTCCCCGCCCTGCCCACGGTCAGTAGGGGACACCGATGGGCTTGGAAAGGCCGCTGTCCGTCGGATGGGACGTTAAGCCTTGGCCCCGTGTGCGGGAGAGCCATACCCTGTGCACGTTAAAGATCACGCTGGATGGCCTTGACGGGAGGCTACCATCTGTCTCCCAACAACTGTTCCAGTGGGTCCCCTTCCCCAACCTTCTCTGAGCCTTCGGGGTCCATGTGACCTGGCCATTTAGCCCATGGTGTGCAAAAAAGTGCCGCTCAGAGGTAAAACAACCCAACCCGCACACGTGGGCCGCGTCTTAACGTCCCATCTGACGGATGGCTTGCCTTTCCAAGTCCAATACGCCATAGAGAAGATCTGCCAGGAAGGCGAGACCTTAGCAGAAAGAAACACGAGCATCTATCCCTTACACAGGACTCTAACCCAGGTTCCTTTGCTCAGTAGCCAAGCTCGAATACCATCGGGCGGCTGTTAATATATGTTTATTTCAAGTCTCATTTTTTACAATGTAAATGAACGTTTATAACTTTAAAGTGTCCAAGTCTTTCTTATAAGTCACTCGCTTTTTACTCTGCTGCTGATGATGATAAAGAAGATGATCGAGATGCATATTCAGAAGCTTAAAAGCGTGGGAAGCATTCTAGATCACCTCCAGAGGACCGTCTGGAAAACCAGTTCCCGCCCCAATGGATGGTGACAAGACACGCAACAAACTCATTAAACGCCTGCATAAATCACTACGCCGAGTGCTGTGCAGAAATTTAAAAGCTTCTAGTAAGGTTCAGGAAATTAGTTTAATGTGTGGGCTAAAAATGTTTGTACACAAAATAGGTATCGTTCCAGTAGCTTGACAGGTGCATTTGGTCAAAAGTGTTGAATATCTTTGAGAGTTTCATTTCCGACTTTAGGTCCGAGAAAGAAGGGGGAGGGGAGGGATACTTTGAACCCTTTTTTTCTGTTGAAAGTGTCAAGGTTGTAATACTGAGACCGCCAATAAAGTATGCAAGAAAGACCTATAAAGTTTGCTGAGTGTTTGTTTTTTTTTATTATATTAATACTCGGAGTCTAATTGGGTGCTTAATTAAAACTCATCTAAAATTCGTAATATTTTTCTTCTCATTGACCTCATGTATCGACACTGCTTAATAACTTATTGACGATCCCGTCACGGTATATAATACCAGTGAGAGTTTTTGAATAAGTGTATTGGGTAAAGTTCAAAGGACGAGAGAAAAGATGGGAGGAAAAAAATAAAAAGGAATTTCAGCCATCTCTAACCCAGAATTTATCATGTTTCTTCTCTTGCTTTTAACGTATGCAAATCATGTAAGTGTTATGAACGACTTAAAAAAGTCGACAGGGATAATCCATTCCACTTTAGGGGACGTAGTCAAAAACTGGCATGTTAATTATTGCTTCGATGTCAGTGATCGTTCTAGGAATCAGGCTTGAATCCCGAAAAAAAAAAAATCAAGAGTGGCCGAATTGAACCGGAATGGACTGAACACCGTTCCAGTATTTGATTCGTTTTTTTTTTCTTCCCAGAAACCGTTCTCACCAATTAGTACAAAGGGGCGGTGGTGGCTCAGTCGGTAGCGCGCCAGGCTCGTGATCTGCAGTTCCCAGGTTCGAGTCCCAGCGGGTCAGTATTGAGATTTATCTCCACAAAATTCCCCGCCCTGACCTTGGTCAGTAGGGGACATCGATGGGCGTCCGTCGGATTGGACGTTAAGCCATGTCCCGTGTATGGGAGAGACATACCTTGTGCTCTTTAAAGAACGTACTGGACAGCCTTGATCGGAGGCTTCCGTCTCCTGACAGCTGTCCAGTGGGTCCCTTCCCCCCAGTCACTTCTCTGAGCCCTCTAGGTCCTTGTGACCTGGCTATTTAGCCCATTGTGTGCAAAAATGCCGCTCAGAGGTAAAACAACCCAAACGCTTATCATTAGTGGGGGTTGGGTTGTTTTACCTCTGAGCGGCACTTTTTTGCACACCATTGGCTAAATGCCAGGTCACATGGACCCCGAAGGCTCAGAGAAGGTTGGGGGAGGGGACCCAATGGAACAGCTGTTGGAAGACAGATGGTAGCCTCCCGTCAAGGCTATCAAGTGTGTTCTTTAACGTGCACAGGGTATGGCTCTCACGCACACGGGGCCACGGCTTAACGTCCCATCCGACGGATGGCGGTCTTTCCAAGCCCATCGGTGTCCCCTACTGACCGTGGGCGGGGCGGGGAATTTTGCGGAGATAAATCTCAACGCTGACCCAGCTGGGACTCGAACCTGGGAACTACAGATTACGAGCCTGGCGCGCTACCGACTGAGCCACCCCCGCCCCATATTAGTGGGGAACATACTATGCTAGAGGCTGGTGTGATTGATACGACTGGTCTTTTAAGAGATGTAGTAAACCTCACTGCCCTTCATTTCACCCATGGGAAGCGTCTTCTTACAAGCTTATCGTTGTGACGTTTATTATTAAATGACGCTATTATTTAATGAGAGATCGTAAGTAGCCTTAGGTAATGAATTAACCTAACTGCCAAGGGAGTCATTCATCCCCAAAGCCTGAAGGAATCATCTGCAGCATAAACTAAAGTACAAATGAGTGACTAGTCACCAGCACCTAATAGTGTGAAGGAATCGCCCTGCAGTACAGAAATATAAAGGAGTGACCTGCACCACATAATATAAAGGAATGACCAGCATTATGTAGTATAAAGGCATTATCCGTAGCACATTTTATGGAAATAAGTTCTTACATAGTACAAGTCATCTGCATCACATAATATATGAAGGATTTATCATTATCAAATAAAAAAACTGCTCCACGCAGTAAAAAGAGGCATCCATATCTCCAAAGTATGAAGAAATTATCTTCACTACATAGTACGAATCATCGAAAGTCAATAGTTTACGTAACAAGTAATCTTCATCAGAAAGTACGAAGAACAGAGTTTGAAAAGAAATGACTGGGACAGGTTTTAAAATGAAAATGATTGAGAACAGAATGATTTGTAGCAGAATCGGGAACAAAATTGGGATAGGGCGAAATGAGTCGGAATGGACACCGAACCAACTTATCAATGTATAATTTTCCTGCCGTTTTCAGTCGTCTTTAAAAGTGGAAATATTTAAAATATATATGATTATTAACATTCTTAAGGGGGAGTGGGGCGGGGTAAGACCCCCTCCCCCTTAAACCCGACTCTGAGTTCCAGATTAATTTTTTTAAAGGGGGAGACAACCTGTAAGCTTTTAGCGTGTGTTGGTTTCTCGTACACTATACGAACACTTACACAATGAATACGACATACCAACACTTACACAATGAATACGACATACGAACACTTACACAATGAATACGACATACGAACACTTACACAATTAATACGACATACGAACACTTACACAATTAATACGACATACGAACACTTACACAATGAATACGACATACGAACACTTACACAAGGAATAGGACATACGAACACTTACACAAGGAATAGGACATACGAACACTTACACAAGGAATAGGACATACGAACACTTACACAAGGAATAGGACATACGAACACTTACACAAGGAATAGGACATACGAACACTTACACAAGGAATAGGACATACGAACACTTACACAAGGAATAAGACATACGAACACACAAGGAATACGACATACGAACACTTACACAAGGAATACGACATACGAACCCTTACACAAGGAATAAGACATACGAACCATTACACAAGGAATAGGACATACGAACACTTACACAAGGAATAAGACATACGAACACTTACACAAGGAATACGACATACGAACACTTACACAAGTAATACGACATACAAACACACAAGGAAACGACATACGAACACTTACACAAGGAATGCGACATACGAACACTTACACAAAGGAATACGACATACGAACACTTATGCAAAGGAATACGACATACGAACACTTACACAGGGAATACGACATACAAACACTTACACAAAGAAACGACATACGAACACACAAGGAATACGACATACAAACACTTACACAAGGAATACGACATACGAACACTTACACAAGTAATACGACATACAAACACACAAGGAAACGACATACGAACACTTACACAAGGAATGCGACATACGAACACTTACACAAAGGAATACGACATACGAACACTTATGCAAAGGAATACGACATACGAACACTTACACAGGGAATACGACATACAAACACTTACACAAAGAAACGACATACGAACACACAAGGAATACGACATACAAACACTTACACAAGGAAGCGACATACGAACACTTACACAAGGAAGCGACATACGAACACTTATACAAAGAATTACGAACACTTACACAAGGAATTGGAATAATATGTACGCTATACTGGTATGCTATACTGGATACCAGGTAGGGATTTGGATGACCTGAAGAATTCGTTTGAAGAGTGAACCCTGGGAAAAGGTGGACAGAAACGTCGACGACCGATTGTGCATGGTTTTGGAAATGAGTCAAGAGGAAAGGAGGGTGGTGGTGGTTTGGAAATGGGAGGAGCAGTGAAGTGTGTAAGGAGCCAAATATGCATACAATGAAGAAGTTAACTGATAGCTACTGACGAATTATAAGAAGGGAAAAAAGATTGGATCTCGGGTATCAGTCTGCGACATAGAAACTCCTTTGGCCTATAACGAAGAACTATTGTCAAGGGACTACAACGGTATCAAGAAGAATTATCAATCTCTCGTTTTCCTGAATGATCTTTTTTTTTTTAACTCGTGTATCTTTATTATTTTTCCCACTGCCCTACCTACTTATTCCTCAACTTCTTATCTTAATTCCTTTGTTTTGAATGAATTGACACTGTCTACGAGTAGAAACAATCTGCGGAACATCAGCGACATGCTCCAATAAATTCCATCCTACAACATCATCAAACTCTTCAATTCAAACTCCGTTTTTCTTTACTCGAATCGCTAAGCCTAACCAATTTGGTTGGAGTCTAAGAAGCTGGACGATGATTTGGAAACAAAGTTTTTTGGTTTTTAATTTGACAACAACAAGAAAAAAAAAGATTTTTATCGCTGAGTGTATATGTTATAAACAATGGGCGATTGAGAATGAATAGATCAAAAAAAATCGCACGAAAAGGTAACAAAGATGCGATGGAAAGAAAAAGAAAGATATTGCCAAGTGAGGTCATTCGCCTTCGTGTTGCCATTCTCCCATAAGAAATAAATATAATAATCTCGTTGCTATTGTGTATGGGTGTATGCGATGTTTATTACAAGGTGCCGTGTCCATGTATAGATGTATATTAGTGTGTTCCAAGGTCGACAGGTAAGAAGTAACAAAGACCGATTACATGGGTAATCTGGAGACTGGTTCTCTCACTGTCCATTGCCGTTCGGTTTCTGGCCAGCTTCTGGACGTGACAAGGGAAGAAGAAAAACGTTTGGGCCAGTACCAACCTCCAAAGTCCTTTCCGGTACCAGTCACGATCCTACCGGGGACGATTTGCTTTTGATTTCACAGCAGTTGTACATTTTTTACTTTTTTTTTTGAGTATCACAACTTCCTTATTGCTAATACATGCAGGGAGATAGTTTTTTTTTTTAATTTTTTGATACCAATCATACCCGTCGTTTTTTTTTTATTATTATTATGGTGGGAAATCAGATGAGATATTTTTTTTTTACTCTTCTGGTTAGCTGTACATGGAGCTTTGAAAAGATCCCCAAAAATAAGGTAACGTCTAGTCCTAAATATTTCTATCTTGAAAAATAAATTAAAAAAAAAATAAAAACCCCCTCAAGCAGCTGCTTGCCACAGAGGTCTGACAGGAGCCTGTCAGTTTATATGCCAGAGTAGAAGGTCTGAGAGGATGGCAGGACCTCAGCAGAAAAACGACACATACATCCATGCCTTACCCGGGGCTCGAACCCAGGTCTCTTAGATCAGTAGCTATCTTGAAACATTGATTTATTTCTTTTGGATGACTTAATGAAAGATGATTCTCTTTCAGGATTTCTTAATGGTTATTGAGTTTATTTGAAGATTTCTTAATGGAAGATGATTATTTTTGAGGATATCTTAAATAAAGACGATTTTCTTTGAGGATATCATAATTGGATATGATTCTCTTTGAGGTTTTTTTAATGGAAGACCATTCTCTTTAGCATTACAGCGGAACTTCTTTTCACATTTCCTCAATACCACTTTTTTCAATGATTAAACACAGATAATTTTGCTACCCTGAGCAAAAAAAAAAAGTCTAACTTCAACCGTACAAAGAACTCAATTTATAACACGCAATCAAATATCAGGGTTATCGTATATGGAAAAGTGTGAGAGGTACTAAACATCGGCCATTTTTTTCTCTCTCTTCTAATTATTCGTCTTCGCTGCACGGTGAAGCGTTCTGCTTCGACCGCTGAGAGATCTATTTTTGGCAGCATCCTGAGGACGTCGTCTCCCGCTCGACTGCGGAGGTCGCGTCAATCTCCGCTCTCTACCGCTGACCTCTCACCTTGAACTCTCGAATCCACGATGCGTGAATGACACTCACGAATCGGGATTCTGTTTTGTTGCCAGTTAAAGTAAGGCCCTCCCTTTCTCTGTGCTCTTTTATTTCAGTTTTTTTTTCTCGTGAGAATCTCCCTTTACTCATCGGAGGAAAATGTCTTTATTTTTTGAAGATGCATCTTTTTTTTGTATGGCTGTTTTACCGCTGGGAGAAACTTAAAAAAATGCAGTGAGCTAAGTGGCCAAGTCACAAGGATCCCAAAGGGCTCACAGATGATTTGGAGAACGATAGGTATTACCGCTGGTTTAAAGGTAGGGGCGTATTTACAAGAGATGTTTTGGAGGTTCAAACCTCTCCCGTCACTATTGATAATTAACATATTCAAAAAAAAAAATGCGCATAATTTTCGCTTTTGAGCAGTCGAAAATTGAAGTGCCACGCCCACTTCGATGTAGCTCATCATCGCCTGTTAGCCAAAAATCCTGGATATGCCACTGCTTAAAACAATTATGGGCGATATGGATAATTCATGTACTTTTCATCAAAGATTATGTTTAAAGCTGTGAAATTTCGTTAGGTAACACTTTGTCGAAAAATGTTTCTGGAAATAAGGGTGGATTGTTTTTTTTTTTCCTGAGCGGAACTTTTTTTGCACACAATGGGCTAAATGGCCAGGTCAATAGGATCTTGAGGTTTAAAAGAAGATTGGATGAGGGACCCACTGGACAGCTATTAGGAAACGGATGGAAGCCTATAGTCAAGGACTTCCAGTATGATCTTTAACGTGCATATGGTATGGCACTCCCGCACACGGGGTCACGGCTGGGTTGTTTTACCTCTGAGCGGCACTTTTTTGCACACCATGGGCTAAATGGCCAGGTCACATGGACCCCAAAGGCTCAGAGAAGGTTGGGGGAAGGGACCCACTGGAACAGCTGTTGGGAGACAGATGGTAGCCTCCCGTCAAGGCCATCCAGCGTGTTCTTTAACGTTATGTTGTTTTACTTCTGAGCGGCACTTTTTTGCACACCATGGGCTAAATGGCCAGGTCACATGGACCCCAAAGGCTCAGAGAAGGTTGGGGGAGGGGACCCACTGGAACAGCTGTTGGGAGACAGATGGTAGCCTCCCGTCAAGGCCATCCAGCATGTTCTTTAACGTTGGGTTGTTTTACCTCTGAGTGGCACTTTTTTGCACACCATGGGCTAAATGGCCAGGTCACATGGACCCAGAAGGCTCAGAGAAGGTTGGGGGAGGGGACCCACTGGAACAGCTGTTGGGAGACAGATGGTAGCCTCCCGTCAAGGCCATCCCGCGTGTTCTTTAACGTGCACAGGGAATGGCTCTCCCGCACACGGGGAAACGGCTTAACGTCCCATCCGACGGACGGCGGCCTTTCCAAGCCCATCGGTGTCCCCTACTGACCGTGGGCAGGGCGGGGAATTTTGCGGAAATAAATCTCAACTCTGACACAGCTGGGACTCCAACCTGGTAACTACAGATTACGAGCCTGGGGGGGTCACGGCAGCAAATAAGTGTGAAAATAACTTTTACCATATCTAAATCTCGATTATTTTTCACAAATCTGTATTGTCCATTCTTTGATCACATTTTTCTGAAGCATTTTTAAGGCAAGAAAAAGAAATTCTCCTTTCTAATTTTCTAAACGAAAAGGGTTCTTTTAAAGGAATGCAATTCTCTGTATACTTCTACAAACAATTACATCGATAAATATACAGTGAGAAGCTCACAAGATTTCTCTCGTGCGTGAGTTTTCAGTATTGCGAAATCTATAAATTTATAATATAGAAACATTCGGAAATTAAATGCATATAAATGTAAATAATGTTGAAGAAGATAAGAATAACATGTACAGAAAACAATTATATCTGTTGAAATAATAGACATAACGTACAGTCACTCAAAAAATATCTGAAGACTATGGTTGATTACAGAATTCAGAAAAAATATCTGGCAACGATTTTTTTGTGTACGTACCCGAAGGTTGCCAGATCACTAATTTCTAAAAAAAATCGTTGCCAGATATTTTTTCCGAATTCTGTAATCAACCATAAGGTTCGGATATTTGTTTGAGAGACTGTACCAAAGTAAAATTTTTTTCTATACCGTCAAGGCTCAAAATATATAATTTTTAGTTTTTGTAGAATTAACTTTCGTGAAAATTTTCTTTAAATGCTCTTTCAGAGATTGCAATTCTTTTTGAGTACTTTTTAAGAAAAACCCGTTCAACCAACACCTCCTATAACAGATGGCCGGTGTACCAAGTTATGACGTCACCATGGGTAGTCCTGTAATATAGATAATTCTTATATATTTATTTCTGCTGGTGTACTTTTATGCTAATCTTTTTATTAATGTTTATTTTTAAATGTATCTTATTTAGGAGAACAATTATCTGGATTTATTAGCAATTATCATAATGCCAATAAATAGGAATAACTTTTATTCTAAATAAGGTACATTTATAAATAAGCATTAGTATAAAAGTACACCATTGATAATAATAGAAATATATAAGAATAATCTACGTTACAGGACCACTTATACTGACGTCATAACTTGGTCCACAGGCCTTCTGTTGTAGGAGTTGTTTATTGAAGAACTTCTGTGGCTCTTGACAAAAGAACTTGCTTCTGATAAATCAAATAATCAATGTATTGAATCTGACTCATTTCTTTCAGTTTTGGGGGGGCGGGAGGGGGGGGGGTTCAGTCGGTAGCGCCAGGCTCGTAATCTGCAGTTCCCAGGTTCGAGTCCCAGCTGTGTCAGCTTGTGAATTATCTCTGCAAAACTCCCCGCCTTGTCCTCGGTCAGTAGGGGACACCGATGGGCTTCGAAAGGCCGCTGTTCGTCGGATGGGACGTTAAGCCGTGGCCCCGTGTGCGGGAGAGACATACCCTGTGCACGTTAAAGAACACGCTTGATGGCCTTGACGGGAGGCTACACAGCTGTTCCAGTAGGTCCCCGCCTTGTCCTCGGTCAGTAGGGGACACCGATGGGCTTCGAAAGGCCGCTGTCCGTCGGATGGGACGTTAAGCCGTGGCCCCGTGTGCGGGAGAGCCATACCCTGTGCACGTTAAAGAATACGCTTGATGGCCTTGACGGGAGGCTACCATCTGTTTCCTAACAGCTGTTCCAGTGGGTCCCCTCCCCCAACCTTCTCTGAGCCTTTGGGGTTCATGTGACCTGGCCGTTTAGCCCATGGTGTGCAAAAAAGTGTCGCTTAGAGGTAAAACAACCCAAATCTTCCAGTTTTATGACCAAACAATTTTACACTCATAAATAAACAATAGCCGTCCCATGGCCGAGTGGTTAGCACGCTTGGCTACTGATCTAAGGGACCTGGGTTCGAGCCCCGGGTAAGGCATGGCTATTTGTGTCGTTTTTCTGCTGAGGTCCTGCCATCCTCTCAGACCTTCTACTATGGCATATAAACTGACAGGCTCCTGTCAGACCTCTGTGGCAAGCAGCTGCTTGAGGGGGTATTTATTTTTTTTATTTATAAATAAACAATTTTGTCAATTCACAGTTCTCATTAAAAATATGGAATTTTGCTCTTTAAGAATATAGTTTTTTTTTATAAGCCGTCTCGTGGCTAGTGGTTAGCGCGCTTGGCTACTGGTTTAAGGGACCTGGGTTCGAGCCTCTGATAAGGCATGGATGTTTGTGTTGTTTATCTGCTGAGGTCCCGCCATTCTCACAGACCTCCTGCTATGGCGTATAAATTGACAAGCTCTTGTCAGATCTCTGTGGCAAGCATCTGCTTGAAGAGGTATTTTTTTATAGTGCTTTTTCACTGTCTTGGTTGGACGGACTTGCTTTATGGAGAAATAACTCGGTTCTTTTTACGGAAAACAGTTTTTCTTTGAAAAATTTATTCCTAAATTATCCTGCCGTCTTCACAGACCTTCTACTATGGCATATAAATTGACAGACCTCTGTGGCAAGCAGCTGCTTGAGGGGGTATTTTATTTTTTTATTTATTTAATACTATCTGCGCTGTCTGAATTTCCTAATTTCTCACGCTGATACTGCAATGCCAAGATGTTTCTCCATTTGATGATAACGTGCTTGTGCCACACCGTTGTTGCTGCAGGCAGGGATGCTCTTTTGGTAGCGCGCCAGACCCGTAATCTGCAGTTCCCAGGTTCGAGTACCACCTCGGCCAGCGTCGAGATTTATCTCCGCAAAACTCCCCGCCCTGCCCTCTGTCAGTAGGGGATACTGATGTGCTTGAATCCCGCTTTCTATTCGTGTCCAGATCAGCAATTTATTTAAAAGAAATCGAGCGCTTATTTAGAAAGTTCACATTCAAACAGACACGATGACAACGCCAATAAACGTTACTTACGAGGAACTGCAACATAATGAAAAATAAACTTTGACGGTTGTTATTCTGAATAAGGTTGCTTTATGCGGAACCAAGATCGCAACACGATTCAGCTGACAGTCATCCGCAGGCCGCCCCTAGTGCCCTTCTCTTCAGTGTTGTTGTGCGCCCCCAGCTGGCTGACCCTGTCATTCCGTTCGTCAGACGTCCGTGGCAGTGACGGACTCCTCCGCATTGCTGAATCAATGAATGAATGATGAGCTCTCGAGACTGAACCTGCACGCAGACTGACTGCATCGAGTTGAGCTCGGAGCAATGCACTGAGTCCCCTGGCCACTGTCCTTGGGCGATGCCCGATGCTGCACATCATCGGGAGTCGTCCATGTGATGCTGCTGTTAAAGGAGGAAATTTATGCCGAGGAAATACAGAAGTGGAATGGAGGAAACCATATTGCACTTAAGAGCAAGTTAGGAGATTCAAGAGATGATGGTGATGTTTGCGACACTGTTTGGTAACACAGTGGTACCCCAAGGGCTCAGAGAAGGTAGGGAAAGGATATCCGCTGGACAGCTTTTACGAGAGAGACTGAAACCTCCCGCCAAGGCCATCCAGCATGTTCTTTAACGTGCACAGGGTATGGCTCTCTTGCACATGGACACGGCGTCATTTCCAAGCCTATCGGTGTCCCCTTTCTTACAGAGGGGAATTACAGAGATTAATCTCAACGCTGGCAGTCAAACTTGCGAACTGCAGATTACGAGCCTAGAACGTTACAATCCCTAACCCTCGGTATCCCAAATGCAAGTTTAAAAGACATCCCCTTCCCTCCTTGTTATATGGGGCGTGGGTAACTCAGTCGGTAGCGCGCCAGGCTCGTAATCTGCAGTTCCCAGGTTCGAGTCCAAGCTGGGTCAGCGGTGAGACTTATCTCGGCAAAACTCCCCACCCTGCCCACGTTCAGTAGGGGACACCGATGGAGTTGCAAAGGCCACCGTCCGTTGGATGGGACGTTAAGCCGTGGCCCCGTGTGTGGGAGAGCCATACCTGTGCACGTTAAAGAACACGCTGGATGGCCTTGACGGGAGGCTACCATCTGTCTCCCAATAGCTACTCCAGTGGGTCCCCTCCCCCAACCTTCTCTGAACCTTCGGGGTCCTTGTGACCTGGCCATTTAGCCCATAGTGTGCAAAAAAGTGCCGCTCAGAGGTAAAACAACCCAACAACCCTCCTTGTTATATTATTTTCCATTGATTTGTTTATCTTTATAACCATTGAAGAGTTGCCTTAAAGAATTGTTTTAGCGGCAATGGGACTCGTAGCCCCCTGAAAAAAATACCAAATGCTCTCACCTATCCACCGAACGGGGTTTCGATCAGCCGGTAGCGTGTCAGACTCGCAATGTAATGTTCCCAGATACGAGTACCAATTATGGTGTGTTGTGATTTACCTCCTCTAAACCTTCACCTGCCACCTGGCCCTCGGTGATAAAGTAGACAGCGAAATGCATGGAAAGTCCGTCGGGTAGAACGTTAAGCCCTGTGCAGGAGAGCCAAATTCCTCTGCACGTTAAAGGACACGCTGTATGGCCTTGACACGAGGGGGAGGGGGGAGGGTCGTCTTGCTCGATAGAGCGCCAGGCTCATAATCGGCAGTTCCAAGTCCCAGCCAGTCCAACGTTGAGATTTATTTCCGCAAAACTCCCCACCTTATCCTCGGTCAATAGGAGACACCGATAATCTTGGAAAGTCTGTCGGGTGGGATGTTAAGGCATGGTTCCGTGTGCGGGAGACCATACCCTGTGCACGTTAAAGAACACGCTGAATGACCTTGACGGGAGGCTCCTATCTGTTTCCTAACAGCTATCCAATGGGTCCCTCCCCCAATCCTCTCTGAGCTCCTGGGGTCCTTATGATTTGGTCATTTAGCCCATTGTGTACAAAAAAGTACCACTCAGAGGTAAAACAACCCAACCCAAAATCATACCCTGTGAACTCTAGAGAACTCGCTAGATGGTCTTGAGATGAAGTTACTATCTCCTACCAACTATCCAACTGATCTTCTTCCCCCGATCTTTTCTCAGCTCTTGGGGTTCTCATGACCTGGCAATTTAACCTATTGTGTGTGTGCACAAGACTGCTTAGAAGTAATACTATTCAACCCCACCTTCATTCCTTATATGGTTTTGAATCAGTTATTCTCGCAGACAATAAATTCCAAAAAAAGTAGCGTAGGCAACATAGTTCCCAGGCATTCGTGTAACGATAATAGTAAAGACCCTATCCATGACATCTGTTATATTTGCAAAGCCTTGGCCTATAGATAATAGCCAGTTGTGTTTGCATCTGATAACGAACTTCTTAACAATCCTTCCACTGTGTCCTGTCAAGCACCTAAATGTCGTCTCAGGCAGGCGTGGTTACAGGAAGTGGTCATGAAACTGATTCGTCTTATCACTGTAATGGATAGGCGAGTGAACCTCAACTTGTATTACTTACTGTTTAATATCTTAAAGGACGTTCTAAGAAATAAACAGCATTAGTAAAGTAGAAGAATAATGCATCGCCTCTGGCGAATATGAGGGCGGGGGTGGCCCTGTCGGCAGCGCTCGAGGATCGTAATCTGCAGTTCCCAGGTTCGAGCCCAGCCTGTGCCAGCGTTGAGTTTTATCTCCGCAAAACTACCTGCCGTTGATCAGTAAGGGACATCGATGGGCTTGGAAAGGCCACCGTTCGTCGGATGGGATGTTAAGCCGTGACCCCGTGTGCGGGATAGCCATATCCTGTTCACGTTAGAGAACAGGATACACGCTGGATGAACTTGAATGGAGCTTCCCCATCTACCTGTTCTTCTAACAACTGTCTAGTGAGTCTCCTTCCCCCAAACCTTATCTGAGCTCTCAGGGTCCTTGTGACCTGATTATTTTTTAGCCCATTGTGTGCAAAAAAAGTGCCGCTCAGAGGTAAAACAACCCAACGATGCTCGTTTTCAAAGAGAATGTTTTTTTTCCCTCTGTCTTTAGCAACATTTAACAATGGAAGTTGGATGTGGATAGTACTTATTTTCATTGGTACCTATACAACTCGAAAAGAATTTTGCATTTTATCCCTTAAAACAAAAAAAAAGTCTTTTTTCCCATTCCTTTAGATGCTAAGAGTCCAAATGTTGCTTCTAATATAAACCTCTTCACCATGACACCTTCTGGCATAAATAGATCGTTTGCAAGAGTCGTTCAAGATTTCGCCATTTTCCAGAATTTTTCCACAGTTAGAATGCACTATCGCAGCTATTGGTGGATTCGGGAAATATGAATCGTAATTTTACATCAATACTTATCCAATCCAAAAAAGAATTTTAAATTACCACTAAAAACCAAAAAAAAAAGAGTTGAATGTCTACAGACGACAAAGTGAAAACTTGAGTTTTGATCCAAGCTCGAAATCTGATTATGTTCCACCATTACAGTCCAAATTAGATAACATTGAGATTTCGCCCTCTAACCGCACTCTGTCCTCGGTGAAAAAGAGGACACCGATGGGTTTGGAAAGTCCGTCGTTCGTCAGATGAGAAAGTAAGCCGTGGGTCAATATTCAGGAGAGCCATACTTTGGCAAGTTAAATAACATTTGGATGTTCTTGATGGAAAGCTTCCATCTATCTCATAACTGTCAAGTGACTCCTTTCTTTGGGGTCTTTGAGACCTGATCATTTAGTTCATTGTGTGCACTCAGAGGTAAATTCAACTCTGAAAGAAATAGTGTAACTCCCAGGGTATAAAGGGCCAGAGAAGGTGGGAGAGAGAATGTGCTATCTTTATTTCAAAAATATCTCAAAGCGGATTTTTTTACAATTGCAGATGTTACCAGGGCCGGATTCGAGTTTCCCCCTTTTGCTTTTAATACCTAGCATTATTTTGAATAAAAATTAAACACAATTTTTGAACTTCTGGAAAATTTTAAAGTGGTTGGGTTGTTTTACCTCTGAGAGGCACTTTTCTTGCACACAATGGGCTAAATGGCCAGGTCACAAGGACTGCGAAGACTCAGAGAAGGTTGGGATGAGGGGACCCACTCGAACAGCTGTTGGGAGACAGATGGTAGCCTCCCGTCAAGGCCATCCAGCGTGTTCTTTAACGTGCACGGGGGGCGGGGGGGGGGGGCTCAGTCGGTAGCGCGCCAGGCTCGTAATCTGTAGTTCCCAGGTTCGAGTCCCAGCTGGGTCAGCGTTGAGATTTATCTCCGCAAAATTCCCCGACCTGCCCACGGTCAGTAGGGGACACCGATGGACTTGGAAAGACCGCTGTCCTTGGGATGGGACGTTAAGCCGTGGCTCCGTGTGCGGGAGAGCCATACCCTGTGCACGTTAAAGAACACGCTGGATGGCCTTGACGGGAGGCTACCATCTGTCTCCCAACAGCTGTTCCAGTTCCCTCCCCCAACCTTCTCTGAGTCGGGGTCTATGTGACCTGGCCATTTAGCCCATGGTGTGCAAAAAAGTGCCGCTCAGAGGTAAAACAACCCAACGTGCACGGTGTCACGACTCCCGCACACTGTGCCACGCACGGTCTCCCGCACACGGTGCCACGACTTAACGTCCCATCCGACGGATGGCGGCCTTTCCAAGCCCATCGGTGTCCCCTACTGACTGTGGGCATGGCAGGGAATTTTTCGGAGATAAATCTCAAAGTTGGCCTAACTGGGACTTGACCCTAAGAACTACAGATTACAAGCCTGACACGCTACCGATTGAGCCACCCCAATTTTAAAGTGGTAACAGCAATATTATTCTCAAAGGTGGTATAAGATCGGTGCTTTAATTTATTTACTCATTTGTTTTTTGATTCATTTCTGATAACGTGATGAGGGGGGGGGGAGAGATCTGTTAAGTGTCTGCGATCTTGGCTGGCACTCTAAACCCGTGTTTCCCAACGTGGGGCCCACGTCCCACAGGGGGGCAATTTGATTGTCAAGGGGGGCAATTCGAAAATGGACTCGTTCAGAGTTTAACCGTATGGCGGTTAAATTTTACATAGGGGGGGGGGGGGAACATAAGAATTTTAGAAAGGCTTAAGTGGGGCATGGCACAAAAAAGGTTGGGAAACACTGCTCTAAACGTTATTGCTCGCAAATGCACTTCAACCACATAAATGGTAAAGACACTTCCCTTCAATTGAAAGCGAACTTCATTTTAGGGGAAAATATTATTGTAGATAAGTTGGAATTTTGAATCAAATCTCGCTTAACCTTGATTTTCAAAAATGTTGGTTCAATATTCAAATATTTGTTGAAGTTGTAACATTTAACAGCACCGTCACGAGTCAGAATTTATCTCAATGATTAATTGAAATCCAAAAAATAATTATTGTTGAGGCAGACCTTTTCTTAAAATACGAAAAAGTTTTAGAAGTTAGTTTATCGAGTCCTTATAGGTTCAGTCAATTCCTAATTAAATTTTCTTGTTTTTTGGACGAGCAATGCTACTGTTAAATATATGACATCTTCCGTAACTATTTAAACACCGAATAAAACTTTTGAAAATGAAGGTTTCATTGAAATATTTTATCTCCAGTGGTATTTTTTTTTTTCACGCAGCAAGGCAATATATATATATTGTTTGCCTGAGGGAAGGCAAAATGAAAGAAAGAATTTTTAGCCAAGTAGAAGGCAAAATAATGGAATTTATGGTCCAGGTAAAAGCAGAGTAAAAAGAGAGGAATTTTGAATATATAGAAGGCGAAAATAAAAGAATTTTGGTCTAACTAAAGACAAAGGAATTTTGACCAAACTGAAGGCAAAATTAAAAGAAAGGAATTTTTTGGCCAATTTAAAGACAAAATGAAAGAATAAAATATAGACCAAGTGAAATGGAAAATAAAAAAATGGAATTTCGTTTTAAGTGGAAGGCAAAATGAAAGATATTTGGACAAGTAGAAGACAGAAAAAGAAATTTGGCCTTTATAGAAGACAAAATAAAAGAATGAAATTTTGTAATTTTTGGCCAAATCATAATAAAAGAATGGAATAATGGCCATGAATCAAATTGCGGTGAAGAGAAAAATTCTATTCTGGGTTGGGTTGTTTTACCTCTGAGCGGCACTTTTTTGCACACCATGGGCTAAATGGCCAGGTCACATGGACCCCGAAGGCTCAGAGAAGGTTGGGGGAGGAAACCCACTGGAACAGCTGTTGGGAGACAGATGGTAGCCTCCCGTCAAGGCCATCCAGCGTGTTCTTTAACGTGCACAGGGTATGGCTCTCCCGCACACGGGGCCACGGCTTAACGTCCCATCCGACGGACGGCGGCCTTTCCAAGCCCATCGGTGTCCCCTACTGACCGTGGGCAAGGCGGGGAAATTTTGCGGAGATAAATCTCAACGCTGACCCAGCTGGGACTCGAACCTGGGAACTACAGATTACGAGCCTGGCGGGCTACCGACTGAGCCACCCCCGCCCCCCTATTATTCTGGAGAGTGCCCATTAGTTAAGAATCATTCGACTGATTTCAACAAACTTCTTACCAACCTGATAAGTGCAATAAAATTTCAGGTCAGTTGAATCGTGCGTTCAGCAGTAATCGCGACGACGAATAAATGTAGCCTCGGATACATTTGTTTTCGCTCGTTATCTCTCTTCGTCGGCCAATTATGCATCTTTACTAGTAATACATAAAAAACAAAGAAGTGCAGACAGGAATTCGAAAACTTTACATTTTATCTGCAGATAAACCCAACTGGAAAGAGGCATTCTTCCATTTTCACCTCTTGTGTGTTCCTTATTAGACAACCTACTTAAACGTAAAGCAAAGATGTATCTTACATCTACATCAGTGGGGGAGAGGGGGTTTACCAAAGAATTAACACACACACTCGGTGCATCAATAAGGGTTTCTATCTAAATGCAAAGTCAGGTAAATGGCTCACAACAAACATCACTACGTGACATCCAACATCAATACCTGCTCGCCTCTTAGCTGAAAGTCCAGTCTGCACGAGTTTCTCTTCAGATAGCGATCAAGGATGCTTTCATCCATCCCTTCTTCTCTTTTCTTTTAATGCCTGTCTTACCATTCAGAACACAGATGAGCAAGTGTTTGCTCGCATTGGTTAATTTGAGCGGCTGCTTCTCAGCAAAGACGATTTGTCACTCTCATGATCAATTTATACCAGTTTATTCCCCCCCCCCCAACATTGCTTTTTCTTTTTTGTTGTTCGCACGGACCTATTTCATGAATGCTGATGCGTTCTAGAAGGGGAAAGCAAAAGATGTCCTCCCGAATCTAGGTTCAGCAAATAACGAATCTGTAATCGCAAAAGCAAAAAGTGAAATGGTGTCTATGAATGATTTATGAAATGGAAATTTTCGTTCGGGCTGTGATCGATTTAATTTTTTTATAAGCAGTAGAGGAAAGCATACGATCATCGGTGGCGTACCAGTATCGTAACCTACATAGATGGCCACATATAAATTTAAGGGGAGGGCCATGCCATATGAATGTTACTAACTGGAAAAAGGGGGTTATTTAACATACATACACGTACAAAGTATATACAGTGTATATATATATATACACTTATATCAAAATACAAGGGCGGGGATGGCTCAGTTGGTAGTGCGCCAAGGTTGTAATCTACATTTCCCAGATTCGAGTCTCACCTGGGCCAACGTTGAGATTTATCTCCGCAAAACTTCCCACCCTGTCATTGGTCAATAGGGCACATCGATGGGCTAGGAAAGGTTGCCGTCCGTCGGATGGGACGTTAAGCCGTGGCTCCATGTGCGTGAAAGTCATACTCTGTGCACGTTAAAGAGCACGCTGAATGGCTTTTACTGGAGGTTACCATATGTCTCCTAAAGACTGTTCAGTAGCTCTCCCTCCCCCAACCTTCTCTGATTCCTCGTGGTCCTTGTGACCTGATCATTTAGTTCAATGTGTGCAAAAATATGCTGCTCAGAGGTAAACAATCCAACTCAAGTGGCGGAATTCTTTCTTTTTTTTGGCTAGTTTTTATTCCGATTTGCGTTTTTTTTTTTTTGTTGAGGCCTTACCTTCCTCATAGGTTTTCTCTATGGCCAATTTTCTTGAATAGTGGTGTACCCAATAGCCATCAAGGGAGGAGATGTTTAAGGAGGGAGGGGTTATAAACCCCTCTCCCATTAATGACTGATAAAGATTAATAGCTTAAACATCAATTAACTTCTAAAGCAAATTAGAGACTCGAGGTGTTAACCCCCTCCCCGTACGCCCCTGATTGGATTCAAACACATCAAAACCTCCCATTAGAATTTTTTTTGTTTCTAATAACACTGATTGCTGACAGTGTCCTCTAGTAAGTTTCTTTGGCAAGTAGACTAATCGAAAAAGGAGTTATTTACTCTTCTTCTGGAAAGAATTTTGTCCAACTTCGAATTTAAAAAGCTTGTTTGTTTTTGTTTGTTTTTTTGGCAAAAACCGCGCGAAAACTGAAAAAAAAAAAAAAAATCAAAAAGAGCTAAAACAGCATCAAAACAATTTTATTCTATCAGTTGTATTTACTGAATTCAAAACTTAAAAAATATGCGATTTTTTCTTAAAAACATACCATACTTTTTATTGTTGCATTTATTGCCTCTCTCTTTTTAATCTGTGACGTTCTTATTAGCGCACTTTGCTGACTAAGTCGTGCGCATGAATTCGAAAAAAAAACAACAAATAAATTTTGAAAGAATTTTTTTGAAAGTAAAGAAAGCGAATTTCTTCTTCCCTCCTTTAAGAACGCTGAGAAATTTAAAACAACAAGAACTTCCAAATCTCAGCCAACCAATGGACGTCCCCCGGGTCGAAGGTCATGCGTGCGCAGGAAAGTCATCTGGAGAACGTGTTTCATTCCAAGCAAAGCGAGTGAAGAAGAGAAAACGGAAAAGGCCTCACACTGCCACTACCTTTCAGGGCGACCTTGCGGCGGCTGGTCCTCGTGCCTCATGGGGTCGGATGCATTCTTGGCTGGCCATTAGATTGGTCTATTACGTCAGTGAAAGCGCGTTCGGACATGAATGGTGTGGCTTAACGATGAGAATGAGCTGCCACGCGAAACAGTCACTTGGGAGCTCTACTGGCAATCAATGAGAAGATGAGCTGTGACTCGAAACAATCACTTGGGAGCTCTACTGGCAATCAATGAGAAGATGAGCTGTGACTCGAAACAATCACTTGGGAGCCCTACTGGCAATCAATGAGAAGATGAGCTGTGACTCGAAACAATCACTTGGGAGCTCTACTGGCAATTAATGAGAAGATGAGCTGTGACTCGAAACAATCACTTGGGAGCCCTACTGGCAATCAATGAGAAGATGAGCTGTGACTCGAAACAATCACTTGGGAGCTCTACTGGCAATTAATGAGAAGATGAGCTGTGACTCGAAACAATCACTTGGGAGCCCTACTGGCAATCAATGAGAAGATGAGCTGTGACTCGAAACAATCACTTGGGAGCTCTACTGGCAATTAATGAGAAGATGAGCTGTGACTCGAAACAATCACTTGGGAGCCCTACTGCAATCAATGAGAAGATGAGCTGTGACTCGAAACAATCACTTGGGAGCTCTACTGGCAATCAATGAGAAGATGAGTTGTGACTCGAAACAATCACTTGGGAGCCCTACTGGCAATCAATGAGAAGATGAGCTGTGACTCGAAACAATCACTTGGGAGCTCTACTGGCAGTGTTTTTTTTAAAAATAACTGCAGATTTTTATCCTTCGTAGATTCGTCATCCACTTAAACAGATAACGCGAATTAAGACAATAACTTTAGAGGTTTCGTTTTCAAATACGGGAGATTATTATTTAATAATCACAAAATAAGTTATAATTTTGTAGAGAAGAAGGATTAGCAGACTAGTTTGTGACATAACCCTTTGTAAGTCCAGATCTAGAAAAAAATAAACGAAGGAGGAGGGAAAGTGGAAGGTCTTGTCCTAATGAATGTCCGAATAAAAGTTTATACCAGAATTCTGGTTAGAAGAATTCCAGAATACCTCTGTTTTAGTGGTCGTTAACAAATTGCTGTAAAAATACGGATAATATACATGTGTGTAATATTTTTTCATCTCCGCTTCAATTACTGGCGTTTCTCAAAGGAGGAGGGGTTGGGTTGTTTCACCCCTGAACGCCATTTTTTGTACATAATGGGCGAAATGGCCATATCACAAGGACCCCGAGGGCTCAGATAAGGTTGGGGGAGGGGACCCACTGGAACTGCTGTTGGGAGACAGATAGTAGCCTCCCGTCAATGTTCTTTTCTCTTTCTTTATCGTGCACAGGATGTGGCTCTCCCACCCATGGGCCCACGGTTTAACGTCCCGTCTGATGGACGGCGGCCTTTCCAACCGTATGGTGTCCCCTACTGACCGAGGGCATGGTCGGAAATTTTGCGGAGATAAATCCCAACGCTTGCCAAGCTGGGTCTCGAACCTGGGAACTGCAGATTACGAGACTGAGCCACCCCCGCCTCAAAGGGGAAGGGATTAGGAAAGGGTGCAGTACGTAGAAAAATAAACGCTTTTATTTTACACATCAATTTATTATTTCAAATATATGTATATGCATATTTTTGATTTTATCTTAAAAATAATATTTGAATCAATGAGAAAATGCCAAAAACTCGTATACCACAAATAAAAAAGAAATTATATACTATTTTTAAAGAGAGGCTTGACATTTAAAAAAAATTGACAATTTAGTAAATACTAAATCTTTTAAACATTATATCCTCCATGGCATATTAACTTGACTGTCTAGACCTCTATGGCAAGCAGCTGCTTGAGGAGGAATTTATTATTTTACCTTCTATATCAATATTTTTCAAACATATCCTAGTTGCGGACCACTAGTTAAGCATCCGATGCACATGCGGATCATCCGACTTAATATATTACTTACCTATCCTCTTGCCGGAAATCTGGATGGCCTTGACGGGAGGCTACTATCTGTCTCCCAACAGCTGTTCCAGTGGGTCTCCTCCCCCAACCTTCTCTGAGCCTTCGGGGTCCATGTGACCTGGCCATTTAGCCCATGGTGTGCAAAAAAGTGCCGCTCAGGGGTAAAACAACCCAACCCTTGCCGGAAATTATAATAAAGTATTTGTTTACTAACCATTTAAAGCTAGAAGACGGGCACCGTCATTTTTCGTACAGCTTTGCAGGGGCGCATGGGGGAGAAGACCATTTGTTCAGCCTTTATTCATGTTTCCGCGATTCATTCTTTAAAAACTTTCCATATTCCTTTAGTGCTCATCGGGAAGTGTCGTTTTACGTCTAATGCACCATATTAAGCATTTATTTATATCCGTTTCTCACTATATATTTACGTACTTATCCCGTTTCTCACTATAAACCGTCTCGACTTGAAACGAGATGAGCCTGAATGGAGTATAGGATACATTCCCTTACTCTCATAATAGAATATACTTGACGGTTTTATCGGTGTAAAATATTTTGACATAGAGAGATTAATTAATAAATTTTTTATTTTTTAGCTTTTCGCATAATTTTTCCCACTATGATCCCGTCCGCGGACAACTTCGTACAGTGCTGCGGACCACAGTTTTAGAAACACTGCTCTATAAAAGAAGGTGTTTCTGTGGCAGCCATAACTCACCAGGAAAATAGTAGCAGACGCTTAAAATTTTCAGAGAATGTTTGAATCTGGTTATGGTCCGGTTGCTGTGCTCAAATTTCAAGTCGAAAGTCCAAAGGGGGGCTTGCTAGAAGCAAAAATATTTACGATGCTATTCCTACGGGTTGTGTTGGGTTGTTTTACCTCTGAGCGGCACTTTTTTGCACACCATGGGCTAAATGGCCAGGTCACATGGACCCCGAAGGCTCAGGGAAGGTTGGGGGAGGGGACCCACTGGAACAGCTGTTGGGAGACAGATGGTAGCCTCCCGTCAAGGCCATCCAGCGTGTTCTTTAACGTGCACAGGGTATGGCTCATCCGCACACGGGGCCACGGCTTAACGTCCCATCCGACGGACGGCGGTCTTTCCAAGCCCATCGGTGTCCCCTACTGACAGTGGGCAGGTCGGGGAATTTTGCGGAGATAAATCTCAACGCTGACCCAGCTGGGACTCGAACCTGGGAACTGCAGATTACGAGTCTGACGCGCTACCGACTGAGCCACCCACCCCCGCCCCCTATTCCTACGGGAAATGCTAATCGGTGCCATATCCATTATTCCCATTTTCTGCAGTTTAGGCTTGAGTTCATCATTCCGAGTTGGCAACAGTGCATTTAATTATTTTTCTTTATTACAGCACCAACCTATAAGCGTGTTGAATCTGTATTCAACATATAATATATGTTGAATACAGATTCATACCTTAAATGGATAGATTGTACCTTAATGTTAAGACCTGGGCATTTTCAATTCAGCTAGTTTTTAATAAATTAATAATGCCCCCCCCCCCCCCCCCCCCCCCTCAAGCAGCTGCTTTGCCACATAAATCAGATACGAGCTTGTCAGTTTATATGCCATAGAAGAAAGTCTGTAAGGATGGCAGGACCTCAGATGAATTAGAAAACTCAAATTTGGCCGTACAGATGAAATTAAATTTAACACATAAATTGTTTTATCTGTCAAGTAGCAAAAGATTAACAAAAGCCTGTCGGTAAAATGCGCCATATAGACAAGTTAAAAACAGACGACTAATTCTTTAGAAGTGCACTTTCAAGAAGCAAACGCCGCATATTATACGAGATGGAGAAAGTTTGGCATCACTTCTGAGAACCGGATATGAGGTAATGGGTAGCAGAGTGTGGCTATGTAATGAATAATGCTGATTACTTCTCAGATACGAGATCGACCGGGGAAAAAAATGATTGGATGGGAATGAACCAAAGTGGATTAAAAAAAGAACTTACCATTAAGGGAAAAAAATTCCAAAATATCCTTCCAAAGATTTTGTTGTTCTCCTGTTATAAAGATTGCAATTAAGATGCAAAAAAAAAAGGCCAAATATAATAACCGTAACAACTTCTCTTGTCGAGTGTGAAAAATTCAGCCCATTGGAAGATTCATCTTCCCACGGCTTGCAGACTCATCCTCCTCATCTCCTTCTATCATCATCGTGCTGAAACATGCTTTTCAGGAGTCGCTGATGAAGATGAATCGACGACAATTAGCATAAGACCTCTAAAAGGAAAATGCGCGTGCCATACCAACCTCTTTTGAAACGACTGGAAGCAGGTGTGAAGAGGCTATTAACCTCTTTTTCCTCATCACGGAAAGGAATGGGGAGAGTGGCGTTGTTGTTTTTTTTTCATCATCTTATTTCCTTCTCAGCAGTAGGATATAATAAATAGGGCTCTCGGCAGATGTCGATGCACAATTAACGGATTTGTGAAACAACTGATCATATAACTCGTTGGGCACGAAACAGACCAGGTGATCGGGTTTAGGAGATTAAGATGGGTGCAACTTCCGGTGCACGGGGTGGTTTATTTTTTCATTCGTTCTTAATTTATTTCTAAAGGTCCGCCAGCATCGTAATAGATCTTTTTAGAATTGCATATTGCAATCATGTAAATTTCATCGAACGTACGCTACATAGTTCACACCATGTCAGAAATTATCATAATACCAGAGGTTGCTCTTTGATAATTTTCGCCTAATATGTAGAGGGCATGACCCGAGGAACGAGATTTACCCACTCGAACCCGAAACTAATAGGAAAAAACACAGAAGGGTTGTTTGAACTCTGGCTCTTTTGTTGCACACAACGGGCTACAAGTCCAGGTCACAAGGACCCCCAAAGACTCAGAGAAGGTTGGGGAAGGGGATCCATTAGATCAGTGGTTCTCAACCTTTTATGCTTCACGTATCCCCTGGAAACGTGTATGTAACTGGCGTACCCTTTGTATAGATAGATAAAATTATAGTTTTAGTATAATAATGGTTATTTTTACTTTGTTACTAGATCTAGCGACTTTTGAGCTCCACGGCGTACCCCAAAAAATTTTACCGTGTACCCCACGTTGAGAATCCCTATATTAGATAATAAAACTTCACGCTCTGCTCTCGATGTGTAGGAGACACCGATAAGCTTGGAAAGGCCGCCTTCCGTCGGTTGGCTTAACGTTTCATCCTGACAGATTGCGGCCTTTTCAAACCTGGCGGTGGTGGCTCAGTCGGTAGCGCGCCAGGCTCGCAATCTGCAGTTCCCAGTTTCGAGTCCCAGCGTCAGCGTTGAGATTTATCTCCGCAAAACTTCCCGCCCTGCCCACGGCCAGTAGGGACACTGATGGGCCAGGAAAGGCCGTCGTCCGTCGGGTGGGACATTAAGACGTGGCTCCGTGTGCCGGAGGGTAATACCCTGTGCCCGTTAAAGAACACGCTGGATGGCCTTGATGGGAGGCTCCCATCTGTCTGTCAACAGCTGTTCCAGTGGGTTCCCTCCCTCAACCTTCTCTGAGCCTTCAGGGTCCTTGTGACCTGGCCATTTAGCCCATGGGGTGCAAAAAAGGCCGCTCAGAGGTAAAACAACCCAAACCTGCCTACCCGAGGACCGAGTGAGACGTCATAAAATTCGACGCTGGCTGGTACTGTTGGGACTCGAACCCGAACTGCAGATCACGAGCCTGACGCGTTGCCGACTGCGCCAACTCCCTCTTTTTGAATAGCTATTAAGGGCAATGTGAGCCGCTAGTCCAGTGAAATATCCGCTAGACAAGTTTAAAAATAACCAAAATACTTTTGCCATTAAGTTGCATTCACCTCAGTGCTATAAACATATTAATTGTAGTTGTGATGACATAGAACACGTTGAGAGCATTAAATATTTAGGTATTTTCATAGGTAATAATCTAAAATGGAAGAAACATATTGACTACATCACAGGTAAAGTACGTTACAAACTGCTTAAATTACACTACTTGAAGTACAAAGTTAATCTTAATTACTGCGAACATTGTACTTCTCATGGATACAAGCAACATTTCCATACGGTATAATTTGTTGAGGTGGAACTTATGTCTCGGTTTTTAAACCTCTGGTGTCTCTGCAAAACAAAATTATTAATTGCCAAAAAAAAACACTGATATTTTAAGTAATTTCAGTCTTACTCTATGCTAAAAATTCTACCTATTAGACATATATTTGAATTTAGAGTGATGATATTTTTTAAGCAGAATTGCTTTGATTTTCACATTCAGTCGGATATGTATAACTTCAGAGAGAAAGGTCCAAAATATTCAGTTCCTTTGATCTAAAAAGAAATTGCTCGTAAGCATTATTCGCACCTAAATTCTTCAATAAGTTGCCCCTTGAAATTAGAAGTGAAATTTTTTTTAATATGTTCAAGCAGAGCTTAAAAAACTTTCACTTTGGAAGATGTTGCACCTATGTTGAATAATAAAGTGTAAAACAGATTTATTGTACATATATCGGAAAAATGGCACATATTGTTTGTAATCAGTAAGTCGTTATTGATTTTTATATTAATTTCCTTTAGTGACCCAGACAAACCATTTGGTGTTTGGGTTCACTCATATTTTTCTATGTTTTAAATTGTGTACGATGATGAAATAAAATTGATTGATGTTGCCTAGGATGTGCGGTTCTTCTACACTTCGATTATATCCCAACTTTTCATCTAATGAAGGGGCGCGGATTGGCGCATTCAACAGCGTGCCAAGCTCGTGATCTATAATTCCCAGATTCGAGTCCCTCTGTGCCAGAGTTGAGATTTATCTCCGCTAAATCTCCACCCTGCCTTTGGTCAGAAAGAGATACCGATGTGTTTGAAAAAGCTGCCGTCCGTCAAATGAGATATTAAGATTTGGCACCGTGTTGAGGAGAGTGTTAAAGAACCCTCTGGATGGCCTTGAATGGAAGCTTCTATCTGTCTCCTACGAACTGTCCAGTGAGTGTCCTTCCCTGAACCTTCTCTCAGCTCATGGAGTCTTTGTGACGTGTCCATTGTGAGCAAAAAAGTTTAGTTGGGTTGTTTTTTCCCTGAGCGGCAATTTTTTGCGTACAATGGTCTAATTGGCCAGATCACAAGGACCTCAATGGCTAAGGGAAGGTTGGGGAAAGGGGATCCACTGGAATGCTGTTACGAGACAGATGATAGCCTCCTGTCAGGCTGTCCAGAGTGTTCTTTAACGTGTACATGTGTAGCTCTCTCGTGCACACAGACCACGGCTTAAGGTCCCAACCGACGTACGGCGGCCTTTTCAAGCCCATCGATGTCCCCTGCTGACGGCGGGGAGTTTTGCGGTGATAAATCTAAATCCTCAGTCACCCCGCCCCTACCGTAAAAAGTGTTGCTCAGAGATAAAAGAATCCTCCTCTGAGTTGAGATTTTCTCCTCTAGATCTGTCTACCCTTGGTGGGAAAAGTGACGTCGAAGGGCTTCGAAAAGCTGTCGTCCGTCAGATGGGATGTTGAACCACGGTCTCTTGTGCAGGAAAGTTATACCTTTGACACATTGAAACAATACGCTGAATGGTTTTAACGGGAGGCTCCCACTTTTTAACAGCTATTCAGTGGATCCCTTTACCTAGCTTTGAATCCTTGGGGTCTTTATGACCTAGTCATTTAACCCATCATTTGCGTAGAAATGCGGCCCAGAGATAACCCAGACAATACTAGACCACCCATTCAGCAATTTCAAGGGATTCATATTACATAAGCATTCTATCTCACAAATACTTTAAAAAAAAAAAAGCAACCCAATCCACTTTATCAAATACATAAATGTAGATAGACAACTTTTAAAAGTGTAACGTTTTCGAAAAAAAAATACAAGCGAAAGTGTAATTTTCTCGCGATATTCTCGTGTTTGTCATTCTCGATCTTCTACAGCACGATCTATGACACGGTCAACAATTGGAAGCTCTCGTAGCGTGTAATGTGATTGTCACCCTCACGCTCCAGCGCTCGGGACACGTGACGCGTGACGTGTTTCTCAGCGGTTTGTGTCGCGAGGAGCATCGGCCATGTTTCCGTGGGAGATGAAGTGAGGCGATCATCAATTTAGCAACGGAGCGAGACTACTGAGGTCTTTTGCTCACGGAGACACATCTCGAGATTTAAAAAAAAAAACGTGGAAAACAGTTGTATGCGTTTAGATTTTTTCTTGAAATAATTTGATGCTACGTCATCTGTTGATTGAAGGTTATGTTGCATCACTTCGAAGGAAGAATGAAAAATGAGGCTGAAGTGTATGATGTTGTGTATGTCCGCGAGGCTTTCCGTAGTTTTGTGACAAAACCACCGCCTGCTCGGGATTAATTTTCGTTCAGCAGCGCAGTACTTTTTTAGTCTCTTGACAGCGTTTTTGTCATGTTTTCGATGACTTCGATAAGTGAATGATGTTGTGAGAGATTTAGTGAGATAAGAAACAATCTCGGTTATGTCGAATTTTTGCGGCGGAAATGGTTCGATTTGAAAGAACGTTGCGTTCTGCGCTGAGGAACATACGCCGATGGTTGATTCTGGAGGAAGGGGATTGGGAAGATGATGGGTTGTTGGGTTGTTTTACCTCTGAGCGGCACTTTTTTGCACACCATGGGCTAAATGGCCAGGTCACATGGACCCCGAAGGCTCAGAGAAGGTTGGGGGAGGGGACCCACTGGAACAGCTGTTGGGAGACAGATGGTAGCCTTCCGTCAAGGCCATCCAGCGTGTTCTTTAATTACACAGGGTATGGCTCACCCGCACACGGGGCCACGGCTTAACGTCCCATCCGTCGGACGGTGGCCTTTCCAAGCCCATCGGTGTCCCCTACTGACCGTGGGAAGGGCGGGGAATTTTTGCGGAGATAAATCTCAACGCTGACCCAGGCTGGGACTCGAACCTGGGAACTACAGATTACGAGCCTGGCGCGCTACCGACTGAGCCACCCCCGCTCTCGGGGAGATGATGAAAGAATGACTTTTGAGTGATTCATATCTCTGAAGAAGTAAATCAGTGATTCAGGTTATCGCGGCAAATACAAAAACCGGCGAGTAAAAGTAACTGTAAGGTGCATCAGTGAAATGTAATGGAGAATTGAAAAAAAAAATGAAAATCTTCAATGATGTTTTTCTTTCTTTCGAAACTCTTTACACAAACTCGTAGAAGTCAAAATGAGACAGAGAGTTGATTTTTTTTATCATGTGCGTTAGATATAGGTTCTGAGGGCTAAGTGTGGGCGGGGGTGGCTCAGTCGGTAGCGCGCCAGGCTCGTAATCTGCAGTTCCCAGGTTCGAGTCCCAGCTGGGTCAGCGTTGAGATTTATCTCCGCCAAATTCCCCGCCCTTCTGACGGTCAGTAGGGGACACCGATGGGCTTGGAAAGGCCGCCGTCTGTAGACGTTAAGCCGTGGTCCCGTGTGCGGGAGAGCCATACTCTGTGCACGTTAAAGAACACGCTGGATGGCCTTGACGGGAGGCTACCATCTGTCTCCCAACAGCTGTTCCAGTGGGTCCCCTCCCCCAACCTTCTCTGAGCCTTCGGGGTTAAGAACCCCGAAACCTGGCCACTTAGTCCATGGTGTGCAAAAAATTGCCGCTCAGAGGTAAAACAAACCAACCCAACTGAATACATGTTACCAATGCACTGGACGCGATCGCTTTCATCACACATAAAAGAATTTCTTCCTTTGATGAATTACGTTAAAGCTACTACTTTGGTACCCGAAGAGAAAATGGAGTGTCTTTTACACACTCCATAAAAGCCCCACATAAAGTTATTCTTGACTGACAGGTTGTTTTGTCTGTGCTCACTTAAATCTTTAGCATACAATCCTTGCCGGAAAACTATTTCCTAATCACAACGTCAGCCACATCACCCTGTGATAAATAATATTAAAAAAGCAAAGTAATCTAATCTCATAAATTAATTCCCCATACCAAAAGTAGAACAACTAGAAACCCTTTAAACCTTTCCCGAACTTGCTTGACTATCACCGAACGGGTTTTCTTGAATCAAGAACGTGCATTAACAAATCAAGCATGACGCAATGGTCTCGAGCTTTAATTTCCCCCTCAACGCTCGCCCCCAATGTGTCAACCTCGGCCTATCCCCACCCCCAAGATATGTAACGTCTCCCTGTTCCCAACCCATGTGCACAGGACGCACCACACTGCCGATGTGGCAGGTCCTGGGCGTTGCCTGACCCGGATATTCACAGTGGCTGCAAGTGTGGGCCGTCGTCAAGGTTACAGGTGCACCTTCTGTTTTTCTTTTTTTTTCTCTCTCTCCCCCCTCTCTCTTTTCTCCATTCTATCTGGAAAGGTGACAGCTTCCACTGCCTTCCCTATTACCCACCGTTCGACTGACATGCGGCTCCACCAGATAGCAAGACCAAGGGACTCACCTTTTAATTACGTGCGCGGGCGCTGATAGCGAGTGTTTGACCTTTCTGTAGACTAATGACGGCCGTTTACTAGGAGCAAGAACGAGAGCTTTTTGGGGTGGGAGGTATAGGCTACTTTTTTACTCCCTCCCCAGGCCAGTATTTCCTCGTTGGTATGCCAAAGGAGACCCCCCGATTTCCATCTCTCTTCTTTGAAGGAATAGCTCCTTTTTACCGAGGTCTGCGGGAAGCGTGTTATCTAATTCGCCCGATCTTCGACTAGGTGAGGGGTAGCTGCTATTGCGTTCGGCGTCGCAACTGGTTTTGGCCTTTTTTTTTTCTCCCTCTTCTCTATCGGCTTCTGCAGGTTGGTTGGATGGTGGGTGCACGTGTCTGTGTGTGCTGCTCTTAACGGCATGTTGTGACAGTAATGAGAGTGTGTGTCTTTATCTGGCTCAGGAATGCCCTTGCGCTGACGAATGTCTGTATCATTCGTTCCTGCTCATGCCAATCCCTCCCTCCCCCGCTGGGTGACGTGTCTATCTGTCTTGTCTTTGACTATCTCTCATTTTCTGATTGTATAATCTTAAATGAGGAATATTTGGCCATGGTGAAGGAATGATTTATGTTGTTATACGTAGTTATAGTCGAAAACAATGTTCCTTTTCAAAATTTTGTTTTTGCTCTTGCTCAAAGATTCGAAAATGTTTCTTTTCAACATTTTGTCCTCCGAAGAAATAGCGAAAGTTTTCCTTTTCCAACATTTTGTCTTCCGAAGAAATAGCGAAAGTTTTTCCTTTTCCAACCTTTTGCCCTCCCTGGGGCAGGGGTGACTCAGTCGGTAGCTCGCCAGGCTCGTAATCTGTAGTTCCCAGGTTCGAGTCCCAGCTGGGTCAGCGTTGAGATTTATCTCCGCAAAATTCCCCGCCCTGCCCACGGTCAGTAGGGGACACCGCTGGGTTTGGAAAGGCCGCCGTCCGTCGGATGGGACGTTAAGCCGTGGCCCCGTGTGCGGGAGAGACATACCCTGAGCACGTTAAAGAACACGCTGGATGGCCTTGACGGGAGGCTACCATCTGTCTCACAACAGCTGTTCCAGTGGGTCCCCTCCCCCAACCTTCTCTGAGCCTTTGGGGTCCATGTGACCTGGCCATTTAGCCCATGGTGTGCAAAAAAGTGCCGCTCAGAGGTAAAACAACCCAACCCAATTTTGCCCTCCCAAGAGATAGCGAAAGTTTTTCCTTTTCCAACATTTTGTCCTCCCAAGAAATTACGAAAGTTTTCCTTTTCCACATTTTTGTCCTTAAGAAAATTTTGCTTTTCTAAAATTTGTTTTTAAAAAGCTTCTCTGTTCAACATTATGTTATCTCCGTAAAATGCCAAATTAATATTTTGTCCTTCTGGAAAAACAGAAGTTTTTCTCCCCCTAACCGGAAGCTTACCCTTTGTCCACTTAAAAATGCAAAAGCCCTCCTTTTCGACGTTTTTTCCACCGAAAAAGTGCGAAAGACCTTTTCAACATTTCGTCTTCCTTCTCTCTCTTGTGTTGATTTTATATTATTTGATATTATATCTTCTTTCTCTTGTGTTGATTTTATGGTTCTTTTGCGTTCTCCAGTGCCCTCTTAGGTCCTTGGAACGGGGGTGACTCAATCGACAACGCGCTGAGCGCGTAATCTGATGTTCTCAGTTCGAGTCGACACCGTGTCTGTGTTGAGACTTTCATCACCAGTCTTGACCCTCTTTGAGACAGCGGACACCGATGGGTTTGGTAAGATCGCCTTCATTCGGATGGAACTTAAAATCATGACTCCGTATTTAGGAGAGCCATACCACATCATCGCTCTTAATAAACATCCAATGGATTCCCTATTGCTGCAGAATTCTGAGCTCAAGGGGCCCTTGTAACCTGCGACATCTATACCATTGTGTGCACATAAGTCCCACTCCTACGTAAAACAACTTCATCCCAAGTACGCTCACCCCTAAGACTCAACCATTAAAATACAGTTCCAAAAAAGACGCCTACATTAAGAGTTGACTTCCCCCAGCAATAAATTAGACGTAACTGTCTAGTGCCATTGTGCTAATGCTCTGCACCAACTATTCTGGCAGTTTCTTTACTACCCTTAATGAAGTAATGGCCAATTTATCCATTGAAAAAGCTACGCATTAGTTCAACTACGCAAAGACAGAGAGCGGACACACGGGAAGCTGTTTGGCGTTATGAACGTCACCAAACTTTCTGGCGTCTTAAAATCATTAGCGACAAGGGAAATAGCTTCACAGTAAACTGGAGTATATGTAGCTAACTGATGCACACTCTTCAGTTTTTGTTTCTTAAAGCTGCCAAAATGTTTGAATCGTTCATAACGCTAAAGCGCTCGAACGCTATCCACATGACGGCATCCTTAACGTTTTTTCATTGGCATTTTCCGTTGATGGTGGAACTAACAGCCGAGTACGTAGTGAAAATAATTATATCCCCGCATTTGGTTCTTCCCAGCTTTCGTGGTCACTTCTGTTTGACACCATTTAATTGCCATCCACTCATTACATGCTTCGATACTGATATAACGTCGCAAAGAATAGGCTGATGTTCTGAATGTTTCTGTGGAATTGATAGTTTTATTGTTTTTGTAGCAGTGTATTCAGACATTTTTCAACTTGAAAAAAACTGAAACTGTCTATACTAGAACAATCTTTTTTTTGTCTTCGCTCCTCCTCAAAGATACGAAAATTCTTTTCAATGTTTCGTTCTCTCCTAAAAAAAAATACAGTTTTCCTTTTTTTTTTCTAAAAATTTTCCTCCCAAGAAAATAGAGTTTTCCCCTTCACCATTTTGCCCTCGCAAGAAAATAGTGTTTTCCCGTTTTTTTTTTTTTTCCAAATCTTATGAGTTGGGTTGTTTTACCTCTGAGCGGCACTTTTTTGCACACAATGGGCTAAATGGCCAGGTCACATGGACCCCGAAGGCTCAGCGAAGGTTGGGGGAGGGGACCCACTGATGAAACAGCTGTTGGGAGACAGGTGGTAGCCTCCCGTCAAGGCCATCCAGCGTGTTCTTTAACGTGCACAGGGTATGGCTCTCCCGCACACGGGGCCACGGCTTAACGTCCCAGCTGACGGACGATGGCCTTTCCAAGCGCATCGGTGTCCCCTACTAACCGTGGGCAGGCGGGGAATTTTGCGGAGCCACCGCCGCCCTTCACATCTTATGCTCCAAATAAAATAGGAAAGTTTTCCTTTTCTCCATATTGCCGCAAGAAAAAAACAAATTATTCCTTTCAAAAAATTGTCATAGCAAGAAAACAGGAAAGCTTTTCTTTGTTTCAGCATTTTGTGGAGCGAGGGTTGGCTCAATCGATAGCGCACCAGGCTCATAATTTGCAGTTCTCAGGTGTGAATCCCACATGTAACAGCGCTGAGATTTATTTTCAATAACCTCCACCCTGCACTCAGTGAGATAGGATTATACTCATGGGTAAGAATCTCCATCGGTAGGGATGGTAAGCCGTGGTTCCGTGTACTAAGAAAGAAGCACACCCTGTTCATCTTAAAGAACATGCTCGATGGCCTTGATAGGCTCGATGGCCTGGTGGAGGACCATCGTCTAACAGTCGTCCAGTGGGTCCCGTTCTTCTCCGAGTTTTTGAGATTCTTCGTGCCTATTTAGCCCATTGGGTGCCAAAAAGTTCCGCTCAGAGGTAAAAACAACAAAAGTACACACTTCATTCAGTGTATCGCGAGGTAATCATTCTTGATAATGGTTTTATTTTAAGGAGCCATAAAGTTTGAAACTGTTTAAACAGCTTTCTGTGTGTCCATACTCTTTTAATTCTGATTGGAAACAGATTTTATTCTTCGGGCGATGCTTTCTCAAGGTAAGTAAAAACAAATTGGGAGAGTAAGAATTTCAAAAAGAGAACTAAAAATGATAAATGCTGGGAACGAATGTACCTGATCATCCATAAAAGGCTGAATAACAATGTTTTTTTTTTTAATTTTCTCTTGAAAGTTTCTCGAAATTGTCTCAGAATTTCGCGTCACAAAAACATAAGAATCTTAAGTTTCAGGGAAAGCTTTAGGAAAGAAAATTCGTTTTAAATTCTTTGCCCGTTTGAATTTTCCCAAACGTGTGGGAAATGCGGACATCTTGTGAGAAAGTGTTAACAAAAAGTAAAAATTCAAGAAAGTACGGAGAATAAGAAAAAAAAAACCTTTCACGCGTAACCAAATATTTTTAGCGGGTGATGGAGAATCACTGAAGAAAAGGAAGGAGCAGAAAGAGGAACCGCAAAAAAGAGGTGGGTTAAATTTATTGGTGAAAGAAAGAAGCCTTACGCTCGATTGGAAATGAAAATATCCGCAACACGTATTATTTACTAGTGTAATCGACGTAACGATTACTGTCGAATTTACTGTTTAATTGCCCTAGAATTTGATTAAAACTTTCAAATTCTTAACGGAAAATAAAAGATCATTTGAATTTGGTATAAATCACTCGTCTTATTATTAAGCTGTTTAATCAACAGACGAAGATTTGCGTACATGGTGTCAGCAGGTGGAGGGCGGAAGAGGTACAGTCTCCTTCCCGTGGGGCGGGGATGGCTCTCGGTAGCGCGCCAAACTCGTAATCTGTAGTTCCCAGTTGGGTCAGCGTTGAGATTTATCCCCGCAAAATTCCCCGCCCTGCCCCCACGGTCAGTAGGGGACACCGCTGGGCTTGGAAAGACCGCCGTCCGTCGGATGGGACGTTAATCCGTGGTCCCGTGTGTGGGAGAGCCATACCCTGTGCACGTTAAAGAACACGCTGGATGGCCTTGACGGGAGGCTACCATCTGTCTCCACCATATGTCTCCCAACAGTTGTCCCAGTGGGTCCCCTCCCCCCATCCTTCTCTGAGCCTTCGGAGTCCTTGTGATCTGGCCATTTAGCCCATGGTGTGCAAAAAAGTGCCCTCAGAGGAAAAACAACTTAACCCTCCTTTCCGTGGAAGAGGAAATGATCAAAAAATTATGTTGAATACGTCAGCAAAAATTAATGTCGTTTTTGCTTCACGAAATATCATTTTTAATTTTTTCCTTTTTGCTTTCGAAAATATACAATTTATTTGTATTTATTAATAGGAACAAATATATATATGTATGTACAGTATATTCAGCTGGGTTATTTTACCTCTTGGTGGCACTTTTTTGCGCACAGCAGGCTAAATGGCCAGGTCACAAGGACCCTGGACCTCTGTTGGGAAACAGATGTGAGCCCTCCCGTCAAGCCCATCCAGCTGTTCTTTAACGTGCACAGGGTACGGATCTCCTGCACACATGGCCAAGGCTTTACGTCCCATCCGACGGACGGCGGCCTTTCCAAGCCCTCAGTGTTCCTCTACTGACCGAGGGCAGACAGGGTGGGAAGTTTTGCGGACATAAATCTCAATGCTGACCCAGCCAAGCCCAGCGGTGTCCCCTACTGACCGTGGGGGCAGGGCGGGCTGACCAAGCTGGGACTCGAACCTAAAATCTGCAGATTACGAGTCTGGCGCGTTACCGAACCCAGTCCCTTTGTATATTCACCGCCACCTAGTCCCTTTGTATATTCAGTAAAAAGTTTTAATAACAGTTTTAAATAATAATTTTGTTTTCGGGCATCTTAATTTGTATTATAGTATGAATGATTGTTTATTCGCAATACCCAACAACTGCGTTCATTAATCAACTGCTCGACCTAAATACTTCTATCTTGAACATTAATTTTTACCCCCCCCCCCCGAAATCAAAACATTTTGGGTTGTTATGAAACCGTTTTTGTGCCACCACTCCCTGAGGGGCGGGGGTGGCTCAGTCGGTAGCGCGCCAGGCTCGTAATCTGTAGTTCCCAGGTTCGAGTCCCAGCTGGGTCAGCGTTGAGATTTATCTCCGCAAAATTCCCCGCCCTGCCCACGGTCAGTAGGGGACACCGATGGGCTTGGAAAGGCCGCCGTCCGTCGGATGGGACGTTAAGCCGTGGCCCCGTGTACGGGAGAGCCATACCCTGTGCACGTTAAAGAACACGCTGGATGGCCTTGACGGGAGGCTACCATCTGTCTCCCAACAGCTGTTCCAGTGGGTCCCCTCCCCCAACCTTCTCTGAGCCTTCGGGGTCCATGTGACCTGGCCATTTAGCCCATTGTGTGCAGAAAAGTGCCGCTCAGAGGTAAAACAACCCAACCTAATCAACTGCTCGACCTAAATACTTCTATCTTGAACATTAATTTTTACCCCCCCCCCCCGAAATCAAAACATTTTGGGTTGTTATGAAACCGTTTTTGTGCCACCACTCCCTGAGGGGCGGGGGTGGCTCAGTCGGTAGCGCGCCAGGCTCGTAATCTGTAGTTCCCAGGTTCGAGTCCCAGCTGGGTCAGCGTTGAGATTTATCTCCGCAAAATTCCCCGCCCTGCCCACGGTCAGTAGGGGACACCGATGGGCTTGGAAAGGCCGCCGTCCGTCGGATGGGACGTTAAGCCGTGGCCCCGTGTACGGGAGAGCCATACCCTGTGCACGTTAAAGAACACGCTGGATGGCCTTGACGGGAGGCTACCATCTGTCTCCCAACAGCTGTTCCAGTGGGTCCCCTCCCCCAACCTTCTCTGAGCCTTCGGGGTCCATGTGACCTGGCCATTTAGCCCATTGTGTGCAGAAAAGTGCCGCTCAGAGGTAAAACAACCCAACCTAATCAACTGCTCGACCTAAATACTTCTATCTTGAACATTAATTTTTACCCCCCCCCCCCCCGAAATCAAAACATTTTGGGTTGTTATGAAACCGTTTTTGTGCCACCACTCCCTGAGGGGCGGGGGTGGCTCAGTCGGTAGCGCGCCAGGCTCGTAATCTGTAGTTCCCAGGTTCGAGTCCCAGCTGGGTCAACGTTGAGATTTATCTCCGCAAAATTCCCCGCCCTGCCCACGGTCAGTAGGGGACACCGATGGGCTTGGAAAGGCTGCCGTCCGTCGGATGGGACGTTAAGCCGTGGCCCCGTGTACGGGAGAGCCATACCCTGTGCACGTTAAAGAACACGCTGGATGGCCTTGACGGGAGGCTACCATCTGTCTCCCAACAGCTGTTCCAGTGGGTCCCCTCCCCCAACCTTCTCTGAGCCTTCGGGGTCCTTGTGACCTGGCCATTTAGCCCATGGTGTGCAAAAAAGTGCCGCTCAGAGGTAAAACAACCCAACCACTCCCTGAAAAAAAAATATGCCTATTATGCCCAAATTGGCGTACTTAGATCTGTAATGACGATTATAAGGAACGTAAATTTCATTTCAGTGGATGAATATTTCGGTTTTTTCGAATGTAACCGGCAAGTGTCTGAGAGTTATATTTTTAAACAAAGAGAAAAAATTAAAACGCTAAATTTTATTATACTGTACCGCTCCATATATCTAGGAGGGAAGGGGACTTTCACCTCTTTCAGAATACTAGTAATGGCAATGGAAGCAAAGATTATTAAACTTACGTATGTTTCATGCATTTTTCAAGAAATATTCAAAGACCTCTAACGAAGAAGAAAATGTTATACTGCAATGGAATTCCAGTCTATTGTTTTTAATTTTTAAATCGGAGTCTATCGCAAATTTTAACTCTCAAATTCAAAAGCTACAATTGTTAATAGGCCATAGAATTGTTAAATATTTACCCAATCACATAGAAAAAAAATATTGGCTTGGAAAAGTTGCCCACTCACACAGAAAAAAAAATATCGTTGGCTTAGAAAAGCTGCCGTCAGCCGGATGAAAATTAAGCCGTTAGGTACGCACTGTAAACCTTAGGGAGCATGACGGAGGTGTTCTAGGCACTGATTCCACCTGTCTCCTAGTAGCGAGGGGCGTGGGTGGCTCAGTCGGTAGCGCGCCAGGTTCGTAATCTGCAGTTCCCAGGTTCGAGTCCCAGCTGGGTCAGCGTTGAGACTTATCTCCGCAAAACTCCCCCGCCCTGCCCACGGTTAGTAGGGGACACCGATGGGCTTGGAAAGGCCTCAGTCCGTCGTTGGACGTTAAGTTCATCCGTTGCGGGAGAGCTATACCCTGTGCACGTTAAAGAACATGCTGGATGGCCTTGACGGAAGGCTACCATCTGTCTCCAACAGCTGTTCCAGTGGGTCCCCTCCGCCAACCTTCTCTGAGCCTTCGGAGTCCTTGTGGCCTGGCCATTTAGCCCATTGTGTGCAAAAAAAAAGTGCCGCTCAGAGGTAAAACAACCGAACCCAAAATCCTAGCAGCAAACCAATAGACTCGTTTTCATATCCATGTCTCTAAGTTATTTTTGAGGTCCTTGTGACCTGAGCATTTAGTCCAGGGATTTTCAACTTTTTGTTGCTTTTAATCTCCGACCACTTTCATTTGTTTGAAGGGTCCAAAGACCGCCATTAACGGTTGGTCGGCCGGATTGTTTTTTTTTTCATCTTCTTTATCCTTGAGGAATGTTATTCACAATGCGAATATTCTCAAGTTGAAGTGTGGAAAACCAATGCTACCAACAAAACTAGAAAAACGTATCTTCTCTCGTGAACTTGGGAAAATCGTCTTCAAAGGGAATTTAGTTTTTGTTTTCTGCTTTTTAACACCTTCTAACAATGGAAATTGGAACTAATGGATAATTGGAGAAAATGCAAATTTTAATATTTGATCAGCATCTATAACACCAAAAGCCGCTGCGTGGCCGAGTGGTTAACGCGCTTGGCTACTGATCTAAGGAACCTGGGTTCGAGCCCGGATAAGGCATGGATGTTCGTGTCGTTTTTCTGCTGAGGTCCTGCCATCCTCACAGGCCTTCTACTGTGGTATATAAACTGACAGGTTCCTGTCGGACCTTTGTGGCAAGCAGCTGCTTGAGGGGGTATTTATTTTATTTATAACACTAAAAGATTTCGTAATTTATCGTCGCGGGTGTTGGCGCATATGGTAGAGCGTCAGGCTCGTAATTTGCAGTTTCCCAGATTCAAGTCCCAACAATGTTAGATTTGAAATTTCGGTGCCTAGGGAACACCGATAGGGTTGGAAAGACCATCGTCCGTCGGATTGAAAGTTAAGCTCTGGCCCGTGTAAGGGAGAGCCATACTCTGTGCATGTTAAAGAACAAGCTGGATGGCCTTGACGATAGTTACCATGTCTCACAACTGCTGTCTAGTGGGTCCCCTCCAACCTTCTCTGAGCCCTTGAGACCCATGTGACTTGGCTGTTTAGCCCATTGTGTGCACAAAAGTGTTGCTCAAAGGTAAAACAACTCAATACAACCCTTGGAAACAGGCCTTTAACCCATCTTATGAAAGAAATTGCCGTTCAGATATAAAACAACTTAAATCCTTGTGCTAGACATAACCCTTCGGTTATTATTCTAGTGTTTTCCAGCTATTTCCATGATGTATACATACATAAAAATTCTAAAGAACCTTCCTCACAGAAAATAAGTTGATATCAAGTATAAATATAAATAAGGAGCAAGAAAAGTGCTCCATTTTAATCTCGCAAACCCTTCAGCTCTGAAAGTATGCAAGTAAACAACCTTGTCTGATATAGATATATACATACCAACCTCGTCGATACATATACACATGCAAACACACCTTTTTTTTTAGTGTATTGTCCGCTTTCCTGTTATGTTTTTGTCCCATTCCACAGAACTGTGTGTGTGTGTGCCCTGTTAAAACGGCTTCACGTTTCAAAGATGCATTTTGTTTATCGCCTGGAGTTAATTAAGTAACAGCCCTCGCTATCTTCAAGGTAGACAGCCTAGATCTAAGAGTCCACCTTGGGCTTTGGCTTGTCTTAAAAGAATTGCAAATGGCTTTCCGCGATATGTTGCAAATGAAAGGAGACAGGTAAGTAGAATGGGGGAATGGGGGGGGGGGGGCACAAAAGAGGAAGGGAGAAAAGAACGACAGCTTCCGGCGAAATTCCTTTAGGGCACGTATAGTAATTGAAGTATATCCTGAGAAAACTGTTGTTGACGCACTTTTAGTAACCGTCTTAATTACAGCAATCTTAGTTCATGGTCAGGAAAGGCGGGACCAGCTACTGTGGGGGACTGTCTAGAGACATTCCCCCCTCCTCGCCGTTCCACCCTCTCTGACGCCATTTTTTGCCCCTGGGTGAAGAAGACTCAGAGACTGGGTGCTTTGATTACGGAAATCTAAAGTGGCATATTTAGTGGTAATTACAGACTTTGAGGAGTTTTTCATTATAGAAAGCTTTGGCGATATGGGACACTGTATGGTGTGTGTGTGTGCTTTTTGTTTTTGTGACCATTAGCTATGCATTTCAGGGATTGTGCGAGCAATTAAGTCAAAGAATGTTAATGACTTGGTTTACGTGTGGTAGATGGTGAGTATTTTTTCATCAACCACGACCGTGAACGATTTGAATCTAGTTCAGTCAGTCTGAATGGTAAAGTTAAATGTATACTGTGTGCTTTAAATATCAAGGCATAAGGGGAGGGATTGGCTCAGTCGGTAGCGCGCCAGACTAGTAATCTGTAGTTCCTAGGTTCGAGTCCCAATTGTGCCAGCGTTTAGACTTATCTCCACTAAACCCTCACCCTTCCCTCTGTCAGAAAGGGGACATCGATGGGGCCTAAAGCCGTGGCTCCGTGTACAGGAGAGCCATACCCTGTGCACGTTAAATAACACACTAAGATGGCTTTGATGAGAGGTTTCCATCTGTTTCCTAACAGCTATCCAGTGGGGTCCCCTCCCCCCAACATTGTCTGAGCCCTTAGGTTCAGAGAAGTAAATGCCTAAATTTAAAGCAAGGTCAAATAAATTCGTGGGGGCTGGAGGAGGTATTCTCTGGGACTCTCCTAATTACGAAGGAATCTGAAAAGTTTAATAATCGTATCGTTAAAAGAAATTTCATTCGGAGGGGGAGGGGGGCGGGCTCCTGGTCCTGACACTTGATATTCCCTGCTGTGCTTGCAAACTCTGTGCACTCTAAATCTTAGTATGGTTCCAATGTTTCAAACGAACTTTGCACTCTGTTGTTCCTGTCACAATTAATATTTCACCTCTTCATGCAATGTCTTAGAGGGATTCAAAAATCGAGATGGGGGAGGTGGGGGGGAGCAAGTAAAAAGGAGACGGGTGTGGGAGAAGGAAGGTAGGGGGACAAAGTTAGAAAGAGACGAGGGGAGCAGAAAAAGAAAAAGGACCTCTATTTGTAGGGGCCACAAGGGTCAAACGCACGATAGACCTGTCACCATCAATCAACGGTTTCTGAAGGCACCGACCATACTTAAATGATCGTAGACTGTTTGGTATGTTTTAACCTTTCAGTTCACCTGTGATGGTGTGGTTGGTCTACCATGACTTTCCGTCCGCACTATAACTTGCTTCTATGATGGTTTTACGACATGTATCCGATCATCTTGGCTGCAGACAGGAAGCTTTATGCTAATGGAGGAGAACACCTTTTTTTGAGAAGCTTTGGTATTCGTTTCTTTAGTTTGTTTTTAAAAAACGAGTTGTTTTCCCTTTGCCATCAGTGGAGATACGAACGGACAAAGGGACACGTTGAATGTTTGTAGATATTCAACTTCTTTTTAGAGTTAAATGAAAATTTCTGTTTTTTGTTGGATAGATACTAAGGAAGTGCACTGCCTGCAATAATAGGAAATTTCCATGTTATATCAGTGAGAATAATAACTTCCATAACATATATAAAATATATATTTAATGAAAAAAATCTGGCTGAAGATAAAGATCATAATCAGAAAAATCTCAATTTTCAACAATATTCTTTCAGTATTTAAAGAGTTGTGGAAGCTGGAATATTTACGAATAAATCATCCTTGTTTTATACAAAACAGAATTGTCCATTATTGAAATAATCATTAACGATAACTTCTAAAAGTGCATATTTTTATAATAATAAACAAAAAATAAATCCCCCCCCCCTCAAGCAGCTGCTTGTCACAGAGGTCTGACAGGAGCCTGCCAGTTTATATACCATAGTAGCCGTCCCATGGCCGAGTGGTTAGCGTGCTTGGCTACTGATCTAAGGGACCTGGGTTCGAGCCCCGGGTAAGGCATGGTTGTTTGTGTCGTTTTTCTGCTGAGGACCTGCCATCCTCTCAGACCTTCTACTATGGCATATAAACTGACAGGCTCCTGTCAGACCTTTGTGGCAAGCAGCTGCTTGAGGGGGTATTTATTTATTATTTTTTATTTAGAAAGTCTGAGAGGATGGCAGGGCCTCAGCAGAAAAACAACACAGACTTCCATGCCTTATCCGGGGCTGAACTCAGGTCTCTTAGATCAGTAGCCAAGCACGATAACCACCCGGCCACGGGACGGCTATATTTTTATACGGTTTAAAAAAATATTATTATTTAAATTTTATTTAACGCCGATTCTTATGCCATATTACGTTGTGAAATATTTTAGTTTCCATAAATAACTCGTTAAATGCTGTACGAATATTGTTGAAAAATCGAGATTTAAATATATTTCATTATGATCTTTATCTTAAGTCACATTTTTCCATTAAATGCATATTTTATAATTTATAAAGCTTTGAAGTTGATTCCTATTGACATAACATGAAAGGGGCGGGGGTGGCTCAGTCGGTAGCGCGCCAGGCTCGTAATCTGTAGTTCCCAGGTTCGAGTCCCAGCTGGGTCAACGTTGAGATTTATCTCCGCAAAATTCCCCGTCCTGCCCACGGTCAGTAGGGAAAACCGATGGGCTTGGTAAAGGCCGCCGTCCGTCGGATGGGACGTTAAGCCGTGGTTCCGTGTGCGGGAGAGTCATACCCTGTGCACGTTAAAGAACACGCTGGATGGCCTTGACGGGAGGCTACCATCTGTCTCCCAACAGCTGTTCCAGTGGGTCCCTTCCCCCAACCTTCTCTGAGCCTTCGGGGTTCATGTGACCTGGCCATTTAGCCCATGGTGTGCAAAAAAGTGCCGCTCAGAGGTAAAACAGCCCAACAGCCCATAACATGAAAATTCTCGTAATATTTGTTAGGGCAGTGCATTAGGATTCGCATTTTTCAAATCTACCCGATAGTTTTAATTTTGACTGTTAGAGGATTTTATCTAGAGGATTTGGGAAATGCAAATATTATAAATGATCTCTTCATGCTACGAATTTAAAATTTGATTGGTAAAATGTGCCGATCATGTGGTTTACATTGTCAACAGCGATTTCTGCTGTCACCCCAAGGAAGAGCGAAATGCAATTTTTTTGTTTTAAGAGATATTATTAGTTTTTTTGTTTCGATAGGTACTAATGAAATATTATTATTCTAATTATCCATTAGTTTAAATTTTCACCGTTAGAAAGCGCTAAAGATGGAAAATGACAAACTTCACTCTCTTTCAAAATGAGCCTAAATGACAGATCCCGAATCACATCATTAAAAAACCAACGGTACTAAATTCATTCCAATGTGAATAATATTGAAACTTATATTTTCCTTCCTAAAATTATATATATATATATTGCCGCCTTTCAGAATACTAATAATGATAAAGGAGAGAATTAAAAAAAATGCAGGAAATATAAATAAATTTCAAGAAATGTTTTAAAGACCTGTAAAACCGAGGTTGTACTGTATTGGAAATCCAGTCTGTTGCAGTCCCCACCCCCCGACTTTTGCATTTTTTCGCTCGATTTGTTTCCTGCCCCCCCCCCCTCGATTTTCTTCTAGATCCTGGCCTGTATTCTAATTATGACTATTATTATTTGCGAAATTAAAAACAGTAATTTGTCATAATGAAATAAAAAATTACAATATAACCGAAATAACGTAATGATTATTTCAATATTGGACAATTTAGTTTATGAATTTAAGTTTCTCTTTTAAAAACATTGTTTTCCTATTTATTCTATTTGTCTTCTTTACAGATATTTAATGGATCCTTATCCCCTGTGCGTCTCTTAATCCTTTTGGCTTGTGATCTTGGCATTTAATTCGTGTGCAAAAAGTGTCAGTCCTTATAAGGACTGAACTAACAATTCAAATGATGTTCATTGAAGACTAAATTAATTCATCCTCGAAAAAAAATCACTTTTTTTGTTATAATGGAATAAAAAACTATGACAAATTATTAGTTTTAATTTCGTTGCTAACAGTAGTCACCATTGCAATATATATATATTAATTTTAAGAAGAAAATTATGAGTTTCCATATTATTCACATTGAAAGGAGTTTTAGCACTGTTAGGTTTAGGGGGGCGGGGTGGCTCAGTCGGCAGCGCGCCAGGCTCGTAATCTGTAGTTCCCAGGTTCGAGTCCCAGCTGGGTCAGCGTTGAGATTTATCTCCGCAAAAATTCCCCACCCTGCCCGCGGTCAGTAGGGGACACCGATGGGCTTGGAAAGGCCGCCGTCCGTTGGATGGGACGTTAAGCCGTGGCCCCGTGTGCCGGAGAGCCATACCTTGTGCACGTTAAAGAACACGCTGGATGGCCTTGACAGGAGGCTACCATCTGTCTCCCAACAGCTGTTCCAGTGGGTCCCCTCCCCCAACCTTCTCTGAGCCTTCGTGGTCCTTGTGACCTGGCCATTTAGCCCATGGTGTGCAAAAAGGTGCCGCTCAGAGGTAAAACAACCCAACACAACAACTGTTGGGTTTAGAATGTTGTGGTTCGGGAGGCAACGTTATCAACAGGGAACTGCGTCACGGTTATTTTTTTTTGAGTGATTATTAAAATGAGTTGCAGAGGAGTGAATGCTTGCCAAAATAATATTCAAGTGAGTGATTGTTAAATGGGTCGCAGTCAAATTGATAATTGGGAAATGGGTCGCAGCCTAGTGGATGATCGTTAGAATGGGTTAGAACTGAGTGAATGATTTTTGGAATGGATCTCCATCATGTGAACTCTTGTTATGATGAGTCTCAACTCTTTGAATGGCTGTTAAAATGAATACCCTTCAAATAAATTTTGAAACTGATCATGTTCTTAATGATAATTAAAACGGATAGCGGCTCTTTAGTTGCTAGAGTGGATCGCGACATACTTAATTGTTGTTTGAAAAGGATAACGACCCTTTAAATAGTCGTTGAAATGCATCGCTGTAAATAAAAGTTAGGAACCATTTTTTAAAGAAAACGAAAAATGTACGTTATACTGGAAACCAGGCACATATCCAGGATTATTATTATTATTATTTAGTTTTTTTTAATCCTATTTTTTTTTTTTCAATCCTCGAAAAAATTCCATACTACCTACAGGTCAAGACATTGTTGGCCGTTCTCTGACCCCAAGGGCTCAGAAAACGAGTTGGGAAAAGAAGACCCTCTGGACAACTGTTAGGAGACAGATGGAAGCCTCCCGTTAAGGCCGAACAGAATTTTCTTTAATTTGCTCATGTTATGGCTCTCCTGCACACGGAATAACGGTTTCTCGACAGAAGGTGGCCTTTTTGTCCCTTTTCTCTCCAAGAGCAGGGGGGGGAGGGGGGGGGGTTAACAGAAATAAATCTCAATGCAGGTACAAGTGGAACCTAAACCTGGGGACTGCAGATTACGAGCTGGCATGCTATCCGTTGAGACTACCAAAGGGATAACTAATCCATTTCTTCTTCTCGTAGCTAAAAGCCTATTTTCGACTTTGAGATTAAAACCTAGAGAATAGAGAACACACCAACTGTGACTATCTGACCGTTTTCTTTCTCAATCAGTGATTTTGGCTCCATGGCACGCGTTCATTAGTTTCGCTCATTGGCAAAAGTTCTCCTTTGTGTCTCACTCCTTCTTCTGACATCCCTTTGCCGACGGACGACGGGAGCGTCTCCATCCTCTCTGACGAGTGAGGGTTGAGCGGCAACCACGTCGAGCCCAAGGACGTCCCATTTGTCTCGCGCCGAGCACCATCCATCACCCCCCTTTCCCCCCATCTTCTAGGTACCCAGCCGTTAACTATGTGGAGCGCGCGCCCTGGCCGACAAAGCCTGTCTGCTGGGATTTATTGGATGTTTTGCAGAGCGACGTCTCCACGTTACCTTCTCCCACGTTCAAGCTAATGTTCGTCATTGTGATACGCCGTGTCTGTACACAGCGAGGATGAAGGAATGTTCCCTCCCCCTCTCCACCACTACCTCCCCCAGGAATGAGAAAAAGATTCTTCCAGCGGAACAGGAGGAAAACGTGAAGGCTGTTTCTCGGCTTCTTTTGCTGACGGTTGCCGTGGTTCTGCAGAAAAAGCCCGAAGAATTTTGTTCAGCCAACCAAGTTAACAAGTAAACAGCAGTGGCTCTGTGTGAATGGGAACTAGGGAGACTGAGTCTGCGCAGTTGACGCATCGAGAATTTCCACAGATCATAAGTTGATCGATAAGTCACTGGCTATGATGTATGCTTTTCAGCAAATGAGTAAGTTTCTCCCTGTATGCTTGCATCTTTAGTTAACTCTGATTTCCACACTCGAAGGAGTTCGACACCTTTATTGAAAATTTCAATAATGATTGATAATTTCCACCGCATGAGACACAGTTTAAGCATCTTTAGTATTGATTTGCTTATGGTTGCAATTGTTTTGCTTCATTTAGTCTACAAAGAAATCTCTACGATGTTTTTCTAAGAGAGCAGATTCTCTTGGGATGCGCATATATTATATAGAGGTCGAGACTCTGTACTTGCTATTGATTGATTTCAAATAGATTTTTTTTTCTTTCGAGTTTAACCATCAGAGTGATTAACGCTCTTGACTGCTAATCAAAGGGATCTGGGTTCGAGCCTCTGATAAGGCATGGATGTTTCTTGTGTTGTATTTATGCTAAGGTCTCGCCTTCCTCAGAGACTTTCTCTGTGGAGAATTATACTAACAGGCTATTATCAGACGTCTGTGGCAACATTGAGGAGGTGATTTTTATTTCGTGTTTATACGGGCTTTAGCATTCCAAACTCTGCTCTTTTTTTTATACCAACTAAAATACTTTTGACGCAGAGTTAATGAATTTGTGGTGTACAAAGTTAAATTTTAAAATCTGAAGAAACTTAGCGTTGCTGACTGGCCCTAGGAAATAGGAATTTCTCTAAATATTTATCTGAACAGCAGCAATACTAACCAAGACCCCAAACATTTAACATCCCAAAAGTACTAATTGTATACAACGTAACACTTAACCACAATCGTATCATAAGTTCATCCCAAAAGTTGCCTATAATGTAATGCTTAACTGCTCCCCACTCAATGTAACATTTAATCTTCTGCCCATTTTTATAACCTTCCACGAAAAACAGCAATTAATTGCATTGTAAAGCTTAAGATTTCTACCCCGGAGATTAAAGAAAATAGGATGGGAAGGCAATTTGCAACAGCAATGCGACGATGATCCTTCTTTAAGGTGCATTTTATGAATGTACCTTAAAGGTTTATGAATGCACCTAAAGGTACTTAGAATGTTCTATGAATATCTTTAGAAAGCATTTTAAAGAAGCAATTGCAATCGTCATCGTATTGCTGTTGCAAATTGCGGTGGTGTGGGCCCTGTTTTAAAGAATATCGATTTTTTTTTAATCATTTATTTATTCAGACAAATTCAAATAAATCATTTCTATTTAAGAATATCCCGCAAAGCTAACAGCTTATCTGCAGGAAAGAATAATACATGGACATAATACTAATTTAGTTGAAAATTTCGACATTAAATAATATGCTGTCTTTACTAAAATGAGGATACGCAGTGTGTACCAAACGTATTAGGATACTTTCATGTTTTTTGGATGGAATATCACATTTAAATTTGCACAACTGTGAAAATAATTTTTTTTACGAAAAGAAAAAAAAATCTCAGAAGAGATTTGAATAAATTAAAAAAATCCCAATGAAATTTATCCCGAATCTCGATTTTAAATAATATTTGATTAATGTTTAAAGGTTATCGAAGCTGAAGTAATTGACAGCACACATTGCTGTTAGCCCTAAAATATTATTCGTTCTGATAATAAATATTCCCTCAAGCAACTGCTTGCCACAGAGGTCTGACAGGAGCCGTCAGTTTAATACGTCATAGAGAAGATCTGTGAAGAAGGCGAGACCCCAAAAGAAAGATAACACAAATATCCATATAACCTAAATTGATGGAAATTAAAAAAAATTGCACAAACTTCTAAAATTATATTTGATCATAATAAACGATTTGTTTTAACTTTTGAGGTCAATTCTTTCAACTAGTAATACTGCTGTTGAATATTTCAGCTTCCAGAACTCTTTAAATAGTAAACAAATAGAGCACGAAAACGATATTTAAGGAAATTTTTTAAAAGATTTTTATTTCTCGCGATATTTTGCTATAAAAGTTAAGGAAGCTTCAAATATAAATTTCCACTTACGGAACATGCAAACGCCCCAATACCTCGATAATTTTGTGTAATCTGTTCATTCCCAGAGTAAAAAAAATAAAGAATGTTTAACTTTGAAAATAAATAGTTTTAATATATTACTTCATATTGAATATAATAAATTATATCCTATGTGTGATATTAATTAGATATATTAATTTTTACAGTATATGGTAAGTCTTATTTATTATTAGAATTCAGCCATCCATCACATTATTTCTCTTATTCATGGTTGTGAAAGTAGAAAACTTCCAAATTTTTTTTGGAAAATTAAAAAATCCGACTTACATAAATAGGATTACCTCTACTTGTGCCTAGGGTCACTTGAGGCGTAAATCCATCTCCTGCAAACAATACAACATTTAATTGGCTTTAAAACTTTCTGAAATCTTCAAACTGTAATCAACAACGATGATGCAGTTCATGCAAACGCTCGTTATTTATCATAACCTCCGTTAATGATAAATCTCCTTTTGTGCGATCTTATTCCTAACGTTCGTGACATTGTAATATAACTCTCCTTTCCCAAGTGGTGTTACTATAAAAATTAAGCCTGCTCTCATCCACTTACCAAAACAAGGTTATGGGGTTTTACGCGGAATTCGAAAGCCCCTAATCGCTTCTTTTGCTCTTTCCCAGCACCAAGAGTCAATTAAGAAGTCACTCTGTCATAGCTTGTCAAGTCACAGAGTCCGCGTGTTGAAAGTCCTTGGACCTGGCCATTAAGCGGTTGTTAAACCACCCTTAATGAGGCTCTGAAACAACTCGTAACCTGTCGTGTTGACTCCCAATGAATAAATACCTTAGCAGACTATTCGCTAATACTTTATTATACTGCTCTTAATAATACTTTAATGAGACACAAGAAAAACGCAATCGTAGGCTTTGGGATAACTCTTGGCACGATAGTTTTACTTTAGCCTCTGTGGATGATAAACATACTTTTTTTAGTGTTTGTTTATTAGCATGTGTTTTTAGCATTTAATGAAAGCTGGGATCGCTGTCGTTTTATGCTTTGGACATTATTTGGGAGATTTTTTTTTTCAGTACTGGGTATCGACATTATTTGAAAGAAGCTCGATTTTTTGTGTTAACAGTATTGCCTGAAAAAAATTAAGCATATTGTTATAAATTTTGAGCAAGAAGCTGAATAAATGTATTTTGAAGTTTACCGCCACAAAACAGTATCACCAACAAGATTCTTCAAACTAATACAATACACGTAAAACAGCAGTGACGAATATTAATCTACAAGTGATACACAATTTACATTCTACCAAAACTCATATAGAGCACTAAATTTCCGATATAAACCTTAACCGCGCCTTAAGGCAAAAACCAAACTATATACCCCTTATTCCTACGCTCAGAAATTTCACAAAGTTCAATAACTAATATTTTTTCATACCTTTATTAAATTGAATTTTTTTCATACTATTAAATTTACTTTAAAATATAATTATAAAATATTATTAAATTAGTTTAAAAAATTCCCTTTATCATACTATTTCAAACTTCTGTCACTTCTTAAAAACATGCGAAAGATTACTTCGGAAAAATTTCTGAATACCACAAATCTTTCATACTTGGTTTCAAACTCCAACATTACACTAGCGCTGTTGGAATTACAACTGGAAGTAAGATTTTGATAATTATTGCCAAGAATGGTCAAGTTGTAGCTATATATATACGATAAAATATGTTGTTGTTCTGCCTGTTTTTTCGTGATTAATTATTCCGCCACTGACAGAAAAGGCTTAAAAACAGCATCTAATAATATTGTATTTTCTAGTGCATTTTTTGCTTGTGTATCAAAGTGATTGGTTGCTATACTCGGAACAATATTGTTTCACAAATTCCTAAATGGCCATACATTATTGTTTAGAGTGAATACTTTTTTTACATGATTCTCTCAAGGAGAGATTCATTTTTAATACATTTAAAAGCAATTTTATGTAATGATTTAGGTTCGAACTAAATATAAAAGTTCTGTGGCACAAAAAAATCGAGTTAAGCCGTAAAAATCATCATTTTCCATAATCAATCAAGCAGTCAATAAACAACGTAAACAGTGTGTCTGTCGCTAATACGCCGAGCACCGTGTTTCACGCCTAATACCAGCAAGCCCACTAAAGGATACAAAATTCCCCTCCCAACCATGGCATTGCCAAAAACGTTGCGTATACGTTCCAATTTTCATGTCGTACGGTGGAAAGCTCTCGAGTGGAAGGTCAAGGTCTCCCGTGACCCCGTTCTGAAAGGTTCCGTCGAGGCGGTCGGGAAGGCCCCGTTCCTCGAGCTACCAGTGTTGCACTGTAATTTGGGCAGGCGGTCTTGGGTGGGGAGCGACAGCTTCTGTACAAAAGTAGCAATCACATGACCTGTGTCAGCGCCATTGAGGGGTGGCATTTGACGCTTTCTTCTTTTTCTCCTTCTCCTCCCTTTACTGAAACTCTCCCTCTTCCTTTCCCTCTTTCTCCCCCATCCCACTCTTTTACCGAGCTTGCCCCCTTTTGTATAGCCTTTATAACGTTCCAAAGTAAGTACCCACCGTCCCACGCTTTTTGTTGCGATTTCGTTAGCGGGTCGTACCTCGGTTTCTTAATACCCAGCTTTGTTCATTTTTATGCTCTTTCTCGTTAAAACGGCCATTAAACAAGGCTACTTAAAAAGTTTATCTTCCGTGCTTCGTGTTAAATTCGGTTTTAAGATTTAGCAGTGATTGTAAAGCATAAATCTCAAAGTAACTCATAGATTGGGTTGATTTACTCACTATTGTGATTTTTGTTTGGCCCTAAATGATCTAGCTTTTAGGCGGATGGATGCATTCAATCAATGGTGGATTCAAAATTAGTAGGCCAGGTGTAAGGACTGAGTTTTTGGAGGTGACAGATGGCTCAGTCATTACCAGGCTCGTAACTTGACATTCCCAAGATCGAGTCATCAATTGTGTATCCAGAGGGATTGGGTTGTTTTACCTCCGAGCGGCACTTTTTTGCACACAATGATCTAAATGGCCGGGTCACAAAAACCCCAAGGGCTCAGAGAAAGTTTGGAGAAGGGGATCCATTAAACACCCAGAGGGGTGTTGTCAACCCTCACTCATGAGACCTTGAATAACGTGTATTTTCTAAGGAAGTTGGTGTGCTACTCTGCAAGTCCCAACTGTTCCAACGCTGAGATTTCCTCTACCTTCTTCCACTCTGCTCTCAGTGAGACAGAGAACACGTATAGACTTGTAATAACTGTCGTCCATTGAATGCAATGTTAAACCGTGGTCCTGTATGAAGGAACCCTATTCAGATATGAATTTTTATTTATAAAAGAAACAATGTTTCCATTTAAATGTGATTTATTTATGACAAAAGGAACAAAAATATGCAAAAAATTTTTTAACATCATTTCACAGAAATTCAGCATGTACATTATAATGCAAAAACCCTTTTTAAAATTTGAAAAGTTCTAAAATCTCAGAGAGGAGTAAAAAGGAGCATAAAAGAAAAGAATTATAATTTAACAATATATGTACTTTGTCACATGAATGACACCTATGAAATGTCTCACAACAATTCTTGTTGTGTGTCAGGTATAGTTATCTTCAATGTTATTGTATGTAGTTTGTATTACATTCATAGATGGCATCAAATTCCTGTATACTAAAGATTGGGAACATTTTTCAAGCATTTCAAACCCATATGCACCTGTTTCTGTTCATGCAATTGTGCCGCTGGGCAGCCATGGATTTTGAGCCCCTTACAATAAGATAATCTTCAGGAAGGAGAAAAAAAACATGAAAGTTTGTGACTGTATTAAGAACAACTTTTTTTTTTCTGGGATACGCAAAAAGATTCGAAGTTGAAATCGCTCGAAAATCTAATTGCGTAAACATTGTTTAGCGCAGGGAAAATTAAAAAAAAATATAATAATACCCACTAGCAGCTGCTTTCCACAGAGGTCTAACAGGAGCTATCAGTTTATATGCCATAGTAGAATGTCTGTGAGAATGGCGAGACCTCAGCAGAAACACAACACAAACATCCATGCCTTACCCAAGGATCGATCCTAGGTCCTTTGATCAATAGTCAAGTGGGATAACTACTCAGCCACTGAACCTCAAACTTTCAAGAGTCTCGTAATAACAGCTAGATTATTATCTTCATAACTGAACTTCAATCTAAGCCATCCAACAAGACTGGTGCATAAGATATTTTTTTTAATTTCCTTATGAAGGGCCAGATATAAGAACAGCTATTTAATTGGATTTGCCTATTCGTAGCCAAGTGAGCTGGTGTGGCAGTCTATTTTCAACAACCAGACTTCTTTTTCATGAAAACTTGTTCGTACGCATTGAAATAGCGGTACATGAAAACTACCAGTAAAGTTTCTAAATGGGAAATATCCCTAATTAGGCCACATGTGAAAAAAATAATATATAAATATATTGTAATAATAACCAAACTTTAATTATTAGACTTCCCATTTAAGTCAGTACGTAATCTGCATGCAAAACCCTCCAAACGCCGAAAGTTACGCTGGAGCAACACGCAGGCAAACCTTTTTGAATCTTCGCAAATTGCTTTGCATTTAAGGTTTTAAGTGCCCTAAATTTGTGTCCTTATCATGCAGCTAACCGTCCCCTCGATTAATGTCCCAGTTACGTGTAAAAAAGCAATTTCTTAGCATGATGTTATTTCCTGTTAGTAAATGTAGTCATCAGTCACCTGCTCAATAATAAATGTTGGACTTTTGGGGAAAGATGGTGGAGAGAGGGACGGTCATAAGTGGAACAGCGCTTTTAAAGATTTCATTCATATATTTTATTTGTGTTTTCAGCTTATTCGCATAGATTAAAGTTCATGGATAAGTACTGTAGAATTCCCAAGGAATTATCCCATATATATTGGATGCATTTCTCTTCAGAAAGGGGCTCAGGAGTTCGTTCAGTCGGTATCGCGTCTCCGCAAAACTCTTCGCCCTTCCCACAATCAGTAGGGAACACCGATGGGCTGGAAATGCTGCCGTCCGTCGGATGGGACGTTAAGACGTGGCTCCATGTTCGGTGAGCCATACCGTGTACATATTAAAGAACACGCTGGATGGCCTTGACGGGAGGCTACCATCTGTCTCCTAAGATCTGACAAGGGGGTTCCCTCCTACAACCTTCTCTGAGCCTTCGGGACCATTTAACTCATTGTGTGCAAAGAAAGTGCCGTTCAGATTGGATTGGATTGTTTTACCTCTGAGCGGCACTTTTTGCACACCATGAGCTGAATGGCCAGGCCACAAGGACTCCGAAGGCTCAGAGAAGGTTGGGTGAGGGGACCCACTGGAACAGCTGTTGGGAGACAGATGGTAGCCTCCCGTCAAGGCCATCCAGCGTGTTCTTTAACGTGCACAGGGTATGGCTCTCCCGCACACGGGGCCACGGCTTAACGTCCCATCCGACGGACGGCGGCCTTTTCAAGCCCATCGGTGTCCCCTACTGACCGTGGGCAGGGCGGGGAAATTTTGCGGAGATAAATCTCAACGCTGACCCAGCTGGGACTCGAACCTGGGAACTACAGATTGCGAGTCTGGGGCGCTACCGACTGAGCCACACCCGCCCCTCAGAGGTAACACAACTCAACTCTAATATAGTTGAGATTTATTTCCCTAAGCCACATTCCTAATGGTCCTTTACGTCGTGGACCCATGTGCACACTAAATAGCACGCTAGATGGCCTTGACGGGAGGTTACTATCTGTCTCCTAACAGTTGTACAGTTGATCCTCTTCCCCCAACCAGCTCTGATCCCTTGAAGTCCTTGTGACCTGGTCATTTAGCCCATTGTATGCAAAAGAAAGGTGGCGCGCAGTGATAAAACATCTTAACCACTGAGCGCCACTTTTCAGTCTTCCTCACAAACCTTCTCTGTGACGTATTATATTGACAGTCTCCTGTTAGACCTATGTCAAGTAGCTGCTTGAAAGATAATTTATTTCTTTTTATTCCTTTTTGAAAGCTGAAACATTTCACTAGTATTGCTAGCTACAAATTTTCTTTAAAATATATTTAAAACATAACAGCTCGTAAATCGTTGCGTAAAATAAGTATAATTAGTTTGTGTAATGATTCGTTCAGTTTTCGTTAATTTTGGAAAAATAAAAGCTCTGACGACGATCAAGAATGAAAACTGAGATTTAGATTTGGGAGAGATCTCGCTCTCGGTGACTCTTCTCTATAAAAACCTTATTTTCAAAGTTAGGCAGCTTTGAACGTGGCTTTCCATTCGCGCAACATGAAAATGCACCAATGCACGTTGGAGGATTGTGTATACGTTCATTATTACAGTTTGAGAAAAAAAAAACTAGCATTTCTCGTTCGTAGCAGCCATTGAAGGAGAAAAAAAAAGTGTTTCGACCCCAGATAGGCGCTCATCCTCAGCTGTGTCCACTCACTCTCATTTGAAGTAGCTCCATTGGTTCACTGGTGGCCGTGAAACCTGACCGCGAAGAGCCCCGAGTTGTCAAACATTCCCGCTACATAGATGTCGTGACCCCTGCCATTGGTGGACCACACGTGCCAGCGGGAGGAATGCGGACACCCCACCCGACAGTAGCCTCAGTCAGCCCACATCCGGGACCTGGGGCTTGGGAGCCAGCGCCTGATGAGTACTACCTTGACAAGGTAATCCTCATGCAGTCATTACGTGCTGGTAATGGTGGACTGTGCTACTGGTCAGAAAGCCCTCCCTGATTTCCCAGTTAATGGTTGCCTGGCTGTATAACTGGCTCTGCTACCGTATGCCGTGGGCGACACACAAAGGATATGCTAGACTCGGTGTTGTTTGATGGGGTGTATTTCTTATGTTCTCTAATTTCGATGTTGATGCACTAACAGGTATAAGAAGGGCAAGAGCACTGGAACTGGGTGGGTTGTTAGAGGGGGGTAGGAGATATTTTTCACGCTTTCTCCGTGTGCATACTAAGCAGCGTAAGAATGCACAGACCTGAAATAGATCACATGATGCAGAAACAAATTAATGGGTAGAGAGAACAAGATAAAGAAACAGAACTATGCTCTTGTTCTTTTGATTTAAGAGAAAGAAAAAACAACAGATTTATAGCTATAAGATTAAGTATTATGTTTCTGATATAAAGAAGGGCAGAGAATATATTTCTGAGTCTGTGTAGAACATAATTTTCAAAAATCATAAATCCAATCCAGTTTTACCAAGAGATAGGCTCGGAGAAAAGGAAATTTTCTTTTGTGATTTTCAGGGATGTAGTGTGTGACATGAAGTAATAGTTTTTATCAGGCCATTAGTGAAAGATTCTCATCAAAAATTTTCCTTGCCAAATTATCTCTTGAGATTAGTCAACTTCTTTCTCGTGCATCCTCTCTCACCATATCATTTCTTATCGATTATTATTAAACCTTTTTAGAGTAAATTCTTTTTCATCCAGTTTGTCTCATTAGATTCTTTTCATTTAGTTTCTCACCAAATAAAACACTTCACGTAAAGTTCAGCTTCTTTTTCATCCAGTTTCTTTTTCACCAAATCTTTCTCATCAAGAGTCTTTTACATCAAATCTTTTTCAGTTACTTTTATATTAAATATCTTTCACCCAGTTTGTTTTGAAAATTAACTCTTAGCTTGGCATATAAACTGACAGGCTCCTGACAGACCTCTGTGGCAAGCAGCTGTTTGAGGGGGTATTTATTTTATTTTTTTTTATTTTCTACAAATTTACTTTTTAAAATTCCTAAAATTAAATTTTCTCAAAAATGAAAACTTTATCGTGACCAAAGAGAAAATTTATATACTGTGTACGTTGCGGAACACTTTTGGTATCTTCGACGAGAGTCCCTTGATCCGCCTTCGAGATGTCTTTTATGATTTGGTCATTTTAGCATTTCTTCAGTAAAAGTTAAAAAAAAAAACTCTAAGATAAAGTAATCAGAAGTACGTTTTTTATCAACTTTAAAAGTACAGTTTAAGCAATAAGGAGACTAGTACTACAATGCCTAACAAACTGGGAAAATCTAAATCTTATTTTTTATCAGTTTTCTCTAAATTCAACTTCATTTCAACCATATATAATACAATTCTTAATATACTTAGACACTGTGAATGAAAGATTCTAAAGTGAAAGCTTATCAGATTTCTTCGTCATTAAGTGACCTTATTCCTTATAACACACTTGTCATATGCATTTCGTAAAGTTTGTGAAAAGATTGAAATGTGTTAGATCACTGTAATACTGAGTAAATATGAAAACAGGATACTATCCATTATTATGTAAATATTAGTCATAGTGCGTAGGATGCATTATGAACATGAGCAACAGGAAGGTCTTCGCGGAAACCGCATGTATCATATTTCTCTTGGTCCAACGTAAAAATAGAATTAACCGGCAATCTATATTTTTAAATTATCAAAATCTGTATTCTGAATATAAATACTTGCAGTTAAATAAAACCGAAGACACTGATTCTGTGTGTGTGTCTCTTACATACTGCAAAAACGTCATGGATTGATATTGTTTTCAAAAATCATTAAGCGAACCAAGATAAAGGGTATCTCCGAATTTTACGATTTTTATCCATTTGAAGAAGGATAATAAATTGCTCCTCAAAGCAGCTACTTGCCGCAGATGTCTTACAGAAGTCTGTTAGTTTAATACGCCATAGAGAAGATCTGTGAGGAAGACGAGACCTCAGTGGAAGAACAACACAAACATCCATGCCTTACCCTGGCTCGAACCCAGATCCTTTTGATCAGTAGCCAAGCACGCTAACCACCCGGCCACCCTGAAGAGTCATAGCATGTTCAATACGGCAACTAGACCAAAAAATGTAAATATACTAAAAGTAACTTATTTGTAAATTTCAGTGTGTTAAAAGAGATAATAGGAAAGTTCTTTTTCGGGTGGAAGCTTAAAATATTTATTATTACATTTCTATAAATATTCTAGTTTGAATTTCCACCGTTAAAGGGGGTTGTAGTTGGAAAAATGTTTTTTTATGCGTTTTGAAAAAGAGCATTCTATATTTGTTAGAGGCGACTGAACTTTTTTATTTTGAAATGGAATATATTTTATTTTTACTTCCAATTACTAGCGAACCTAAAAAGTTTGAAATACAAAGTTAAAAGAGCGGAAATAGCGCTCATATGAATTCCATAAAATCATTTTATTTATTTAAGAAAACAGAATGATTCATCATTCTTAAAAATATAAGTCTATCCTTGATAACTGCAAAAAGAAACTGCTAAAAGTAATTGATTAATATATAATGAATTACCCTTCTTAATATATCATTTTTTTTGTTATATAAACATTGTCATAATAAGAATAATGAATTTATCACTCTCATCTTCTGTTTTGACGCTGAGATGTACGTTTTTGCATCTTTTTTAGCCATTGGAACCTTTTGTTGTTTGTACTCTTTAACATATTCGTGAGAATTTTGTACCCAAAAATAAAATCGCTAATTTGTTCTCGAGACAAAATTCAATTAGTCATTTAATAGCATATTAATTAGTTTTCATTAATTATTTTCTTCCAGCTTTCAAAATAAAGAGAAGAATGGAAAGGCAATTACCCGTTTGGAACGCCCATTAATAGTTTCATATAATCTTATTGACGTTAATGAATAACGTTCTAAGCTCGAAAATAATACATTAACCCGCATTATTAATTAGTATTATAAAATGCGAATGGCAACACCTGCTGCTAAGATAAAATAAAATGGCAGAGGAAAGTTTTGAGTTCATCATTCATCTTGTAAGGCAATTAAAAAAAATCTTAAAAGTTTAATTATAACGAATTTTAGTTTTTAAATATTAAACTTTAAGGGGAATAGTACTGTATGGAAAGGAGGATTTTGTCATTTCTTTATTACATGTTACAGTTATGTTTCCATCATTACCAAGAGTAACGGTAGGTAAAATTTTGTCCTTGATAGCTTTGCCAATTTATGGTCTTTAGATATTGTTTGGTATTAAAAGTTACTTTAAGACGTTTTTTTTACTAATTTTGTAAAAAAAACTATTCATATTGGTAAATTGTATATAAAATATTTTGATTTCTCTTTGTACGTTGTTTCGTGTGCTATTTAACGTTTTATAGAATTTTAAACTAAGTTATATTGCAACCTATTTTATCGGAGACTATGGTTTAATTGAAGTATAAAATTCCAACTGCAATTTTATTTATAACAAGAGAAGGATCCAAAGTACTACTCCCAGTTTATACATGTCTTTTCATACAAGGAGTACCCTAATAAGACCAAAGTCACTACTGACCAGTTAGCTATTAACTTAGATGTTTTTACTTGTATAAGTATCTTGGTTTAGAGACTCGTTACAAATTATTGCAATTTCAAAAGTGAAATGTGCGGGTTTTTTCTAAGTTCTCATGAATTTACATTTGAGTTCGAAAATTATGTATCGTCACACTTTCTAACTATAATTTTTTTGCTATGGCTTCAAAACAAAATACCAAATTTTGTGTTCTGAAAAAACGGTAACTCAGATGATAGCATTTGCTGCACAACATTTTAGAGCCAGTTTGATTCGTTTGGGACACTAATGGTTGCCCTCCATATCCCTTGGTAATAAACATTAAATGGTAGCAGAAGGACGGTCTGCTCTTTAATACCATGTCAGTTTTTTCTTTGTCCTTTAACGCTTTCGCTGTAATTTGAATAATATTGCTGAAGAGGAGAAACGGAAAAACTCAAGTTTAAAATACTTCTTAATTAATAAAGGATATTATGTATTTCTTTAAAGGAAAATTTTATATATATATTTATGCATAAACTGCAATCTATGATCAGGAGGAAGTTAACTTTGTGTGAAGGAAAGTGAAAACTGTGAAAGAAAATGTTTTCATTCGAACTCTACTTAGAAATTAGGAAAACGGAATATGCCTAATCTTTTAATAAATATAAAAACCTCCTATTTTGTCATCTTTTAAGAAATGTTTTTATGCATTTAGAAGATTTAAAATGATGTTAGAATTGTCAATGAAAATTTATTTACTTGTACCTTACAGTTTGAGAACTACTTGTTTATGATAAATACGTCTCTGTGCAAAGAAATCTTTACACGAATAGAAAATTATATGCTATTTTGAACTTTTCCATCAGCGTACAAGACAAAATTGTGACTGATTTAAGGAGGAAAGAGTCTCGATGACATCTGTTATTTAAAAACTCACGTGTCTTGATTCGTCGTCGTTTTGCATTGGCAGTTACCAAGCTGTTGTCATAGAACTTCTTATAAAGTACATTTCTTAGTTCAGTTTCATGAAATAACTATTGTTTTCATTTTGTGGTCTGCACCCCTGTAGACGTAAGTTTGTGTTTTAAGGGAAATTTTCGATTGGAAACTTGTAATAAAATATTGCGGTAACTCAGACGATATCATTCGCTGCACAATAGTTTAGAGCCAGTTTGATAATGATATTATTATAACATTTCTATAAATATCTAGTTAGAATTTTCACCGTTAAAGGGTGCTGAAATTGAAAATTTTTTATGCGTTTTGAAAACGAGCATTTTATATTTGCTGGAGGCGACTCAACTTTTGTAATTTTCGAATGGAATATGTTCATACTTTTACTTCCAATTGCTAACGCACCTAAAAAACTTGAAGTGTGCAACCTAATTTTTTTAAGAACCGAAGTATCGCGAAAAACTTGTGCATTTCTTTTACACTTTCGTCCAAAACTTTTCCCCGTCTTAAACACTAGGAATTCGTTTCCATTTCGTAAACCCTTCAGTGAAGCCAATTTCTTTCCATTCTAATTCAGGTCCCAGAAAGCGATCAGAAATGTGTTTAGCCAAGTATCTATTTCATTATTATTACACTATCCATTCAAAAGGCGTCCCTTTTTCAATTACTTGTCGTTGCGACATTCAAGGATACTATCACAACCACCAACTTGCAATGATATTGACCCAAATATACCTAGTACTTAACGCAGAATGCCTCTTGCAAATTAACAGTAACTTAAACATTCTTTGGACAAAAATCATCTGGATTTCCCAAACCGCTGGAAACAACTCAACCCTGACGATCGATTTAGAAACTACGTCAAGTGACCTTGGTTCGATTTTTGGATAAGGCATATATCTTTCTGTTTGTCTTGCCTTCCTTACAGATCTCTATGGAGTGTTATACTGGCAGACTCCTGTCAGACCTCCAATGAAACAAGCTGCTTCAGGAGTAATTTTTTAAACCTAAAAGACAGGCAGGAATTTAACCTTTCTTTGAAGTTCTCAAAAGGCCCCAAAGTCTGCTTTCGTTTACAAGATCCTCGCCTTATAAGAATTACATTTTTTCAGTTGCGCGAGTATTTTACTACTCCATTTGTTAATGCAGTTGCATATAACGAATGTGATTAAAACATTTGATTAATTGACATCTTGGCAGAATATGAATTTGGTTGTTTTACTACTGAAGCGCACTTTTTTGCGCACACAATGGGCTAAATAGCCAGGTAACAAGAGCTTGGAAAAGGATGGGAAGAGGAGACTGTTAGGAGACATGGAAGAGGGAAGAAACCCGTAAAAGCCCACCATCGTGTTCTTTAAGCGTGCACAGGATATGGCTCTCTTTCACACACCACCATAGCTTTACACTCCATCCGATGGACGGCAGCCTTTCCCAATCCCATCGGTGTCTCCATCGGTGTCTCCGAGACACCGATGGGATTGGGAAATCGGAGATAAATCCAAAAGCATCGCGGAGATAAATCCAAAAGCTAGTACAGATTGAGCTCGAACCTAAGATCTACAGAGAATGAGCCTGGTATGCTATGGACCGAACCAACCCCTACTCAAGCAAAATATGCACTGGAAGAGAGCTTCGATGGAAGGATTTTTTTATTAGTTGGGTGTTCTTCAATGTAGTGAGCGAATCTTCGCAAGTTACTTCTATAAGCGATTATATGAATACTGTGTACTGATGAATACTGTGTTATCAAAAATGTATGGACACCAGCATGTTATTATTTGAATGGAAAGTCGCATTCAAAGCTTGCTGGTTTTTTTAAATAAGAATTTTTTTTATGGGAGAATGTCACGAGAGATAAAGCTGATGATCTCAGTCAAATCTCTAAATCTCAGCAATATTCGTTTACTATTTAGAAAGGTAACGGATGCTGAAGCATTTAACAGCAGTGTCGCTGATGAAACAATTTTTAGTCAGTCTTTTTTTTTCAATCAAAAATTAACTTAAACACAAATAATAATTACTGTGACAAATCGGTTACTAAATTGAAATTTTAAAAGTTGGTGTAATAATTTTTTTAGATATTTGTTAATTTGGAAGGAAAATATTTATAATGAGCGTCTGCTGTTGAGCATTTCCAAATTCATTAACTCTAAATATTGTTAAAAGTTTTAATAGGAAATTCTTAAGCGTGAGTTGAAAAGAATAGTGACAAGACTTTATAAATGAACTAATTTATTACAAAAGTATGAGTAAAATCATAAATATGAAATAGATTCAACTAACAGAAATATTTATCTTCATCAGTATGAAAATAAACCATCGGAAGAATATTTCGCCTTATCACAAATAGTCGTTAATTTAGAATTCTTACAAAACATAAAATAGGACTTTTTACAATATTCAATAAATGGCACAATCATATTTGCGAATAAACATGTAAATTAACAAGAATAATCTTACCAATTCTTTAAACAAATAAAAAATAACCACGTATCAAATGATTTTCTTCCAGAATTTCAGCCATCAAGTATAACTAAAATTGCAGCTAAATATACTGGGCTTTCAGAACCAATTCTTTTCAGACGTTGATCACGCATCAGACGAGGGCGGGGGTGGCTCAGTCGGTAGCGCGCCAGGCTCGTAATCTGTAGTTCCCAGGTTCGAGTCCCAGTTGGGTCAGCGTTGAGATTTATCTCCGCAAAATTCCCCGCCCTGCCCACGGTCAGTAGGGGACACCGATGGGCTTGGAAAGGCCGCCGTCCGTCGGATGGGACGTTAAGCCGTGGCCCCGTGTGTGGGAGAGCCATACCCTGTGCACGTTAAAGAACACGCTGGATGGCCTTGACGGGAGGCTACCATCTGTCTCCCAACAGCTATTCCAGTGGGTCCCCTCCCCCAACCTTCTCTGAGCCTTCGGGGTTCATGTGACCTGGCCATTTAGCCCATGGTGTGCAAAAAAGTGCCGCTCAGAGGTAAAACAACCCAACAACCGCATCAGACGATGAACTCTTCCTACAGAAAAGTTGAGGTCAGCTCTACTTGCTCGACTAACATTTCTCATCCTTGACCTAATTTCCAAATATCTTGAGAAACTTTCCTAACATTAACTTTTGGTAATTCACTTAGTGCAAAAGAAATATACACATTCAAGCACTCAATTTCTATTTTCCTCTTCTTTTTTTTAACATCGTTAAAGTTCGAGTTCTTATTGTTCCTATCCACTAGTGACGTAATTCACATATTAAAGCACACGCGAGCATCAAAATGATACAGCACATCACAGTTTTATTGTTGCTCGTTCATCTGTCGTAACAATAATAAAATAAATAAATACCCCCTCAAGCAGCTGCTTGCCACAGAGGTCAGATAGGAGCCTGTCAGTTTATATGCCACAGTAGAAGATCTGAGAGGATGGCAGGACACCAGCATGTTGAAACCTCCATGAAAAAGAGCTCAAAACGATTTTAGGCCACCAACAAGAGAGTAACAGATTTTATACAAAATAATTATATACGGTAGAAAAAAACGCCTAACAAAGCTCATTAATTTGAAAATAAAAATTTTTTCTATGAAAAAATATCAATGGAGATCAGTTGAAGATCTCAATGGAATCTTCCTAATTCTCGATTTTCAGCAATATTCGTTTCATATTGTTGGCTACTGATCTAAGGGACCTGGGTTCGAATCCCGGGTAAGGCATGGATGTGTGTATCGTTTTTCTGCTGAGGTCCTGCCATCCTTTCAGACCTTCTACTATGGCATATAAACTGGCAGGCTCCTGTCAGACCTCTGTGGCAAGCAGCTGTAGAGGTCTGACAGGAGCCTACAGTAGAAGGCTCCTGTCAGACCTCTACAGTCCTAACATATGCCATAGTAGAAGGTCTGAAAGGATGGCAGGACTTCAGCAGAAAAACGATACACACATCCATGCCTTACCCGGGATTCGAACCCAGGTCCCTTAGATCAGTAGCCAACAATATCAAACGAATATTGCTGAAAATCGAGAATTAGGAAGATTCCATTGAGATCTTCAACTGATCTCCATTGATATTTTTTCAGAGAAAAAATTTTTATTTTCAAAATTAATGAGCTTTGTTAGGCGTTTTTTTCTACCGTATATAATTATTTTGTATAAAATCTGTTATTCTCTTGTTGGTGGCCTAAAATCGTTTTGAGCTCTTTTTCATGGAGAAAAAAGCAATTGATATTTTCATTGTGTCGTTCTATTTGTACACATTCAACTTTAGTGTTTTTATACATCAAAAAATGCGCATTTTTTGAATCCCCCAACAGCTTTTCCCTCTTAGTTCTAATGATATAATTTTTTTTAAAGATTCCAGAACTCTAAGCGAATTTTGCAAACGATCTCGTTACCTTGGAAGTTTGAAATTTTTGTGGTAGAATGTGATGGTGAAGAGACTGAGACTGACATCAATGATTTCTCACATAACTTGGTGGTGTGGAGGGGATTGGCAAGTTTTTGTTTTAAGAGATAAATGGAAGATCCGTTTTGTGTTAAGTACTAATAAAACATTACTATCTGCATTTTCCCAATCAACCAGTAGTTGGAAGTTCTACTGTTAGAGAGTGCTAAAGCCGGAAATAAAAAACTTCATTAACTTTGAAAAGAGCATTCCATATTTGCCAAGTACGATAATATGTCGTTCTCTAAACTTTTTCTTTCAGCAATCGCGTCTTGTTTGCTGTATACGAAATAAAAATATCTCATATATAAAATATCTCAAATAGCGTAGAGATAATAGTGCAGAGATACCGTTAAAAGCTCTGCAATGGTTGTAGGTTAAATGCACCTGCTGGGGGAAATGAACTCGAGGGTATTCAGAATAATAATTAATCATCCAGGAAAGTTAGCAAAATACCTGCCTAACGTTTTCTGTCTCAGAAGTGAAAATATGTATCAAGTAAATAAACAACCCGAAAAGCTCAAATAGCTATATTTAAAATTCAAGTTTCTCTCTCGACACGCCTCGAGGTAAACATACCAAAAAATATAGAGGAAGGGGGAGAAGTAAAAAAACAGGAGGGAAGGAACCGGAAGCACAGATGAAAAATATTTTACCAGTTTCTAGCCGGAGCAGCCGCATAAATGTCAATTCCACGCTGAAGGTTTGTCATTGTGACGAAAGCAGTCGTCCATCTGTCAGGTGACGTCAGAGCACGTGTGGTTGGTGCTTGCGCGAGCCGAGTGCTCTCTCTCTGCGCGTGGGAACCTTCGCCTTCCAGAGAGAGAAGAGCAAGAGATATCGAGGCATCCATAACGGAGCGAATCCCGTCGGGGAAATCTGGGGAGTGTAAAAATAGCAGCAACCAGAGCTGGTATACACAGTGGCTGAGTTATGAGCTCTATATAAACAGGAAAATTAATGGCCTAAGTTATGTCCGAGTTTGGGAACGAAAGAGAGCATGTGTGCGTATGCATATGTGCATGTGTTTGTAAGGAGAAATAAGGGAAGGTAAAAATTCGCCAAATGTTGCAGCTATGAAATACCTTATAACACTTTCTAATAAGTTGAAAGTCTTTTTTTTTAGATTTATGTCGAGAGAGTTTCGATGACCTCAGTATACGAGAGTATGCGTTGTTTTTTTTTGTCTGTGCTAAGTAATACTTTTTTTTTATGTCGAATGGAGGAAAATGTAATGTAGTGGGTTTTATTCTTAGTACAGAGATTTATTTTCACGTCCACAGATGATGTAGGTCTGCTATTTCGATCTGATGGGATTTTGCATATTTCAATAGGTGCAAAATATTTTTCAGACTGGTAGGTTGGATGTTGCCTCTGAGCGGTGCTGTTATTCACACAACCGGCTTGGCCAACAAATGGCCTGGTTGCAAGTACCGCAAGGGCTCAGAGAGATAACTAGTGGAAGAGAATCCACTGAACATTTATTAGGAACTCGCGTCAAGCCCATCCAGCATGTTCTTTAAAATGCAGGGACGAAACTTGCATTGCTGCATACGGTGCAAAATTGAGGGGAAGGGGGGGGGGTTGTTCGGGGCCCCTTCGGATTTGTAGACATCCGACGGACGGCAACCTTTTCCCAGCTCAACGTGTCCACTTTTCTTACTCAGGATAAAGCGGGTAATAGTGGAGAAAATCTCAACGCATGCATGGGCTATTGTAATGCTACTTACTGATCTAGCCATCTTCCGCCTAATTAATAGCATACCAACAATAACAATAATGTACATACCAGCAGATTAATAGACTTCGTGTATTAATCTGCTGGTATGTACTCTATAATAAATAAATATTTTTTGTGAAATTTTATTGATAATTCTTAACCATAATGTTAACAAGAAAACTTCAATATGCTTAAAATATAGAAAATACATTTTCTGCAGGATCGTTCTATCGCGTTTCCGTTTCATTTTTGCATTTTTAAACCGCTTTTTAACAATTAAAATTTTGCTTAAATTAAAATTTTAAGGTTTTTTTTGCTTTTAAATGGTGCTTCAGTTTTACGTAGTAGAGATATTTCACCTGCCCAAAACTCGAATATAGGCTTAATTGCACAACAAAAGTTACTACCTAAAGAAAATGTTGTTCCTTAAACAATAAAAAAAAACTAGCTTTTTTCTTGCCAAAACGCTTTTTTTAGAGCTTAATCTCTCCCAAAAAGATTAGGAATACCAAATTCAATATACAGAGCTTTCTCTTCTCATATCTTAAGCAAAAGTAAGCTTTTGGCCCTCCAATCTTGCTACCTAAAAAAAGTAATAAACGGCAAGAGCTAGGACCACCAAATTCGGTAAACAGTTTCCTCTTATTGCAACTTTAATCTACGTAAGATTTGGACCCCAAACTTTATCCTAACGCATGAAACAGCACATTCTCTCTCTCTCTCCCCACCAAAAAAGAAGTTTGGGTTGTTTTACTTATGAGCTCCAGCTATTTTCTTGCATGTGAATTGGCAACATTATGACAGGGGCGAAGCGAAGCAGGGAGGAGAGAACGAAAATTTTTCCAATTCGGAAATCAAATTTTGCCAACTGAGAAAATAAGTACATAAATTTAATTATGTCTCTGTCAGGGACATATCCAGGATTTAGTTCGGGAGGTGGGGGGGGACGGTAATAAATACGATTCCTACTGAATCGCATTCAATTAGGCGCCGAAAGCTTAAAAATATTTAATAATAGTACAGTAGTAGTCTTCAGAGATCAAGCTAACTTCATCAGATGCGACAATAAATTTGGAATCAGAATAATACTAAGGCATACGAACTAGTAGTGAAATAATAAAACTAAATAATTGGCTTTATTTTAAAAAAAATTTGTGGGTGGGCATAGCCTCGGATCTAAAAAAAATGGAGGGGGTGGAAGGGCAAGTGATTAGATTGCAGATTTAGTATAATATTTTTCTCTTCGTTTTTAAAAGGTCTTTAAAAAGTATCTTGAAAAATATATGTTCTTTATACTTTTAATATTTTTTCGCCTCTATTCCAGTTCTCAAAGGGGACACCTTTCTCCCTCCTGGGGCGGGGGTGGCTCAATCGGTAGCACGCCAGGCTCGTAATCTGTAGTTCCCAGGTTCGAGTCCCAGCTGGGTCAGCGTTGAGATTTATCTCCGCAAAATTCCCCGCCCTGCCCACGGTCAGTAGGGGACACCGATGGGTTTGGAAAGACCGCCGTCCGTCGGATGGGACGTTAAGCCGTGGCCCCGTGTGCGGGAGATAGCCATACCCTGTGCACGTTAAAGAACACGCTGGATGGCCTTGACGGGAGGCTACCATCTGTCTCCCAACAGCTGTTCCAGTGGGTCCCCTCCCCCAACCTTCTCTGAGCCTTCGGGGTCCATGTGACCTGGCCATTTAGCCCATGGTGTGCAAAAAAGTGCCGCTCAGAGTTAAAACAACCCAACCCTTTCTCCCTCCTGGATTGGGGCCTGTTGGATTCAACATGAACTGCAATTTGCAGAAGTAAAAAAAAATGGGTTTTCAGTAGTTTTCAAAAAACTTCAATTTTCAGTAGTCTGAATCTGATTACTGGACTACTGAACAGTTTCAGACTTAGAGGAAAAGAGAAATAATGTAAAATGTCAAATTATTAATGGCTTGAAAATTGAAAATAATACTAAAAACACTTTCAAATAAGATGCATCCCAAAAGGATGTTTTTCAGACAATGAAAATATCGTCCCTCGAATTGCAATGGCCACCACTGCACAATTATTATGTGATCATAACATAAAAGTTCGCGCAATCAGGCCCAATTAGAGTGATTAAGGCCACGTGGTGCCTGAGACGTACGAGGAAGCAACAATTACAGCGACTGGATGGAATGTATTATGTCTGCAGCCAATGAGAAGTGCGCCTCGGTCAGTCTTATGAATTATTCATTCTCGAATGGCAAAACTCTGACGGCAAAGGAAGGTTTTTGCATAGAAAGTGAGGTAGAGCAGGAAAAAGTTGCTACAAATCTTTGACGTTACTAACGAATTTACGCACATATTTACAGAATCGCCTGTTGACGTCATTGTCAGCATTACTTTAATTACACGGCCTATGAATTTTCCCGACGGCAAAAATACGTGCACCCACGATCTACAAAATTTTTACAACAATAAAAGCCGAATTTTCCCAAGGAGGTACTTCCTTTGTCCATTGGGGCGGGGGTGGCTCAGTCGGTAGCGCGCCAGGCTCGTAATCTGTAGTTCCCAGGTTTGAGTCCCAGCTTGGTCAGCGTAAGATTTATTCCCGCAAAATTCCCCGCCTTGCCCACGGTCAGTAGGGAACACCGATGGGCTTGGAAAGGCCGCCGTCCGTCGGATGGGGCGTAAAGTCGTGGTTCCGTGTGTGTGAGAGCCATAACCTGTGCACGTTAAAGAACACGCTGGATGGCCTTGACGGGAGGCTACCATCTGTCTCCCAACAGCTGTTCAATGGGTTCCCTCCCCCAACCTTCTGAGTCTTCGGGGTCCATGTGACCTGGCCATTTAGCCCATGGTGTGCAAAAAAGTGCCGCTCAGAGGTAAAACAACCCAACCCTTTGTCCATTAGAAAAAAACCTGTGCTATTTTCCTAAAAGAAACTTCGGTTTTGCAATGCACAGAATGGCCCAAAATGCGGCCTGTTAGGTGAGATGTGGGGTGGTTTTTTTTTCCTTTAAGAGGCTGAAAAAAAAATGTTTTAAGCATTCCTGCAGATATTCGGGAATCTTCTGTGTATCTGTCTTTCTAACTTAAATATCTTGCTTTATTTTATAAAGTACATTGGCGGTATTTTTTAAGCTTTTTATTATAAAAATATCTAAAAAAAAAGTTTTGCTGTGTTCCTGCTGAAAGACAGTAGTGATAAAACAGTTGCAGAATAATGAACATGATAAGCAAATTTAAAGTCATACTCTTTAACTTGGAAAATAATTTTTTTATTAAAAAATTATTGCAAATAAGAAGAAAGTAAATTGTCTACCTAGATTATGTCAAAATATTGGCCTGCGTGCCATACCTGTTCTTTTCAATTGGTTTATTTTTTTGCAATCTGCGGTAGCCGCGAAGTCCCCTCTTCAAATATGAAGTTCAGTTATTGAGTCTCCCCTTCAAATATCAGAAAATAATATTATCAAGATATTACCAAGTTCAATTATTGAGTCCCATTCATATTTCCAGTTTCATTTTTAACCTTACCAAATACAATTTTCCTCTATGTTCGAGACCCAAATATAAATATGAATTTAGCTTTATTAAATATCAAGTCCCCCTACCCAAGCAATAAAGTCGCATTTTTGAGTCTCCTAGCATTCATGAAACTGAATAAGTGTATGCCTACTGATGTCCCCCTTCCAAGTCGAGGTTATTTTGCGTGCCTCCAGAATCTTTACATGTGCAAATTAATATGGATAGATTTATTGTTTTTGTCAATTTTATGCTCTTTTTGATGTGTTTTATTTTTATGCTAATAAAGGAGAGAAAAAAAAAGACTCCTCGAGCAACACACTTGCCAAGGAATTTTGACAGGAGACCGTCAATATAATAACTCAAAGAGAAAAATCTGTTAAGAAGGTGAAACTTCAGAAGAAAGCAACATACATAAAAAAAAAAACTTCTAGTAAATATCAAGGATTCGATCCCAGGTCCCTTTTCACCAAAAGCAAATGGTTTCACCTAAATGAGGAGTTAATAACTAAAGCTTTTCATTTTTGGGAGTGCATTTTTGTATTTTATCTCACAACGCTAAAGACAAAAATGATCACCTGGACTTAATATTTGTTATAATATCTTAAACTACGGCCGTCTAACCTAAACTTACTGATTATATGTCATAATGTTGAAGAAAAACTGTTAAGTCTCTGATAGTCCAACTCCTGTCGAAGGTTGACTTGATAGTCGTTGTATTAGTAAAACAACCCAACCTCAGACAGTTCAGTTATGGGGGTAATGTTTGGTAATGGGAAGGTTGCCAGGTGTCATAATCAACAAATTTAGGTTATGGCACCTGGCAACCTTCTAGGAGACGTGGGTTGGAATCCCACTCAGTACGAAACCAAATTTTTTCTGCCAATTATTATATATTTTAAATGGTACTATGAATTGACAAAATCGTTTAGTTATATGCACCTAAAATGCTTGGTCAAAAAAAATTGGAAGAAATTATCCTGGTTTAGTAGTGATGTTTTTTGAGCTCGAAGTTCTTTTGCAATGAGCAGCGGATTGAATGGTCCTATCCTAAACTATAAAAAAAATACCTGACCACATGCAGGTCATCTGATGATTGTGAAATCAAGAAGCGAGTGATGTTTGCCCACTAGATGCATTGCTGAATTTAAACAGAAGAAATTAAAGTTAATTCACTCTTTTATATAATTTACGAGTTAACCTGATCGAATTCTGTGGGAGTACCTTAAACTCAATCATTTTATTACCTTTTTCGCCTTCAAACTCCAGTTATTTTACACCGTGCTTTAAAACGTAGTAGATGTAAACAGTCTACCGATCTCTGGATGTTGCAGACTAACAAGCTCCTAGAGAGAGAGAGAGACGGGCAAGACAGCGTCCATCACTATGACTAGAAGTTCCTAAGCGGAAGACGTGGAGCACCTTCCGTATGCCTATCATCAAGCTGAGGATGCGGCTGAAGACCGGAGACAAATATAGCAACACTCCCCGAGGCGCGCGCGGCCAGGACCTGCTTTCCCACGATATCGGATGGCAAAGAGGGGGGCGTCGAGGTCCATTTCCTTCAACCCCCGTTGCTGACCCCCGTCCTTACTCCCTCTCCCCCGAAACAAATGTTTGACGGCCTTCCGGCTCTAGAATTGAGGAAACAAATAAAAAATGAGATGAAGAAAAGACAGAGCATGGATGTTAGAGGCTGGAGTGGAGCTGTGTCTACGCCCTCATATTTCGTTCGTGCTGCTTCACGAAGTTTAAAGGATCAGTCAACTTGTCTGTTATATCTTCGCCTGTCCATCACTTTGTATTTTGATGTGCGTTTGACTCTCTATGGGGATCAGTTCCCTCCCCAGGATTATAGTAGTAGTTGAGTTGTTTTCGTCATTAATAATCTGTTTCTATAAGAGGAAACTCCAGAGAGCAGGGATGTAAGAAGTGATGTTTTCCTTCCATTTATTTCCATTTGTGGCTTCCTGCGATCAGAATTACAAAGTAAAGCTGAATACTAATATAAAATACTGATCATTTAATGCCTCCTCTCCTGTCGAAGTTTATTGCTGTGCACCAAGAACCATCTTTTAAAGGTTGTTCCCTGTTCTGGCTGTTAGAGTAAAAGTGCTAAATAATGCGCGAATGAAGGTTTCCAAAAACAATCGCAAAAAGATTTTTACACTGGGACTACAACACGTATCCTGTCTACCGCCAGATCTAAATTACCATATCCCCATTCTATGATTTCAAGGCTCAGGGCCGGCGCGAGGCGGGTTCAGCGCGTTCCCCGGAACCAGACCCCGCGCTTTAAAAGGCCTCCGCTATCCACGAAAAGCTCATCGTAAAAACGAAATTTCAGTCAAAATTGACCGAAATAGCGAAATCATTCAATTTTGATGATGTAATTAAAGATTTTGCGGCGAAAAATATTATGTAATATTTATAATATACTTGCTGTTCCTATAAGTTGTATGTAGATATGTACCGCACTTTGTACTTATAACAAATAATTTATTATTATAAAATTTAGAAGTGCATATAAATGCGTTTTTTTCGGCCCCCCAAAAGTTCACGCCGGCCTGTAAAGGCTTATATACCTTTTACAAAGTTATGTTTGTTCGCTATGCATTTGGAGATCTCTTAAAATATCGTAACCAAATTTCGCGTGGTTCTTAAGATGAAGGAGAAGACTTCTGTTTGTTTATGACGTAAGGATTTGGCTCCACAAACTTTCTTCCTATCTCCCAAAAAGATTAGGAATACCAAATTCAGTACAGAGCTTTCTCTTCTCATATCTTAAGCAAAAGTAAGCTTTCGGCCCATCCAATCTTGGTACCTAAAAAATAGTAATAAACGGTAAGAGTTAGGACCACTAAATTTGGTAAACAGCTTCCTCTTATTGCAACTTTAATCGACGTAAGATTTGGACCCCCAAACTTTATCCTCACGCATGAAAAAGCACCTTCTCTCTCTCCCCCCCAAACGAAGTTTGGGTTGTTCTTCGGATGGGACGTTAATAACTTCGGATTCTTCGGATGGGACGTTAATGACTTCAGACTTCGGATGGGACGGTTGTTCTTCGGATGGGACGTTAAGCAGTGGCCCCGTGTGCGGAAGAGCCATACCCTGCGCACGTTAAAGAACTCCCTGGATGGCCTTGACGGGAAGCTACCATCTGTCTCCCAACAGCTGTTCCAGTGGGTGCCCTCCCCCAACCTTCTGAGCCTTCGGGGTCCTTGTGACCTGGCCATTTAGCCCATGGTGTGCAAAAATGTGCCGCTCAGGTAAAACAACCCAACCCGCTCTCCATTACCTAGAAGTATGTATCCCAGCACGTAGAATGGTATTCAATGTAGCCATCACGTCAAAAGGTTGAGAGAACCTTGAGTTTAAAGCAAAAATTTGCTATTAACTTCATGCCTGAATAGCATTTATTGTAAGAGACGAGTTACCTGAAAATGCGGAAACAACAAGCTGTAAATGTAACAGCAGCGCTGATAAAAATGATTCACAATTTGTATCGTTTCCAGTTAAAGCTAATTGCCTGGCTTCTCAGTTAGTTATCCGTGACAGGAATGCCTTTGTAAGCGACGTTGTAGTTCATTTAAGAACCAAGGTTGCCTTCCAGTCGGCATCTGTTCTCACCCCCATCTTTCGCTCCACTCGCAGCCCCTTTTAAGTCGGTAAAACAAGCCACATTGTAGAGCCATGACCTGGAAGGACTAATTCTCTATTCTAGACCAGTTACGTGTCTCAGATGTGATTCAAATTAATTGCATCACACTTCGCAAGGGATCAGAATTTCAACACTCACCGTGTAGATTATTAAACAGATATTAAATGATCTTTATTTTTCATTCGTTGTTGTAATTATTTCACCTCTTAACTATGAGGTCAAAGCAACTGTTTCCTCAAAGTAATAATGGAATTGAACGTTTGCAGCGATTTTATTAATGTTGTTAATATTCCCCCCCCCCCCCCCCCGTAACAAAATATGGACGCTTTTAAAACAATCGATATATTCAAGGTTGTTTTTGGCTTTAATGTCACTATTGTAGATTTTGAATCCCATTTTATTCTTTAACCATGGATAGAATCTACCTTAATCGCAGTAGGTCAGAAGAAATTTGCGCTTTGTTTTTAACGCTTATCAAAAAAACAAAGTCCTTGGAGTGAAAATTATATAAGGCATAGAGAATGTGCAATTATTTTTAATTTATGAAGCAGGTACTGGGAGTCAATATTTATTAGGGTCGCGTGATATTCAAGAGGATAATGTTTTCCTCATTTATCGCATATGTAAGTATAATCCAGTGTTTTCTTTTTTAATACTTTTGGAAAAATGTTATTCAATGTAAATGCTGATAATTATCGTTGAAGACTCGTAACAATATGCCAAAATATTCTTTTTTTTTTTCAGTGTAGAAAATTTGTGGTTCAGGTGAAAAAGTAAGCAGTACTTACTTGGAACCGGGGGGAGGGGTACATGCCCCCTTTGAGAATACCGGTAGCGGAAATGGAAGCCAAAAATCACTATACTCGTGCATATTTCAGAATGAAAAAAGGCTTTAAATCGAAGGTTTTCGGGGGGTCCCTATAATTTTTTTTTCTAGTTCTGAGCCTGCTTGAAACATTCTTCAAATACTACAATTTTCTTAGTTTTTGAAAGAAACTGAATAAGAGTATCTGTTATGCCACTATAATCTTACCATTAGATTTTATAGTTTTATTCACTAATGCTGATTAGAATTTATTGCACAAAAGATATATTTACATTCACAAGGGATTGTTAAGCAAAACTCTTAAAAAACTAGTTTGTTAAAGGACAGACCTCACTAGCTGATGTTTAAGATAGATGCGTTTGGAGGACTAAAATGCACACTCTGGTTGCATCTTGATAATATATGTGTCTGTATATATGTAATCTATAAAAGAAATTAGATTTGCCAGCTTTCCTTTATATAAATGTAATAATTTTTTTTCGAAGAAATCGTAAAAATGAATTTTTATGGGGTGTTTTTTAAACTAGTTTAAAATTTTGTCAGCCATTTTCAAAAATATTGCTTCAGTTCATTAAGTCCGTAAAACCCGTCTAGAGCGCGCAATTTTCGTCCCAAATTATCTGCAGAACGATTTTTCTAAAATTACAAGTTAAATTTTTTAAAAGTTTTTTGAACTGGAAAACGTCTACAGCAAACGTTGCTGTTTCGTCTTATAAACCAGTTTTCTTCAAAATGGGCGAAAACCGAATAATTCAGGAACTTCTAAAATTACTTCTTTCAAGTCATCGTACCCACCTTCTTTTTTGCTTTACAACTCCGAAAGAAATAAAATATTTTTTTTGTTGAATCAATCAACAGTAAATTAAAAAATACATTTGACAGCAAAAGCAACTGTAAATGTCACTCATGAAAAAACAAAAATTTAAAGATATGTTTCAAAATAAAAGGTTTATAAATTTACTGAAAAGGAAAAAAAAATTTCCACCAAATGTTTCAGATACTTTCATAAAAATTTTATGACTTCGATAGTAGTGCAGTGTTAAAATTTTCAGCAATAAAGATTTTTGTGAAAGTGTCTTAGTGGAACATAGCTTTAAAGCACTTCCAAAAAACTCATTTTAATCACAAAAAAAATTTCAAATTTTTAGTTCCTAGGATAACAAAAAGCTGTTTTATTCACTTAAAAATTGCTAAAGGTGAGCATTACAAAACTGCTCCTTTTAAGAACACAAAAATACTTCCGCAATAAGGGCGAGTGTGGCTCATTCCGTAGCGCCCCAGGCTCGAATCTGCAGTCCCCAGGTTCGGGTCCCAGCCTGGTCAGAGTTGAGATTTATCTCCGCAAAACCTCCCCGCCATGCTCACGGTCAGTAGGGGACACCGATGGACTTGGTAAAGGCCGCTGCCCGTCGTCGGGGGCGTTAAACCGTGATCCCGTGTGCGGGAGAACCCATACCATGTGCACTTTAAAGAACACGCTGGATGGCCTTGACGAGAGGCTACTATGTGTCTCCTAACAGCTGTTACAATGGATCCCCTCCCCAACCTTTTCTGAGCCATCGGGGTCCTTGTGACCTGGCCACTTAGCCCATGGTGTGCAAAAAAGTGCTGCTCAGAATAAAACAACAACTCAACAACTTCCTAAGTAAAATATGCTGCGAAATTCCGACTGAAAACCCCGTTTTAATCGAGAATGCCAGCAGACAATTGTCTTCTCATAACGGGTTCTGATAACGGCGAATATTTCTTTTTTTCCTCGGTAGACACTTTGAGTTCTAGATATCATTTTATGATAAGCACCTGAAGTAGTATTTTTATGATTATATTCTTCAGTTTTGCAAAAAAACCTGCTTATGAATTTTTAGCGGGAAAAGTTGATTCCTAAAACTTCTGAAGCTATTGGGCGGTTAATGGGATTCGTCGTACCATTTAATGGAATGCCCCTATATTATTATTTATCGATTTATGCTTCCTTCTCCTAGAGTCTGCCAGAAAGGGAATAGGTCTTTCACTTGGGACACTTTATCGGGAATGCGGGCCCATTGCAATGCTCCTCCCGATGGATGGGCTTCTTCTGGAAGCGAAGGTCCCTTGGCTAACTTGTGGCACCTCCTGTTCTTCCATCTCGTTAATCAAAGGGAGCGAATCACGCTTCGCGATTAATCTCGACCCCCGTGCGCCGCGCACGAACTCTAATTGACTGAACAACACAAGGTATGCCAGGTATGTCGGCGTGGTTTTTTTTTTACAGGGGACCATATAAATATGTGGAATTTTCAGACGTGATTTTTTTTTTCCTCTGATATTTTCCCTCACCCTATAAAAACGAATCAGCCGTCCCATGGCCGAGTGGTTAGCACGCTTGGCTACTGATCTAAGGGACCTGGGTTCGAGCCCCGGATTAGGCATGGGTGTGTGTCGTTTTTCTGCTGAGGTCCTGCCATCCTCTCAGATCTCCTACTTTGGCATATAAACTGACAGGCTCCTGTCAGACCTCTGTGGCAAGCAGCTGCTTGAGGGGGTATATATAAAAACGAATACATACGCAGTGTTGGTTTTAATTCTTTTTTGTTGAAACTGATGTCTCTGCTGTAAAATACAAAGGGGCGATAGTTTTTTTTTTCTTTTGTAAACTTAAGTATATGCTGCAGTTTTTTTGTGAACTTAAGTATGCATTGAAATCTCTTTTTGTTCGGCGTTTCTGATCCCTGAAATCGATAGACTCAGGTTCGAATTCCAGTTTACGGTAGTATGGGTCACAAATGATTATTTTTCTTGTATCGATATGTTCAAAGATTTTCTCACTTGAATTGTGCGAACCAGTATGAAGTTTGAATGGCAAATGAAGAAACTATAAGACTGAGCAGTTGAAACTTCGACAGTTCTTCTGATATTAGTCTCACATTCCAGCTCTATAAAGATATTTACTTTTATTAGTCACCAAACATTTGTTTTTTACTAAGGGTTAGATTGTTTTGCTTCTGAGAGGCACTCTTTTCACACAATGGACTAAATGACTGTTAGGAAACAGATGAAATCCTCCCGTTAAGACCATCAGGTGTGTCTTTAACCTGCCTATGGTATGACTCTTTTGCACACGGTTCCAAGGTTTAATGTACCATCCGATGGATGATGCCCTTTCCAGGCTCCTTGGTATCCCCTTTATCTGAGAGAGGAAGCTTTTTCTCTCTGAGGACTTTTTACTAAGGTTGCAGTTTCGGCTTTTTTGTTATAACTGGAGTTGTTTTACCTGTGAGCTTTTGTTGCACATTGTGGGTAAAATGGTCAAGCCACAAAGACCCCAAGAGCTCTGAGAACGATATCGAAGTAGGTCCATTAGATGACTTTTAGAAGATAGATCCAAGGTCCTGTCAAGACGTTCAGTTTTGATTTTTAAGGTGCACAGAATATGGCTGTCCTGAACACGGAGCCATAGCTTAACGTGTCATAACAACAGACGGCATGCTTTCCAAGCTCAGCGAGGAAACTTTCTGCCCTGAAGGCAGAATTGATAATAACGGTGAAACTCTTAACCTGCAAACATCAGGTTATGAGCCTGGAGCACTGGATAACATATTTTTTAGTATCGGGATTTACTCTAATTCTTTAAAGTAAATTATCAACTAAATTCAGTCGTATATCTTTCTACTTCGTGACGCCCACCTTTCCTCCAGAAAATCCGGTCGACTTATATGAAATCTCAAACTTGTCTACCTGCTTTGAAATCCAAAACAGTAAAATTTTATTTTAGCCCCATAGTATAATTTTCGATGCTAAAAATTGATTTTTAAAAACAACTATCAAATTTTATTCCACATAGAATATCATTTTAACCTTTCCTGTCCTGCGGAATATTTTAGTAATTGCCACTAAGTGGGCACCTTCCCTGAATCTTAGGGGCGGGGATGGCTCAGTCGGTAGCGCGCCAGGCTCGTAATCTGTAGTTCCCAGGTTCGAGTCCCAGCTGGGTCAGCGTTGAGATTTATCTCCGCAAAATTCCCCGCCCTGCCCACGGTCAGTAGGGGACACCGATGGGTTTGGAAAGGCCGCCGTCCGTCGGATGGGACGTTAAGCCGTGGCCCCGTGTGCGGGAGAGCCATACCCTGTGCACGTTAAAGAACACGCTGGATGGCCTTGACGGGAGGCTACCATATGTCTCCCAACAGCTGTTCCAGTGGGTCCCCTCCCCCAACCTTCTCTGAGCCTTCGGGGTCCATGTGACCTGGCCATTTAGCCCATGGTGTGCAAAAAAGTGCCGCTCAGAGGTAAAACAACCCAAATCCCTGAATCTTGCCCCTCCTCCCCTTCTACACAGGGATCGAACTATTCACATGCAGTGTTTCGATTCGTAGAGGAAAACATCGAATATGTATGAAACACTCTTTGTGCTTCCGTTTCACTTCTTAATATAAGTCCCTCAAAAAGAAATCGTTCTTTTTGTGAAGTCACGCAAACAGCATTTGAACAGTGCAGCACGTTGTATTTCCAGCAAAGGTGGAAGTCCATTCGCACTTTTTTCCTGGCAGAATGTTAGTGTTGGGTTGTTTTACCTCTGAGCGGCATTTTTTTTTTGCTCACAATGGGCTTAAATGGCCAGGTCACAAGGACCCCAAAGGCTCAGAGAAGTTTGGAGAGCTCTTCCGCACACGGCACTACGGCGTAACGTACGATCTGACGGACGGCGGTATTTTCAAGCCTATCTGTATCCCCTACTGACCGTTGACAAGGCGGGGAGTTTTGCGGAGATAAATCTCAACGCTGGCCCATATGGGATTCGAACCTGGGAACTGCAGATTATGAGCCTGACGCGCTACCGACTGACCATCCCGCCACACCAGGCAGGAGTCAGAACGGATAATCTGATTGACTTAAGGAATGAAACGAGAGTAAAAACTGTGTATATGGACCGCTTAATAAGGATCATTAATATTAATAATGATCTTTATTATTATCTTAATAGTAGATTTTAGTGAATTTGTGCAATAATTATTTAATAGCAGTGGGTTCCAAAGTTTATATTTTGTGACAGTGTGTATCATGTATACATAGCCATTTAGCCCATTGTGTTCCAAAAAGTGCAGTGGTAACCAACCCAACTGAGTATCGCTTGCAATCTATGATTAGTCACTTAATTACTTACAGTAGGGGTTCTCAACTTGGGGTACGCGGTAAAATGTTTTGGGGTACGCCGTGAGAGCTCAAAAGTCGTATGTTATATATATATATGTTTTATTTTATTCCCATTGTTATACTATAACTATAGTTTTATCTATCTATACAAAGGGGTACGCCAGTCACATACACATTTCCAGGGGGTACGTGAAGCATAAAAGGTTGAGAACCACTGATATATATGTTTTATTTTATTCCCATTGTTATACTATAACTATAGTTTTATCTATCTGTACAAAAGGGTACGCTAGTCACATACACATTTCCAGGGGGTACGTGAAGCATAAAAGGTTGAGAACCACTGACTACGGTCATTTGAATCAGTTTACTCCTAAAAAAGGTTAAACACTTCCCCCTTACTTACTAGTGGAGCATGAATCCCTCAATAGTTATGTCTCTGGCACTCTAATATAGCATATGTGTTTAATTTTTTTTTAATTACAAAATTTTATCTAATATTTTGCAATCCAGTTTTTCAACGTATTGCAATATTTGATAAAATTCTTACTGTCATATGATTTTTACATTTAAGAAATGAAAGTTTACACATTATAAATTAAATTTATAAATAAATTTTTGACTCAGATTAAAAAAAAACAACAACATAAAAACCATTATTTTTTTTAATTAAAAGCTTAAAATCAATTAGCGATAAATTCTATTATAAAGATACAGAAGAGTAATTAATGACTACTAAAGCTTCTCGATATTAAGTTCCAATCTTCTTTATTCTTGATTTTTAGTAAACAGAGTTCGGGCCGTGTACAATTTCTACCAGAAAAATGTTATCACTTTTTTTTTTCAATAAGTATTATCTATAATTATATTACATAAAAAATCCCACTAAGCCGAAGCTTCTCAGCGGGAATGTACATATATGTTTTTACAGATATGATCTAGATTGCCTCAGTAGTACAAAAAATGAAGGAGAGAAAAAAAGGAATAAATGAGAAAGAAAACCGACAAAATGATGAAAGTTTCCAAATAAAAACCTCACTTTTTCATCAACCACTGAAATAATTTATCTTTAACATCACAAATTTTTTTTAAGTTAACTATTTCTCTAGGAAGCAAGTTAAATAGGTAGGGAATTTTGGCCTTATGTTTGACACTTCTGTTGTGGACGAATGTTTATCATTCTGCAATTTCAACTTTTTAAAATCGTAACGAAAAATCCTCCATCAAATTGCTCTAGTTATGTTTTTTCGCATATTATTCCAAAAAAACTTTTATTCATCTTTTGAACTGAAAGCATAATTATCTCAAACTCGTAGTTATACTTAAAATTTTCTCATTAACAATGATTCAGAAAGCATACATCCACGAACGCCTATCATCTCAAAGTTCAATCGGACGGTGCATTTTCATTTCCAAGCTCTGTGTTTTGACTCTTCGACTTCGTGCTGAGAGACGCCTGTATGTACGGAATATCAGCCCTGATGGACTATTAGGTTCTGAACCTTCCAGAGGGTAGAAGACATCTGGGTCTGCATCGTGCAAAGCGCAGCTAACCTCACAACAACAAACATACCTCTGGTGGGAAATACAGTGTTGATAGGAGCTGAAGACCTTTGGAGCGTGTGCGTCAGCACAGGAACGTGAGCCGAGCACGAGCCGGGCACTAAAGGGCGCCATCTGTACCCTCCCCAGCAAGGGACCGACAACCAGCACTCCTCGGACCAGTCCATCATGGCGTCCGAGTACAGTCATTCCTTCCAGTAGTCCAAACACTAGCCCCGTCTTAATGATTTATGCTGCACGCGCGGAGGCATTAGTGGCCCAGCATGAGGGCGCGCTAGGGCGCGTGCATTGGCGGAGGCCCACACGATGCTACGAAGGATTGGATTCTTCTATCGCTGTCAGTGGAAGAGTTGAAACTCAAGGGACACCCATAAACATACTGCGAGGAGGGGAACAAAGACCCGTTTTTTTCCAGGCCTCACTCCGTGCCGTCGCGATTCGTAACACAGAGTTTGCGTGACAGCTGATTTGGAGGTCTTCTTGTGAAGGTCAAGGTATCACCATTCGCTAGTTTTACGGATGACATTTTTCGGGTAGGGTTTTGCTAATGATTTACAAGGGCCACAAAACACCCGAAGGGATAGCCGTGTTCTGTCTTTTGAGGAGGGAGTACCTCCCACCCTTAATGATAGATTTGGCCACTTTTAACAAAGGACAGGAGCTGGGAGGGGGGAATTGCTGTTGGTTTGGGGAGAGGTTTCGGAAGGAAGGATGTGCACCTGTCTGAGAAACATTGGAGAGCTAGTCAGAGGAAGACTTATTATAGGCCACGCTTGTTAACATCATGTCGCAGTAGGCTGGAAACCAGTGAAACTTTAATTGACCAACTGAAGGCATCTAACTCAACTAGACTTTCAGAATAGTTTTTTGCTCTTTCTTCAATAACTCTCAAAGCTGCGCTCTTGAGTATTTATATATGTGAATTCTTTATGTATAAAGAAGTACTTCTCAAGATTAATGATCAACTAAAATCCATCTCCTGTTGTAAAGTCAGACAGGGAGCGAAGGGTGTTTCAGTCAATATCACGCCAACACCATAATCTCATATTTACCGGTTCGAGCCCCTACTGTGTCTGAGGGTGGGAGCACTGATGGGCTTGAAAAGACTACCATCCTTCAGATGGGACGTTAAGCCGTGTGCAAGTAAACTTTGCTCTTAAAGGCAATCGCTGGATGACCTTCAGGAGAGCCTTTAATTTGTCTCCTAACAGCTGTCCAGTGGGTCCAATTCCCATCAACCTTCTCTGAACCTTTGGGGTTCTTGTGACCTGGTCCAATTTGCGCAAATCAGCGCAAAAAAAAAGTGTTGCTCAGAGTTAAAACAACCCAACCTACTCTGCCAGCGTTGAGATTTATCTCCGCTAACCCCCACCCTGCCCCAGAAAAGGTACACTGATGGGCTTGGAAAGGACGCCGTCCATCAGATAGGACGTTAAGCTGTGCATTTCATGCACAAAGGAATATAAGAAGAAGAATCCTAGAAAAACCATACCCTCTTCACGCTAAAGAACACGCCTTGATGGGAAACTACATCTGTCACTTGGCAGCTGTCTAGTGGGTGCCCTTCTCCATGTCATTCTCTGAACCCTTGGAGTCTTTGTGGCATTGTGGACAAAAAAAAGTGCTGCTCAGGTGTAAAATAACCCAACTGCTCTGCCCTAAATGCAAAAGAGTACACTGATGATATTAGAAAGGCTGCCATCCTTCGGATGGTACTTTAAACTGTGGCCCCAAGCATAGGAGAGAGAGCCATACCTTGTTTGCATATTAAAGAACACACTGCATGTCTTTGACAGATGGTTTCAGTCTGTCTCGTAAGCGCTGTTCAGTGGATTCTTTTCTGTTTATCTCCGAGACGCAGGGGGTTCTTGTGACCCCCACGTTCAGCTCATTCTGTGCAAAAAAAAAGTTCTGCACAGGGACAAATGCAATCGAACTGTCAAACTCGAACCACAGGCGTAAGTATACGTTGTTGTAGCCCGATTGGCTCCATTTCACAGGCACGGTCTGCGGTGAGGGCACCTCACACGCGGCCGCGGTAGCAAGCTCAGTCAGAATGGAACTCTACCTGTCGCAACCAACGCACACTTCACGCTTTGCAAATATCATTCAATCAGTGTACAATCTCACCCGATGGGTGTCAACAACACCATCGTGTCGTGGCAATTGCTCGCCTCTCGTGTCAACTCTGTTGACTCGCTGTCATGCATTCACCTGAGCACCGACACTCGAGCGTTGCATGCGAAACCCGTAGGCTTGAGGAAATAAACGCCCACTTGTTAACGCATCCCGATATAAAGTGCCTTTCTGTTTCAGCAAACGTGGGTCGTTAAGTGGTCGGCCCCAAGACCTTTGGAGCAAAGACGGATGGAAAAAAAAAATGCTTAGAAGAAAGTTACTAACAGTTGGTAGTGTTGGCAAATTTTGTTGAACTACACACTAAAGAGAGAAGTGATGGGGAAAAAAGTAATTAATGACTTGCACCTGAGTTTACCCAAGTGTCAAATTTGATCGACAAGTCTTTTTGGGGGGTTGTACAAGATTTACAATCTGTACGAGTCTGTCAGATTAGCAGGTTAGGTAATTTTATTTCTAAGAGGTTCTTTTTATTTACACACATCTTGGGAGGGGATAGCTCAGTCGGTAGTTCGCCTTGTTCATAATCTGCAGTTCCCAGGTTCGAGCACCACCTGGGCTAGAACCTGGGAACTTTTCGGTGAGAAAGAGAGCACCAATGGCTTGGAAAGCTTTTGGTGCTCCCTTAGCTTGGAAAGGCCACCGTCCATCTGATGAGACGTAAAGCCGTGCTACTGTGTGCTGAAGAGCCGTACCCTGTGTACGTCAAAGAACATGCTGGATGGTCTTGACGGGAAGGTGCTACCTATCTCCTAACAGCTGTCTAGTGGGTCCCCTTCCCCCAACCTTCTCTGATCTCAATGCGTGCAAAAAAAGACCCGCTCAGAGATTAACCCAAACAACCCCTAGTCTATATGACTTAGCAGTTTCTCGGGTTTCCAAGGAAAGAAGCTTCAGTCAGGTTACGTCAAATAAAACTTGGTTTTCTCCATCAATTTAAAACAGAATTTTGTGACCTAAGCCCAACATTAGTAGTCAAAAAAGAAGTTAGCATTAATAACAGATGAGTAAAAAATTTTAATGATAATTAGGTATGTAATATGTCATCGAATAAATTATATTGAAGTTTTATGACAGTAGCGTTTTCACGCATTTGTGGATTTCTTTTAACACATCCATTTTGCTTTCCAGAAAACATTCACTCTACTACTGGATGCAGTTGATCAGGGCGACAACACTAATCCGGATATGGGTAAGTAATCAAGCAGCTAGTTTAAATATTTTAAAACGTACACTTTCTTATTGCTAATATGATTGTTGCCAGATTAAAGAAAATAGTGAGGAAAGGGACAATATTTGTTGGAATCGATACTGTAGCGACCAGTAATTTTTAGCTATTTTTTTTAACTATCTTCCTATTGCTTTTTGCTTTGACATTTGTCGGTTGGTCGGTTTGTGGATTTCACAAAACGTTGTTCCACCATATCTTTCGACCGCTACGGAGAAACTTGATAATTTATGTGCCAAATGAAAGCTTGTGACGAAAAGAGTATCATAGGCTATTAAAAATTGACCCCTTGTACTTTCTTCCTCCCCCCTAAAAAAGAGAAATGTAAAACTATTCTTAAACCATATCTCCAGAACGCGAAGGCCGAAAGTAACAAGCTATACGTCGAATGAAAGCTTTTGACGCAGGGAATGTCGTAGGATACGAAATATTGACCTTACCATACTTCCTTTCTCCCTTACAAAAGTGGGAAAATGCTTGTTTCCTTATATTTCCTGAACGCGACTGCGGAAAGTAACAAGTTATGTATCGAATGAAAGCTTGTGACGTGGGGAGTGTCATTGGCTGTAAAACATTGACCCCCCTAAAAATGGGAAATCTGAAAGTTGTTCTACTATATCATCGGAACACGAGCACCTACAGTTATGAGTTAGGTGCCAAATGAAATCCTTATAATGACGGTCGTAAACTGTTTCGAATTTTGCCCCCACTATTCCCCCTGATGAAATGGGAAGGGGGCGGATTTTCGCGGGGTTCGACTTTAATGAGCCGTATCTCAAAATTAAAGATTGTGACGTCTCCAATGTCGTGGGCTACCTCAAACGTGACTCCAAAAGGGAGGTAAACGTGCTCGATGTTTATCAGTCATATGTAAAAGTTTTTGACGGTAGGTATTTTAAGTAACAACAAAAAATATAAATTAAAAAAAAAATAACTATCTTCCTATAGGGTCCTAAAAAGTAGAAAATAAACCTAAAGCATATCGATGGTACAATCAGTCACAGTTCGTATTCGCTTCAAAGGAAGTTAGGGCGCCGATTTCCTACTCAACAACATTGCCGGTGCCTATCTTCCTTTGAAGTGAAGTACGAATTTAGTGACTGATTGCACCATCGATATGCTTTAGGTTTATTTTCTACTTTCTAGGGCCCTATAGGAAGAAAGCTATTTTTCTAAAATTTTTTAATTTATATTTTTTGGTCATTTTTAAAGGAAAAGAGCTAATGTAATAAATACACTTTTTCCGTAAATTAGGGAAAATTCCTATGTTAAGTCAATGGGAAGCTAACGTCAAAGCTCTATAACTTCTAAAATAAGTTTTTTGTTTTGAAAAAATGCCGATTGCAGATAAAGATCTCAATCAAATATATTAATATCTCGATTTTCAACAAGATTCGTTCAGTATTTAATGAGTTATGGAAGTTTAAATATTTAACAGCAATGCTAGTCTTAAGAAGCTTATATAAAACTGACGAATAGTGAAAGAATTCTTTACATATACTACTAAAATACACACTGTTTTATTAAACACTTTGATACAATACTTATTGATGATAATAATAATAATACCCCCTCAAGCAGCCGCTTGCCACAGAGGTCTGACAGGAGTCTGTCAGTTTATATGCCATAGTAGAAGGTCAGAGGATGGCAGGCCCTCAGCAGAAAAACGACACAAACAGCCATGCCTTACCCGGGGCTCGAACCCAGGTCCCTTAGATCAATAGCCAAGCGCGCTAACCACTCGGCCATGGGACGGCGCAATACTTATTACTAAGTTTTAATTTTTAAGTCAGTTTTTGTGACTGGCACTATTACAATTAAATATTTAAACTTCCATAACTCATTAAATACTGAACGAATATGATTGAAAAACAAGATATAGATTTATTTCATTGAGATCTTTATCTGCTGTCACATTTTATATAAAAAAATTATTTTAGAAGTAACAGAGCTCCGACGTTAGCTTCCCATTCACATAACATAGGGTTGTTCCCTAATTTATGGAAAGCAGTGTAATAGAGTATCACAGTTGATATCCTATACACAACTTACTCATGAATAGTTAGCCGGCAAAAAAATTTAGTTTTACTGTGAGTGGGACTCGAATCCGTTGGGAGACGTGGGCTCGAATCCCATTAACGGAGAAACTAATTTTTTTTTCACCCAACTATTCACGATTTAATATATTTGTAATCCACTGGTTTCCAGAAATTATATCAGAGGATTGTCTTTTGCCTGTCTGTCCGACATTCAACTTTTTTCGGTTTTACGAGATAAAAAAAAAACTTTTTGGGGTTGGATTACGTATTAGTGAAAATTAGAATTTGCGCTTCCTGAATCTCCCAAATTTCAGTTGCTCCTTTAACGGTGTAATAGAGTATCACTAACGGTGGGGAAATTTGAAAGATGGCGAAACTTCGTCTAGAAATTTTAAATTTTCGTTGCTGTCTGAAAGTCGAAATGTTTACATTGACAGCAACGATTTGCCCCCTTGCCCCCAGGGGGGGAGGAATCATTACATTGATAATAAGGGCCAATGTGAAAGCCATATTACATCAAACGAAATGAGTATAACATGAGATCTTGTGAGATATCTTTCCCCACTCGATGATTTTAACAACAGGGACAGAGGCGAAAAAAGCATATTACACATGTTTTATAAGAATAATTTTTAAAGGCCACTAGAACAAAAGGGATAATGAGATAAATTGTCTAATTTGAGAAAATATAATCTGAGGGAAAAAAAGATCTGCGTTCTGGACCTTTCTGGTCTTATCTAGTTAAGTGCAGTGGTGGAATATCCCACAGGAATAGGAGGAGCTCGCAGGATTTTTTCGAACCTTTTATTGAGTAATATATTTCCCAATTAATATAATCGATTATTTAGGCACACAACTAGCCTTTTTCCTTAGTTTACTACCAAATATGATGTGATTTTTTTTTTTTTAATACAGTAAAATTAACAGATATTTATTTTGGTTTTTCTGTTTACCATAAATTGTAATTTTTTAGTAGAAATAGTAACCCTCTCCCCCCCCCCCCAAACACGCATTCACCCACTCCCGGACAACCGGGGGCTTCAAGTCTTTTGCTCTTAATCATCATCAGGGGCGGGGGTGGCTCAGTCGGTAGCGCGCCAGGCTCGTAATCTGTAGTTCCCAGGTTCGAGTCCCAGCTGGGTCACGTTGAGATTTATCTCCGCAAAATTCCCCGCCCTGCCCACGGTCAGTAGGGGACACCGATGGGCTTGGAAAGGCCGCCGTCCGTCGGATGGGACGTTAAGCCGTGGTACCGTGTGCGGGAGAGCCATAACCTGTGCACGTTAAAGAACACGCTGGATGGCCTTGACGGGAGGCTACCATCTGTCTCCCAACAGCTCTTCCAGTGGGTCCCCTCCCCCAACCTTCTCTGAGCCTTCGGGGTCCATGTGACCTGGCCATTTGGCCCATGGTGTGCAAAAAAGTGCCGCTCAGAGGTAAAACAACCCAACCCATCATCATCCTCAAGCAGCCATGGGCTACGGAGGTCCAACCAGACCGTGCAATTTAGTTCTCCAAGCAAGTCTATCCTGAGCTACATCTACTGCATCTGGCCACTGCACACCAATTCTAACAAGGTCCTGTTTGACATTGTCTGCCCACCGCATCCTAGGTCTCCACTTCTTTCTGAGGCCTTTAGGCACACTGTTCATAACCCTATTCGCCAATCTATAATTATTCATACGGGCAACATGGCCAAACCAACGGAGTCTCACTCTGCACAATATGCTGCTTAAAGGAGGTTGCAAACTCCTTTGCCTAACCTCATCATTAGTTACAAAGTTGAACCACCTGATGCCCAAGATACTGCGTAAGCATCTGGAATCAAAAGCATCTAGTTTCCTGTTATCTTGTTTACAAAGTGTCCAAGTTTCACTACCATAACTAACCCTAGAAAGAACCAAACTATTATATAGTCTAATTTTAGTCTTTAGGTGTATACGCCTATTTCTCCACACTCTCCATAGATTCTTAAAAGTCCCGGCAGCAATCCCTATTCGTCTGTTAATCTCATGCCGCACATCACCATTATCTGTTACATAGCTCCCAAGATAATTAAATTGTGACACCTGCTCAAGACTGCAACCATTCAGATTAACTGAATCACAGCCTGCCTGACCAATTTTCATCACTTTAGTTTTCTCTCTGTTTATAACCAAACCTACTCTACTACCAGTCTCATCAACAGCTCGAATGAAAGAGTTCATCTCATCAACATCATTTGCCAAAAGGGCTAAATCATCAGCATAATCTAAATCAGAAATTTTCGTATCTCCAGCCCATTTAAGGCCAAAATCTTTCCCTTGAAATGAATTTCGCATAACATAATCAATAACCAAACTAAAGAGAAAAGGAGACAAAATTCACCCTTGTCGAACATCAGAAGTAATGCTAAACTAATTGCTACAAGCCTTACCAACTCTCACACACGACTCAGTGTTATTATAGAGAGCTTTCATTATGTTAACTAACTTGTCTGGTATACCATATGATTTCACAATCAACCACAAATTATGACGATCAACAGAGTCGAAAGCCTTTTTGAAATCAACAAAGCTAGCAACCAAAGGTTTCTGAAACTCTAAACATTTCTCTAGAATCTGCCTAAGTGAAAAAATCTGATCTACACATCCCCTACCACTTCTGAATCCACATTGCTCATCACGCAATTGCCTGGCAACCAGATTCTTAATTCTATTAAGCACAATCATGGAAAGAACTTTACCTGGAACAGAGAGTAGGCTGATACCCCTATAGTTATCACAAGAACTGCGATCACCTTTTTTGAAAATAGGGATAACAATAGCTCTGGTAAAATCCTTAGGAACCATGCCTTTATCATAAAAGATATTCAGAATTTCAGTCATCCACGTGGTAACCGAAACATTTCCAGCTCTAAGCATTTCTGTAGTAATTTCATCTACCCCTGGGGATTTATGAAGTTTAAGTTTAGAAACAGCCAAAATAACTTCAGATTGTGTTATAGGGCCAACATTAAAGCCACCAATGCATCTATCATCATTGCAAACAATGGGAATAGAACTAACCGCTTTGTTTGGAACATCACTGAAATGCTCAGCCCACCTAGCCATGACAGAATCCTCACCTTCTATAACCTTACCTAGATTATCCTTCAATCCCTGTATACCTGTCCGTTTTCTACCACACAAAACATTAACTATCTGGTACAGCTCTCTGCTGTTGTGCTGTCTAACTGCTTCCTCGGCTTTGTCAGCCAAACCATCAAGCCAAAGATTCTTATCAGCAGCTAACTGATCTTTTACACGTTTATTAAGTTCTCTGTAATGCTTTCTATTATTACTAGTAGGGTATTGATTAAGGACATTCCTCCAGTTCTTTCTTTCCGAAATAAGCTCAAGTGCCTTATCACTTAAATAATTCTGCCTCCTCTGCTCCTTTTTCCCTAAAAGAGTACTGTTAGTTTCCATAAAAGCCTGTTTAAAATGGCCCCATTCTTCCTCAACTTCAGTATTAAGCAAACCATGACTGTCATAATGACTAAGTAACCTATCATGGTAAGCTTTAGCTATAACTGGGTCTTTCAGAGCTTCAGTATTAAAGGTAAATTTTTTAACCCTACCACAACACTTTTTAAGTTTAAGTTGCAACACACTTTTAACTAGGTAATGGTCAGATCCAATTTCAGCTCCCCTATATGCCCTGGTATTTCTAACAGAACTAGCCCATTTGCTGTTAATTAATATATAATCAATCATATTCTTATGCAGCCCATCAGGTGAAACCTTGTAATATGTGTTAGTTATTCTGAAACCATTTAGTTTACTTACCTGTAGGAGACGTTGCCCATTGCCTTTGCAGCTACCAATACCAAAAGAGCCAATCACCCCTCCCCAAAGGTCAGAGTCAGTATCAACTTTGGCATTGAAGTCACCAAGAACAAGGGTAATATCTCCTTTCTTGACAGAATTCAAAATATCCTGAAGTTGTTCATAAAACCTATTCTTCTCATCCTCATCGGCATCCTCAGTGGGGGCATAACAGCAGATAACATTCAGGTCTTTAACACTTGTCTGAAATTTTGCTGTAAGAAACCTTTCATTAATGCGCTCATATCCTAGAAGAGCATCACTAGCACGTCTGCTGAGAAGCAGACCCACACCTTGGTGATGTTTATTATTGTTCCTCCCTGAAAAGCGAAATTTAAGATTATTTTTAAGAATCTGACCTTTATCAGTCCATCTGGTCTCTTGCAAGCCGAGAATATCTAAATTATAATGGTGGAATTCTTGTGTGAGGACATCAAGAGAAAAAGCTCTGTGCAGAGTCCTCACATTCCACTACCTATGGAGAGAAAATGGTTAGTAGGATGTTTAAAGAAACTATGTTTATTGAGAGAGGGAATGCCGACAATATCAAAATGATTATAATCAATATATATCAAAATTAAGAGCATCACTAGCATGTCTGCTGAGAAGCAGACCCACACCTTGGTGATGTTTATTATTGTTCCTCCCTGAAATAATCGCAGACATGGGGCAAAGACCCGTTCCCCCACCACTAAAGGCTGAAGCCATCTACACTGGAAGACTTCCTCCAATGTAGAATTTGACGATGCCAATAGAAGCAAAGAGTTCAGGTGCCTGCGATGACTTCTGCTCAGGATTATCCACCAGCTGATAAACATATCCTGTGAATCTATTCACTTGGGGCTGTCAACCCACAAACAAACAGAAAACACAGCGGAAGATTTTCCCTCCACAGAAGCCCACCAGTGCAGCAAAATCAGGATCCATAAGCAAGCTCAGAGAAATATATCTGTCCAGTCCAGTGGGTTTATATGGTCAGCACCAGGACCCTGTGTGGTTGACCACTCCTCAGCAGGGTAGAAAAAAAAGAAAAGTATCCATAGTTGTCCAGATCAGTAGGCCACACTAATCTGGCAGCCCTCCCCTTCCGTTCACTTCCACAAGAGAGTATCTCTTTTGAAAGGTACTAACGGTCTGCACCACGAGAAGGCGGGGTCGGACATTAGGTGCTAGGCCTGGCCGGTTCTATGCATCATCACAGGGGATTGGTGCATAGCTCTCCTTCCAGTGACTACCTAGCTACCAAGGCATCTCGAATCTTTTGCTCCTAAGGCATCTCGAATCTTTTGCTCCTAAGGCATCTCGAACCTTTTGCTCCTAAGGCATCTCGAATCTTTTGCTCCTAAGACATCTCGAATCTGTTGCTCCTAAGACATCTCGAATCTTGCGATTGGAGCCTACATTGGTTACTTGCCCCCCACCGCCTCCCCTGAAACTTTTCTTAGATCCGGGCATGGACTTGATTATTAAGAAAGTTAGACGAAATCGTCTGAAAACAGCACAGTTGCAAGTCTTTTGTTCTTGTCTAAATTTATTTATGAATTCTCTAACAAAGAAACAAAATCTTTTGTTAAAGGGCTCCAAAAATAAGATTCAATATGCTGATAGCTTTCACAGCGGTTGACTACCAGACTCGGCCCGGTGGACATTGCTGTTTTCCTGCTTAACTGGCGTCCTCCCCAACAGAAGAGAAAATTATGAGGTTTGCAACGCTGTCGTCTGTCTCGTGCGGGGCGAAGCCGGATCCCGCGTCCATTTCGAGTCCCATTAAGGAATATACGAGACAGCCTAGACAGAAGAAGATGCCTTTAACAGCTGCAACCTGGGGTCTCATCGAGCTGTCAGGGTGGTGTCATTCGATGCCGGCGGTAAACATCTATTGCATGAGAGTTCAGTGTGAAATGATAGGCCACACTGGGAATCGACAAAGTCACTAGACAGGATAGTTTTTGCTTCTGTTGAATTGGACTTCATTGGTCAACTTTCAGAAAAATAAAAGAAATTGGTAGCTCAGTCAGTAGAATTGTGGCATCTGCAAGCTGAAAAACGGATGAGGTCACATAGGACTTGAATGCGTTGTGAAGATTGTAAGCTGAGGAAAAAGTAGCTCAATCTAGCTATGTGAGGATTATAAGCTGAGAAATGGGTAGCCCTGTCAGTAGCCTGCGAGGATTGTGAGCTGAGGAATTGATAGGTTGTGGAGATTGTCAGCTGGAGAATGCGTAGTCTGTGGAGACTGTAAGCTTGGAAATGAGGAATCTGTAGAGATTGTCAGCTGAGGAATGGGTAACGTTATGAAAGTTTTCAAATATTCCGGCGTCCAAACAAAATCGTACACCAACGGAAGTGACCTAAGAGCAAATTGTAGCATGTGCAGCTTGCTAAGACACACGTTCGAGTTTGCTGTAAGGACACCTCCGTTGTTGCCAAATACATAAAGCAAAAATTAATGATTACGGTTAAGACGCCAGAAAGTTTCGAAATGTTAAGAGCAGTAAAGCGTGGTTTGTAATGTCTAAAATGTCTAAAGTAATATGTGGTTTGTGTGAGTCTTGTAAATTGAGAAATGGGAGGCCTAGTTTAGCAGCATTGCGAAGATTGTAATATGAGAAATGAGTAGTCCCTAGTAATTAGCAGTGGGAAGATTGTAAGCTGAGGATTAGGTACATCGGTTGATAGTTTTGAGATTGCAAGTTGAGGAATAGGTAACTCAATCAGTAGCATTTTAAACTTAGAAATGGGTAGCCCAGTAAGTAGCTTGCAGGGATTGTAAGCTGGGGAATGGGTAGCCTGTAGAGAGTATAAACTGAGAAATGAGTAACTCCCTAGTAAACAGCACTGGGAGGATTGCAAGCTGGTGAATGGGTAGCTCAGTCAGTAGCATTGTGAGGATTACAAACTGAGTAATGAGTAGCCCAGATCAGTAGTATATATAGATTGTAAGCTGAGGAATGGGTATCCTAGTTAATAGCACTGCGAGTATTGTAGGCTAAGAAATAATTACCTAGGTCCCTGAGTAGTTTTTTTTTTAATTAGGACTATAATTAAAATCTACTGATCTAAGGACCTGGGTTCGAGCCCCGGGTAGGGCATGGTTGTGTGTGTTGTTTTTCTGCTGAAGTCCTGTCATCCTCGCAGACTGACAGGAGCATGCCAGTTTATATTATGGCATATAAACTGACAGGCTCCTGCCAGACCTCTGTGGCAAGCATCTGCTTGAGGGGGTATTTATTTTTATTTTATTAAAATTAAAATACGAAGAAATGAAAAGTATAAGTTACGAGTGGTATGCGCTTTTAAAAAAATTTATATATGTGCCCTTAGTATCTTCCAAATTTGATAATATACCAAATAAATAGAATGGAATTTTTTTTTTGAGAAATTAAATGAACGCCTCGTAAAAAAAATCCTAGTATAGCTTTTGGTGGCATTACTCGTAGTAGAAAAAGAAACTTTGATTAACAACCAACCAAGCATCTTGATGAAGAAAGATGCCGACAATGAAAAAAAAAAACACGTAAATTGTTACTTTCCTTCACTTTTCCCTCCAACTGCAATGGGGATATTTTAATTACAGAGTAGTCAAATTCTCATCCATCGCCTCCGAAAATTTTTTAAGATCATTTTTCTTTCCTCCTTTTACCTCACACACACACACGCCAAGAACCAACCAACGGGAAGAGTAAGGATCAACGGCGGGAAGGAAAAAAAACGAACCGAGGGCACACTTTCGTAATTGGCCCGAAAACACAGAAAATCTCCTTAATCGTAGCAATTACCAAAGAAAAACGGGTTGGTAGCTACCGAATACCACATACCTCTGCAATTATTAAGAGTGAAGAGTAGACCATCGGTAGCAGAAGGAATGGGAGGGGGAGGGCAAACGGGTGGGGGAGTGGTTGTGGGGTGGTAGGGAGGGGGGGCTAAACCTCGATCTCTGGAAGTTGCTCACCTAAACGCTGTCCATCAGCTGATTTATCTCCTCTGTAGAGGCCTCGAAGACGTCTTCCAAGATAAATAGGCGACTGAACCGCCTCTTCTTTATCGGTACCACTCTAAGGGTGATGGGGTGGGGGCTTGTGGAGGGGGTGGTGGTGGTAGTAGAAGGAACCGTTCTGGTCGAAACTATGCATTTTGGGAAATGGCTGAACCGCCTCAAGGTGGTAGGAGCGGGTTTATCAACTCAACTTTCCAATGGATGGAAGTAGCTGACTTAATGGAAGAGCACCGCAACGGGCTCTGTTTTGGTGGCTTTTGACCTTTTGCTCTCTTCAGGAAAAACAGAAAGCTGGCTACTGAAAATGTCCTCCCCCCCCCCTTTCCCCCATAGGGAAGCAGTAATGGAGGCCGTTGCGCTCGTTGAGGCCCGAGAAAAGGGGCTTTGACCCACTCCATTCAGGTTTTTTTTCTTCTCTTAACAGCCAATAACATGCACCTTGCGGGAAAAACTGTCCAGAAGCGAAATTGGTGGAATAATTCATTAACGGTGAAAGGTCATAGGTTTAAATGCTTCTTGAGAGATACAGTGCTATACTACTATAGACTTTCCTTTCGAAGGACTCCAAAATTCAAGTTCAGCAGTGCAGGCGCTTCTGGTGGTTATTGAGAGAGAGAGTTGCCTGAAGCTGTTGTTTACGCTAAGCGAGATAATGTAAATCAAGCTTCTCGGTAGAAAAATTGCTTTTATTTGTGTATGTAGAGTAGAGGTACATTTATATTGTATCTGTTATAGTCAATTGTGATGCATTTAAGTGCATTTTTTTTTTGCAAATTAGATAATATTCTTTTAATTTTTTTAAATCAAGTTTGCATGGAATTATATTGTTAATTTTGGTACAACAATATGAAAAATATATGTATAATTATATTGCATTTCCTCAATCATCCCGCCAGACTCGTAATCTGTAGTTCCTAGGTTGGGTACCAGCTGGGTAAACGTTGAGATTTATGTCCGCAAAATTCCCCGCCCTGCCCACAGTCAGTAGGGGACACCGATTGGCTTGGAAAGGCCGACGTCCGTCGGATGGGACGTTAAGCTGTGGCTCCGTGTGCGGGAGAGTCATACCCTTGCACGTTAAAGAACACACTGGATGGCCTTGACGGGAGGCTACCATCTGTCTCCCAACAGCTGTTCTAGTGGGTCCCCTTCCCCAACCTTCTGTGAGCCTTCGGGGTCCTTGTGACCTGGCCATTTAGCCCATGGTGTGCCAAAAAAGTGCCGCTCAGAGGTAAAACAACCCAACACAACCCCAATCATCCATTAGTTCGAATGTAAACTTTTTAAGAGTGCAAAAGTAGGTAAGCGAAAAACTTCATTCTGTCTGAAAACGATATTCCCACATTCGCCAGAGGCGACATGCGTTCTTCAAGTTGATTTCAAGTTTTCGACTCAAATACTTTTTGTTTATATGCCTGCTTCTTTAAGGAATTTGGTGACTTAAATAAAAATAATAAATACCCCTTCAAGCAGCTGCTTGCCATACAAAGTTGAATAAAATTAAACGTTACTTCAAGGCTAAAATTTCTTTCATATTTTATAATAATATAAGAACTCACCGAGAAATCGTGATAGACGCTTCAAATTTTCACAGAGTTTTTTTTTTTCTGGTTGTCGTCCGGGTTGCATTGCCAAATTTCACGTCGAAATTCCAAAAGGGAGGGTTTGGTAGAAGCAAAAATATTTACCATGTTATTCCTATAGGAAACGATAATCGCTGTCAAATTTATTGTTGCCAGTCTCTGCTCCCCAACTACGAACGTAAGAATCATAATAATTTTTAAAATATGTTACCGAATTCTCCACATTTCCAAAGCCTTTGTTATTTTAAGGCGTTCTACATTGTATGCTAAATAAAATAAATACCCCTCAAGCAGCTGCTTGCCACAGTGGTCTGACAGGAGCCTGTCAGTTTATAAGCCATAGTAGAAGGGACCTCAGCAGAAAAACGATACATACATCCATGCCTTACCCGGGCTCGAACCCAGGTCCCTTAGATCAGTAGCCAAGCGCGCTAACCACTCGGCCACGGGACGGCTAGGAACTGGATTTTTTAACCCAACACAGGATCACGCAAGGAGAATACAAAATTTGGGACCATTCGATCAAATTCATCAGGAACCATAATGTCAAAATCTGTCGAAATAAAAATCTCGGCAGTTTGCAACGAAACCACGATCTATGAGAGCGCGAGCTGACCTCAGCAACGCTGGTGAATTCTTCGCGTTGAATATGTACGCATTAAAGTGACGGGGAGGGGGGGAGCGGAACTAGTAAAACTAACCTTTAGTGTAGTAAAACACAAGAATATACAGATTAAAAGGGAGAATAAACAAAAGATTCAAAACTATATCGTACAGAGTGTGTAACGCTCAGATTGTTATTGTGCCATAATTTTTAAAAGTTCTCATGTAAAAACATTTTAATGCAATGCTTTGTTTTTTCCCTGCTAGCTTGTCTTGCAAATATCGATTTGTATCCCACATGAATGAGATTGTCGCGAGACTTCCAGAGATGTCGCAAAGCACACACCTTAACAACTCGTGTATAACGGTGGCGTCCTGTAATCACTAGATCATTATTATGTAGAAGAATCTTACTGTCAGACCTCGATTAATATGCAGCAATCGCATTGTTCATAAGATAAACGTTTTTGCAAAAATTTAACTATTTTATCTCTTTTAACATGCGAATGGATTTATCGCATGCTTATACTAGTTTGTCGTGTAGTTTTCTTATTTGCTGTATCAAAGATAACTGTAAGCACACTTGTCACGCAGCATATGAGCGTAGCATTATTTAACATTTTGCTCCCCCAATAGGGCATTTCCGCTAACCCCCATTTTACCCTCGGCTAGAAAAGGGACACCGCTAAGTTTGAAAAAGCCGCCATCCTTCTGATAGGTTGTTGAGCCATTGCCCCGTGTGTAGGAGAGCCAAATCCTGTACACGTTAAAGAACTCGTTGGATGGCCTTAACGAGAAGCTTCCTTCTGTCTCCTAACAACTGTTCAGTGAGTCTTCTACCCCACGGTCAGAAAGGGAACACCGATGGGCTTGGAAAGACCATCATCTATCGGATGGGACATTAAACTGTGGCTCCGTGTATTGGAGAGCCATACCATGTTCACTCTGAACAACATGCTGGATGGCCTTGACGGGAGGCTTCCATCTGTCTCCTTACAACTGTCCATTGAAATCCCTAACCTAATCCGAGATCTTAGGGTCCTTGTGACATGACCATTTAGCCCATTGTGTGCAAAAGAAATGCCGCTCAGAGGTAAAACAACCCAATCTTTGAACAGCATTGCTTTGCACACAACGGGCCAAATGACCAGTTACAAATATTCCAATGTTCAAAACTATGGAACCCACTGGGTAGCTGTTAGGAGACAGGAAAGCCTCCCGTTAACACCGCCCAGCGTGTTCTTTAACGTGCCAAGGTTTGTTTTCCTGCACACAGGATCATGGCTTAACGTCTCATACGACGGACTGACTTTTCCAAATCAAATGGGTTCCCTTCTTTCACCGAGGGCAGAGTACGTTTTAGAGGATAAAATCCCAACTCAGGTATAATGAGGTCTAAGAGCCTGGCATGCTATCGATTTAGCCAAATCCTATTCCAAGAAGACTAGTTATTCTATCATGTGGAAAATCTGTCATCCCCCTCCTTTCCTTCTTGTTCGCTACTTTGTCCGTTCTTCTCTTAGCTAAGGGGTTTTTGAAACCTACAAACCACCCATCTTACACGTTCTTTTCAGAAGTCATCTCTTTTATACGACTCCACCTATTTTTATCTGTAAGGGGAGATCGAAATCGTGCGTTGTTAATTCCCTCATCACTTTCCTGTCCCTCAGTGCTCTGCGAATGTCATGCACGACTCATCAGCGACGACATACATAAATTTGAGTTTTGTTTGTTTATTACCGAAGTAAGTCTGCCTTTAATCACTGTCGACAGCGAAGGGAGAAGCGGAGGGAAATAAGAGGTGGAAAGAAAAGAAAGTGCCGACAGTTGAGGGTGGATTGAAGGATACGTACATACAAGAGGCCAACTTTCTAATTTCGTCTGTTTATGTCATGTTTCTGGAGTAAAGAAAACAACGACCCCACCCCCCAAACTGCAAGAGGTTAAATTCCCAGCTTTATCGGATGGTTATATTGTATATGAGATGTAGGTTGTTAGCGTTGGACTTCTCTCTTAAATTATTGTCTGTTTGAAGAAAATATTTTTTTATGCTTTTGGATGTAAAGTAACTAATTTCATGAAGTGTTCAACATGTTGAAAGCGGTTTGTGATTCTTTTTTTTTTAAATAAATAATATTTTCATAAAAAGGAAGAAAGATTATATTAACTGAAGGGGAGGATTAAGTGATATTTGGACTGGAGATACTGTGTATTCTACTTATATCATTATGTGTTCATTGTATTACAAGTAGAATATTGGGTATTTTACTTATTGTTGTTGTTTGTTTTTAATCACCGATTACATGATAAGCTAAATATCCAGGCCACAGGACTGGAAACGCATTCACTTGGACAGCTGTTAGGAGACGGATGGAAGCATCTAGTTAAGGTCACACAACGTGTTCTTAATGTGCACAAGATATGGCTCTCTTCTTTATTTATATAGTGCCACGGCTTAAAGTCCCATTCGACGGACGACGGTCTTTCCAAGCCCATCGGTGTCCCCTACTGACCGAGGGCAGGTCGGGGAATTTTGCAGAGATATTAACGCTGGCCCAGCTGGGACTCGAACTTGGGAACTGCAAATTACGAACCTAGCGCACTACCGACTGAGTCCCCATCCCTATTGAATAAATGGAAAACTATTTCAAATAGCAAAGCTGTATGCAAAGAAAAAACAATCAAATGCAAGTAATTGAAAAGTTCCTTTGTAAAATACTGAAATTCCATCAAATATGAGACTAAAACGGCTAACTTTTTTTCATTGCGTTTTAAACTGCGAATTTAATAAAATAACTGTATATCGTAATAAATACAAAACTATAAATAAGAATTGCAATGAATATGAATTTTAATACCACGTGGCTGATCACTTTTTAACCCGTTTTTTATCCCCATCTTTTGATTAAGAATTTGGGTGGGTGGGGGTACTTCCCAAGGAGGTACTTCCTTTGTCCATTGGGGCAGAGGTGGCTCAGTCGGTTGCGCGCCAGGCTCGTAATCTGTAGTTCCCAGGTTCAAGTCCCAGCTGGGTCAGTGTTGCGATTTATTCCCGAAAAATTCCCCGCCCTGCCCACAGTCAGTAAAGGACACCGATGGGCTTGAAAAGACCGCCGTCCGTTGGATGGGACGTTAAACCGTGGCCCGTGTGTGGTAGAGCCATACCCTGTGCGCGTTAAAGAACACGCTGGATGACCTTGACGGGAGGCTACCATCTGTCTCCCAACAGCTGTTCCAGTGGGTTCCCTCCCCCAATCCTTCTTCCTTCCTTCCAATCCTTCGGGGTCCATGTGACCTGGCCATTTAGCCCATTGTGTGCAAAAAAAGTGCCGCTCAGAGGTAAAACAACCCAACCCAAATATCATAAACATTCTTATTTTCTGCCGTTTCTCTATTTTTAATATCGATTATGTGTTAAAATTTACCAGATCTTAAGAGCTAGAGAATCTCCTAGTTCCCCTTAATAAGGGTCTGTACAACTCGAGAGACTTTCACTTTAAAACATCCTTCTGCACTCTAGTCAAAAAAAGGAATAAAAAAAATATTCCCTCAAGCAGCTGCTTGCCACAGAGGTCTGATAGGAGCAGCCTATCTGTTTATATGCCATAGAAGATCTGTGAGAATGGCTGGACCTCAGCAGAAAAACAGCGCAAACATCCATGCTTTTCCTGGAGCTCGAACCCAGATCCCTTTGATCAGTAGCCAAGCGTGCTAACCACTCGGACTTTGGAATTAAAACAGTCACCAAAATTCGATCCTTTTGCTACCCGTACAAAATGAAAACCAACAGCATGCTTACAGATGTGCTACTGTTGTACCAATTTTCAAGGGGAGTGATGAAACAAAATTTTAAAATTACTGACCTATATCTATTTTGCCGATTTTGACCAAAGTTAATTTTGAGGTCCCACAGGGTTCAATCCTTGGACCAATATTATTTTTAATATTTTTTAATGACCTCCGTGGCCGAGTGGTTAGCACGCTTGGCTACTGATCTAAGGGACCTGGGTTCGAGCCCCGGAATTAGGCATGGATGTGTGTGTCGTTTTTCTGCTGAGGTACTGCCATCCTCTCTGATCTCCTACTGTGGCATATAAACTGACAGGCTCCTGTCAGACCTCTGTGGCAAGCAGCTGCTTGAGGGGGTATTTATTATTATTTTTTTTTTTTATGTGATTTACCACTGAAAGGGATTAACATTGTATTTGAGGATGATAATGCACTGGTTTACCTTGGCAACATTGATAATATTGTTATAAAAATAAATGAGGATTTAAAAGAAATAAATAACTGATTTGTGAAAAATATGCTAATTTTAAATGTCACCAAATCGAAATATATAAATTTTAGACTAAAAAATAAGTCTATTGATGAACTATACAATAAGTTAATTTATCATGATATAAACTGTCAGAATTGGTCATTTTCTTGTCCAGTTATTCAGGGTGTTGATGGTTTTAGATATCTGGAAGTATTTATAGATAGTAACCTCACATGGAAGTTGCATGGAAAAAACGTAGTAAAAAGCTTGAATATCATGATTTCAAGAATATGTATTAGAAGTTTTTTTGAATTTGTCCATGTTAAAAATAATTTACAATTCGTGGATAAAATCTTATTTGGAATATGGTATTATTTCATGGGGTGGCCTTTATGAATCAAATTTGAGACCTATTCAGAATCTTCAAAATTATGCGTTGAGGTGCATGCTCAAGAAAAGAAAGTTTCATAGCATCCATAATTATTAGACTTCTTTACAAATTTTACTTGTTAACATATATTGTCAAAAATTGGGATGATTCAAATGTAAAAGTTTTCAATAAAAATACCAGACTTTCAACAGTTGTACATTTAAATGTGATTACTTCCAGAAAAACAGCTTTTTGCAAACATTATGTATACCTGGCTTCTAAAATATTAAATAGTTTACCAAACAACATAAAGAATGAAAGAAATCTTTATCTTTTTAAAAAATTGATTATGAAATGGATACTCGAGCAAAAAGTAGAAAATTTGTTATAGTAATTATGCTTTGCATGATTATAGTGTCTAAATACACATTTTGAGTCATAATGTTAGCGAGTTTATTATATGTCAGTGTTAAATAAGTTGGTAGTGTTGGTTTACAATATTTTATGTTTTCTTAATCTAATATCTCCACAAACGAGCTTTGCCTCATGTGAGTTTTGAATTTTACACTTTCAAAATTTTCTACATACTTTGGAAAAGAAAAACATTTATTCCTTTTGTTATTATAAGTTTTAAATTATATGTTTGTAATGTATCAAAAGTGTGAAATAAATTTGAATTGAATTGAATTCGTGGTCTTACAAAAAGAAGTTTTAAAGCTGGGTGTAGAGAGTTGCATTACATACGTAGTAGTGTCCGAGTGGTTAGCGCGCTTGGCTACTGATCTAAGGGACTTGTGTTCGAGCCCCGGATAAGGCTGGACGTTTGTGTTTTTCTGCTGAGGTCCTGCGATTCTCACAGACCTACTATGGCATATAAACTGACAGGCTCCTGTCAGACCTATGTGGCAAGCAGCTGCTTGAGGGGCTATTTATTTTTTATTTAATTTTTATTAGTACTCCCTCTCCTGTTTGCTGTGGCTCTTTCTCGTTAAAAAACGGGACACCAACACGCTTGGTAAAGCCACCGTCCTTTGGATGGAATGTTAATCCAGGCTCAATCAAATGTGCTGGAGAACCACATCCTGTGCTTGTTAACACGCTGGATGACCTTGAAGGGAGGATTCCATTAATCTAACACCTGTCCAGTGGGCTATCTTTACACTATCTTGCTCTGAGCCCTTAGTCCTTTTTGAACTGGCTTAAGCAATTCTGTGCATAAAAACCATCAGTCAGAGGAAAGAACAACCCAACTCAAGCATGATAAACAACCTGGATACTTTAAAGCAGCAATCAATGTTACATCTTATCTTGATTTCAAAATATATCGGTCGATTAACTCTCCTTACATAACTTTCAGTTGTTGTAGTACAAGTGGCATCTGTGGTGACTGTGCTGTTGATGCATCGGCAGTTCTAATACACGTTGATCGGCAGATTATTGATGAATCATTATTATTATTGATGATAGCTGTCGAAGCATCAACTTAGCAATGCCATAATCTTTTACAGTTGACATATGAATGTAATTAAATTTCTTTTGATGTAATTGTATTTATTGATTTTTTTTTCTTTTGGATTCTAGAGAGGGTGATCGAAAGGCACGTGTTCTCAGGCGTCCAGATTCCGGGTTCAGACTGGCAGACCCTTCGTCACCGAGGCAGGGCAGCCAGGATCAGTTATCGCTTCCGAGTCCTCTGTGATCCTCACTATTACGACTTCACGTGTACTAAGTTCTGCAGGCCGAGAGACGATCGGTTCGGTCATTATCAGTGCAACGAGCAAGGGGACAAAGTGTGCCTGGAAGGATGGACTGGGCCGAACTGTGAGACAGGTGAGTGAGTCTCTGGAGAAATCTTATACACTGCAACAAAAGTAGATAATCTGAATAGCATTGAAAGAGATTTTTATTCTATACTCAGTCAAATGGGGAACTTTATAATGTTCTGCTGTTCACTATTCCATCGGTGTGGACGGAGGTTTGCTCAGTCTGTAGCGCGCCAGACTCGTAATCTGTAGTTTCCAGGTTCGAGTGCCACCTGGAGCAGCGTTGTGATTTATCTCAGCTAAATCCCTGACTTCTTTCAGAAAGGGGGATACTAAAGGACTTGGAAAGGCCGCCGTTTATCGCATGGGACGTAAAGCCATCGCCCCGTGTGCGGGAGAATCATATCCTGTGCACGTTAAAGAATACGTTGGATGGCCTTGACGGCAGTCTTCCGTCTGTCTCCTAACAACTGTTCAGTGGATCTTCTTCCCACAACCTTCTTTGAGCCCTTCAGATCCTTGTGACCTGGTCATTTAACCCATTGTGTGCAAAAAAAGTGCCGCTCATAGGTAAAACTTCCCAACCCAATGTATCTGCTTCGAAAATTTTCCAGTAATGTCCTCGATAGAGAGAGGACACGGAAGTAGTTTCATCACAACCTACCGTTCCCCCTTTGCACAGTGCTTTCCCCCCCTATGTCGCAATCGTCCACGTTGCCTTCTTGACTTGGACCCCCTATGTCGCAATCGACCGGAAATTGACCTGTGCTGGGCCACGCTGTCTTCTGAACTTTGACCCCTATGTTGCAATCAACAGGAAATTGACCTGGCGTAGCAACTGTCGTGGCGCTCCTTATTAATAATTCATAATTAAAAATTCCTCCCCCTTTTAACCCCTTGTGCTATCTAGTTTTTAACTCTAATTTTAAGCTCCCCTTCTCGAATAGTCTCGATTTTTCTTTATTTCAGACTCACCTATATTTTAAACCCTCGATTTTGCAAACCCCCTGGTTGACCTATATTTTAAGCCCTACCTATATTTTAACCCCCCTTCTCGAATAGTCTCGATTTTTCTTTATTTCAGACTCGCCTTTTATTTTAAAACCTCGATTTTGCAAACCCCCTGGTTGAGCTATATTTTAAGCTCCCCTTCTCGAATAGTCTCGATTTTCTTGATTAGACTCCTACACATATTTTAAGCCCTCTTCATAGACCCCCTGGTTGACCAATATTTTAAGCTCTACCTATATTTTAAGGCCCCTCCTTCCCTCGGACCGGCTGATGCACGCCTCAGAATAATTGCACAGAAAAGGATGATACAAGTCTCAATTGTAAAATCAACTCCCAAAGTTGTATTCTTATTAAACCTCCCTCCCCTTAAAAAACTAATCGGTGGTGTCCAATACGTATTTTAGTACATCTCCTGTATTTAAAAACTCTCTAGGTATTCATCTGAAATTTTACAAGACCACTCAACTCTTTCTGAATGACAACGGTCAGAATGCCTAATGCAGCTCTCTAAATAAAACTTTCTTTAACAGAAAATCAGCTCTCAAAGTTGTATTCTTATTAATTAAACACTCACCAAAACCACACATCCCTTCTATTAAAAGTTACCTCTATTAAAACTTCACAAACTCACGTCCTTTTACAAGTTCTCTAAACATGTTGTATATTCTCTGTATTTATTCCTTATAATTAAACACTCATCAAAAATTCTCTCACCTTTATTAAAAAATCACTCCACGGTCGTAATAAAAAAGTTTTCTGTAGATGGGTTTCATCCAAAAAAAAAAAATCCTCCACCTGCAGTGAGATTCGAACCGACTATCTTGGGCTCGATAGCCGGACGCACTCGACTATGGTTTGTACTTAATGTGGCCTAGAAAGGTGTCGAACGGATCAGACATTTCAAATATTAACCTAATACGTTTTTTACAACCTTCGTATTCTTTATAACTAGTTTTTTCTACGTATTTCTTATAATGAACCCGATAGTCCTTTCACATTAACATATGTATTTTTTATAACTCACGTATTTTAAGTCCGTTTCAGTAACACTTATTTCTTTTAACTCCGTGACTGTTGGCTGTCGCTTACTAGGACTATCCACAGTAACTATTTTTAAAAGACTGGCCCGCAGAAAATGCCGATGGGTTAAAAATTAATAAAAACTGATTATACTCGTCATGATGAAAAATATTGAGGGGTAATAGGGCCGACCTAAAAGACTCAGTGTTCGGATCCTCACCCTGGACTACGTTTCACTGACGGATGGTTAAGTCCTGTGAAATTATTCCAAACGGGGAATCACAAGGGTTTTATTAACGAATGAATCATGGATCTGTGCTGCTTCCGTGTCAGGAGCACTGCCTTACATCGTGAAAACCCACTAGCACTCTTTATCGTGGTTTTCGGACTCGATATTTTTCCAAGTCCCGAGACGGTTCTCCCAATTCTATCCTTTACGATACAAGGGCGTTTCAATGTACCCAATGTAGACAAACCCTTTTGAAATGACGCGTCCTAAACCTCCAAGTGCTGGGCTTATTAAAATTAGTCTCCATCGGGTTGGTCCCGTCAGATATCTGTGTTTCCACGTAGTAATGCTACACTGAAGAAAAGTCGGCTAAAAAACCGTCTTTAACATCGTTTGCGTGCGAACGTATGCCGCATCACGCTGTTGAAATCGGGTAAAAAAAATAACTTTTTTTTTTTGTACGCAGTAGAATGTTCAAAGTACGTTGCAGTTACTGTTGCGTAAAAACTTTAGTTCCATCACGAATGCACGTTAACGGTGTAGGGGAACATTAGTTTTAGCAAATACTTCAACTATAAAAAAAATAATACAATGTCTCACGCACCCTTTCAACTTACCTGCACTAATCCACTGATATTTTATTTGCAGCTGGACTGATAGTCAAAATTTAGCAAATATTACAAAGAATCTCTCAATTGTAAAAATCAACTCTCAAAGTTGTATTCTTATTAATTAAAACCCTTTCTATTAAAAGTTACCTCTATTAAAAATCTTTTGCTGTTCATTTTGCCAGGACTGCTAAACGATTCCCTTTTATTAAATTTCAATTCTTTGGGATTCATTTTTTCCAACCCGTTAATCGATCCCCTAGTAAATAAAAACTCTCACTCACCTTTATTAAAATCATCCAGCGCTCGTAATAAATCAGTTTAATCGGGAAAAAAAAAAAAAATCATTCCCTCGCTAGCGTACCTCAACGTTAATTTCGGGAAAAAGTCTCATCGGATCCAAGGTTCACGTATTTTACTAGAAGAATGACACAGTAATTGTTCCACAGGAAAATTAATAAAATTTGGTTTAAATTATTCGTAGGACTTGTATATAAGATCTACCTTGCAATAGACGTTCAACAGGCTAAAAGTTTTCCAAGTCCGTTATCAGTGTATCGGAAATCGTACATTTCCTGTTGACATCCTTCAGATCGTTTATCCGTGGGTAACAACAGCACTTTCGCCACATCACACGATATGGTGCAATCCTTTCTCAGCTGGAAGATCAAAAGGTCAAATGTCCAGCGCTTCACTGTGTCTGCATTTGACACTGATAAGGTTTAAAAATAGATGTTTCCTAGAATCCACATTGCCTTCTCAGATTAGACTTTGAACCCTATGTAGCAACCGACCATATTTTAAGTCCTCTTCATAGAACCCCTGGTTGACTTATATTTTAAGTCCCTTTCTCGAATTTTCTTGTTTTTCCCCTGTTTAACCCATATTTTAAGCCCTCCCCTCTTCATAGACCAACCTATTGATCCACCTATATTTTAAGCCCTCCCCTCTTTAAACCAAATCAGTTTTTGCGCATTTAATCGGTGTCATCCAACGTCCATACTATTTTTAGTACGTCTCCTGTATTAAAAAAAAAAAATATTGGCTTTCGTCGCCGTATTTGAACGCGCTACCTCAGTGCCGATAGCTGAAGTGTCATCGCCAGGGCGCGGATTTTTGCGGAGCTAAATCTCAACTCTGGCCCTGCTATCAGCTCGACAATATTTGCTACTGATAAAACGATTTCCTTCATTAAAAATAAAAACTAATTAAATAATGGGGTATCACTGGGAAAATACTGGGAAGAACCCAAACTGATTTCGTGCTAAAACATCTCCAGATTTCAGCTTACTTGAAAAACTATTGTTAGAAATGAACCAGTGACTTGAATCACTCAACTTCCATAAGAATACACAATTATGGTACAGTGTCGGGAAGAAATATGTTTCAACGAAATTCAATTGCATGTATTACGATCAGAAAAATAATTTAGTGGACAAAGTTTAAAATAGTTATTAAATGGTACCTTACAGTGCAAGTGCGCTTCAGGCGAAAAGCCTCCCCTTCGAACACTGCACCCCGTTTTTCCGAAGTAACTGTGTCACAAGTCTTCCTACATCATCCCTAAACAGAGAATCGGATTCAATGTGCAAGAAGATCAAGACCTCATTTGAAGGAGCACATAGTGGATACTGTACTCCATAGTGAAATGAACATTGGCCTCTTGCGGGACCTAGTTATATCCCTACTCCAAGAGAATTACTAATGAAAACGTGCTATTGTTAATGTATGTAATTCCGACAAAAAATGTTTTGTCTGTTTTAGCCACTTTGTATCCTGCAATAGGAAACACTGAACACTTTAACAACTATATACATTTAGAAGAAAACACATCAGGTCTAATTTTCCCTTTAACAATAAATCAAATATCTAAATTCGAAAAAATTAACATTTCTGTCTGGATACGAGAAAGAGATGTTCCCACTCTACATCACACCATTCAGATTTAAAGCGCACGCAAATCTCCTACTGTTATCAGACGATGAAAAGCAGCATTATTGTTCCATTAAGAATTTGTTTCTATGAAATTCAAAGGGAGAATGCTGTTTTCCATATTATAGGGAATGCAATTAATAATTCCTTGCAGAAGGTTGTCCTTTAGGTTATGAAATAATCTTATTAGAATGCTTAAAATTGAGATGACACACATTAGCTCCTCGGAGAAGCGCTAGCGGGTAGAAGACTATACCCGTGTAATGAAAATATTCATTCGACATAAAAAAAAAAAAACCTACGCCAATATCGCGTACACTGACGTGCTCCTCTTAGCTGATGTGTTTGGTGGCAGATACTGACCTATGCTATGTTTACACAGCTCCTGCCTTCATACCTGAAGATGACAAATACTAGAGTTGATAACCTACAATGTATCTTTTTGGAAGGCATAAGAGGAGGAATTTCGGTGATATGCAGACAACAAGCATTTAGAATGAAAAACTGATTGCAAGTTTGCTTTACTGTCATACAAACCTGAAAAGAGGTGAAATGGGTAGTACTTTACCCGTGATATACCATGTGACTAGGTCGTTAAATCAAATTACATGCATAAACGAAAATTAGAAAAACAACGAAATGCTTGGTAAATTCAATGAGAATCACTAAAATGTAAAGAGTGTTGGAATATCTGTAAATGCACACACATTTCATTGGATAGGTGAATATTTTCACAATTCTTTGGAAGTGGAAGACACAATAACTGTAAAACATACTGTGACGAGAGAGAAAGTATAAAAATGTAGTGGGATGGTTGTAAAAAATCGCTTCAAAACAGAAAATTACAACGCAAATACTGAAAGATAGAAAAAAAAAAACGACTATTCGACGGTTATTCCAAACTGCTATCTCACGCTCTTTTCAGATTTCCTGGTTCTATAGTTCCCTGGTACGTAGCGCATAAGTGTGGGTGTAGATGGCTATTTTTCGTTGCAAACACAAGTTGTTTTCACTATTAGTTATTTTTCCTGCATGAGAATACACATTTCTATACTACATTGCGTACACACGGATGGACGAATATCACAAAATACTTTGCATATAGAAAACATCAGCAAAGAACCACAGAAGTTTGAAAATTTAAAATCTGAAAACTCAGTGTTTATAAGAAAACAACAATATTTTCAGTACTTCCATGAAAAGTTGAATCCCAGAATCGATCCGCTAGACCCGACTTTGCATTCTCTGACTTCAACCACTAATAAAACGTAATGTAAGCTCTCTCGTCAGTTATCCCAAGCCGCTATCTCTTTTCAGAGTTTCTGCCCCCCTCGGTACGTTTGAATAAACGCATAAGTGTGGGTGAAAATGGCTATTTTTCGCTGCAAACACAAGTTTTTCGACAAAGATAGGGTGTTTCACTACAATCTAACACGGGATTTCATGTGTGTTTAGTTATTTTTCCTGCATGAGAATATTTCTAATCCTTCTCATAGACAGCAGGTTAGTTACTTCTGATCTAACAAAACCAAGGTTTGAGATCCATAATAAGACATGAACGTTTGTGTTGTTTTCCTACCAAGATCCCGACATCCTCTCACCCCCTTCTACTGGGTCGTATGAAAAAATCCTGTAACTGTTACGACAATTAGCTGCGTGAAGGCGTATTTATTTTTAAAGCAAAGACACACTAATTTCGGACTCGCTAGCTAGAGAATGATATATTAACTTGCTAAAGTTTGATTTTAATGATCAGATAGTGTATACATCACCACTTTTTTAGTTCATACTAATATCTTCTAACTTTCAAAGGAAATATTGTCTCATTATAAGCGATTTCATACAAAGAGATGCGCACTCTATGCTTCACATTTAAATCTATAGAGATAACGATCACTGCCCATGGAACACATCTGTGAAAAACACGCTATGATAGGGTTTGAGGAAGATTTTTAGTCCATGGGGGTGCTGCACTGCAGGAAAGCACATTATCTTTGAGATCAGAACCTACATGAAAGTTATACTGTTTGGGTTTGAGAAAGATTCTTTAGTTCACGGGACACTGCATGAATAAGTGCATAAGTGTGGGTGAAGACGGCTATTTTTCGCTGCAAACACAAGTTTTTCGACAAAGATAGGGTGTTTCACTACAGTCTAACACGGGATTTCATGTGTGTTTAGTTATTTTTCCTGCATGAGAATATTTCTAATCTATCTCATAGACAGCAGGTTAGTTACTTCGGATCTAACAAAGCCAAGGTCTGAGATCCATAGTAAGACATGAACGTTTGTGTTGTTTTCCTACCAAGGTCCCGACATCCTCTCACATGAAATATTACTGTACTAGGATCTAGAAAAATCACTATCCATTACATTAATTTTTTTTATTACATTCATGTATTTCACCCCCATTTTCTTGTCAAGAGCTAAAATTATTTGATGAATGAACGACAAAATATCTTCAAATGCAGTGGACGCATGACAGAATAACTTCAAAATAAGTTCCAATAGCTGAAAAAACAACTGTAAAAATTAGATAAATACAGGGATAGGGAAAGACAGAATTGCTTTCAAATCATTAAAATACCTTAAATGTGTGGTTGAATCACCACCAAATATCTCCAGCACACTTTTAAAGGAAATATTTTCTCATTATAAGCGATTTCATACAAAGAGATACGCACTCTATGCTTCACATTTAAATCTATAGAGATAACGATCACTGCCCATGGAACACATCTGTGAAAAAACACACTACGATTGGGTTTGAGAAAGATTTTTAGCCCATGGGGGTGCTGCACTGCAAGAAGACACATTATCTTTGATATCAGAACGTACGTGAAAGTTATACTGTTTGGGTTTGAGAAAGATTCTTTAGTTCACAGGGCACCGCATTACACTAAAGCACACTGTCTTGTACGTATGTCTATCTGTATGTTTGTTTCTCTCTCTCTGTGTGTGTGTGTGTGTGTGTTTGTGTCTATGTGTAAATATGTATGTTACTACGAAATGTTTGTACGTGTAGATGTGTGCATATATGTCAAGATGTAACTGTGTCTGCATGTTTGTTTCTCTCTAGGTGTGTGTGTGTGTTTCAGTGAATCGTGTATGTGTGGTATGTGAGTGTGTGTATGTTCATGTATGTTAATATGTTTCTTTATATGTATATGTTTTCGTGCGTATGTGTTAAGATGTCTGTGTGCACATAGTCGTTTCTCTGTATGTGTATACGTCTTCATGTTTGTCTCTCTCTCTGTGTGTGTGTGTGTGTGTTAAAGTGTCTGTATGTGTTTCATCTTTATGTGCATATGTTATCGTATGTGTGTGTGTGTGTTCACATGCACGAATAAACACATTGTCTTACGGACACTTGCTTGCTACAGAACAAGCTAACAATTTAAAACGAGACTTGTGGCTATGCAAAATGTTTCATCACAGATCTTAACTTGAATACTCATATTTCAGGAGATGTAAGGATTTTTCTTCAGCACGTTCGAATATTTTTTGAACACGACTGTCTTATGTTACGTTTCCTGTCAGATGTCTCGTAACGAGCAAAGCGTGTGTGTGTGTGTGTGTTCTGCTAATACAGAAGAGAATTTTCAACCGAGAATATTTCAAACTTCAGGATGTCGTATTATTCTAAGTTTGAAATATTCTCGGTTGAAAATTCTCTTCTGTATTAGCAGAACACACACACACACACGCTTTGCTCGTTACGAGACATCTGACAGGAAACGTAACATAAGACAGTCGTGTTCAAAAAATATTCGAACGTACTGAAGAAAAATCCTTACATCTCCTGAAATATGAGTATTCAAGTTAAGATCTGTGATGAAACATTTTGCATAGCCACAAGTCTCGTTTTAAATTGTTAGCTTGTTCTGTAGCAAGCAAGTGTCCGTAAGACAATGTGTTTATTCGTGCATGTGAACACACACACACACATACGATAACATATGCACATAAAGATGAAACACATACAGACACTTTAACACACACACACACACAGAGAGAGAGAGACAAACATGAAGACGTATACACATACAGAGAAACGACTATGTGCACACAGACATCTTAACACATACGCACGAAAACATATACATATAAAGAAACATATTAACATACATGAACATACACACACTCACATACCACACATACACGATTCACTGAAACACACACACACACCTAGAGAGAAACAAACATGCAGACACAGTTACATCTTGACATATATGCACACATCTACACGTACAAACATTTCGTAGTAACATACATATTTACACATAGACACAAACACACACACACACACACACAGAGAGAGAAACAAACATACAGATAGACATACGTACAAGACAGTGTGCTTTAGTGTAATGCGGTGCCCTGTGAACTAAAGAATCTTTCTCAAACCCAAACAGTATAACTTTCACGTACGTTCTGATATCAAAGATAATGTGTCTTCTTGCAGTGCAGCACCCCCATGGGCTAAAAATCTTTCTCAAACCCAATCGTAGTGTGTTTTTTCACAGATGTGTTCCATGGGCAGTGATCGTTATCTCTATAGATTTAAATGTGAAGCATAGAGTGCGTATCTCTTTGTATGAAATCGCTTACAATGAGAAAATATTTCCTTTAAAAGTGTGCTGGAGATATTTGGTGGTGATTCAACCACACATTTAAGGTATTTTAATGATTTGAAAGCAATTCTGTCTTTCCCTATCCCTGTATTTATCTAATTTTTACAGTTGTTTTTTCAGCTATTGGAACTTATTTTGAAGTTATTCTGTCATGCGTCCACTGCATTTGAAGATATTTTGTCGTTCATTCATCAAATAATTTTAGCTCTTGACAAGAAAATGGGGGTGAAATACATGAATGTAATAAAAAAAATTAATGTAATGGATAGTGATTTTTCTAGATCCTAGTACAGTAATATTTCATGTGAGAGGATGTCGGGACCTTGGTAGGAAAACAACACAAACGTTCATGTCTTACTATGGATCTCAGACCTTGGCTTTGTTAGATCCGAAGTAACTAACCTGCTGTCTATGAGATAGATTAGAAATATTCTCATGCAGGAAAAATAACTAAACACACATGAAATCCCGTGTTAGACTGTAGTGAAACACCCTATCTTTGTCGAAAAACTTGTGTTTGCAGCGAAAAATAGCCGTCTTCACCCACACTTATGCACTTATTCATGCAGTGTCCCGTGAACTAAAGAATCTTTCTCAAACCCAAACAGTATAACTTTCATGTAGGTTCTGATCTCAAAGATAATGTGCTTTCCTGCAGTGCAGCACCCCCATGGACTAAAAATCTTCCTCAAACCCTATCATAGCGTGTTTTTCACAGATGTGTTCCATGGGCAGTGATCGTTATCTCTATAGATTTAAATGTGAAGCATAGAGTGCGCATCTCTTTGTATGAAATCGCTTATAATGAGACAATATTTCCTTTGAAAGTTAGAAGATATTAGTATGAACTAAAAAAGTGGTGATGTATACACTATCTGATCATTAAAATCAAACTTTAGCAAGTTAATATATCATTCTCTAGCTAGCGAGTCCGAAATTAGTGTGTCTTTGCTTTAAAAATAAATACGCCTTCACGCAGCTAATTGTCGTAACAGTTACAGGATTTTTTCATACGACCCAGTAGAAGGGGGTGAGAGGATGTCGGGATCTTGGTAGGAAAACAACACAAACGTTCATGTCTTATTATGGATCTCAAACCTTGGTTTTGTTAGATCAGAAGTAACTAACCTGCTGTCTATGAGAAGGATTAGAAATATTCTCATGCAGGAAAAATAACTAAACACACATGAAATCCCGTGTTAGATTGTAGTGAAACACCCTATCTTTGTCGAAAAACTTGTGTTTGCAGCGAAAAATAGCCATTTTCACCCACACTTATGCGTTTATTCAAACGTACCGAGGGGGGCAGAAACTCTGAAAAGAGATAGCGGCTTGGGATAACTGACGAGAGAGCTTACATTACGTTTTATTAGTGGTTGAAGTCAGAGAATGCAAAGTCGGGTCTAGCGGATCGATTCTGGGATTCAACTTTTCATGGAAGTACTGAAAATATTGTTGTTTTCTTATAAACACTGAGTTTTCAGATTTTAAATTTTCAAACTTCTGTGGTTCTTTGCTGATGTTTTCTATATGCAAAGTATTTTGTGATATTCGTCCATCCGTGTGTACGCAATGTAGTATAGAAATGTGTATTCTCATGCAGGAAAAATAACTAATAGTGAAAACAACTTGTGTTTGCAACGAAAAATAGCCATCTACACCCACACTTATGCGCTACGTACCAGGGAACTATAGAACCAGGAAATCTGAAAAGAGCGTGAGATAGCAGTTTGGAATAACCGTCGAATAGTCGTTTTTTTTTTTCTATCTTTCAGTATTTGCGTTGTAATTTTCTGTTTTGAAGCGATTTTTTACAACCATCCCACTACATTTTTATACTTTCTCTCTCGTCACAGTATGTTTTACAGTTATTGTGTCTTCCACTTCCAAAGAATTGTGAAAATATTCACCTATCCAATGAAATGTGTGTGCATTTACAGATATTCCAACACTCTTTACATTTTAGTGATTCTCATTGAATTTACCAAGCATTTCGTTGTTTTTCTAATTTTCGTTTATGCATGTAATTTGATTTAACGACCTAGTCACATGGTATATCACGGGTAAAGTACTACCCATTTCACCTCTTTTCAGGTTTGTATGACAGTAAAGCAAACTTGCAATCAGTTTTTCATTCTAAATGCTTGTTGTCTGCATATCACCGAAATTCCTCCTCTTATGCCTTCCAAAAAGATACATTGTAGGTTATCAACTCTAGTATTTGTCATCTTCAGGTATGAAGGCAGGAGCTGTGTAAACATAGCATAGGTCAGTATCTGCCACCAAACACATCAGCTAAGAGGAGCACGTCAGTGTACGCGATATTGGCGTAGGTTTTTTTTTTTTTATGTCGAATGAATATTTTCATTACACGGGTATAGTCTTCTACCCGCTAGCGCTTCTCCGAGGAGCTAATGTGTGTCATCTCAATTTTAAGCATTCTAATAAGATTATTTCATAACCTAAAGGACAACCTTCTGCAAGGAATTATTAATTGCATTCCCTATAATATGGAAAACAGCATTCTCCCTTTGAATTTCATAGAAACAAATTCTTAATGGAACAATAATGCTGCTTTTCATCGTCTGATAACAGTAGGAGATTTGCGTGCGCTTTAAATCTGAATGGTGTGATGTAGAGTGGGAACATCTCTTTCTCGTATCCAGACAGAAATGTTAATTTTTTCGAATTTAGATATTTGATTTATTGTTAAAGGGAAAATTAGACCTGATGTGTTTTCTTCTAAATGTATATAGTTGTTAAAGTGTTCAGTGTTTCCTATTGCAGGATACAAAGTGGCTAAAACAGACAAAACATTTTTTGTCGGAATTACATACATTAACAATAGCACGTTTTCATTAGTAATTCTCTTGGAGTAGGGATATAACTAGGTCCCGCAAGAGGCCAATGTTCATTTCACTATGGAGTACAGTATCCACTATGTGCTCCTTCAAATGAGGTCTTGATCTTCTTGCACATTGAATCCGATTCTCTGTTTAGGGATGATGTAGGAAGACTTGTGACACAGTTACTTCGGAAAAACGGGGTGCAGTGTTCGAAGGGGAGGCTTTTCGCCTGAAGCGCACTTGCACTGTAAGGTACCATTTAATAACTATTTTAAACTTTGTCCACTAAATTATTTTTCTGATCGTAATACATGCAATTGAATTTCGTTGAAACATATTTCTTCCCGACACTGTACCATAATTGTGTATTCTTATGGAAGTTGAGTGATTCAAGTCACTGGTTCATTTCTAACAATAGTTTTTCAAGTAAGCTGAAATCTGGAGATGTTTTAGCACGAAATCAGTTTGGGTTCTTCCCAGTATTTTCCCAGTGATACCCCATTATTTAATTAGTTTTTATTTTTAATGAAGGAAATCGTTTTATCAGTAGCAAATATTGTCGAGCTGATAGCAGGGCCAGAGTTGAGATTTAGCTCCGCAAAAATCCGCGCCCTGGCGATGACACTTCAGCTATCGGCACTGAGGTAGCGCGTTCAAATACGGCGACGAAAGCCAATATTTTTTTTTTTAAATACAGGAGACGTACTAAAAATAGTATGGACGTTGGATGACACCGATTAAATGCGCAAAAACTGATTTGGTTTAAAGAGGGGAGGGCTTAAAATATAGGTGGATCAATAGGTTGGTCTATGAAGAGGGGAGGGCTTAAAATATGGGTTAAACAGGGGAAAAACAAGAAAATTCGAGAAAGGGACTTAAAATATAAGTCAACCAGGGGTTCTATGAAGAGGACTTAAAATATGGTCGGTTGCTACATAGGGTTCAAAGTCTAATCTGAGAAGGCAATGTGGATTCTAGGAAACATCTATTTTTAAACCTTATCAGTGTCAAATGCAGACACAGTGAAGCGCTGGACATTTGACCTTTTGATCTTCCAGCTGAGAAAGGATTGCACCATATCGTGTGATGTGGCGAAAGTGCTGTTGTTACCCACGGATAAACGATCTGAAGGATGTCAACAGGAAATGTACGATTTCCGATACACTGATAACGGACTTGGAAAACTTTTAGCCTGTTGAACGTCTATTGCAAGGTAGATCTTATATACAAGTCCTACGAATAATTTAAACCAAATTTTATTAATTTTCCTGTGGAACAATTACTGTGTCATTCTTCTAGTAAAATACGTGAACCTTGGATCCGATGAGACTTTTTCCCGAAATTAACGTTGAGGTACGCTAGCGAGGGAATGATTTTTTTTTTTTTTCCCGATTAAACTGATTTATTACGAGCGCTGGATGATTTTAATAAAGGTGAGTGAGAGTTTTTATTTACTAGGGGATCGATTAACGGGTTGGAAAAAATGAATCCCAAAGAATTGAAATTTAATAAAAGGGAATCGTTTAGCAGTCCTGGCAAAATGAACAGCAAAAGATTTTTAATAGAGGTAACTTTTAATAGAAAGGGTTTTAATTAATAAGAATACAACTTTGAGAGTTGATTTTTACAATTGAGAGATTCTTTGTAATATTTGCTAAATTTTGACTATCAGTCCAGCTGCAAATAAAATATCAGTGGATTAGTGCAGGTAAGTTGAAAGGGTGCGTGAGACATTGTATTATTTTTTTTATAGTTGAAGTATTTGCTAAAACTAATGTTCCCCTACACCGTTAACGTGCATTCGTGATGGAACTAAAGTTTTTACGCAACAGTAACTGCAACGTACTTTGAACATTCTACTGCGTACAAAAAAAAAAAGTTATTTTTTTTACCCGATTTCAACAGCGTGATGCGGCATACGTTCGCACGCAAACGATGTTAAAGACGGTTTTTTAGCCGACTTTTCTTCAGTGTAGCATTACTACGTGGAAACACAGATATCTGACGGGACCAACCCGATGGAGACTAATTTTAATAAGCCCAGCACTTGGAGGTTTAGGACGCGTCATTTCAAAAGGGTTTGTCTACATTGGGTACATTGAAACGCCCTTGTATCGTAAAGGATAGAATTGGGAGAACCGTCTCGGGACTTGGAAAAATATCGAGTCCGAAAACCACGATAAAGAGTGCTAGTGGGTTTTCACGATGTAAGGCAGTGCTCCTGACACGGAAGCAGCACAGATCCATGATTCATTCGTTAATAAAACCCTTGTGATTCCCCGTTTGGAATAATTTCACAGGACTTAACCATCCGTCAGTGAAACGTAGTCCAGGGTGAGGATCCGAACACTGAGTCTTTTAGGTCGGCCCTATTACCCCTCAATATTTTTCATCATGACGAGTATAATCAGTTTTTATTAATTTTTAACCCATCGGCATTTTCTGCGGGCCAGTCTTTTAAAAATAGTTACTGTGGATAGTCCTAGTAAGCGACAGCCAACAGTCACGGAGTTAAAAGAAATAAGTGTTACTGAAACGGACTTAAAATACGTGAGTTATAAAAAATACATATGTTAATGTGAAAGGACTATCGGGTTCATTATAAGAAATACGTAGAAAAAACTAGTTATAAAGAATACGAAGGTTGTAAAAAACGTATTAGGTTAATATTTGAAATGTCTGATCCGTTCGACACCTTTCTAGGCCACATTAAGTACAAACCATAGTCGAGTGCGTCCGGCTATCGAGCCCAAGATAGTCGGTTCGAATCTCACTGCAGGTGGAGGATTTTTTTTTTTTGGATGAAACCCATCTACAGAAAACTTTTTTATTACGACCGTGGAGTGATTTTTTAATAAAGGTGAGAGAATTTTTGATGAGTGTTTAATTATAAGGAATAAATACAGAGAATATACAACATGTTTAGAGAACTTGTAAAAGGACGTGAGTTTGTGAAGTTTTAATAGAGGTAACTTTTAATAGAAGGGATGTGTGGTTTTGGTGAGTGTTTAATTAATAAGAATACAACTTTGAGAGCTGATTTTCTGTTAAAGAAAGTTTTATTTAGAGAGCTGCATTAGGCATTCTGACCGTTGTCATTCAGAAAGAGTTGAGTGGTCTTGTAAAATTTCAGATGAATACCTAGAGAGTTTTTAAATACAGGAGATGTACTAAAATACGTATTGGACACCACCGATTAGTTTTTTAAGGGGAGGGAGGTTTAATAAGAATACAACTTTGGGAGTTGATTTTACAATTGAGACTTGTATCATCCTTTTCTGTGCAATTATTCTGAGGCGTGCATCAGCCGGTCCGAGGGAAGGAGGGGCCTTAAAATATAGGTAGAGCTTAAAATATTGGTCAACCAGGGGGTCTATGAAGAGGGCTTAAAATATGTGTAGGAGTCTAATCAAGAAAATCGAGACTATTCGAGAAGGGGAGCTTAAAATATAGCTCAACCAGGGGGTTTGCAAAATCGAGGTTTTAAAATAAAAGGCGAGTCTGAAATAAAGAAAAATCGAGACTATTCGAGAAGGGGGGTTAAAATATAGGTAGGGCTTAAAATATAGGTCAACCAGGGGGTTTGCAAAATCGAGGGTTTAAAATATAGGTGAGTCTGAAATAAAGAAAAATCGAGACTATTCGAGAAGGGGAGCTTAAAATTAGAGTTAAAAACTAGATAGCACAAGGGGTTAAAAGGGGGAGGAATTTTTAATTATGAATTATTAATAAGGAGCGCCACGACAGTTGCTACGCCAGGTCAATTTCCTGTTGATTGCAACATAGGGGTCAAAGTTCAGAAGACAGCGTGGCCCAGCACAGGTCAATTTCCGGTCGATTGCGACATAGGGGGTCCAAGTCAAGAAGGCAACGTGGACGATTGCGACATAGGGGGGGAAAGCACTGTGCAAAGGGGGAACGGTAGGTTGTGATGAAACTACTCACGGATGAGCTTTAAAAGGCCTCTGTTCATTTGGATGGAAAATTAAGCCGTGGCAAGAAAGCACAATATAGGACACACTAGATTGTCTTGACGAGGTAGTCCCATCTGTCTCCTAACAGATGTCCAATGAATCCCCTTCCCCCAACCTTCTACGAGTCTTTCGGATCCTTATTTTCAGTTACTTAGCATAATGTGTCCACAGAAGTGTCCCTCAGCTACTTGGCCATTTTTCTGATAGCGCTCAGCATAGAAAATTACCTCCATTCAAATGGTGGCATGGCGACATTGATACGTAAGATTCTGTGCGAAGATGAAAAGAGCAAATTGGGGCCTAGAATAAAGAAGAGAAAATAATTCAGAGAAGCGATGAACCAAATACGGAAATGGAAGATCAATGTAGGTGACAAAAAATAATGCTTTCTTTTAGTTGAACAATGGTTCATGAATGAAAAATGCCCTTACACCCACACTACAGAATGGGCAGAGAAAGATTATAAATGTTACCTGTCAAATGTACAGTGGGAAAGAAATGTATAGAAAGTGCAAAGAAACCAGTCACTATGTGGTGGAAGAAAATTCTTCGTGAATAAGGGACGCCTTACGCCCACAGAAGACCGAACTATAGAAGAAAGCAAAAATGGTAAAACTGAAAAGTATTTTGGTGTGATTCTCTTTGGGAGACTATCGTGTAAAAATGGTCAAAATGACCTCAAGTGTTCAGAAGTGGGTAGTGAATCCAATGGATAGGTATTAGGTGACGGATAGTCTTTCTTTAAGGCGTGTTTTTCAACATGAATAGGATATGACTTTCCTATACAAGAATCATTGCTGAACATCACATCCGTGGGACGGGGGGGGGGAGGGGGTGACTCAGTCGGTAGCGCATCAGGCTCGTAATATGCAGTTCCCGGGTTCGAGTCCCGCCTGGGCCAGCGTTAAGATTTATCTCTGCAAAACTCCCCGCTCTTCCCTCGGTCGTTAATGGACACCGATAGGCTTGGAAAGGTCGCCTTCCGTCGGATGGGACGTAATGCCGCTGCCCGTCTTCGGGAGAATCATGCCCCTGTGCGCTTTGAAAACACACTGGACGGGAGGCTACCATCTGTCTCCTAACAGCTTTCCAGTGGGTCCCTCAACCTTCTCTGAACCCTCGGGGTCCTTGTGACCTGACCATTTTGCCCATTGTGTGCAAAAAATGCTGCTCAGAGGTAAAACAACCCATTCATCACATCAGATGGATGATGGCCTTAGATAAAACGGGATACTTAGATGTTTGATTTTGATCTTTGCCTTCAGTCTCATTCCCATAAAAAGTTTATTCTTCAAGATACGGAATTTCTAATATGTCTCTCCATTGGCTTAACATGATAAAAAAATTGTGTAATAATTTGGTAGAGCTCTATATTTGCGTTGCACAAATGACGAACTCAATAGGTATTCCTCTTAATACAATACCTCAACACTACGAGCTGGAGCAGCGTAATCAGCAGGAAATTAAAGGCTTCATCGTCAAATGAAGTTTGCACTTTACCGTTATATTTCATGAAAGTAGTTAACTCAGTAAATGATTTATTAGGAAAAAGGAAATATTTGGCGAATGGAGAATCAAACTCGAGTCACCGTTATCTCTTAAATAAACTTTTTGCCGAAAATTGGTATCGTTTAAAAAATTTCTCACAATTGGTGACAATGGAAATAACCGTTACATAAACTTTCAAAATATATGCATACATAGAATTGGATCTGAAGAGGTAGGAGTTAAAGGGGGAGGGGGGTGACTTTCATACCGCGTTAGCGTTCCAGCTTGATCTCTTGACTTTGCCCCTTTAATTTTTTTAAATCTGTGTCTGTATATATGTATTTGAGTTAATGGTTTAAAATAAAAGTTAATTGCTTTTTTTTAATTTGTGTTAATTAAATTTTGGGGTTAATTCTTTTGATTTGGCTTCGTTGTTTTTAAAATTATACATTCCTATGTATAGTAATAATAATAATACCAAAAAATGATTGACTAAATGTATGTAAGATTAATAAAAAACCACAGACGTGTTTTTAAACTCTTGTGGATTTCAATAATTTTTTATTTGAATTTGTGCCCACTGGGCTCAGAGACTCTAATCTAATGTATTATTTATTGAGGAAATAAATATTTTGTTCTATATATATATATTACGTGTATATCAATGTTACATAGCGTAAGTATATTTTTTTTATTTGTCTTTTACAGCTGTCTGTAAACTGGGGTGTCATCCTGAACACGGGTTTTGTAATACACCAGGAGAGTGCAAGTAAGAAACTTTGATTAATAAATTTTACATTGTAACAATACGCTAAAAAAAAAAATTAGTGTGTGGTTGTCCATAGATTATTTAATACAGTTTTAGTCGAATTTTAATCTTCCTATATAACATGTAAGGTTTTGCTGAATTTCGCCCCTTCGTGTTAGTAGCACTTTGTGTTTATTGTGCGACTTATTTACATTGCCATAGTTTATTTTAAGTGATAATATAATAAAACTATCATTAAGAAACTTAAGTTGCAGAAGTACAGCATTTTCGCGTTACGTAGCACAACTTCCGTAAATTATTTCTCTTCTATAGTTGTGTAATTAATACACGTAATCAGTTGCTACCTAGTGAAGGGTTATAAGTCGAATATAGGATCGCTATCAAATCGCGATTCCATAATCGAGATGTAAGTTATGAACGGCTTTTTTTTTTTTCCAATCTACACATCTAGTTTCCAACTAGTCAAAATCGTTTACTGAGTTAACTACTTTCTAATCTACAGTCATCTAGTTTCCAACTAGTTTCATATTGGAACATTTATTTCGATTTCTATGTGTGCTTATTAAAAGGGGGCGTCAAACAATATTTCTTGATGAAAACCGAATAAGGCACGAATCTTTCTTGTGTTGTCTTTCTGACTTGTGTTGTCTTTTCTTGTGTTCTCTCCTTCCTTAGAGATTTTCTCTATGGCTTATTATATTTTTAGACCTCTGTGGCGCGCAGTTGCTCGAAGAGTAATTTATAAAAAAATATATTTCTTTTTTTTTGAGCAAGGAAAGCGCAAGTTCACAGTCCATGATCTTATATTGATGACACACAGTATATTACTATATGTACATTATAACACATCGAGCAGCTTGTTTATAATAAATACCCCCTCAAGCAGCTGCTTGCCACTGAGGTCTGACAGGAGCCGACCAGTTTATACGCCACAGTATAAGGTCTGTAAGGATGGCAGGACCTCAGCAGAAAAACAACACAAACATCCATGCCTTATCCAGGACTCGAACCCAGGTCCCTTAGAGCAATAGCCAAGCGCGCTAATCACTCGGCAAAGCACTTTAAAATTGACGAAAACTGAATCGTTACAAAAAATTCCCAAAATTACATTTATTTTAGTAAACGATTTGTAAAGAGTTGTTATTTGTGTTTCATCTAATTTTTGAGATAAATTATTTTTACATTGGAATGCCTACAAAACAATGCAGGTTTTCACAATTGCTCTAAAACATTAATTAAAACAAATTAAAACGAAAGCAATAACCGTTGCGCTAAACTTTATTAACATGGGTAAGAGTACTTTTTGCGATTCTCGTAATAATTATGTTAATTTTCGCCCATTTTGAATGTTTTTTTCAGAACGAGCTAAATGTTTCATAACTCTATAAATATTGAATTCATATTATTCAAAATCGAAATTTAAATCAATTTTAGATCTTTAAATTATCCTGTCACATTTGTTCATAAAAAAAAACCTTATTTAAAAAGTTACTGAGTTCTATATCTGAGTTACTATTGACACAGCATGGAACTGTACATAATAAAGTGATCATGAGGATTTTGAACTTTTCGCATTTCAGCATTTTCGTATTCATCTCTTGATGCTTTGAGCAACACTCGAGTTCATCCTATCGAAGCACGACGGGGGAAGGGACGTTGAAAAGCTTTTCACATAGAGACGGCTAACAATAGTAAGAATTTTGCGTCCTCTCTAGAACCATGAGAAGTAGACTGCCGGTGGGATGAATGAAGGAGCTCGTGAGCCATGGAAACTGGAGATGAACCCACGATAGTTGAAGTATGTCACAAGGTCGCGTTGATCAGATTGGCAGACCCCCTCGTCCCCTCCTATCCCCCTTACCCTCCGCTTTTGACTATACGCAGTTGATAGCTCTTGATACCGAAAGCACGAAAGTATTTCAAATTCTCTAGGTTGTATTGCATTGTCTTGCTAACGTACACTGAAAGGAAATTCTCTCTTACATCTTTATAGTCTAGTAAGGGTTTAGATTCAGTTAGGTTGTTATCTTCCCCCTCTTTCTTTAATTCCTTTCTTTTGAATATTTAATCCATTAAAAATTTGGATTTCTATTCTCTATGTAGCAGATATATGTACTGCATCCAACAGTGCAGTACATATGCTGGTATTTTGTCACCCCTGGTATTTTGTCACCCCTGGTATTTTGTCACCGCTGGGTATTTTGTCACCCCGGAGGAAACTTGATATCTGCCGCACGTTTCCCCAGGTCTTCTCTTAGTTATTAATGATTAATTTGGCTATAGTTAATGTCGTTTAAAAAATAATTGGAGGACATATTGTTGAAAAAGTAGAGAATAATCGGTCAACCTCCCATCAACTATGGTCGTTAGTTCATTTGCAAAAAAATGCCGCCAGGTGCAATCGCACTTCCATGTTGGGTGAGTAGTGGAAATGTAGAAGTTTTCCCAATTTCTCCCCCCCTCTATGACGTCATCGGCCCGCCTCCTTATAAAAATTTCCTATCAAAAATCCTCTTCTTACTATTCTACTCCCTTGTAAAAAAACCTCATGATACTTCGCAGCGGCCATCTTAGAAGTAAACAACCTCCCCTTTCTTAGGAACACTCCTTATTCCTCTTGTGTGATAAAACTCGTCTACATTTTAAACTTCACTGAGAGAAAAAAAAAAACTCAATTTTAAGCTTCTTGTAATCACAATATCGTTCCCTAAACAGAGTAGCTTTCTTGTTTGCGTGGAGAAAGGTTTCAAATCCCATATGCGGGGCAAATAATTTTTTCTAGTGTTTCTACTGAAGTGTCACCTTCTTCCCGTTCTTTATGGCTTATTATTATATTGTCAAGCTTTTGTCGGATCTCTATGCTGTTTATTATTTTTATGTTTATGGTGAACAAAGAGAAATGGGTTCGAATCCCTGATTAAGCAATATATCAATCAATAGATTACATGTTGGCGTCGAATTCAAGAAATAGTTTTGCTGAAAAAAAAAAAAAACGAGTGTGTCAGGGGTGGAACATGAGGGACATAGGCCCTGGAGCAGGACACATTTTCGGAAGCCCAAATTTTTTCAATAGCAGTAATTTTGTATTAGTTATCAATAACTATATTAAGTTGTCAATAACAATAGCAATTTCCTTTTGTATGATCCTCAAAATCCGATATACCTTCGTACAATCGAAAACATATGCATTTAAAAAAAATAACAATGGCGTTATTCACTATGGTATAAATGAAAAAATACGGGGAGTGTGAGATACCTCAGAGCGGCACTTTTTCTTTTGTACACAACATGTACAAATAATAGTAAAGTGCAAATATAGTAGTAATAGCTAGGTTACAAGAACCCCGAGGCTCAGAGAAGGTTTGGGGAAGGAGACCCACGGGACAACTATTAGTAGACAAATGGTAATCTCCCGTCAAGGCCATCCAGCGTGTTCTTTAACGTACACAGGGTATGCTCTGCCGCACACTGGGCGACGACAACTCCCATCCGACGGACGGCGGCCTTTCCAAGCCCATCGGTGTCCGCTGCTGACCGTGGGCAGGGCGTGGAGTCTTGCGGAGATAAATCTCAACTCTGGCCCGGTGAGACTCGAACCTGGAAACTTCCGATTACGAGCCTGGTGTGCTACCGACTGAACCACCCCTCCCCAACAGAATACGAGGAATAGAGGTGACGACTCTAGAAATCATAAGAAAGAGCTCGGAGAGTATCTACAGCTAATACTCGGCATGTAACTGGGAAAATGAGTTCGAGTCTCATTCATCGGCGAAATTATTTTTTGCAAAATTATTTAAGGAATGTGTGTTGTCTTTTTTCTAAAGTCTCGTCGTCATCACAAATCTTTCCTGCGGTGTATGTAACTAGCAGGCTCTTGTCGGACTCCTGTTCTCAACAACCCAAAAACCTGAAAGTGGTGACATTTCCCCTATAACGTAAGCTGCACAACTGTTACCGGCTTCCTCCTGAATTTATACATCTCTACTTGTTGCGAAACATAAGAATGGAACTGCTTCATAATAACCCTCGAATTGTCCTCCGTAAATGAACTGCCCCAAGCTTGATGATTATCCTCGTTATCGAATATTTCATCTGTAGCTATTACCATTAAATAGCACGGCGACGAGGTTGGCCCAAAGCATCCAGTAAGACCCATCTTGAATGAGGGTCCTCCACGACGAAAGCCGAAGGAAGAGAGAACAGAAAGGGCGTGACTTCTCGGAAGGCAGTACGGTGCATACAGAGTGCTCATTAAGTCCCCCCCCCCACATCAGCATTCTCATACCCCCGTGGCTCTAGTTGGTCACGTGGTGACGATGGTGGGTACAGAGTATCAGAGGCGGCAGTAAATCTGCTTGTGGAAACGAGGCCATGTGAACTTCATTGGATTAGCTTTTGCCTCGGGACGCGAAAGTAAATGAGTAAGAATTAAAAGATCTTATACTCTGTGTAATGGGCGTGTTCTCTAATTGAGAAATTTTCGAGGGTGAGACATTTCAGGAGTTCGTAGTGTATAGCTTAAGGATTTTGTCTTGGGGAAGTAAAATATTAAATATATAGTATTTACTCTATTTTCCTTGCCAGAATTAAGGACACATGGTCCAACTAAAGGTTTTTTTCTTGAACACGAATTCAGGACACATGGTCCAATAAAAGGGTTTTCCCGAGCCAAAAAATTCAGGACATAAGATTTTATAAATTTCACTATAATATTATTGCAAGTAGTTTTAGGATATATCTAATAAATGAATAAAATACTTATTAATAAAAATAATTAAGAAAACAATAATTAAATATATAGCTGAGTGTTTTACTATTTTACGATATTGCTGTGAAAATAATATATTTAATACATATTATATTCATTTGTTAGATATATCCTAAAGCTACGTGCAATGACATTATAGTGAATTATATAAAATATTCCCCTCCATTCATGATGCCAAATCAAAATCGCTGTCATGGCCTTAATCATCCAGGTAACCTTGCATAAAGTTTAACAAAGGATTTTTTTCTCTGATATGCTAATTTATTTATATGAAAAGTCCTACAAAAATATGAAGATTAAATAACATACAACGAATCACTTTTATTGAAGAGGGGCAGAAAATACAAAATTCAGCAAAAAAAAAAAAGAAATATATTATGTGCGCGTTTTCGTGAGCGATGTTTCTTGAATCTGATTTTTACTTCTTTTGTGGCTTCCGATCTTTGTGATTGTGTGAGCTTATATTTTTATGCTAATGATTATTGACTTCTTTCCTTCCGTTGCTATTTGCCGAAATGCTGGAATTTCGATGATTTATGGGGATAACGAGGCAGATTCCTTGAAATCGGGACTGTCCCGATAAATTCTGGACTTTAGTCACTAAAACTATATTTACCAAAATTGCAATTTATCAAAGCGACTTCCGAATTTTGAAAATAAACTTTTTATGGGAAAACTTTCAGTGTTAGGCTAATATAAAAAAAAAAGTTAAACGAAACTGGAATGTCTAACAAGAGCTTTGCTTAGTAGGAGAATTTTCTTCAAAAGTTATACATTATTAAAACTTTTCTAACAATTCTGTTACTAAAGGAAATTTAATATTAGAAGTTACTTTTTTAAGTTTCATTTTTCTCCAGTTTTGGAGAAACGTGTTTAGAACGAAAGTTAACATCAGTGTTCTTCAATTAAATACATGCTGTTCCAAAAATAATGGTGGCGTTTCGAAAGCCAATAAGTAGGAAAATAATAAACTATTAAAAAAAAGTAATATTTTAATTGAAAGCTTACTTCACATAGTTTTGAACATAATTAGTGAATTTGCACATGTTTGTGACGCTGGGTATTCCACTTCTTTTCATACAGGTTGCACCATATGTCATGTTACTTGATCAATTTCTTCTCTTATTCTGGCTTTCAAATGATTCAGGTCTCGAATTTTGTACATGTAAACAAAATTCTTTACGAAGCCTCCACAAGAGAAAATAAAGAGGTGTCAAATCAGGGCTCCTTTGTGGCCATAGAATTGGATCGTCCCAGCCAATCCATTTGTCAGGAAATACAGTGGACCTTCGTTATAGCGCTGCTCGCTATACCGCGCACTCGGTTATAGCGCGGGCGATGTTCGCGATAAGTTCAAACACGTTTATACAGGTCCGTGCGGCGTTAGTGAGTATCGCATTTTATTGTTACTGCGTATTGAGTAATTGTGTATGTATTGAGTTCCTGCATGTATTTTGAATAGTGTTTAATTATTGTATGCATGATGAGTAAAATAAAAGCTTACAGTGTGAAATTTATTGTGTCGCCACCGCGCCGCTCGGTATAACGCGGTTCACCTTATAACGCGGGTGTTGTTTCCCGCCCGACATGCGCGTTATATCGGGGGTCCACTGTATTGCGTTCTGAATTTCCGTAACATCTCTTGAGAAATGTGGTGCGCCATCTTGCCTGGTAGCCACCCCTGAAACTGTTTGAGTGGGATAATGTAAAACAGTGTTATGCCTTTTGTGTATTTTGAGACAGTGCTTCCCGAAACCCCATTATTATTTGTCGGACAACCCCGCATTGCAGCTTTCCATAAATATTTAAATATTATGCGAATATTGTTCATAAATCGCAAGTTACGGAAATTTGAGTGAGATCTTCAAATTATCTTCAGTGACATTTTTTCGTAAAAAGCTTATTTTCAAAGTTAGGGATTGAGTTAGGTTGTTTTACCTCTGAGCGGCACTTTTTTACACACCATGGGCTAAATGGCCAGATCACATGGACCCCGAAGCTCAGAGAAGGTTGAGGGAGAGGACCCACTGGAACAACTGTTGGGAGGCAGACGGTAGCCTCCCGTCAAGGCCATCCAGCGTGTTCTTTAACATGCACAGGGCATGGCTCTCCTGCGCACGGTACCACGGCTTAACGCCCCATCCGACGGACGTCGGTCTTTCCAATCCCATCGGTGTCCCCTACTGACCGTGGGCAGGGCGGAGAATTTTGCGAAGATAAATCTGAAGCTGACCCAGCTGGAACTTGAACTTGGGAACCAAAGTTAGGGATATCTGAATGTGATTTTCATTAAAATTACATGAAAGGGTCGGAATGCTTTTGATAATATGACATGTCTTGACGGCTTGTGCAAATATTTTTCTTCTGGCTGGCGCAAAAAATTCTTCTTGAAGCATTGGATAAAACTCAATTTTCGTGAGACTGGAAAAATACTTGAAAGTTGATCGCATATTTTCTTTTTCCTCAACAAATACGAGGTATCTGCTATGTAAGAGTCCTTTGGCAACTTTTATCTCTGTCATTCTTTCCTCTTTCTGGGGGGTGGGGAGGCTCATAATCTGCAATTCTCAGGTGTCCGGCCCCAACTGTACCAGCGTTGAGATATTCTCCGCTAAACTCTCGGTCAGTAGAGGACTTGGAAAGGCCGCCGTGGTCCTTATGCAGGAAAGCTATATATATACTTTGCACGTTAAAGAACACTCTGGGTAGACTTGACAAGAGGTTTCTGTCTCCTAACAGCTGTCTAGTGGATTCTTTCAACTTTCTCAGAGCCCCTAGGAGTCCTTGTGACCTGGCTATTTAGTCCACTATTTGGGAAAAAGTGCCATTCAGAGGTAAAACCCAAATATCTGATCCCTTAGGGTCTATTTAGCCCATTGTTTGCAAAAAAAAAGGCCGCTCAGAGGTAAAACAACCCAATCCAAATCTCTGAGTACCTAGCGGTCTTGGTGACTTGGTCATTTAGTCCATTGTGTGCAAAAAGTGCCTTTCAGAGGTAAAATCTAATCTTCTTCCCTGCGGCGGAAATTCTTGGGCTACTTGTGATCTGGCTCTTTGTCTAGCAAAAATATACTTCTTGGTATCATTCAATAACCTAACGGAACTTTCTTCTTTTCCTACCGATAAAATCAAGATTTTTTTTTGTTAAATCAAGTAATTTCCTCCGTCTAACAGAGTGCTATGACATAACTGTTCCATTAACACCCATTTGAGGACTATTCGACGTGATAGAACTGAGAGACCAATGCATTCGTCACCAATCCTGCCTCCAGCCCCTTCTTATGAAACCGTCTAGAGCACATGCCTCATAAATCAAACATATCTGACTGCCTCAACGAGTACTACCTGTGAAAAACTGCAATAAAAAAAATAGTAAACTTAAAAATTACAAGTCTACGACGTCTTGGTGGTGAGCGCCGCCGAGGAGATGTGCTGACATAGTCACGGTTGCAGTTAAGTAAGCAACTAGGTATGCAGAGAACAGGTCTTCCTGTGCCATGTCAGGAGTCACCGACCATGCCCAGACGGCGCCCACGGACCAGCCGACCCACTTGGTCAATCTAGCGGCGGATATGTTGCACTGCATCGCCAAGTAGTAGCCACTGCAGACTCATTTTTTCCCGTGGGAAAAGCTTTGCGATGACACGAAGAAGCGTGACACTGACTTGTCTCGAGACCTACGACAGGTCACATCAATTCCAATGACCAGTTGCCATTTTTTTTAATGCTTCTTGTGTGGTTGATTTCCGTAGCGATTTGATGAGTTTATCTCTGGACGCCGTTTGAGTGTTGCAGATAATGGCTTTGTCATGGACTGCTTATTTCTATCGTCTTTACGTTTTTGGTGCGGAGTAAGAGGGTGGGGTGGCTCAATCGGTAGAGCTCCAGGCTCGTAATATGTAGTTCCCAAGTTAGTGTCCACATGAGCCAGGTCAGTAGGGACAGTGATGGGACGTTAAATCGTGGCGCCGTGTTAGGGAGAGCCATACCTGTACATGTTAAAGAATATGCTGGATTGCCTTGATGGAAGGCTTACCATCTGTCTCCCAACAGCTGTCCAGTGGGTCCCCCCCAACTTTCTCTGAGCCCTCGGAGTCCTTGTGACCTGGCTATTTAGTCCATTGTGTGCAAAAAAAGTGCCTCTCAGAGGTAAAACAATCCAACCCTACCGCACCCCTCTCCTCTAACACTAAAAGAGACCTTTCACATGCCTCAACCAAATAAAAATGTATCAACCGTAATTGGAAAATATGAGTTAAGCCGCTTATTATAAATTGGGGTTGGTACAAGTTTCACCCAGGAGCGGACTTGATTTTATTTCTAATTATCTCTGTTTATGTAAGTGTGTTGTATATGTTGTTTCAAAATGTGATATATGTCATTTTCACTGTTTTGTACTAATTTGTTGTTATAACATCTTTATATGTACTAATTTTTAATTATTCTCTTTGTATGTGTTCACTGTTATTGGATCATTGATCTGTTTGTGAGCACATTAAATAAATAAATAACTTTTCATAGGCTATCAGTGGCAAGCATCTGCTTGAAGGGTTATTTATTTTATTATATTTTATTTCTATTTGCTAATATATCGATTATTTGCTCATCAGGAATATTTTTACAGAAATCGGTCAATAACACAATTAAACTGTCTTATTAATCCGTGGAAAAAATTAAAATAATTTGAAATATTATACCACTACAATATGAATAAAATAGACTACGGATATAATAATAGTTTTAAAATTATGCTTTTTAGAGACAGAAAATAAAAATCGCTGTACAGTGAATATCTTCCCACGATTCTAAATATTTTCTTGATAGGTCAATTCGCCCCTGGTTTCACCACTTGTTATATGCGTATATTATTCAACACCAGTTATGCTACTTATTATTTGTTGCTGATACCAGTTACTCATTATACATTGTGGGTGATACAAGTTTATGACGCTTATTATTCATTGTTGCTGATACCAGTTACTCATTATACATTGTGGGTGATACAAGTTTACGACGCTTATTATTCATTGTTGCTTATACCAGTTACGACACTAATGCATTTCAGTTGACACTAGTTACCAGTGCGGAAAGTAAATCATCCTTAGCCCTAATACGGCAGGGATCCATTTGAATATTAAATAATAAAATAAATACCCCCTCAAGCAGCTGCTTGCCACAGAGGTCTGACAGGAGCCTGCCAGTTTATATGCCACAGTAGAAGGTCTGAGAGGATGGCAGGACCTCAGCAGAAAAAAGACACATACATCCATGCCTTACCCGGGGCTCGAACCCAGGTCCCTTAGATCAAACGACGCATAAATCGTTAATTGAGCCTGGCATCTGGAAGAGACCCCTTTGAGTTGCATCGCCTTCATCCCTGCCAGTTACCACTCATTTACGACACTTCATCTGCTGTGTCTTGTAAGATTGTAATCGCGATCTGCTGAAGTACTAATCACATTAATAAATTGTCGATGAAAGTTTTTTGGGAAATGTGCCGAGTGGTTATCCTGCTTGGCTGTTGATTATAGGGACCTGCATTCGAGCCCCTGGTAAAGCATGGATGTTTGTGTTGTCTTTCTGCTGAGGTATCGCCTTTCTCAGAGACCTACTATGGCGTATAAACTGACAGGCTACTGTTAGACTTGCTTATTTTTTAAAGGAAAAAAACCAGGATGAATACCTATATTTATATCTATACAGAGTTGTTATTGCTTATGTAAATCAAGTATGTAATCGTTAAGAGTAAATGTACGCCTCATATGGATATCATTAGTCAAACATATTTATTTATTACTTTAATCATGCCCCCCTCCCTTCCGAGAGAGAGAAAACAAGGACATTGCTTCCTTTCTTCACTTTAATAACTGAAAAGTTCAAAGAGAAAGTTATAAACTTAAAAAAATGTGTTTTTGTTTTAAAACCTCTTGCCCTTGAATAAAATCCATTTTTAAAATGTTTGCCCTCCACTTTCGACCTAAAATCCTAACGGTAATATTGTTTCAAGATTGAACCAGGGAAACTGATCGTTTTCATACTTCATGCACCATTGTGGCCACCACATTGATCTCTTACTTGAAACTCTAGGAAAGTAAGACTTATTCTACACCAAAAGTTCTCTTAATCAATTCTGGTCACAACACGAATAAAAGCAAAAGTTTATTCTCATGGTGTTAAGTGTTCGATGGAGAATTCTTGTGTCACTGGATATTTGTTACTTTCTTTATAAGGACGTGTTACTATCACAGCTATTTTTTTCCGTACTAGCAGCTATCTATCTAATAATTTTTTGACATGATTAGATTGTTTTACCTCTGAGGTTTCTAAGCAACTTGAATCATCTCCATCAAGTCCAGCCGGCGTGTCCTTTAATCACTGTTGCATACAAGAGCAAAGCTCTCCGTCCCATCTGACAGAAGGCCACCTTTCCAAACACATTGGTCTTACAGTGGACATAGGATCTTCTGCGTTGACCGTTACTAACTTAGAAACATTTGTGTCCAAATTTTTTTTGCCCAAAAATTGTGCCAAAAAAAAAAACAACAAACCTGTCCTTCGGATGAGACCTTAAGCTGTCGCTGTGTATTCAGAAGAGTCGCATGTGTTTGCTAAAGAACATGACACAGATCCGAATTTAGAAAAAAAGGGGACCGGGGTGGGAGCAAGTGATACAATCGAGCGGTGGAAAAAAGGGGGCAGGGCAAAAGACTGGATTTCCATTGCACTGCAGTATAACATTTCCCCTCCATTTGGGAGATATTTAAAAATTTCTTGAATAAAATTGATATTGTTACGTAATTTTTTGCCTCCAGTACCCCCTTACTAGCATTCTCGGGGGGGGGGGGGGGGGCACGCTTTCCTCGATCCGACCGTGGCTGTATAATATTGATAGACACTTCCATCAATTTATCCTTTGGATTGCCTTCCTGTGGTGGTCTTTTTATTTTAATCTGTCTATTTAACCCATTATGTGAACAAAATCGCTGCTCAGAGATTAAACAACAACCAACTCCAGAGTTGTTTTTCCTCTTAAGAATCTCCGCTAACCTCTCACCCCATCCTGCCCTCGGTCAGAAAAGGGACACCGATGGGCTTGGAAAAACTGCCATCCATTGGGTGGACGTTAAGCCATGGTCCACTATGCAGCAGAGCCATACCCTGGGCACGTTAAAGAACATCCTGGATAGCCTTACGGGAATCTTCCTCTGTATCCCTAACAGCAATCAGTAAGTCCCCTTACACTAGTCGTCTCTGAGCACTTGGTTACTTGTGACCTGGTCATTTATCCCACTGCGTGCAAAAAAGTGCCACTCAGGGGTAAAAGAACCCAATCATCTTAAGATAAAAAAAAAAGGAATATTTTAGTTAATATGAAAAAAAAATGGCAGAATAAGTCAAGAAATGGTATAAACATTTTAACTTCTCATTACTTGAAGAATCAGAAAACAGTGTCATGACACCATCGAAAAGGGCACGAACCATTTACTGAATATTTATATAAACAACAAATCGGTAGCACTCCTTAGCGAAACTGGTTGGGGAACATGATGGACGAGAGAGCACGGCCTACGCATTTCGCCTTAAGAAAGGAGACGTGGGGGGGGGGGGGGGACTCTGTTGGGGCCATTAGTAAGGCGATATGGTGACTGTGTTATGTGCTTTATGTGTTGCTCGAGTGTTGATGCTCACCGAGAGTTGCGCACCCCACTGAATACTTCTTTTGTGTGTGCACGAGGGTTGGTTTTATATATGTCCCCATTTAGTGAAGGGAAACGACTGTAAAGAAAGGTGTCCTCAGAGTGTCAACTTCTCTGTCTTAGCTTGGTTGCAATGACTAACTGTACGTGGGGCATTGCTCCACAAATAGTTGGCGTGCTTTCCTCATAAATCTAACATCTGTTAAGGTCCCACCGGTTATTGTCTGAAAATTGCATTTTTTTAAATATTTATAAGCTGTGACTTGCAGTAATTGTAATTTTTTTTTTAAAAGCCTTGGTATGCATATAATCAAGTCTGAAAAAGAGAGAACTGTTTGGGAATGAACTTGTTTGGATCACACTTTTTTTCTTTAACCACGACCACTTTTTTGCAATACTTTATGTGGTGAAAAATATACGCCTTCGCTTTCTTTACTAAGGAACATCCTTAGTAAAGAAAACGTAATAATGAATACGAATAATAAGAAATAAGTTTCGTAACTAAATATACGTTTTGAAGTGAAAAATTGAGAAAAAAAATTGTGTGCGAGATATTTTCCCAGCCTGCATTGTATTTTTTTGCGATTGGTGAAGCTAAAAAGATTTTCTTAAGCACGATAATGGCAATCATGTCATCGATACAACGTTAATAAATGCTGGCAGTTACGTGATTAATATTGCCACTCTCTAAGGGGATTGGTTATTTCGTCGTGTCGAGTTCTATAATTTCAAAATGTGGACAAAATAGGCATTCGTCTTATGCTTTATAATAGTCTACTTCAAGTTTAATAGCTTCATTCGCATGTGCTGGTAAAAGGGATTAATCCTGCTATTATACATAATTGACCAGAGAAATTGGTAGATAGGATAAATGTGATTTTACTTTACCGGTTATTTTTGCATAATTCATAACATATATCCCTAAATGTAATAATTTTCACATTATTTATCACTTTTTATGTTAATTTACTTTACCGGTTATTTTTGCATAATTCATAACATATATCCCTAAATGTAATAATTTTCACATTATTTATCACTTTTTATGTTAATTTATATAATTATGTGTCCTTTTTTTAGGTCGTGTTAATATAAATAATCAGGTTTTGGCGATTTTAGTCTATATACATATGTGAACCTTAGTATAACTCTATATGGACAGTAGAACTAGTATTCCAAGATATGACAGTCTGTAGGATTTCCCTTTTGGTGTTATGACACCAAAAGGGGAATTATTTTGTTTATTTAATGTTTATTATAGTTATTTATTTGTTTATAATATTGTAATATTTATTAATTTATTTTTTATAATTTATTTTGTTAAAACCTACTGAAACGCTCTTGGTATATAACAGTGGTTCTTAACCTTTTATGCTTCAAGTACTTCCTGGAAATGTTGATGTAACTGGCGTACCCCTTGTATAGATAGATGAAACTATAGTTATAGTATAATAATGGTTATTTTTACTTTGTTACTAGATCTAGCGACTTTTGAGCTCTCACGGCGTACCCCAAAAAATTTTACCGCGTATCCCAAGTTGAGAACCCCTAGTTTATACTGTTGCAATACGTACTTTCATTGAATTAAAGAGTCTTTCCACATTAAATATAAAACTACCAAAGAATAAATTACCCTTTGGTGTTGAACCTTCTCCAAACTAATAAAATTTTCGTTCAAGTAGAGCGATTTTTTTGTTATTTTAACTGTTAGTGTTAAGGTGAGCATCGGTGGTGGTGTCGCACCAAGGCTCACTCCTGTACTTTAATTGCTATTTTATCAGATTTTGGAGGAATAGACGGGAAGACAGAAATGAGTTATTGGTGAATTTAGGTTCAGGGATGCCTAAAATATGTATTTTCGTTGAATCCTTTAAGTGTTCATGAAGCTTTAGATCATTCCGGGAAGAAAAAAAGCTCCTTTTACCAGTGCCGTCTTAACAGTATTCTAGGCCCTGGGCAAAGCAATGCACTGGGCACCCACCTACGGGAATAAAAATGTAAACGGTCAATAAAATTAAGCCTATAGATTTATTGGTACTTTTAACAAAATCAATGTTTAAACATAAAAAACATGCTGTAAAGCGAGGATTAATCAACACAAACTTTTGCGAAATTTAGAATCGTGGTGCCCCTGGGCAACTGCCCAGTGTGCCCATGCCTTAAGACGGCCCTGCCCCTTACTATAGTACTATTTTTTAAGACTATACCACTGCTTGTTTCTTCCGAGTGGCTTTACCTTTTCGAATTGAAAACTTCCAAATCTTTATTGCATTTACCAAGATAGTTTGAAAATTGTAAATAGCCGGTTAAAATGATAAATATCGCTAAATTTGTAATATTTGCGGACGTGTTTGAGGATTATGCATAATAACCGGGTAATCATATTTTCATGACGTATATATATATTACCTAATATATACATTTAAAAACATACCACTAATACAGTAGCGGGATCATCAGGGAGTAATTTAAATTTGGAGACAACAAACCAAGATGTATGCTGCAGAGTTAGTTACTGCTAACGGATTAAAGATCTGAAACAAACGAAGATGAATTTTATTAAAAGAGAACCACGTACGTTCAAACTAAAGCAGCCATTACAGTCCACCATGGTGAAAGCCAGATCTATGGGGAGATAACTGGCTGGGTTCGAGCCCAGGGTAAGTCTTGGATGTTTCTTTATTTGTGTTGTCTTTCTGCTGAGAAAGCCGTCCCATGGCCGAGTGGTTAACGCGTTTGGCTACTAATCTAGACCCGAGTTCGAGCCCCGGGTGTGGCATGGATGTTTGTATTGTCTTTCTTCCGAGTTCCCGCGTGCCTCATAGACCTTCTGTATGGCGAACTACACTGACAACATCTTGTCAGACCTCTGTGGCGAGCAGCTATTGAGAGGTATTTGTTTTTATTACACAGAGCACCTGAGATGTTATCAGGAGGTCGTGGGTTCATATCCCACCCGGACCAATCAAATTTTTCTTCTAAATGTGATGTAGATGGTTAAGATGGACTTCATGACCTTTCATAAGTTATGTATTACACATATTTCGGGTATATATATATTTTTTAAAAGACCACTAGAATGAAAGCGAAAGAATATTTTGCATTATTTAGCGAAAATAATTTCTGGAAATAAATCAATACCTAGCTTTCTGGTTCAATCATTCACTTGGTCCTTCCTAAAAATTTCTATCAGTTCGATCCTGGTAATGCTCATGGCTATTAAGGTGTGAGTGCTACACAGAGGCATCATCACTTAAATTTCTAAAATTTATGTGGGTTCCAAGTTATTTGAAGTCATCTCCTTGATGTTCGAAATAAACTTCCGCCTGACAGGGAAGGGAACATAAAAAATGGTGATGAAAGCAATAAGAGAAAACAAAATACTATTTAATAGATGCTCATATCGTAAATAGTATCTCATAAATTCCTTATCATCTGCTTTCTTGTAATATTTATATATTTTGCTCTACAATTAATTTGAGCAGGTTAAAATGAAAGCAGTAACCTTTATTTTTAAATTTAACTAAATATATATTGACCGTAATTACAAACTAACGGGCTGGAGGACACATTTGACGTCAACGGTGGCAGAAATTGGCAGTTTCCCCGTGGTTCCGCGGCTACTTGAGCGATTGGTCCCAAATTTAGTGGGGTGGTAGTTCTAATCCTGGTGGGATAACAGTTCGGGTTCCTAGCTGCCGTGAGTTGGAAGTGATACCTCGAAAAGTGTTCGAAATTTCTGGGGACGAAGCGACGTCGCCTACCGTGTGAATTAGTCTCAGTATGAATGAGGTAGTGCGTTAACGGTGGAAAGCTATAAATTATCCATGGGAAGTGTCATCAATGGACATACGTTTCGCGCCAAACTTTTGGAGTGGGTTTATCTAGTATAGTAGTATTTTTAGAATTCTTATAATGTTTCAGATTTTGAATGGTTTTTCAGAACGAAGTACTAAATAGTCAATTTCGATAACGTTTTAAACAGCAAACGAATAATTGAGGTTTAGGTTTGAGATCTTAACCTTCAATTGCATTTTTTTTCCATAAAAAACGTAAGAAATCACTGAGCTATGAATCGCTATTGATATGGTCCGTTCGTAGTCAAGTGGCTACTAAGTACACAGCTTTAAACTAAAAAAAGTGTAAGTATTTGATTTATTCCTATATGTAACATTTAAAATTCTTTCATCGTCATTAATTGCTTTTTTTTTTTGTAATGGCTTTATAAATAATGCCCGTAACTGAGAAAAATGCATCTTTCAACGTTATGCGTTCAACAAGCCAAGTATATAGTAGTTAGAAATTGAAGTAGTTTTTCCTTATCTACTATCTCTCCCATTTTTTAACAGCGCGCCACTAGATCCATTTTTGCATAGTAGTTCTTTACAGCCTCACTTGTGAAGTTGTGAGCAAATGACGCAGTACGTGTAATCCTCCTTCGTTGGCAAAGGCCACCCAGAAGCCAGCTCAGCTACCGTACACACCCACGTTTCTCGGCTTCCTGACAACAAATTACGCCCCCTGGTGCTCAGGTACCAGTTGCGTGGCGTGGGCTTATGAATAGTAACTGTGGCATCCCGGGTTCTGGTTTACGTCTCTATGGACCCTGTATTGGCCCATATGTATTCATGGGGTCACAGGCCCGCTCATGCGTGGCGTATGCGTGTAACGATCCCATGACCCTCGTGCTCCTCCGAAACAACAGATGTCTATGACCCTTCATCAGCTATTGGCGAACGACCGCAGGGAAGCCTTTTGTTAGCTCGGACGTCGTTCACCTTAAGAGCTAAAAGAAACTAAAGGTATTTAAGAAAATGAAGAAAAAAAATCTTAAGTTCATATATGCTGACACAATATTTGGAGAAATAAAAGTTGAATATATAACAAGGTAGAATCTCGATTCCAGATTGTCTGGACTAAATGAGAAAGGGGCGGGGTGGCTCAGTCGGTAGCGCGCCAGGCTCCTAATCTGCTAGTTCCCAGGTTCGAGTCCCAGCTGAGTCAGCGTTGAGATTTATCTCCGCAAAAATCCCCGTCCTGTCCACGGTCAGTAGGGGACACCGATGGGTTTGGAAAGGCTGCGCCCGTCGGATGGGACGTTAAGCCGTGGTCCCGTGTGCGGGAGAGAGCCATAACCTGTGCAAGTTAAAGAACACACTGGATGGCCTTGACGGAAGGCTACCATCTGTCTCCCAACAGCTGTTCCAGTGGGTCCCCTCCCCCAACCTTCTCTGAGCCTTCGGGATCCTTGTGACCTGGCCATTTAGCCCATTGTGTGCAAAAAAGTGCCGCTCAGAGGTAAAACAACCCAACCCTAAATGAGAAGGAAATCTTGTTTACCGAAAATCCGTTAAAAAATGCGGGAAACATTTTAAAGCTTTTACACACCTTCGTTTGAGAGTAAGAAAACAAAAGTTTTGTACACAAACTACGCAAAAAATATATTAGTGGTTCCCAACCTGTGGTCCCGAGTTGTAATATTTCAAAAAGCTCTAACGGAAATCGAACGGTTTTAATTATATAACCGCGTCAAGTTTATTACTTTTAGTTGGAATTATGTCAATTCTGTTCGGCAGCATTGCTATCTTATGCTGATCACACTTACTATTCTGTGATGATACTGATCAAAGACGTAAGGTTATTGTTGATGTATGAATATTTGGAGCATCGGAATTTTTTAATACAAATGTTTTGATTCAAATTACAAATATAGCCATTAAATGAACAGGAGATCACTTGTTTAAACATTTTACACACATTGCACAATACAGTCTTTTATACTTCAAAATTTGAATTTCGTATTTTTGCTGCTTGATTCTTTAAACATTTGACTCATGAGTTAGCTGATGACGCAATTGAAATATTGATTGTTGAATTACTGCTTTATATGCAAATTTTACAGCCGTGTGAAGTCTAAAATGGTTGAGTTCTGGATTATTGAGGTTTTACTAATAACTGAAAAAAAATACTGAATAAATTCTGAAAATTTATCAAAATTGCAAAAAAATTTTACGGCTGGTTTTTAATTTGGCTATGTAACTTGCTGAAATGGACGACTATGTTGTTAAGACCACTATTGAGTGGCGGTCATAAGGAGGGGGGGAGCATGGCCCCCTGCAAGAGACCCGCAGGTGTTTAATTTTTTCATTTCAACAGCCATCTAATTTCTTTTCCGAGAAGGCAAACCTCTGACACCTTCAGTACCCTCATACGAAGGCAAATGTAAGGACATATAAAGGATTTTGTACTCCAGAAATGACACCTTTCTCTATAAAAGCCTTCGTATGTCCCTAAATGGCCCCCTCCAGGAATGAGATTTATGACCGCCCCTACCACTATTATGTTTTTACGCTCCTGGTTTAGTTCATCACTACTCAGGTGAAAATATGCAGATTGTAAACAAAATTTATGCCTATAGAATCATCCAATGGCATACCCAGAAACTTCCAATCGGGCAACACTGGCTCCATGTATTTTGCCATCCCTTTAAGACTGCTAGAAGTCTATAGTTTTTTCTCTGTTGTTAGGGGTCTTCTGTGTAGTTAGTATGGCCAAGTGGGAGAGGCAGCCTGCAAGTCATTCTGGATAAATATATTTGAAATTAGCATAAAACAGATTTTTTTATTAGAAGTTAAAAACAAAACATAATGACATTTGCATTTATTATTAATAATTTTAATAAACTTATGAAATATTCATCTGTTCTGATTTTAAATGTGCATGTTCATTGGTTTTGCTCTGGTTCATATGTAAAAAATGTGAAACAACAAGCAAATCTGCGGCATATTTTTGTGTATTTGTATTTTTACTTTTTTGCTGCCTGAGGCCAGTACCTCGTGTGCTCACACCACGAGCCAGCTCTGGATGGGTGTTAAATGCCCTTTTGCACTTCTTCAATTCAACTAGTTAGTTTCATAAGTAAAAGTCCAATTGCATTGAATTGTTAAAAGTAATAAGTAAAAAAGTGTAAAACTAAATTTTTTACAAGCTTGATATTTATTTCATGATATTTCGAGCTGAAGAAAATTGGTTTTCTGGAGTGTTAAACTCAGTGGTTAATGGTAGTCGCTTCTTAGCCTTTAGTTATTCTTAAAAAAAGTTGCAATATTAAGAAGAAGAATCAACTATCATTATCATTAATCCTCGAAGCATGGATGAAAATACTATTGGTGAAGGCAATGCAACACAACCAGGTCCCCGTGATGCTGGGGATTCATTTTTGGTTGGTGGCCACCCTTTTTCACTGTATAATAGGGTCCACTCATATATCTTCCACCGTGACCCATGATCATCTAGTTTCACCACTGACTCCAGGCAGGGCCGGACTTACGCATAAGCTAACTAAGCTACAGTTAGGGCTTCACAATTATGAGGAGCCTCAAAAATTTAAATTTACTTAGTCACGAAATTTTATATTCAAATAAATCTATTGTTCAAACATTGTTCATCTCACCTTTAAACAATCGTTTTTGTAAACTAGTGCTAGTATGTTTTCACCACATTAATTTCATATTTATTTTTTAATGTTCCCTTCAATCAGAATAATAAATATATAACATATTTCAACATTTGAAACTTTGGGGCCTCTTAAACTAGTCATTGCTTAGGGCCCTCAGAAGGTCAAAGTCTGCCCCGACTCCAGGTATAATGATTACCTGGAGTGAAAGGTAATAAATTTCCTTCCACTCCAAATATCATGAAATAAATATATTTAAAATATATATACATGATAATATATAAATTAGTTGAATGAACTGAGAGTTTAATTTTAAGAGCACAGTAAATTTATTAGAAGTAGACCTTGGTTCTATTAATTATATTTCTATAATTCATATTCTGAACACTTTTCCAGTAATTTAATAATTACCATTGCATATTTCTAGATGTCGTCCTGGCTGGAAATCAGAACGTTGTGATCAGTGCATGCCATATCCAGGGTGTAAGCATGGATATTGTAACGGCTCACCTTGGCAATGCATTTGTGATATAAACTGGGGAGGAATTTTGTGTGATCGAGGTAATATTTTTCTGTATTTTCTTTCGTTGTATAAATTGCAACTCTGAAATATCTAATTAAAAGTTTTATAATTTTATTTAACAATAGTAATTTTAATAATAATATTGATTAAAATATGAAGTAACTTTTTCCAGCCTTAATTATATAAAATGTATAAGTGAAGAATATTGTATATAAAGTTTGGAAATGTCTGTTTACTGTCATGAGGATTTATTAGGTCCATCAATAGTGCACCAGACTTGTAATCAGTTTTTTCTAGATTTTGTTTACATCTGTGCCTATATTCAGACTTCTAACCTCATTCTCTCCTCAGTGAGAAAGGGGACATTGATGGTTTGAAAAAAAAATTCGCCTCCAATAGATGGCAGTCAAGTTATAGCCCCATGTAGCAGAGCACACCTCACTGGATGGCTTACACAGGTGGCTCCCATCTGTCTCTTAACAGCTATCTAGTGGATCCATCCCCCCAACCTTCTGTGTGCCTTTGTGTGTTTCTGACATGGCCATTTAGTCCATTGTGTGCAAAAAAAGTGCTGCTCAAGGATAAAACAATCCAACCCTATTTACTGAAAAACTAGGACACATATCGTCTTTGGTGCATATGAGAATCTCGTTTTCAAAGAGAAAGAAGTTTTTCATTTACCTGTTGTTTCATTCCTTAAAAGTTTTAATTTGAACTAGCGGATGATGGAAAAAATGCAAATAGTATTTAATTAGTAATTATGCAACATAAAAGAATTTTCTTTTAATTCTTAAATCTAAAAAGTTGCCTTTCCTACACCTCTTTCAGAAAAGTGGGTAGACTATTGCTCTCAATGAAATATTTCTTAGAAACTACCACTAATTTTTCAAATATTTGTTTTATACATATTATATTTAAAATTCGATAACAGTTCTGCTGTTTCACCATTTCAGTGATCTGTAGAGATATATATTTTAAAACTACTAAGTATTTGAAAATGCGAATTCTATTTCATTAGTAGCAATCAAACTAAAAAAGAGTTTTCTAATTATCATATTCATTGCTTCCAACAGAAATTTCATGACGTTCATAATTTCATTTTTCTATCATTGATACATTATTGTAATATTCGTTTGAAATTTTGAAACTTTTTCACCATTAGGGAGCGCAATTTTAGTGATAGAAAGTGAGAATTATAATATTTTATCAATTCCTATCTAACCCTTAAAGAATTTTTCATTTATCTATAAATACATTCAATTATCTACCAAAACTAAAAAGGCGTGTTTTCCCACCCCTCTGGATGTAAGGGGTCAACTCATTGTTGCTAATGAAAACTTCGTGACCTTCACATTCCACCACCAAAATTTCAACACCAAAATTTCAAATTTCTAACATAAATACATCGTTTGAAATTTTCGAATTTTCAACTGTTTCCACCATTAGAGGGCATAATTATAGCTTTAGAGAGATTCGGAAGTGCATATCGCAATATTTCATCAATACCTGTCCAACACGAAAAGAATTTTTAATTTATTTCTGTAAACAAAAAAAGTTTAATGTCTGCAGACGGACAGACAGATAGACAACAAAGCGAAACTATTATCACAATTTCTTTAAAAACAAGATAAAAATATAAAAAATTGAAAATAGCATAAGTGTAAAAAATTCATCTTTAGCTGTATTAATAAAGAGCGGAAACAAATTAGATACTTTTTGAACTACAATTCCAGATGATTGTTTTATTTCTACAAAGTTATATACTATACATGGATATTTAACTGTAGGAAACCATTTTTTTTATGATTGTTTGCAGTCTTTAAATAGTGTTAAAAAAGATATTGTTGAAATTTTGAGTGATTTGAGATTTTTATCTTTAATGATATTCCATAAAAAGCTCATTTTCAAAGTTATGAAGCATTGAAATTAACTTTATCTTGGTATAGCATAGGCGTTAGCCTCTAATTGTTTCAAGCAGTGTATTTTTATATTGTTATACCAATATTGTGAATTTCCAGAGATCTCAATGTTCCAAGGGAAAGGTAAAATGCGTATTTGCTTACATGTTACTCATCACTGTGAATAATTGTTTTCTTAAACTTTTTTTTAGAATAAGAATTTTTGTACTAATTCAATGTTTAAAATTTTGAAAGAGCAAATTATTGTTTTTTTAAATAGATCTGAACTACTGTGGCACCCATGAACCTTGTCAAAATGGTGGGACTTGTGAAAATACTGCTCCAGATCAGTATATGTGTAGATGTGCAGAAGGCTTCTCTGGAACTAACTGTGATATTGGTAATAATAATTTGCATCATTGTTAAAAATATCAGTAGAAGAAGGACAAAGTCCAATTGCATTGAAATTTGTCAGAAGAAAAAAAAACTTGTAATATATCTGCTGTGAAAGAAAAATAAATGAGTACTAGTGAATAACATCAGTTGTTACATATGCTCTGATTAGTTGTGCATTCTAAAAATAAATAACGTTAGAAGATGTCTAGAATTTCATTACAAGCTATCATTAACACTTATTAATAGCTCTTACAAGTTGCTATTATCAGTTTTCAATGAAGGCACTTTAGTCACACTACTCAGTAACATTTGATCTAATCTAGTTAGTGACTTGTGCATTGTTCAGAAGCTTGTTTTCTGATTTGGCATCTGTTTTATCATGAAACTAACTGGTATATTTCTAAATTCAAGAAGTACTGTGACAAAAACAACCATGTATTATTTTTTATTTATTCTTGCATAAAATAATCTTAAGTGATTATTTTGATAAGTAATTTTGTTACTTTAAGTTATTCTTTAGAAATCTTTTGTTGATAGGGTGAAGTAAAATAGAATGTAAATATCAAACAAATATAGTAAAGTATTACATTATGCTCATAGTTTTAATCAGTTTTTAGCCATATATTGATATGCCTCAGAGGTATAAGGACATCAGTATGCCATGTTCAAAAGAAGGTTAGGTGTTTTCTTTATCACCATATTTTTCATTTTCAGTTTTTATATCATAGATTGAAAGATTCTAAAATGATAACACTACATTTAATGCTATAATAATTTATGAATATAGTTATACCTATAACTTCAATTAATTAGTAATAACTTTCAATTAATTGAAGCTATAGGTATATTTCTGTTTATAAATTATTGTTGAATTATAAATTTCTATTCACTATTAACAAATAGATTCTGCAACAGTTGTACTTTAATGATTAAAATCTTCATGCTTAGTTTTTGACTTGTGTTCTCATATTAATATAAGTGAAAGACCAGCAGATTCAGACTGTCTACAGGGATTACAATAAAATTCCTGATGGGCTAAAACTGACAACTAAACCATGGTCCACAGAAGATCTATCTGAGGTAGAAATGTTTTTCCTCATGCTGTTCTGAAATCTAATAGATTTTCTGGAAACGTATAATCTTGTTGGCATTATTGCATCAATAATTTCAATAACATATGTTAAAATATTTTATGTTAAAAAAATAAAAGTAGAAAAAAGCAAGTAAGCAGTATAATGTCATAAATTTAAGATTATTTAAACTATATTAGCTACAATATTGACTTTTTTCATTATTGATCTGGTGCTTGGATTGTCAGCTGCATAGTTGAATACCACAAACCAATAACTTCTGCACCTGAAGGAAAAGTCTCCACACTTTTCTGCCTCTGTTAGTAGTATTGCATTGGTTCATGGTAAAACTGCAGAGTTCCAGGTTCAATCTCAAGATGACATTATAATTTGTTCTGTTATGACTTGTAGATAAGCTAATAGCTTTGCAGGTCTGATCACAAATAAAAAAAGGCTTTTTATTGGTAATATCAGAATTCTAATCAATATTTTTTTTGCCAGCAGAAATTATAAATGAGCTTATTTTTTTCCTTAAAATCAGTTTTACTTACCATTAATTAATATGAAAACATATGAATTTCATTGAAGTTTCTTTTTCCCCAACCTTATTCTATAGTTTTCAGCATTATATTTTTATTCATTTCTTGTTACAACATAATAGCACATAAGGTTATTACTGATTAGGCTTTTGCAACAATTAGTTATTTTAAGTTAAAGCAAGTGATTTGTACATAAATTCAAGTAGATAAACATGAAACTAAAACACTGCATGGTCTAATTATCTCAATGAAATATATATATATATGTACAACATACAAAGTATCTAACCTTGCAAATATGGTGATACATTGAAAGATATTTGTTCATTGTTAATGTAAGAACTATTAAATGATTTATACATTGAAACACTCTTCATTTAAAGTGCATCAATGTATAAACAATAAGATATCTAAATATTGTTAATATGTATATTTGTAATTGAATTTACAGTTGATAATCCATGTGCTGCCTCACCATGTCTTAATCGAGGAGTTTGTTCTGAAATTAATGGCACATTCAGCTGCACCTGTGTACCTGGTTGGACCGGAAACAGATGCCAGCAAAGTAATTTAATTTTTTTTTTGTCCAGAATAGCAAAAAGTATTCTAACAGTCACTTGTTATATGAATTTAATGAAGATAGAAATATGGAGAGTATTGTTTTATATTTAGATATAAACAAAAAAATTGTCATACAAAAGTGCTTTTAAAAGTAATTTAAAGCTATCCAAAAGAAATGCATAATATCATTGTTTTACAGTAATTCTTAATTAAAAAATGCACATTTTATTTTACATGATTCAGTGAATATGATCTAAATTAGTAATTTTGAAAATGCTTATTGTTGAAGTTTTCAAATAAAATTACTTGATGAAGAATACAAGTGAAAAATTAACAAATCTACTTGTTATGCATCAGACATTTAAGAAGTGTCTTACTGGCAGTGCATTAGTAACTGTTACAACATATGGTTGCTGCAGTTACTAATGCAGTCATGCTAGTAAGCAGATTTCTTAACTGTCTGCCACATAAGAAGTGGATTTGTTAATTCCACTTCTTATGTGGTAATTTTATTTGACATGGTTTATAAATGCATGACACAATACTTTGAAACGTTTCAACAAACAAAGTAACATGCAATGTCCCAAAGCATATATGATACATATATATATATACCATCATAGTTAATGACTTTAATCACAATGTAATATGATAATAAAATCTCTATAAACATTGTAGAAAAGTGTTTATAAATTAAAATAACCAGAAAGACAAAAGAGTCATACAAATGTACTCTTTTACTGCGCTGTTATTTCTTTGACCCGATTAACAAGAGCATAAACATAGATGCAAAAATATCCACTTATGTGGATTGTTTTTATGTTTCATAGACCTTCCAGTAAATGCTGCCTAGTAGTTTGCTTTTAATGATATGAATCTTCTCAGTTCATAATGGTCCACCCTAAGACTTATTTAATAGCCAACAACGTTAAAATTTCGGAACTTAGATTAAGATGAGCAGACTGAAAAGCCTCAAGACACATATATCAATGTATCATACTCATAGTTAATAAATAAACTGATTGTTGTTAAAATTTAATAAAGAACTTTAAAACTAGAAAAACCATTTTTAAGTTTTTCTAATTATTAATGTTTTAGCCATTTTTTTTCAGTGTAAAAAGAAAAGTTGAAATTGAAATAATTAAAATAATGTGTAGACAAATTTGAGGATTTCTACAAATCCAGTGGCAAACAAATGTTCCATCTGTATTCTTTGATGGTGCCAGGGCTGTATTCATAGTTATTTAATTTTTCAAGGGATAATAAAGAAGAAATATAGAATTTGAAATATTAAACATATATTCAATACTACATTATCTGGTAAACTGTTTTTAAAATTGTTGTTAATTTAAAACATGAGGATATCTGCATTAAACTTAATAGTTTTATTTGCTTCATTGAGTGATTGTGCAGCTATGCTATGAAAATATTAAATTCGACCACTTTTTTAAAAAATATATTATTTCATCAAAACTTTACATTAAACAAAACAACATTATCAAACAGCTCCTTAATAACAGTCATGGGACAAAAATCCATTCCCCATCTTCTAGAAGCTGAAGTAAAACAACCAGTGGGATTCTTTATTGTCAGAACCTATCAGGCCCTTTTGAGCACCAGCATCTGAGATACATAATTGCAGTTTAGGATTGGCATTGCTAAAACTAATTTCCAGGTTCAGGTGTTTGAACTGGCTTCTGTTTGGGAAAATCTGCTAGGTGACCTAAAGTATCCTGGGTATCTGCAACCCATAAATAAGCAGAAAATGCAACAGCAGTTTCTCCTTCAACAAATGCAGCGAGTCCATTTATCAAATGCATAGCTAGTAGACAGTCCATTTGGTTATCGAGGTTCTGTTAAATTGACCACTCTTCAGCAGGAATGAAAAAAAAAGTGACAGCAGAAGTCCATATTAGTACATCAAACTGATCTCTGACTCTCCTTCCATTTCCATTCAGGAGAGAGAATATCTCCTGAAAGGCATAAATGGCTTGTACCATGAAAAGGGGAGGTTGGATTTAAATGCTATGTCTGACCAGGTCTGTGCATCCTCATAGAGAAATATGCACACTCTCACTCCAGTTATGCCTAGTTGCCATTTACAGGCCTTTGAGCCCCATCAAAAGTTTACTGAATTTTTTTAAAAAAGGATAGAAGGCACTTCCCTACACAAAGGAGAGAGAAAACCTAGAAATGCTATTGATCTTGTCATAGTTTCTCATACAACATACAAATGCATACACGGGGTTGTGGGTTGTTTTACCTCTGAGCGGCACTTTTTTTGCACACAATGGGCTAAATGGCCAGGTCACATGGACCCCGAAGGCTCAGAGAAAGTTGGGGGAGGGGACCCACTGGAACAGCTGTTGGGAGACAGATGGTAGCCTCCCGTCAAGGCCATCCAACGTGTTCTTTAACGTGCACAGGGTATGGCTCTCCCGCACACGGGGCCACGGCTTAACGTCCCATCCGACGGACGGCGGCCTTTCCAAGCCCATCGGTGTCCCCTACTGACCGTGGGCAGGGCGGGGAATTTTGCGGAGATAAATCTCAACGCTGACCCAGCTGGGACTCGAACCTGGGAACTACAGATTACGAGCCTGGCGCGCTACCGACTGAGCCACCCCCGCCCCTACATACACGGGGACATGCCTGCTGGTGTAATAGTCAGGTACACTAGCCACTACACCAGGTATGGCTTTAAAAAGAAAAGGAGGAAAAAGCATAGTTTTTATGGCACTCTGGAGAATTTGATTGGTGTCCCATCTGTCCTATCATAAGTAGGGTTCTGTTTTGTGCTTTTAATATAAATGCTTTTAAAATTTAAGAATTTTAAGAAATTTGTTTGAAATAGTTTGTGTGCACTAGCCAAACTTTTGCTGAAATAGTTTTCTTTACAGATATTAATGAATGCGAGTCAAATCCATGCCTCAATGGTGGAACATGCTTAGATCTTGTAAATGGATATCGTTGCTTATGTGATCCAGGTTGGCAGGGCAATAGATGCCAATTGGGTAAGGCTTATATATATATGTATCATTATATTTCTAAAAATATGAAGGCTATTTAAATTATGTAGTTTATTAATAAAGGTCTTCTAGGTTAAAGTTTTAATAATGCTTAATATTTTACTGTAAAATATTGTTTCATGTTATTACTTCAAATTAACACTCTTGGATTTGCCTGTGTAAAAAAAAATCAATAAATATAATAATTTACAAGTTTCACATTAATTTAAAAAGTTCTGTTGTGTGGTAATTAGTAAAATTTGTTAATGATGCAGGGTAAAATACTGTAACTGATCATAGGGAATAGCAGGCATGCTTTGTCATATTAGATTTAAGTTCTACTCTTCTGAGGAAAATATTTTGGGGAATTAAAACATGCTTATCGCCGACTACTTTGTAAAATTCTGAATTTAATATATTTCATCATTTTTAATGCTAAATAAATGTGTTTTGATATTTGAAATAGTTTGAGACATAGAAATATTACTAATGGATCCTAAAATTGAGCAATAATACATAATGCACTGACATATTCAAGGGGCAGTAATATTGCTCAGAAGTAGAGAATCTTTTATATTGTAGCACTCTATGTTCTTATTTTGATGCAGATGTCTATAAATCTTTAACAATTAAATATATTTTGAAAGTACCATTGGAAATATAAAAAATGATTGTATTTCAGATGCTGATGAATGTGATGCTCACCCGTGTGTCAATGCCCATACATGTCACAATATGGTGGGAGATTACAGCTGTGACTGCCTCCCAGGCTGGGATGGTAAAAACTGTGATCAGAATCTTAATGACTGTCTTGGACAGTGTCTTAATGGAGCTACTTGTATTGATCTTGTTAATGATTACCATTGTGCCTGTTTGCCTGGATTTACTGGCCGTGACTGCCAGACAAATATTAATGATTGTGCCAGTAACCCTTGTCTGAATGGAGGAGAATGTGTTGATTTGATAGCTAGCTATCGCTGTATATGCCCTGTAGGATATAAAGGATATAGATGTGAGGTAAATATTATTTAAAATTGCTCCCCACATAGCATTATGTAATATTTAGTGAAATTTATACTTTGTTTTTGTTGTTTTCAATCCAGAATTTAAAATATATAGTGTATAAGCCTTTGTAACATAATTTCTGAAATGTTTTTAAATAAGAGAATGTCTTGTTGAGCTTTCAGAATAATTTCTGTAACCAGTTCATTATTATAAATGCCAGTAGCATACCCAGAAAGTTCCAAAAAAGAGAATTGAAATCTTTGAGATCTGATTTTTGGGTAGTGTCTTAGAAAATATATATCATCCAGACAAAGTGGGAAAGTTATACCCCACTGGGTGGAGCAGGGGGGGGGGGCTCAGTCGGTGGCACACCAGGCTCATAATCTGTAGTTCCCAGTTCGAGTCCCAGCTGGGTCAGCATTGAGATTTATCTCTGCAAAAAACTCCGACCTGCCCACGGTCAGTAGGGGACACTGAAGGGCTTGGAAAGGCTGCCATCCGTTGTATGGAATGTTAAGCTGTCACCCCCATGTGCAGGAGAGCAACCTGTGCACATTAAAGAACACACTGCAGGGTCTTGACGGGAGGATACCATCTGTCTCCCAAGAGCTGTTCCAGTGGGTCATCTCCCCCAACCTTCTCTGAATCTTTGGGGTTCTTGTGATCTGACCATTTACCCCATGGAGTGCAAAAAAGTGCTGCTCAGAGGTAAAACAACCCAACCCCCACTGGGCTTGCTACTGATATGTTGTCATAACTGTCTTAACTGACAGGAAAGCTATTTCTAAAGTATTACTATAATCTGTTAATTATTTTATTTATATTGGTGCAAATTTTATTTTCTTAAATGTGCTGAATTAAATAAAATTTCCATACAAATTAAGATATTTTAAAATATTTTTTTAATGAATATTAACATTTTTTGACTTGTGTTTAAGATTTCATTTTTTTTAACTTTGTTTTGCACATTACTTGTAAATTTCCATCAATTGGAAAAATAGTATCAGAGAACTCTTTTAAACCTTCACAAAGAAATTGATTTGTATAAACCAGTTCTTTAAACCTTTACAAAGAAATAGATTTGGTATAAACCAGTTCTTTAAATTTTAGCAACAGTGTGAATTACTGTAAAAAAAACTAGCAAAGGATTAGATTATACAAAAGAGTGTATTTTTATTTTTTTCTTAGGATTGTATGAAAAAAATTTTGGAAACAATGTACTCGGTATTTATATTTATAAGTTTTTAAATGCTTAAAGAAATAATTAAAGTGGCTTTATTTTTATTAACAGATTGATGATGATTTATGTAATCCAAATCCATGTCATAATGGTGCATCATGTTTCAACATGCAATTTGACTACCACTGTCATTGTCTTGAAGGATTCCAAGGGAAAAATTGTTCTGTTAAAAAGCTACAATGTGAAAATCCTCCATGTGAAAGTAAGTATTTATAAACAAGGTTTAAATCTTTTTCAATTTTTTAAAAGAATTTGCCAATTGGTCTCTGTCAAAACCATTAAATAAAAAGGCTAATATATTACACTTGACACAGAATTGTTTTCAGTGGTCTTGACTGGCAACCTTCTTCAGATCTGTACATTGACTCTTATTTGCATTTATCTAAGCTGAGTAGATTTCTTCTAGCTGTGCAAAGAAGTTTCTTTCCATGCTGATAGATTAAGTATGCAGAATATCTTTAGTAGCATATCAATCATTCTGTAAGCAGTGTGTTAATTAAAAAACAGGATCTAGGCTAAATGCCACATTTAACACACAATACTCAACTATATTATAAATTTTTTGACATGGGCAAACATTTTCCTACCTTTTAGTGTGAGATTTTGAAAAATATTAATGGTAGGATGATGATTATTGGATCAGTTGGTCTAATTGACACAGAACTACAAAATCGTTAAAAAACAAAACAAAAAAAACGTTAAAATCTTTGAGCCCAAGAGAGTTTTTATTTCCAAAAATTCCATGTGCAACAGTGTTTCTTTCAGGCAATGCCACACCAGTTTCAAAGCCTGAAACCCCCCCCCCCCCCCCCCCCCAGTCACTATACCTAAGCTAAACCTTATTATTAAGCTTCTGATCTACTGGTTTCAGAGCAAAGCATAAAGATCTCTCCACAGCTGTGTAACTCTAAGGCAACCTGTGTAGTGTGTCCAAATTATTACATTGTAACACATGGCATTAACACTAGTGGCTAGTTGTTAAGGGAGGAAGGTGGTGTGGAATTCATGACTGGCTACATAACTTTACTCTCTTAATCACCTTTGGAGTAATGTATTTTGTTGAGTTTATTTTCTTGTGGTAAAGTTTGGTATATATTCATTAGTTAACTCTAAAACTTCATAGCTCAATAGAAAACAGGACCACAGCTATGTATTCTAGTCAACATGTGGATCTCATGATAGCAAATGTGATATGTTCTTTCCAAAAGAGTTTTTTTATATAATCTTTTGGCATAGCAATGATTTTAACCAATTACTGGATTTAATAGGATTGAATGATGAGTAATTTACTTGAATTAAAAAATTTTTTTAACAAGATTTGAACTGTTATTAAGAATATATTCCAAATTGAATCAGTGTTGTTTCAAAGATATTTATAAATAATGAAATAAACTCGACATATTCAATATCTACTAATAAATCAGCACTTTGAAGTCTATTCAAATTTTAGAGGAAAAATTATCTTGAGCCGGGTGGGATATGAACCCACGTGGGTTTGTATCCCACCCGGCTCAAGACAATTTTTCCTCTAAAATTTGAATCGACTTCAAAGTGCAGATTTATTAGTCAAAGATAGTTTTATTTTTGCAATGCAAAAGTTCATTAGCAATTGGGGATTATCCACCAACTATGGTAATATGTCAGCACAATTTCATGCTTACTAATAAACCTCAAAATTTTTCTTTTAAGTTGATTTTGCTCTAATTCAATATTGAAATGCTCGAATTTTTGTAAACTATGCTCTCATTTTTTTAGTACTTTATTTCTATAAAATTTTCTAACATGATAAATTATTATAGTATTCTCTAACATGATAAATTTCTTTTAAACATAAAATAACAGAAACTCACCTAAATGATGATAGTATGCAAGTAGTAGATTGATAGATGAATTTCTTTATATATTATTAAAAAATGCGTTGTTTGTCCTAGACATTTGACTAGACTCTATACACATTAAGGAATGCATTGTTTGACCTAGAAATGATACATCTGTTTCCTCAGTTATCCAATAAATCCCCTACCCAATTCTGAGCTCTCACAATCTGGCCATTTAGCCTATTGGTTCAAAGAGTGCTGCTCAGAGGTAAACAATTCATCAACCTAATTTGATCATTGACAACAGCCTCATAGTTAATAATATTGCATCTGCATGCAAAAGATGTAGATAAAAGATGTAGATATAGATAAAAGTAAAAACTACTGAGGTAGTTTTTACTTTTATCTACATCTGTAAACCAAAAAGCAACTTTAGAGAAAACTAAGATATACTTTTTCATAAGTTTTTAACATATATATTTTTTAATGCATCTAGGAGTATTCGATTCAGTCCACTAAACTCTTTTACATACACATTTTTTTACGTTTCCATCATGAGGTTTATTTATCAAATTCACTAAAAGAATAGACTGTAAGTTAAAGAGCAATCCCAGTCAATCAAGACAAAGTGAACCACTATTTTATAATAGTGGATTCCAGAAGGGGAAATAATTTTAACAACTTTAAAGTATGTTTTAATATTTTTGAATTATGTAATGTGCGTTATTTTCATCACTTTAAAAGTTGAGCAACTTTTAGTTTTGTTTTTATTAACATATTGAATATTTGGAATTTGCAATATTAGTGCTATGAAAAACTAAATCATTTACTAATTTAGTTTTATTAAGCAGACAATAAATAAAAAAATAAATACCCTCTCAAGCAGCTACTTGCCCCAGAAGTCTGACAGGAGCCTGTCAGTTTAATATGCCATAGTAGAAGGTCTGTGAAGATGGCAGGACCTCAGCAGAAAAACAACACAAACGTCCATGCCTTATCCAGGGCTCAAATCCTGGTCCTTTAGATCAGTAGCCAAGCATGATAACCACTTAGCCATGTGACAGCTAAGCAGACAATAACACAACACTATTTTGTCATATATTAATAAATATTTTAATTAAACATAAATCTGCATGTGTGTGTGTTTCATTGCTAATTTAAAAAACAATATTTTCAGCAACAATAGACAGCTGTACTATGGCAGCACCTAATTCTTCTTCAGGCCTAAGACATGTAGTTTCAAGCATCTGTGGAGATCATGGAAAGTGTTTAAGTGAATTATCTGGTGGTTTTACCTGCATTTGTGATCCTGGTTATTCTGGACGCTATTGTCATGAAAGTAAGTTTTTACCTGGAAATTTTGAAATATCTGATTTCATTTTACAAGAGTAGCAATTTTTGCTTTCAGATTTGTATAAGGTTAGAAAGTATCAGAAGTTTTACATCCTATGATTCAAAAACCATTTTTGTTTTGTGTAATTGATAATTTCTGAATAGTAATTTCTAGACATATGAATTCACAACTCATCATTGTTTTAAATGAATATGTATCCACTATCAAACTGTTTTTTAAGTAACGGAAGATTGGTGGTGTAGAGGAAAAATTGTTCAGCCTGGTGAGATCTGAACCCACGACCTCCTGATGACATGTCAGGTGTTATTTTTTTTGTTTTTTTTTACTACTAATCAAACTGAAGATGATGCAGATTCAGATTTGCTCACAAAAAAAAAATAGCAACCAGGAGGCCCTTGTGGATGGTTGTGTTCACTGACTGGGATACTCCGAAGAATAGCGTCCCTAAGTGCACTCCAAATACAGTGATTGACCAGTTATGGAGTACATAGCATAACATCAGTAGTATAGGAGAATATTGATCAGTGGGTAGAGCACTTGATATGCCATCAGGAGGTCACAGGTTCAGATCCCGTCTGGCTCAAGATAATTTTTCCTCTAAAGCCATCTTCTCCTGTTACTTAAAAACAACTTGATAGTGGATAAATATTCATTGAAGTAGTAATTTCTAGTTTGACAGAGGGATTATTATTTGGATTTATAACATTCATGTTTATTAAAATTATAATTTATTTCAGTGCTGACTTAAAAGTATGCTTTCAGGTGTGCTGTAATTGTTTTTGTTCATATCAGGGTATAAATTATTTTAACAAGTTCCTTCTGCAGATATATTGCTTCTTATGTTTATGTGAATTTTTGTGGTTCTGATAGTTTTATCATAATATACTTCATGGTAATTGTATTTCTGAATACTAATGATTTATTTATTTTATTTTTTAGATATTAATGATTGTGCCTCCTCACCTTGCAAAAATGGTGGAACTTGTGTAGATGGACTAAATTCTTTTCAGTGTTTTTGTCAAGAAGGATGGGAAGGCAGATTCTGCCAAATTAGTAAGCTCTTAGTATTATTATTACATTAAAAATTATATAATTTGAAACAATGAAATTATTGCTAAAAATAAATCTATAAAACTGTTGTTTACCAACCATAAAATATTAAATGGAAATAAGTACAATAATTATAGAATTTCTACACAATGAACAAATTAAGAGACAACTGATGTCTTTATTTTCTCATGCTTCTTGAAATGAAAGTTGCATTCTGCCCTTAAACCTAATTTTTTTAAGATCTATTGATATTTTTTTGTTTGAATATTTTTTAACCTGCATTTTTTATTACGCAAAAAAAGGATCAATACTTCAAAGAACATTATATATTGTTTTTCAGTGACGCTCCTATTTGTATGAAATTCTACAGTATTGAACAGTGAACATGCATTAATTCAGCAATAAAGTATCACAGAAAAATGTCCTGTAGACAAGAAACACTTGAAATAATTAGCTGGAAAAAATTTGATTTTGCCCAGAGTCGGATGTGTACCTGCACATCCCAGAAACATTCCAGGTATGATAACCACTACACCATCAGCAGTGAACCATTTTTTTTCTAGCAATGTGACATAGACATTCTCACATATTTTTGTTGATTTGCTCCTGGCACCATCTACATTGGGAATTGGGCAAGCAAGCTGCCTCATATGATGGAAATAATATTTGTTACTCATGCTCACAGCATTATATAAACTCTCTCAAGGCAAAAGCAAATTTTTTGTTAGCTAATTTACCAAAACTTGGCATGAACAGGACAATAAATGATAATTTCACTTAAGTTGATGTTTGTTTCCCTGTGGATGAAACTAAAGTGATTAGTTGTTCATGCTGGAAAGGAAAATTTAATTTTTATTTTTGTAACAGTACATTAATATTTGAAGCTAAATGAAAAAGTGGAAACTGTTGTGATAGAAATGAATCAAAGTTTTGAAAGGACAGGAGGAGGTAGCAACTGATTTAAAGACATATAAGGGTTGGGACAGTCTGAAAGACAGATATTGTGAACAGACCTCGAAAAAGTTTGAAAGTAATGAACTAATAGAATGCTTCATTTTAATTTTGATATAAATATTCATGCCAGATGTGCAACAATTTTTCATAAATTTTTTATGCTTTTATTTATGTTAAATATTGTATAATTTTTAAAACAGATAAAAATGAATGTGATCCAAACCCCTGCAACAATAATGGAAGTTGTATTGATGCTATTGCTGACTTCATATGTAATTGCAAAGATGGCTGGAAAGGAAAAACATGCAATTTGCGTAAGTTTTGTTTTTTTGCATTGCTTTTTAGTTTATTAAATTTGTGTTACACTTTAAATGAGCAGGGCAATGTTATATAACTTACATAAAATCAGTGTTTCTAATGCCTGTTTCAATATACCTAATTGTTAATGACAAAATTTTATGCATATGAAATAGTAATTTGTACTACTTTTCTTCTCTACAAAATACAGAATTCTTTCAAGGTTTAATTTTTGTAAAAATAATAATTAAAAATGCATTATAATGTTCATTGTTAATGTGGCAGATGTCTATCCTTAAAAATACATGTTTAAATTTGAATGACACTTTCAGTGAGAAAATATGAATATGTTACTATAAGTATTAATGAAAATAAATATGTATGAAGCATCTGAATTTACTCTAAAGTAGCCATCTAGTATTTTAATTAAACATAGACTGCACATTCTGGTTGTACAGCAAGATTTTAGAAATATTCATGTTTTCATATTGCAGGTCATGGCCATTGTGATTTCAGTACATGCCAAAACGGAGGTACTTGCATTGATCTTGGTGATACTTTTGTTTGCCACTGTAAACCTGGATGGGAAGGTCACACCTGTCAGATTGGTAAGTTCTGCTAATAATATATTTAGCTAGTTTGTGCTTGTGATCTGTACAGTGTTTTCATAATGCATTTTTTTAAAAAAAAAACAATTGCTATATAGGAAATGAAAGAAACTAATATTTCTCTCCCCTGCCATCTCATTTTAGCAAAGATTCAAATAGAACTGGGTGAACTTTATTTTTTATACTTTGCAGATACTAATTTAAATATCACTGTGTAAAGGAGGTTTAGCAATGGCTTCAAAAGCTGTGTAATCACTAAATAGCTGATACTTAACATTATAAGCTTATAAAGAATATTAATTATATACACTGCCTTACCAAATTATTATGAACACTGTACCATGCACAAAATACCATAAAAACATGCCAGTGTATGTAAAAATTCTTACTGACATAAGTATTATACATCACAACAAAGTTCTACAAAAGTCATAAAGATATGGTAGAAAGCAAAGCCAAATGTAACATGGATAAAAAGGCTGATCTGATTGACTTCAAAAGAGAGATCATCCTTGGAGCACAATGGGTAGGAGAATCCATGATGGAGATGACAGAATTCAGTGGAAAATCATTGGGGACACAATATCTCAAGTGTGTGGAGAATTACAATAGTCTCAGAAAATATCCTCCAATCATGTCAAACATGGGAGGAAAAAGGCTCTGACAGTTAGGGATGGCATTTGTTGGCATGAACTGTACAGCAAAACAGAGCTGCTGCACTTCCTGACAGATGACTAATAGCAGTACTTCGAAACTTATTTCAATGAGAACCATGTGTAGAAAATTGAAAACTTTTTAAATTTGAGAACTACCATGTATAATGAAGTATCGTTTAAATGATGTTAAAAGCACAGTGACAAGTTATTACATTTAGTTTTTACACATATTCACTGTAATTATATGATATATTTTACATGTAATCATTAATTACAGTGATTATATGTAAAAACTAAATGCAATGAAGTATCAGGTAGGTGTTCACAATAATTTTGCCAGGCAGCATATATACTATATGAATAATTTTAGTCATGTAGTATATGGTAAGCATGATCTAAGGGCACCTCACTGTAGTGAAGTTTTAGTTATAAAAAATTCTTTGTTAAAAATCATTGGCACCACAGCAAGATGACAGCTAGCAATCAGTAAGCATAATGTGAAGTTTTCTTAATTATGTGATTTTGAAAAATTGAGTATTACCAGTGATATAATGGTTATATAATTTCAGCAAAAAACCCAAGCTGTCATTCCAATCCATGCCATAATGGAGCTACTTGTGTTAATATAGGAGCAACATTTCTGTGTATATGCAGAGAAGGATTTGAAGGACCTCTTTGCCAATATGGTAAGTTATATAAATAATTGGCTAATTCATTATTATAACAGAATGGTTAAGAGAATATAGGTTTAGTTTTCATGATAGAATAATATATTTTCATGACTATAAAATAAAGCTAGGTTATACATCAGTTGCTTTAAAAACAAGTGTTTTAAGAACATGCTAAAATTTGTAAGGTGATAAATATTTGAAATATAGTTTAAAGATTATACTCTTTATATTGGCCTTTTTAGTAGTATTCTTAAGATTATAAATATGCTCTACTACTAGTCAAATACTCTACTACTATACTCTAGTACTACTACACTTAAATTTAGTATATACTTATAAGCTTAACTCATTCCCAAATCTTGTTAATACTATTTTCTGAAATTTTAAATTACATGCTCTTTTCTCCATGGTTTTTTTGACTGCAAAGAAATCTGCTTGTTGAGTCTACTTATGTAGTATACTAGCAATTTCATCGTGAAGTATGTGCATTGTTGGCAATTTTTAATCAAGTAGTGAACAGATGGGGCAAAAACATTTTGGAGGTTTAAAACTAGATTACTGCTATAAATCTTTTAATTGCACATGCATGCCATTTTCTTTTTTGCTGTTTCAAAACATAATTTAAAAATAATTTCCATATAATTTAGAACATTAATGGAACTACATAATTGTATTACTTATGAATTGTATTATTTTCACAATGATCTAAGGGATGTAATTATATAGAATATTCAAAGCAGAGATATATACACATTGGTAGAAAACATTATAATCTCTATAGATAACTTATATAGCAACAAATGTAAGTTAAAAAATCACTAAAACATTTAAAAGTTTAAACATCAGAGTATAAAGTAATTAAAAATTTGGTTTCTGTGTCTACTACATTTTCTGAGACTGATTTTGCAAATAAGTGTTTTATTATTCATTATTACAGATTCTGATGATTGTAATCCCAATCCATGCCATAATGGTGGTACTTGTATTGATGGTGTCAACTGGTTTTTGTGCAATTGTGCACCCGGATTTGTTGGTCCAGACTGTCGTATCAATGTCAATGAATGTTCATCATCACCTTGTGCACATGGTAGCACTTGTATAGATGGCATTGATACCTTTCAATGCATTTGCCCACCTCACCGAACTGGTCAACTCTGTGATGTTTGTAAGTAATTTATTATATATATATAGTTTGTATTATATGGTATCATAATCATTAATAATGAAATAAAAAGAAAGTTTTATTTGTAGTTTTTTAAACCATCATTTGTTTTTCTGAAAGTGTAATTATACCTATTTATAAATTAAAAGAGTTCTTTTTAACTTTTAGTAATACTTGAAAGGGAAAAATTAGTTAATAATTTAAGAATTTTTACTTTGCTTAAGAAGTGGCAAAAAAATGCTTTCAATTAACCTTTCTAGATTGTATTAAAAGAAGAAGAATAAAATGTCAGTGAGCATTATTATATATTAATAAACTGTTAATTATGTGTATTAGCTCTGGAATGCATATCAGGACAATGTTAAAAATCCCAAATTTTCTTCATGTTGCTTTGTTTAAAGTTTGGAACTAACAATACAAAAAAGGAAATTACATTAAGAAATTCCAGTTTAACAGTAATGCCACTATAATGTGTTACTTTTAGTATGGAGTTCATCAGCTACCAGTTTTGTGACACTATTTTAATCACTGAACATATTTTAATCGTTTGTCCTACTTTTACCCTTGAACATTGTATATGTTTTAACTTCAATAATTTTAGGGCTGAGCCTCAGACACTCGGCCATCTTTCATCTGATAATTGTTTTTTAACAATTTTTTTAATGTTTTACCATCTATTTTACTCATCTGTGATATTTTTACCCTTTTATTGTTTAGGCTGTTGTTTTTATGGGTCCTATATACCCATTTTGGTTTTTCAGTTTTATACTTGTTGATTCCTTTTTTATACTGGTTTTTAAATGTATTGATTGTTCTCAATTTTCTTTCTTGTGCCATTTCTATTTTTGTTGCTTTCATCTTCTGTGTGTTGATTTTACCTTTGGTTGTGGGTTCAATATCTTTTACCTTTTATTTACCCTCGTTTAGTGCATTATGGCTTAAGTTGCTAGTGTGTCATAAAGCCCCAAACAACCAACCAACCATCAGTCACCCTTTCGATGATTATACTATACTTGCCTCCCATGCACTGCATAGTAAACTGCTTTTATTATTTAAAAACAATTATATTGTAACAAATAAGTTGAAAATTTATCTGATATTGCTCTAATTAAGCCTCATATTTATATTCAGCAGCATATGCTGCTTCATTTTCTAGTTTCTATTTGCACAGAATGCTGTATATTGTTTACATGATAATGGTAATAAACTTACTATATATATATATAAATGTATTTTTTATTTTAATTCATTGCTTCTTTTGGTGAAATAAAGTTACATGCAATGTAAAAACTGTTTATTATACATTGAAATTAACTTTGGCAGCTGCAATTCTGCTTTCTGAAGAACATTGTTTGTGGCAAGGAAAATCATTTTCTGAAGGAAGTATATGGAGTAATGATTGCAATACTTGTATATGCAGCAAAGGAAAAGCCCACTGTACACAGGTATAGTTAGAAATATATATATATTAAACTTAGAAAACAAACATTCAATGCAAAAAATATTAAACGTTTATATTTTAAGTATGATTTGAAATCAGTATAGTCCTTTATTATGTGCATTGTGATGATAATCGTTATACATAACGTTGGCTTTTTTTCCCTATTGGGGTAGGAGTTGAATCAGTAGATAGTGCACCAGACTCGTAATCTATAGTGTTGAGATTTATTTCTCTTAACCGTGTTCTGTACTCAGAAAGGGAACACCAGTGAGCTTGGAAAGGCTGCTGTCCATCAGATGGGATGTTAATGTGCACATGAGCTGTGGTTCATATGCTGGAAAGTTATACCCTGTGCATGTTAAAGAACATGCTGGATGGCATTGGAAGGAGCTACCATATATCTTCTAATAGTTGTCCAGTAGGTCCCCTTCCCCAACCTTCTCTGAGCTCTTGGGGTTCTTGTGACTTGGCCGTTTAAGTCATATGTGTGCAAAAAAAAGTGCCTCTCAGAAGTAAAAAAACCCAACCCTTGTTTTCTTTGTTATTTGTAAAATGAACTAAATATTAAAATATCATTTGAAGAAAAGAAAATTCTCTAACACTAAGGAAAGGAAATCCTACAAGCTTTGTAACTTTGTAGTTTTATATAATAGAAACAAAATGATGAGCCCATTGCATAATCAAGTTTTGCAACCACTGTGGCAATTAAAATTTTTCGTTTTTATTCACCATGTATCGAAAAAACAGGCATTGAACTTTAATTTTTTGTGTAGATTTCTATGTAATATTTACAATCATGTATCAAATCATTAATTAAGGTTAACAAATTGCTGTTATTAATAAAGGTAAAGAAACTCGCTGGCAAGTGCCATGTAGAACTAATAACAAGAAAAGAGTTAGCTAGAAAAATTACTTCTGGTAGGGGTGGGAAGTGAACTCAAGACCCATTGATAATATGCGATATATTGTTAACTATTGCACAATCAGTCTTCACAGAGTCTAAAACTCGATCTTAAGCTAACTTCTCACTTGTTAATAAAATGCTCAATTCTTAGTTTTTTCCTTTAAAGCAAAACACTAGTAATGATATTGCCGTCCTGTGGCCAAGTGGTTAGCACGCTTGGCTACTGATCTAAGGGACCTGGGTTCGAGCCCTGGATTAGGCATGGATGTGTGTGTCGTTTTTCTGCTGAGGTTCTGCCATCCTCTCAGCTCTCCTACTGTGGCATATAAACTGACAGGCTCCTGTCAGACCTCTGTGGCAAGCAGCTGCTTGAGGGGGTATTTATTTATTATTTTTATTTTTATAGTAATGATAATCTTATGTTCTTTATAATATATACATACACAAATGTATATATACATATATACTACTACTAATATTTATACATTGGTTTTTCAGAATTTAAGATTTTTTTTTATTTTGTTCCTTAGATTTGGTGTGGCCCTCATTTATGTCATCCTGATCCAAATTCAACAAAAAATCCAGAGTGTCCACCAAGTCACATTTGTATTCCCAGTTACCAAGGTACATGTTTCACACCTCCTTGCCATCCTCGAGGAGAATGTCAACCAAAGAGAAACACATCAGAAGCTTTATCTCAAGACTTAGCACTCTCAATTAACTGCCAACCAAATGCAGCTGTTTTGAGTAATAATTGTGCAAAAATTACACTCTTCTTTGATAAAAGTAGGATACCAGTGGTAAGTGAGGCTTACTTATTGTGATGGTTGTGTGTGAGTGTGTTGGGGGGGGGGGGGGGGAGATGCAGATTTTTACTTCTTCACATATAATTACTTATGCTGCAGACTGAACTGTGTTGAATGTCATGCTGGGCTAGACGACATAAATTTTGCTCTTTAGCAGAGGAGGTAACTAGTCCCTTAATTACCTTCACCGTTACTTAGGTGAAATCACAGGTTCGCAGACTGTTACACCCATACCGACATATGCCTCAGATTTGCTGCACCAAGCGATGTGTAGAAAAGTGTCCAATAATTCAAGCATGAGAGTAGTATATGGATGGCACAGTTTATTTACATTTATATATAATTACATGCTGGGGATGTTCTCAATTCCGTGGTCTTTTGCTGCTTTGCTACTGTAAACCTTCGTACAATGAGGTGGAAAACTGTGCTTCACAGATTCTCTTTATAGACCTCAAACTTGGCGAAAGGATATTCAATCTTTGCCTACAACCTGGTTCACACAGAACCATACCTTAGTTCACACAGAACTGAACCCTGGTTCACACAGAACCAAACCCTCACCTTAAGGTTTTTTTTCTTTTGAGCAAGAGCAGCATCCTTTGATATATACATACACATACAATGCATGCTCAAACGTCCTTCCAGTTTGACAGCGATGCCCAGACTGATATTGTTCATTATTTCTACACTTGTCTCCTGCACTAGTACTCGTGCCTGAGGCTAGTCATAAAATTGCTTTCTGTCCTTCAAGCATACGCAAGTCAGCCATCTCCGACCTGAAAAACAGCTCATGAGTCACATCAGCACCTCCAAAAACATGCTTATTACAGATATATATTTACAACAACAAAAATACAATAAAAAAATTAGAGGGACATGACACTTATCATCTTAACAATACTACTAATGTGTAAAGATGGGAAATTTATAAGACTATAACAGGTGAAAATTTTCAAAAATGTCAACATATAAATTATGTAACAGTACAGTATAAAAATTGTTTATTTTTATTTTATTAAAAAGTAATAATCAGAAATCAATAAAGCATTTTAAAATCTTAACTACCTGATTATTAAGAGATGAATTGTTTTTTTGGACCTCATTTTTTAAAGTCAATATCACATTGATTTTGCATGATACTGTGTTTTAGTTGTGCACCTGAACCTACAGAATCTTTTATTCACTTTTTTCATTTCCTATTTAAGGCATTCAAAATGTGCATTTTAAGAATATTTCAAAATGTAATCAAACCTGAAAGTTTGTTTTCTTAAATGAAATTTTCAGCATCAGGCAATGTCAGTGGAGCATGATTTTGGAAGTTAGATTGAAAAATTAAAAGACTAGTTATGAAGCTTTAGCACTTAATGGTTAAATTTCAGTTAATACGAAACTGTGATTTTTCTTAAATAGATCATGACCCCATTTCAGTTTGCATTTTATTCTTTGAAATTACAGATCTCAAAACACCGAGGATTAATTTTTTATGCAGAATTTTAAAATGGGATAAACATCAAGAATTTGTTTTATTAGAGACCTTATCATTTATTAGAGAACATCATATCTGTTCAAGTTAATTGTTTTATCCATGGTAGATTCAGGAAAACAAATATATAAGTTTATTAAAACTAAGTAAGGAGCTCCATGGGATTCTTTTAACAGCATCTAGTGACAATCTAGTTTGAAGACTCCAACAATCTAAAGTGATCAACATTTTTTACCTTTAGGGCCATGATTCAATAATGAAGGCAGCACAAGACCAGAACTTTCCACAGAGTGACTCAGTTGTAAACAAATGGTTGACCTGATGGTCCAAGGTTTGAATTTCCACTGTACTTTTGTTGATATTTTCTCTGCTAACCCTTACTATGCTCTTAATGAGAAAGAGGGCACTATTGGGCATAAGGTCATCATCATTCATCAGATGGAACATTATGTCATGGCTCACATGCAAGAAAGCCGTATTCTTTGCATGTTAAAAAGAACATGCTGGATGGTCTTGATTGGAGGTTTCCATCTATTTCTAACAGTTGTCCAGTGGGTCTCCTACATAATTTTGCATTTTTGGAATCTTGTGACCAGGCCATTCAGTACATTGTGTGCACAAAAGTCGGTGGCTGCTCATAGCTAAAACTTTTGGTGGGCACTTGTGACTACTACAAGCAAGGCCTCCGGAAAATTCCCCGCCCTGCCCACGGTCAGTAGGGGACACCGATGGGCTTGGAAAGGCCGCCATCCGTCGGATGGGACGTTAAGCCGTGACCCTGTGTGCGGGAGAGCCATACCCTGTGCACGTTAAAGAACACGCTGGATGGCCTTGACAGGAGGCTACCATCTGTCTCCCAACAGCTGTTCCAATGGGTCCCCTCCCCCAACTTTCTCTGAGCCTTTGGGGTCCATGTGACCTGGCCATTTAGCCCATGGTGTGCAAAAAAGTGCCGCTCAGGGGTAAAACAACCCAACTACAAGCAAGGCCTTGAATATAGGGGGGGAAAATGTGAGATGCCTGATATTCAATTGAACCTGAATATGACTGAAAAGATGTTTTCATAATGCTTATAAGAACTTGCATATATTTTTTAGCTATTCTTAAAACACATTGTTTCACAAAAAATTTCGGGAAAAAAAACAAACTCAGAGTGTTTTTTCTTTTTTACTTCAGTTTAGTATTTGCTGCTCTATTGTAATAATTACCTATGTATATGCATTTTTCCTCTCTGTTCTTGTGGTATTTTAAAAGCTATTGATAAAAATTATGTCTAATATATGTGTTTATTATTTTTTTGATTATATTCTGATTGTAAATTTGTAATGATTATTTTCACCTGAATTACTCATCATAAATTATTACTTGAGTTGTTTATTTTAGTTATATGAAATTTACAATACTAATGTATTATATATGCATTTTATTGCATATATTAATTGTAAAAAAAGGTGATATGGTTATAAAATGAATTAAAAAAAAACTATAATGACAACTTATAGATTTTTTGAGATCAATTGGAGACCAAAGCATGCAAGTCCAAAGAAAAATGCATTGCTGAGGAAATGTTAAGTTAAAGTATACTTTTAGCATTTTTTTTGTAGACCAAATGTTCAATGCATTTTATATTTTAATATATCATGTTAAATTTTTTGCATACGTATCATTCCTTGGTGAAATAACCTAGTTCAAATGCATCTTGGGAAGAAAATTTTGGCTTGTTGATCCTGCCACACTCGAAGATTTTCACTTAGTAATGAGATCTTCAACTTTTGGTTGCTTTATTAGAATCAGCCACTCAAGTGTCATAGGCCACTACAAAATGGTGACCTGGATCCTGCAGTTCAATGCTATTTTCAGTGCATACACATTTATGTCATCATTATAATAGATAATGCTAAGATTCTGTATGGTGGGCATAATGTTAAAATTTATATTTGTATTGACAATATGCAAGTAGCCTTGATTTGCAAAGTAAATTCTATAATTGTCTACGTAACATAGGTATGACAAATGATAAATACTAAATTAGAAATTCTACAATTTTTTGTGATTATTTTTGGTGGAGCAGTGCCCCAGCTGGTCTAATGGATGGCCTAGACAAAAGTGTCATTCAGAGGTAAAGCAGCAGCTTTATATAGGATAAGGTTGAATTGGGTTGCTTTACCTCTGAGCTGCATTCTTTTGCACACATTGGCCAGGTCATAAAGATCTCAAGTGCTTAACGAAGGTTGGTGGGAGGGGAGCCATTGGACAGCTGTTAGGAGACAGATGGTAGCCTCTCTTCAAGGACATCCAGTGTGTTCTGTAATGTGCACAGGGTATGGCTCTCCCACACATGGGGCCATGTCTTAACACCCATCCAATGGATGGTGACCTTTCCAAGCCCATCAGTATCCCTTACTGTATGAGGCAGGGTGGGGAGTTTTGCACAGGGTATGGCTCCACCTGGGCCAGTGTTGAGATTTATCTCAACACTGACCCAGGTGGGACTTCAACCTGGGAACTGCAGATTATGAGCCTAGCATGCTCCTATAAGCTGGAGAGTTTTTAGTTTTCTTTGTGCTATGTGTATCATAAAAAAAGAGGAACTATATGGATAAGTTTCAATGTGTCTAACTTCTTTTGTGGGAGAATATGATGAATATACATATTGTTAGTAGAATAAGCTTGGAAATCAATACGAATAAGTATTATAATTTACATAGATTTCAATATAAGTTTTATATTATTTTATTAGTTTTAATAAATTTTGCAGCTGAAATGATAAATGTCTTTTCTGAATGGGGGTAGAACCCAGTAGATGTTCACTAGCTGCTTTTTCCAATAGTTCCTTTTTTGCATTAAATTGTGTAATTGCATCACCTGCCACCAGTGTGCAGAGGGGCATAAATTTAATATTGGTAATCCAATTGCTAGCTGTTCAGAGCAAGAGTGAAACTTTTTGAGACCCTGTTATTATTTCTTATTTTCACAAAATTTTATGAACGAGTTTAATAAAACTTATAGGGTGCAATGAAAGGACAGCTTTTGCATTCCTTTTACTACAGTCTTGTTACTTATTGTCTTTATATTATCATTTATATTTGTTTAAATTACTGTAAGTTACTTCATATATATGTATTTATTGATTTAAAGGTCCCAGCTGGTGACCAAGCTCAGAGGTAATTTGTGTACCCTTGACCCTGTGTACTTGAAAAGAAATAAACCTCATGTCTTTTGTTTCCAACTAGGGTATTTTAGTAGAAGAGATATGTATTCAAGTACGCCATCTTTCTTTATCATATATTCTACACAACAATAGTCATCATGAAACTATTGTTATTCTTTGTGGCATTAAGTCATTTGAAGATGATAGTATAGAAGTGACTATAGTGAGTATTTTCTTTGCTATTTTGTGAAAAAAAATCAGTTATTAAACAATCAGAAATAATAATATATATTGACATGATATACTTTTATATAAAAAAAGAGATTTTCTAAATAATGCTTTAAGAATTTCCAGTTTTGCTACCAGATAAAGGGAGCTGTTTAATTCTGTGAAATACACTTCTGTTTTTATACCAAGAATGAAACTTGACACAAAACACATAAATAAATTCTGTTTAATATTAATGCTACTTGTAATAATAAATAAAATAATCTAAATAAATAAATCCTAAGGATGATTATTTAAACTGGTTAATGTTTTATTATTATAATGTATGCATGCATAATTGCAATTGTACTGTTTAGAGCTGTGGCTCTGAAGAATGGAAAAGAAACTGTAACATTCTAATGAATGTTACAGTTTCTTTTCCAGAAAGTTTCTTTTCCATTACGAAGAAATTTTGAAACAAAAACTTTGTAATCATGTTTTTTTTTTCATTGTAATTTTTTCCCCACATGTTGGATATTCTACATTTTGCACACTAAAATGCACTGTAGAGCACATATCATTACTGTTAAATATAAAGTGATAAATATATTTATAATCAAATTATAAAGCAAAATGAAGAGCCATGATTATCAGTTAATTTGAATAAGTAATTTAAAATTGCGTTTTTTTTTTTCTAACTCATCTGCATATATTAGTAATCAGTTTGACCATTTTGCATAGAACTCTGTTATTGACTTAACTCAGTCAACATTTGATACAGCAAGTACTTGTAATAAAGCAAAAACAGAACTCTGAAAGTAGAATTCCACATGTCCACCATATAACAAATTGAGTAACGTTTTCAGCAGGTACGAACTGTAAAAAATACAGTGGTGAAGTGTGCATAAAAACAGTGAGACTGTGAAGTTGATGTATTGGTTTTTATCCAGGTTATTGTTTGATTGAGCTATCATTCATTTGTTAATCAACCAGTGATCTCATAGATCAAAGGTCATTGGCCATTGTCAAAGCAATTGATGTGATGATCTGTGAGAACTACTGATGTATCAACATCTACCAATGATGCAGTCTCATTTTTTCAGTTGATTCTATATGCATTCATCACTGAAAAATAGTATGCAGATAAATTAAATCAATTTTAAAACAATTGGTAGTGAACCCACTGAACACTCTTGGCTGTGGTATCAGAGACAGCATCAGATGTAGACCAAACTCTATTTGTCGTATACAGTATTAAAAAAGTCATATTGTATGACTGAAAAAAATTCTTTGAATAATAAATTGAAAGGTGTGTTCCAAAGATACCTAAAATATTTTTTTCCTCTTTATATTTTTTACTGAATGTTCATGTGTTGACATGCATCAAATGTTACTGACATCTTTTTAATTTCAGTAGTTAATGATAAAATGTAATGTTTGATTGGTGCATACTTTCTGTTTTGTTACTTTTGATTAAGTAATATAGATGGTCTCATAAAAAGAAATTATATGGTCGTGCTTGAGGACATAACTTTTTGTAGTTTCATTTTAAATGCTGCCACAGTAAAACATTTCTAGATTCTGACAAGAAGTAGCATTTTCTCTCATTTGGGCAATGAGAGCTAAACTTTTGAATTGTGACAATGACGTATGGACAATTAAAATTATTGTAGTTTTACTTGGTTGGATTTTTTTCTCCACATAATAAAGTTTTAATAAGGACTGGTTGATGGCCATATTCAATAAACATTATGTATCTTCTTTTTAGAATGAGAAATAATGAGAAAAATTCATTAACACCTGAAAACGAAATCTAGTTTTCACATACAATTTGCTGGTGGCTGCAATACTAAAATAGTATATTTATTAAATAGAAAGCTAATCCCAGTAGTTAGCACTGTGTGTTCACTATGTTGAATACACTAATGATTTAGGAAAACTATTTTTTCATGTATTTATAAATATGTTGTAATTTTTAATAGTGCAAATTTTAAGATTTTGTCAAATGATTTTTAAATTTAAAAGATATACTGATATTCATTTTTGTAATTTTTTTCAGTCTACTTCAGGGCAGTCTACGATTGAAAATTTCCATGTTATTAGTAATGTGACTAAAAGGACAGCAGATTTGATTAGTCGTAAACATTACAACAGCTCAGTACTGTCAGCTATAATTGAAGTTAAAGTTGAAACTTCAATGGTTAATTCAGAAGCTAGAGGTATACGCTTTTTTAGATTTTGTTTACTCATAAGGTACAGGAAATTTCCTATTGATTGTACAGTCAAAACTGATCATTGTAAAGTTGTATAATATTTTGCAATACTGATTCAAAGGCTTTCAGCTTTTATAAAAACTTTTGTTTATATCAGAATACCATATCCACATTAGACCTTTGAAAGCCTGGTGTGGTCTAATCTACCATCTCTTCCAACATAGGAATAAATTATGAACAACGAAGAAACTATAATTTTGTGTTGCCATATATGCAGTAATAAGGCCAAACAAATGCAAACTATTAATGCTACTGCTTAATGGTCCTTTTGTTGAATTTCAGTATTCACCATATCAAAATGCACAATATCTTATACAATGTAGGCATGTGGAGCCAAAAGTATCATAATACTAATAAGTAATAATTCACAAGCAAGCATGTTATAGCATGAGTGGCAACTGTTAGAATGTGAAACAATACAGTTGATGCTCCAATGGTTCTCTTAGATCAGGGCTGGGAACCAGTGGCTCTAGAGTTGCATATCTCTGAGCACTCTAAAACATGGCTGTTGATGCTTTACATTTCAACATTCAACTGAAATGTGTTCTTAATGATTTTCATTAAAAATAAGTTCTGGAGCACTCTGGCACACAATAGGTTGAGAGCACTGACATAATTCAAATGCTGGAAATACACTACACATTTGAGTAAGTTGGCTGAGAAGACACAAATTCAGAAGTTGCATTGATGAATGGCAGTTTTTTTTAATGATTCTTTTCAATAGTCTTAATGTATACACTTGAATATGCCTATTTTAAAATTATATGTTATGGCTTTATTTTTCTTAATGAAAGTAAATAATTTACAGTTGTTTAATTTTTTTTTATGAGAATGGCAAAAGCATCAAGTAATATACTATATATATTGATATTGTCTTTATAATATAATTAAATTTTAACGTATAATAAAATTTATTCTTTTATTTCAGAACGAAGAACATACATACCTCTACTAGTATCGCTATTGTTGGTTCTTATTTTTATGGTAGCTGCTGCAGGAATTACATGGTATTATTGGCATTATTGTCGAAAAAAACATAACCACTCATCACAGAGTAACTCCTTACCTAGATCCTTTAATAGTAAAATGGATCGTATGGAAAGTGAGGAAAAATCGAACAATCAGAATGAGGGGAATCTATGTAGATATCACAATTCACTACATCCAGTAGTTCCCAGGGAGCAACAGTGTTCTCTTGTGCCTAGTGGGTCTTCAGAAATGATTGATTTTGATCCTGACAAAGCAGACTTGCCAAATAGGATATATAAAACAAAACTTCCAGAGGCAAGAATAAATTCTATCATATCTAGTGAAAAAGACATAGAAAAAAATAACACTTTAAAGAAATTATCAAATCATGCAAAAGGAAGTGGCTCAGGAGTCATAATATAGCACTACAAAAGTGCTTAGTTTAAAAATTTCATGTGCAACTATTTATTTATGAACTCCCAATAGTTTCCTATCATCATATCATTATCATCATCATCGTCTTGAAGGCTAGAAGATTTGAAGAGTATGAAAAAGAACATTCTTCGTAAAGTACAACAGAATGCACAATGATCTTTGTTTGCATCACAGGACTGTAAAAAAGAAAAAGAAAATTTGTTAATTATGAAAGTAATGTTGTGGAGTATAGAATAGTTTCTAAGCTAAAATAATTTATGTATAATAAGTCACCCATATAGATTGAAATATAAATAAATCTATGTTAGGTGTTAATATTGCAGAAAAATATAGTTTCAAGTCTTCCAGGTTATAGATCATTTCACAAATTTCTAAGAAGAAACAAATTATGATTTTTGTGTGAAATATGGCAGGTGAAAATTCTACACACTAAACAATAAATTATTTTTGTACTTGTACTAAAATGTGTGATAAGTAATGGATGTGGTATTGATTTATACTTGATGCAGCTGACATAAAAAAACTCTGACTATAAAATTTGTACAAAACATTTAAGAATTATTCAGTCTTTGAGAACATTTTATAATTAAGACAACACATATATGCTAGATATTAGGAAACCTTTTTATTACACTTGCATTTTTACTTACAGCTGTTCAGTTGCAGCAGATAAAAATAGTTCAGAAATTCAACCTGTAGAATGTACAAATAAATCGAGATCTATGAAATTTTTGTCAGTGCTGCAGCTGGCTTTGGAGGGTTCTGATTACTCTTGATGCTCCCTCCCTTTACTTTCACATATATCCTTTGTTTTCAGTGAATAAAGAGACCTGTTCACTCTTCAAAGCCTGGAGCAAATAACTCTCCCCCCTCTCTCCTGATTAGCTGTAACGCTGTTTTCTTTAGTCAACTATAATATGAATATGCATTTAATAATATAGACTCAAAATAACAGATAAGAGCGATGAATGTTTTTCATTCTGCATCTTTTCTAAAAAAAAAAATTTTGTAGTTAATATACAGTAATGTAATTTAATGTGTATAACTTGATCATAAAAAAAGGTTAAGACCTGAAATGTATTGATACATATGTATATTAACACCATACAAATTTTGCCCAATTATCCTGACATACTATTAATGTTATTGGAAATAGTCATTACTTAATTTTGAAAAATACCAATATTAATCAAATTTTAGCATAATTTGACCCAACATAAAATAAACTCCATCAAATACATGCTACTAAAAAAAAAACTTATAACTTTGAACAAGATATTAAGAAACAACAATAAAAACTTGTTCTGTAAAAATATTGTTTAAATAGCAGTGCAAGATTTTGTGAGAGTTTAATACAAAGTTATGAAATAAATTGCAAAACATTTAATAATAATTAGACACTGCAAAGAAAAAAAAGCAAAATGAACTTTGGGTAACTCAAAGATGATAAATCCATATCCATTTTAAGTGCTTCAAAAGGAAAATATTTTGTTACCGTTTCGTACAATTCTAGTTTTGCATCTTGGTCCTATTTAAATCCTTCAAAATTGGATACATTAAAAAAAACTAGAACATACTTGAATTTGAAAACAATTCAAGCCTAAAGAAATTGTACATTAGCACTTTCTTCCAAATGCAAACATTATAGCAATCCTTGCATTGATATGATTAATGACCAGGCATTTAAAATCGTATCTACTATATGCCAGGTAGTTCTGTTAGATTTAAACTTGTCTTAAAAGTATTTGAGTTTAGTAGAAATTCCAGATTAAGAACAATCTCTTTTATTGCTTATTGACTTGATTTTTATTGGAAAAATTGAAAAGTAGTAAACTGTGAATGCACAAAGTAATCCTTAGGTAAAGAGTTGTTGAGTAAGTGCAAGTGCAACATAAGAAATTCATGAGCAGTTACAATGTGCCTTTCCTGCAGACTGTCTTTCAGCGCAAATTTAATCATTCCAGTCATTTCACTACAAACTATTATCATTTGAAATATCATCACTACATTTGCATTGTACAGAACATAATCATGATTCGCTTTTGTTTTATGTACTTACATTTAAGCTGATATTCAGTTTTTGTATAATACTGTTGCATGTTACTGGTGTCTGTGCTGTATGAAATGTTTCTTTGTTGCTTTACCATTTTTTTTAAATTGCTATTTTTGCAATGTATATTTTTTGTATTTTGTAAAATTTGAATGCAAATGCAAGTGCCATATTTTATTGCACAAGCCTGTAATTTTTGCTTCCTGAAATCATACTTTGTAGCATATGCCTTGAAAATGTAATTTATTTATTTTGATGTGGTTGGCACATAACCTATTTTCCTACATTTGTGTCTCTCAGGCTTAATAAAACTAGTTTTGTAATGCATATTTAAATATTTTAATAATGCCTTATAAATCTAACTGCTGAAATAAATGGAAAATGCCACTGCCAAATTTGAAGCAAATATGTTAAACAATAATTCTTTCACTTCTGCATTCTAATGTCAAAGTGTATCAGATCATTCTCATTACAAAAGCATCTATATAAGGAGTTGAAAAATCCTTACTCTGAAATTGCATTAAAAACTGTTGCTTTGAAACAGCTGGTAAATGAAAGGGACCTTTTTTTATCACATTTTTTAAAATCTCAAATACCTAGTTCTATGAATGTAGCAAAAACAAACTAGAAGAATAACGTGTTTCCTCTGATGAATATGCTAATTTTCAAAGAGAAAGTTCATTAAATTATGACGTTTGTATTCTCCAGTGGAGGAGATTTGAATAATAGATGATTTGGAAAATGCAATTAGTAATTTTTCGTTATTACCTATCCAACATAATAATTTTCCATTTATATGCAAAAGAAAATTTTTTTGAAAATTTTTCTTATCCACCCCTTGCAACTAAGGGAGCAAATCGTTGCTCTCAATGTAAATCCTTTGCAGTGGGGACCACACTCTAACACCCAAATTTCTGGCATAAAAGAGATGGAGGAAATACGTATCCTACTTCAGTAATACTTATCCAACCCCAAATAATTTTTCTCTAAAAATAAAAAGTTTAATGTCTATAGGAAGAAAAAAAGTGCAAACTGAATCTCATTTTTTGAAAGAGGCGGGGGTGACTCAGTCGGTAGTGCACCAGGCTTGTAATCTGTAGTTCCCAGGTTTGAGTTCCAGCTGGGTCAATGTTGAGATTTATCTTTGCAAAATTCCCTGCCCTGCACATAGTCAGTAAGGGACATCAATGGGCTTGGAAAGGCTGCTGTCTGTCAGATGGAACATTAAGCCGTAGCTTCGTGTACAGGAGAGCCATACCCTGTGCATGTTAAAGAACATGCTGGATGGCCTTGACGGGAGGCTACCATCTGTCTCTCAACAGCTCTTTCAGTGGGTCCCCTCCCCCAACCTTCTCTGAGCCTTCGGGGTCATGTGACCTGGCCATTTAGCCATGGTGTGAAAAAATAGTGCTGCTCCGAAGTAAAACAACCCAACACATTTTTTGAAAATGAGCTAAAAATATTGGCAGTTCAATGATTTTCAATAAAATTCAGGTAAGTGGGGTACAAGTGACTGGAATGAGTCAACAATATGGAATATTGAGATATTGGGGTGGAGAAAACTTTTTATTGTGGTAAGAAATTATTTCGAATCTTAGTACTGATTTAGAATTTATATAATTTTTCTTGCAACTTTTTTAGTAATTTTCCAGCTGTTTCACGTAACACCTCTGGACCTTTGAAAAGAAAGTAAGGTTTTAAAAAAGGTTACAAATAATCACGATAATGCTCTGGTATAAGTTAAAACATTAAGAAACTTCCTGGTAGTAATTCTCAAACTAGGAGAGTGCTGTACATATTAATACCCCTTATGGGTTCTACCTTATAATTACCCTTAACTTTATACACTATTTCAACATAACTCTTTCTTCAAGAGAGCCATTAGAATCGTAATATAAAGTGAAAACATATTTACCACATATGCTGGTACAATTGCATATTTTGCAGCGTTGTCATGCTGTAGTTGGTAATTGTATATGCTACCAGTCCTGTATATTGGATGTTCTTGAAGTTGTTACAATGATGGCGTATGTGTTATGAACTGACACAAATTTTTCCTCGTCCACAATCGTTGATTTGCGATGTACAGGCGATGGTTGTCAGTCGTTCGTGGTGATACACGTTCCTTTTTCTTTTACCAAGGATGATATTTGCAGTGATGTTTACAGCCATTTGCATATTGTAACTTAGTGGTAGTATTAAACGCTCAGTGGGTATTACATAATCAGTTCTTTTGATGTAGATAGCACTTTTCCAAGTTTGAAAGGATTTTAACTATGCTCCACTTTGGAAGAAAGCCAATGCCTCGATGACCGCCAATTTACTACCAGCCAAAAGCCATTGCTATTACAATGTTAAAACTTTAAAACATTTTTAAAAACACGAACCTTCCAGGTTCTTTACGCGACGCTTTTCACCACGATCTCACAACACGTGGCATCCTCAGGCGAGTAGCAATGTGTGGGTTAAATAGCCGTTGGTATGCAATGTGTAGATGGCAGCAATGTGTGGTTAAATAGCCTTCTTCACTCTAGCCCAGCCCTCTACGTACTGAGTACTGCGTGCGCATCTCGTGACGGAGCCTGCAACAGGAGATGCCATGCCGATGGGAGGGGTGGAATCTCGGTATTGCAGACCCCGTCGCGGTGTTTATGTATATTTAAGGTTTCGGCATATTGCAGCTGAAATTTTGATCTTGGGGCCATTCCTGGTTTAAAGTTAATTTTGCCAATTTTAATATTATTTTCGACTATTGTTTTTGAAAGTGCTGTTGTGGATTTCTTTTTACTTATGTCTGTAATATGTTCCTGCATTCGTATCTCATATTGTGTGTATGTTTTTCCGATATATTTATTTCTGCCCTCTAATTTATTTTCGGGGTCTGGTATTTCTATTTCATATACTCCCCCTGTTGGTGGTTTATAATCTCTGTCATTTAGAATTAAGTTTTTAATTAATAGTATAGTATAATTAATGAGTAATAGTAGTGGGCAAAGTAAGGTTATATTTTCTTAAAGTATTTTCAAGTGTTTTTGTTATCATATAGGGAAAACTTTTAACGTACTGTTTTTTATTTTCTGTTTGTTGTGGATTCGGTTGGGTGTCTCTTTTAATTATGTATTTTGCTTCCGTTTCCCATTTTTGCAATAACTTGCGTGGGTTATATACTTCGTGTGCAGTTATTTGAATATATTGTAACTCTTCTTGTAGAGTTTTATGCTGTGAACAGTATCTGTATGCCCTAACATAGTGGGGAATAATACTCGCTTTTTTATATTTCATCGGATGTGCTGAATCTATTGGTATATAATTAGGAATATATGTTGGTTTCTGGTAGACAGTGCTCTCGCAAAAATTTGATTTTCTAGTTAATTTAATATCCAAGTATGATATTTGACCATTTACTTCAGATTCAGTAGTAAATTTAATTGTAGGTATTATACCGTTAAATGTGTTGACAAATTCTTTTAATTTTTCTATGGGATGAGGCCAAAATATGAAAATATCGTCTACGTATCGTATGTATAGGTCCGGCTTTAACTTACAGGTGGAAAGGGCAGTTTCCTCGACATCTCATAACTACGTCGGACATGAGTCCAGATAGAGGTGAACCCATTGGGACACTCTCGATCTGGAGCCATGTCCGTTCTCCGATGTCAAAAAAGTTAGAATTTACAGCTAGGTCCAGTGCGTCGTGCAAAGCAAAGTACTGAGGATGGGATGGTTTTGCTACGCGAAGCCATTCAGCTTTTAGCCGCATCGCTGCATCCAATACCGGGGTATTAGGATACAGCGATACGACATCTAACGAATGCATTGTAACCTTCACTGAAATTGGGGTGTTCTGAATTCGATGAAGTGCTTCTTGACATGATGTTACGGTTGACGAACGACTGGCAACCATCGCCTGTACATCGCAAATCAACGATTGTGGACGAGGAAAAATTTGTGTCAGTTCATAACACCTACGCCAGCATTGTAACAACTTCAAGAACATCCAATATACAGGACTGGTAGCATATACAATTACCAACTACAGCATGACAACGCTGCAAAATATGCAATTGTACCAGCATATGTGGTAAATATGTTTTCACTTTATATTACGATTCTAATGGCTCTCTTGAAGAAAGAGTTATGTTGAAATAGTGTATAAAGTTAAGGGTAATTATAAGGTAGAACCCATAAGGGGTATTAATATGTACAGCACTCTCCTAGTTTGAGAATTACTCCCAGGAAGTTTCTTAATGTTTTAACTTATACCACAGCATTATCGTGATTAAATTCTTTTTAATAAACTATAGCTGTGTGATAACTTATTTTGTATAAGGTTACAAATACTTCTCTTTCAATGTAAAATAATGCATAATGTCAAATTAATTCCTGTTGCATATTTTTATTCAAATTTCTAGGCTTGCAAATAAGCGACTTGCATTTAAATCTGTGTAAAAACAGTCTTAGAAAATTGTTAAAGTATGTCATACATTTGAAATTAGGCAGCTTTAAATCTTAGTCCAATAGTAAAAATAAATGATGTTTTGCTCAAGCTCTGTTGTACATTGTTAACACATATATTTCTAAAATAATCGAAAACATTTTTTGTCATTCAAGGTTTGTACAGTTGCTTGAATTGTGATAATACTTTTTGCCTTTCTGTGTATATATATATCTTTGACCTTGCGGTCATTTCCACTTTTAAAAGTAATGATGATTGAGGTAGTTACTGATTAATGAGATGAGATGCAAAGTACGGTTTGAGTATATTTTTTTACCAATTAAATATTTCTAGCACAATTTAGCAATTTCTAATAAATATTAGGAGTAAAAGAAAAAAATCCATAGAAGGATAATGATAACTGTTATCAATGATATAATCTTTACCTTCTGTAGCTCATGATGTTGAAATGAATGTACATATGTAAATAGATAATTTGCAATTCATGTATATTTGACAAGTAATTTATGGAAAAAAATGCCGTCATTATTTAAATGTATCATGAAATTCATTAAGAACCATTTTCAAAGCTGATAAAAAAAGTAATTATGTAATGGCCTAAGGAAAAAATTTAAAGGTAATTTCATAGATACTACAGGAAAAATTATAAATGTCCAGATTTAAACATGCCAATATCTTTCAATTCAGAATTGTAAAATTTTGTTTTTAAGATAAGTTTTGTTTTCAAAACTAAATTCTAATCCAATCTACAGTTTAAAAATCTTAGTATTTTAAAATGCTGTATTAATGCTATGCTGTCCTCACAACAAAAACTAGTATTAATATTTTAGTAACTGAAGTAATTATATAAATAATTCTTGGAAGTCGTTTGGTAAGGCACATGCCTTCCATGTTCTTCTTTCAATGACGATACGTGTGATTTGGCAGTTTTCGAATGGAGAATGTGCTTAGTGATGGAAAATTTTATCTCTTTTTAACGTATTTGAACCACTGCCAAATAATTGACTGCCCAGTCAAAATTTTCATACGAGTTTCCCATCCACTCAACTACATATTGCATTAAAATATGCCTCTGATAAAATTCAACTTTAAAGCCATTTTCATTATTCTGCTTCAAGAACCCACTGAATTTCAACAGTAAACTTGCTTGTACAGCAGTAATTTTCGATACTCTAAAGATTCCCACCCATACAATTGAATTGATGGAAAATAGATTGTCATCTATCTGTAGCATACGAAGAAAATTCCAATGGAGGTGGTTTTGGATAGCTTGGATAACTAGGTATCCTACTTTGCAGATTTATTTTTTCTGGCATCATATGCTTTGTCCCAAATAAATATAATTACATTAACCCCTTTGGGTATGCCAGTTTTCATCTGACTTGTTTTACTGTTTTGGATAAAGAAAAATTTATTACCACTCAAGATTTTCACGAGCTCATTTGTGTATATTTCACACACACAAAGGAATGATATTCTTAAATCTTTTTTGTTTGTTTGAAAGCGAAGTAAAACGATATATTGCAAAGACAAAAAATATTAACCCTTTCCACTCCAATATTGTGTAGAAGCAAACTCTCAAACCTGACCTTCAAATATCACAGCTCTGCAATTTTTAATAGATTAATCAAATCAAGCCTTTAAGTCAAACACGGGGAAATGCTAGGAACTAGGGAAATGCATCCTTTCAGTGTTGTAGGACAGAAAGAGAAAAAAGATGTACTCAGACTGAGGGTTGGGTTGTTTTACCTCTGAGCGGCACTTTTTTGCACACCATGGCTAAATGGCCAGGTCACATGGACCCCGAAGGCTCAGAGAAGGTTAGGGGAGGGGACCCACTGGAACAGCTGTTGGGAGACAGATGGTAGCCTCCCGTCAAGGCCATCCAGCGTATTCTTTAACGTGCACAGGGTATGGCTCTCCCGCACACGGGGCCACGGCTTAACGTCCCATCCGACGGACGGCGGTCTTTCCAAGCCCATCGGTGTCCCCTACTGACCGTGGGCAGGGCGGGGAATTTTGCGGAGACTCAGACTGAGGTTGACAAAAAGGAGTGCAAAGGGTTATAATGCAAATATACTCCAAAAAATAATTTGAAATAGCTTTTGATTATTTAAGTTAGATGCCCATATATATATATCTACTATCATTTCTCTTGGGGCAAATCGAAGGCAGCTGTTTGCATAAGTTATTTATTCCCATTGGTGAAGCAGGTCACAGTAAGAAATAAATGTTTAAATTTCATTTTGTATATTTTGTACATCACTAAATGCACAAGAATGTTCAATTGAGCTGTATTAGTTAAAAATTATTAGAGCTAAGAGTTTGTTTCATGTCTATGCAGAAAGTAGCTTCTAATAATCTCAATACCATGTGCAGACAGTGTTAGAATATGTAATAGAAAATATTCAGTGCTTCCAAGAAACACTTCCAAACAGTTGATTCAACTGACTTATGTTTATTTGCAAGAATATACGTGCTCTATGTAAGAATCATTTTACGGTATGTTTTTTCAGTGACGTCCTTATCTGTGATTTTTGTAACTTTTTTTTTTACTTCGCTTAATATGTCCTGCAAAAATAAAAGGATAAAAGAAATGTTGAAAGGGTTGTCTGAGTATTGATATGAAAATAGTGATTTATTAGATTGGTTTTGCACACGTTTTCTTGCTTTATGATCACAACTGAAGCATGAATGGCAAGCAGGGAGATTGGAAATTGATGCTTTGGCAGTTGTTAAGTTGACTGATAAATCACTCATCACCTTTAAGAATTGTTGAAATGTCAGTTTCCCCAGCACTTTTGTCATTCGTGGCCCATCTGTAAGTAATCAAACGGTTAGCACCTAGAGTTGTCGAATGTAGCTAAACCTTTCAGATTCAATACCGTAAATTATGCTTGAATTATTTCTGCTATAGTCAGGGCTGAACTTTAACCTTTTGAGATCCTAAGCTCGAATACATTATACATAATTATGAATGAATTTTATAAGACAAGGTAATTTATTATTAAACATTCCACTTCAATAACTCTTTAAATACTGAACAAGTATTGATGATAAATCGAGATTTAAATTTGGTTATCGTTAACTTCAGTCAGTTTTTCATAAAATGCATCAAATGCGTAATGTAAAATCTGAGTTTGTGTTTATTGGCCACCTAGATAACGGCAACATCCTGACAAGGTAGAGACAATAATACCTTACTGCACACACTCACACACGAGCGGCTTGAAAAGCTAACCCTGGCGAGTCTACAATCTTTATCTTCATCACATTTCTCTATTAAATATATATTTTAGATGTTATAGAGCAGAGATGGTCAAACAGTCGATGTCGATCGCTCAGCTGCCAGGTGGAAAAGATTGCATTTTAATTGATGTAACAATGTCCCGTTAATATGTTTGATGCTAAATTGTCATTTTATGCTTAGGTGGTCAAACAGTGTTAAATCATTATTATGACTTAGAAAATCATTCGCGATCCATCATATTACATGTCTTAAAAGTCGATGGCAGAGTCAAAAAGTTTGGCCCTCCCTGTTACAGAGCTTCGAAATTAGATTCCCTGTGAAATAACATGGAAAGATAATGCTATAGCTTTCTTTGAACATAATACTATTGCCAATTTAAAATTTTTCACAAATTCAAATAATGTGTTACTTTAAAAAAAAAATTCCCTGCTCTGCCCATGGTCAGTAGGGGACACCGATGGGTTTGGAAAGGTCGCTGTCTGTCGGATGGAACGTTAAGTCGTGGCCCCGTGTGCGGGAGAGCCATACCCTGTGCACATTAAAGAACACACTGGATGGCCTTGACGGGAGGCTAACATCTGTCTCCCAACAGCTGTTCCAGTGGGTCCCCTCCCCCAACCTTCTCTGAGACTTCGGGGTCCTTGTGACCTGGCCATTTAGCCCATGGTGTGCAAAAAAAGTGCTGCTCAGAGATAAACCCAAACCCCCATCTCTTCTTAAACTTGTATATGACTAATGGAATGTGGAAGTTTATAACATTTTTTCAGCGTTTTAAACTGCACAAATATATGTATGAACCAGAGTGGATTAAGCAATTGGGAAACCTAGAGCCAAGTTCTAATGAGTGCCCTGGAACAAAATTCTAAATAAAAGCCTTAGAGTTATATTCTAAATAGAACCCCGTTATCCTTCTAAACTGAAAAATAACGAAAATTGAATTACTTTATAAAAAAATCGTCAATTGACGTGATAAAAAATAACATTACTTTAAAAAAAGAAAAAAAAAACCCAAAGAGGAGCCCTATAGGTCCGGAGAAGTAATTGAAGTAAAAAGGCTAACATATGAAGAGTCAATTCTGTACTGCAGCATAAAGTTTGCGCTTATTGTTTTTAAAAACTATTACTTTTAACCATTAATATTTTTAGCAAATTTTCCACTTGATGCTTAATTAAAAAAATCGGGTATGAACTCTCATTCAAGCTGTTGATGAGACTGGTAGTAAAGTAGGTTTGGTTATAAACAGAGAGAAATCTAAAGTGATGAAAATTGGTCAGGCAGGTTGTGATTCAGTTAATCTGAATGGTTGCAGTCTTGAGCTGGTTGTCACAGTTTAATTACCTTGGGAGCTATGTAACAGATACTGGTGATATGCGGCATGAGATTAACAGACGAATATGTATTGCTGCCGGGACTTTTAAGAATCTATGGAGATGTGGAGAAATAGGCGTATACACCTAAAGACTAAAATTAGACTGTATAATAGTTTGGTTCTTTCTAGCATTAGTTATGGTAGTGAAACTTGGACACTTTGTAAACAAGATAACAGGAAACTAGATGCTTTTGATTCCAGATGCTTACGCGGTATCTTGGGCATTAGGTGGTTCAACTTTGTAACTAATGATGAGATTAGGCAAAGGTGTTTGCAACCTCCTTTAAGCAGCATATTGTGCAGAGAGACTCCGCTGGTTTGGCCATGTTGCCCGTATGTATAATTATAGATTGGCGAATAGGGTTATGAACAGTGTGCCTAGAGGCCTCAGAAAGAAGGGGAGACCTAGGATGCGGTGGGCAGACAATGTCAAACAGGACCTTGTTAGAATTGGTGTGCAGTGGCCAGATGCAGCAGATGTAGCTCAGGACAGATATGCTTGGAGAATTAAACTGCGTGGTCTGGTTGGACCTCCGTAGCCCATGGCTGCTTGAGGATGATGATGATGATGATTAATATCAAAATAATTTTGCTTATGCATTTCCTTTAACAATAAGTTCTATTGAAATTGTTATTTAAATAATTACATCTTGTTCTTTAAAGAATTGCAGTTAAATAATATTTTTGGGTAAACACTAGAAAATTTCGTTTCTAATTAATAATTTTCAATTGTAACACGATTATTATTAAACATATTTTTCATTATGAATAGTTTAAATAATTATTCCCGTTATTTCTCTAAGAAAGATTCTAGTTCAAAGTATTTGATTAACCATCTGCTGAATCTTTACCATATGACTTCGACCAGATCGCTATATACTTAACGTTAGCGTAGGTTAGCTTACCGCGAAACGGTAACTCATGTGGCAAGTTCTGAAGCTTCCTATGCGCGCTTGCTAACACGGAGATTCGCAGTAATCGTCAGGCATTTCCATTATGTAGGCACCGGTTCAACTAACATATAACCTCAGCCACATCTTTTAGTGTCCTAAGCATCCTCTTTTTTTACCAATCCATTAACAGGATCAACAATAAAAAAACTTATTTAACCTCCCGCAAACACAACAAATAAAAGCATTTTTTTAAACCTTATTTTTTAAGTTCGTTCGAAGTGGTTGGTGAAGTAATTCTCACGCTGTAGCACATGCGAGCATCAAAATGATACATCACTTCACAAGTTCATTGTAGCACGTTCATCTGTTGTAACAATATAAAAAAAGTCATTTTCACATATTATTTTCGGTAAAAGAGTTAAATTTCGAAATACAAGAACTTATTTGTTTGATCTTCCTTCTCTCTACTATAATTAGAGTAAGTATCGTTTAGATCAGGGTCGTCCAACTTAAACTTAGTGAAGAGCCACAAAGAAAAAAAGTATATTCTTAAAGAGGTACGGGAAAACTTCTTAAAAGCGAAAATATACATTTGTAATGAGTGATGCAATGAATTTGGGGGGAGGGGGAAACATCCACAAACAGCCATGGGCTATGTAAGTCCAACTAGACTATACAATATAGTTCTCCAAGCATATCTGTCCATAGCTGCATCTGGCCACTGCACACCAATTCTAGCATGATCCTGTTTGACATTCGCATACTAGGTTCCTGCATCCTAGGTCTCCCTTTTTCTGAGACCTTTGGGCACACTGTTCATAATTTTATTCGCTAATCTATGATTATTCATATGGGCAACATGGCCAAACCAACGGAGTCTCTCTCTGCGCAAAATGCAGCTTAAAGGAGGTTGTCGACTGTTTTGACTAACCTCTTCACTACTTACAAAGTTAAACCAATTAATACCCAAGATACTGCATAAGCATCTAGAATCAAAAGCATCTAGTGTCCTGTTTACAAAGTGTCCAAGTTTCGCTACCATAACTAACCCTAGAAAAAACAAACTATTATACAGTCTAATTTTAGTCTTGTAGGTGCATACGCCTATTTCTCCACTTTCTCCATAGTTCCTAAAAGTCCCGGCAGCAATCCCTACCCGTCTTTTAATCTCGTACCGTAACATCAGCAGTATTTGTTACATAGTTCCCAAGATAATTAAACGAATCGCTTAATTCAAAAATCAAAATATACATTTTTAATGAGTACTAGGAATTGGCAAAAGCGTTTACGGTTGCACCTAAAGATGTTTGTCAAAAAGTGGGAAAAAACGGCAAAATTCAGTATATTGATCATTTGTTTTATGAGCTATGGGTTGGACAAGTCTGGTTTAGATGTTTTTGCCCTTTAACAGGAAAAAAGGTTTTTAAAAAAGCTCATTTTCAGACCCCACTTTCCCTTTAAATTGGGTTGTTTTATCTCTGAAAGGCACTTTTTTGCACACCATGGGCTAAATGGTCAGGTCAAAAGGACTCCAAAGGCTCAGAGAAGGTTGGGGGAGGGGACCCACTGGAACAGCTGTTGGGAGACAGATGGTAGCCTCCCGTCAAGGCCATCCAGTGTGTTCTTTAACGTGGACAGGGTATGGCTCTCACGCACACGGGGTCACGGCTTAATGTCCCATCCAACAGACGGCGGCCTTTCCAAGCCCATCGGTGTCCCCTACTGACCGTGAGCAGGGCGGGGAATTGTTGCGTTCCCTTTAAACAATTGAATTTAAAACCATAAAAATTTCCTTGCTTAAATCTCACACTTGGAACAAATAATGCTTTTCTTTCCAATGGTCGAATGACTAGCACACTTTATTATTGATCGAAAGACTCCAGCAATCTCTTGTTTTCAACGGTAAAAATTAAAAAAATTGAGTGAGATAGGCTGGTGAGAAACGTGGGAAAAATGTTTATTGCTCTAGTTTCAGTAAAATCGGTTAAACTAAAAAACCAAAACTTGCATTTTTTTTGCCTTGTTCTTATATATATATATAGCTTTTTGTTTTTAGCTTGTTTCAGACATAATCAATTTAAGGCATTGAAGAAATTCCCTTTTTACATTCCGTTTTAATGCAGAGTAAAACCAATTTACTGAGTAAATCAAGTGAAGCAAACAGATGAAGAGAACGATGGAAGGCTAAGTGAAGAAATTACGAGAATTCAGTCCTTTTTAGGAAATTTTTAATATATATCTGGGTACTTAGTTTTTCTTTTCAGCAGTTCAGAATCCTAAAACTGGTTGAAACGCAAGAAATTATATTTGTTTAGCTAGAGCACAGCCGGTACAGCACACATTTTTTGCGAACAAATTTTACATTTAATTTCTCTTATTGATATTGTAGTATGGAAATATCTATTTTCAGATTATTTTTAAACTTCTGGACAATGTTTTATTCAGAAAGAATTGAATCACTATATTTAAATAAAATAAGATCAAGGTCAGTGGACGAATAAAGTTCGTAAAAATTAAAAAATAACTGATGCTTCAGGTTTGTTCCATACCTGATACATCAAAAGATAAAGATTAGAACAGGCATATAGAAACGTTTTAGGAGAACAGAAAATAAAATAAATAACGAAGATGAAAATAAGCCATTCTACACAAAAATCTATGAAGGTGTAAGACTTTCCCCATCTCCTATTGTCTAAGTCTCAAAGTTAGAAAAATGGGAATTTTGATCTGGTATATTTCAAGATTTATTGTCAGTGGACGTTTTGGGCCGTTCTGGATTACTTTCAGCCATGTGAGTGCTAGAAAGATTCTTCATAGAATAAGTGTATAAATTTCTAATGTTGATCTACGTAAGATTGCTAGGGGGAAAAATCAAGACAGTATAAAATGGTGTAGAGTTGATCACAAAACTCGTGAAATCTCAGTAAACGACCAATGGAAAAAATGTCTAGAATAGATGTCTTTATTTGAATTTTATTGCTTGGACATTTTTACAAAAACGGACAACCACAAATAAGAATCAAAAATATCTTATGCGATAGCTGTGGTGGCAATTTTTTCAGAGGGAAATATAGAACGTTTATTGAAAAGCATACTTTCTGGCAATTTCTTTCATTAGAAACCATTTGTTCATGAGTTTTTATCACGATACTATTAACTTAATCCTATGTCTAGCAAAGTTATGTTCGAAAAGTGGTAACTAGAGTAAAAAGTTCTAAAATAAAGCAAATAATATGCATACACTAATTTTATTTAAAATACATGAAAATATTCAAAAACGTAAAAAGGAACAAATTGAGGAATAAAACAACTTTTGTCGAAGGTTCACACTATTTGAAGAACTATTTAATAAAATTAAATAATTCTGAATTAAAATATTAAAGTTATTAATTCATCAATCATATCAACAATAATATAGTAAATTTCTCAAAATTAGTGACAAGACAGAACATTTTTATTTGGTATCAAAACTATAAGGTTTTTAAAGGAACACAAAAAATATAGGAAAATAATGTCTTTCTTAATTTTTTTTATAAATATGTAGGACAATGCTAAAATATAGGACGAATAGTCACCATTACGATAGCTTAAATTCGGGCAGCATTATTGCTTAAAACATTCATCCTATTTTTGTAAAAAGAAAAGAGCACAAAATAAATCTACTGAAAAAAAATTGGAAATATCTGAGTATTTACCTTTATGCTGCTCTTACAGTTCTCATTGTCTGGTCCCAGGATAATCTCTCTTGTATAACGTTGATGTTTAATTTCACGATATGAGGAAAAAAAAACTATCACAATTGAAAGGTTGCTATACCCTATTTTACATGTGTCTTAAGGGTTAATGAGCCCAGCCAACTGCCATCTCCCACGGCGGCCCCAACTCACCTTATTTCCTCCCATGATCCCCATGAAAGTTGTCAGGATATTTGTCTTAGCTGTTGAGAAAACGTTTTCCATGATAGTAATCAATTTTCTCAAATTGCTCTGTACCCACATTTTTAAACTGTTGAGACTGCCGTATTTGTTCTTCTGCATGGTTTATTGTGTCCCCTCCGATATATTTGTTTTTTCCCCTTTGGAGCTCCTTTATGATCATCACGTCTCGATATCCCCGAACTTTAATTACTAAGAGAGTAATGTTTTCTGACTGCTATTTGGAGGCAAACTCTGAACTGCATTGTTCGTTGTTGAAAGAAAACTGTTAATGTGTGTATGTTTTATGAAAATGAAATAAAAGAGGCAATAGATATTAACCAACAAAAACTTGCAAGTAGTTTTTATAAGAAGACAAATGACACATTTCAATAGAAAAACGCCTAATTTAGGTTCTGCACAGAATAAATTTTATTCAAACTTCGCAAATTGAACAAACAGATCACAATAAATGGTGGTCCAAAATTAGGTATACAGTTGCTTATATCTTCCAGGATTTTCAATAACTTGTCCATTTTCTTGATGTTATAATATTTTTATAAAAGAAGATGCAGGTATCATTTTAAAATTTAACGTTTTGCTTTCCTCCAAAGTAAATGAATATACCTATGTTACCCATGACATGAAATTATGGTAAAATTGATCCCACTGGTTTTCAAAATTGAAACCTTCCACTATTAACACATACTCTGATTCTGTTTGCCACATTTCTGTAAGGTTTATGGCCAAAATATTTTGTCCATTTTTTGAAACGTGCCTGTGATGCACCCTTTCATTTTGTCTGTACCCTTTGTCGTTAAGTAATTCCTAAGAGAAAAAGTCCATACGGATATAAAAACCGGTAGCATGGAATCATTACAGTATTTCAATTGTGTCTCTTGACATTTGACAATTTGAAAGTCGCCTTATCAGACCACACAGTTTGATCAAGATCTTTTACAAAAATGTAACGGACCCTTCGAATAATAACGGACCATAGAATAAACGGACAAGAAAAAATTTTATTTCCAAGATATATACGATTGTATACCTACTTGTATGCTTATATTTGTTAGTCACTCTGTGTTGTTATTGAGTATTGTGTGAATATAAATATTTCAGATATGCCAAAACTTCGAAAATACTGAACGTTTGTCATTCACTTCCATATATTCGGCTTTTTAAAAATATTTGTGTACTTACTTCTCTTTAAAATGAACCTTCGCATCCCTTATGGTTTATTAAAAATACAATATCGTGATTTTCGTATGACAAATTGTAGCTGAAGGAGAGGAGGGAACTTAATAAAATAATGGTAGATATGAAATCGTTTCAAACCGGTCTGGTAAATATAACCTTGATAACAGCAAAAATAACCAAAATCTCCTGTAGTAACAAGTATAAAAATTATACTTTAATTAAAGAGAAAGAGAGCTGGCGTATTTTTATTTATATGTGAAGATTATGTTTCTTTCCTCATCATATATATATTACTTTGTTAAATTCGTTACGACTAATTCTCCGTGTTGAAAAGATATGATGGAACAATTGTTTTGAAAAATTCACAAGCAAATGATTTTCAAAAAGCTTCGTAAAACATTTAGTGAAATGGTACCAAGTCGAACGATATAAATTTATTATGCAGGTGGGTTGTTTAGTTGGAGCTGGACTCTTAATCATGAGTGAATGCTAATCCTTGGTGAATCTATCACCACTCTAAAATGCTAGGAGTCTACTTGAAACACTGAAAACAGAAAGCCTTTCATTTTGCTCAATTTGCTGAAAGAGTGAACGAGCCAAGAACGTAATCATCAATCACATAATTAAGAATTTTATGTTTTGGACTGTAGTTACTCTTCAAAATAAAGAAATAAATAAATACCCCCTCAAGCAGCTGCTTGCCACAGAGATCTGACAGGAGCCTGTCAGTTTATATGCCATAGTAGAAGGTCTGTGAGGATGGCAGGACCTCAGCAGAAAAACGACACATACATCCATGCCTTACCCGGGGCTCGAACCCAGGTCCTCGTAGATCAGTAGCCAAGCGTGCTAACCACTCGATCACGGGACGGCTCCTGACTGTTTATTTAACCAGCTGATATCCGTCACCGCAAACATGAAGGTAGCAGTTTGAATTAAAAGTTTCTATGTTGAAGTTTTGAAGAACCACGAAGTAAATTTTACGAGAAAAATATGCAATAAACTCAGTGTTAAAATGATAAAGGAGACAAATATCTATGTTTTATAGGCCATAAAAAGGGAATGAGTGGGATACTTCAAATAATAGTCGAAAAGAGCTCTTTTTACACAGATTTGCATAGGTAAATACTTAAAATCCTGGTTTCACTTATAAATATCCCTTTATTTTAGATTTTTAGCCTAGGATTTAATATTTTAGGCAGTCCTAGGCTTAAAATTAATAAAATGTAAAAAATGTAAAAAAATACTATTGCATTTTTCTGTAAGTATAACGCTCGTCAGTAGTGTTGCAGTTTACCTGACAGCAGAGGCGACTTTGTAGTTTATATTAGGAAAACCAATAATATACCTTACTCATGGACGTCGGCTGGAATTTTTTCAGGTGGGGGAGGAGGACTAAATGTTAGCAGTGTTGAACAGAAACATAAAATAATTCCAATAGGCCACCCCAAGAATACTTTTAATTGTAAAACAGACAAAAATCGTGTATAATTGAATTTATAAATTTGTTGAATAGAATTATTAATATCGTCCTTTTCTGCTGTACCTCTACAAATTTTGAGTATTATTGTTAATCAAGGTACATTTGGTTAATGAAAAGCAACAGTAATTTCTGATACATCTAATGTTCAGTATAAAGTACTTTGAATCAGTCTTCAATATAAAATACCTCCTAGCCTCTCCACTCTCACTGAAGCTTATGATTGTGCTCTTGGTGTCCAGCTATTTTTCTTCCTATTGCCATCGAAACCCTGGGGCTGAAAGCACTAATTCTGTATTTTAAATCTCAAGAAACAACACGAGATTTTAGATACGTAACGGGTTTGATTAGATTTGGAAATCTGTCATGAATACAAATTCTAAGGCAAAGACAGATAAATATGCAGTAAAAAGTCCACTTTTTGTATTATATATGCAGTTATGTGTGCTGATTCTTTGTAGCTTGAAATATCAATGTATTAGTGATAGGATTCTTGAACCAATCATTTTTAAGCTTTTCATATATTAGACCATTGTTTCCAGATTTTCAAAAAAAGTTGAAAACTAAGTTTTACTGAAATTCGAATTCAGGAGTTTGTTTTTATTCCCTTTTCTACAAAATATTTATTGATATGTTGACATTAAAAAGTCAACAGGTAACACTGTGATTGTCATTTATGTTTAAATCATTAATGATGCTAAATAGTGTGAAGAGACTATTATTTATTTCCATCTTATTCAGCACACTATAAAAAGAAATAGTTGCCACCTGAGATCATAGATGGCGCCAATGGTAGGCACTGAAATCATTGGTGAAGAGTTTAAAGTCTTAAATTAGTGCAAAAAGATGAGCTGGCATTAGTTCAATGGTAGAATACTTGGGCATGTTTCTGGAGAGATGCGGGTTCAATTCCCCAATGTCACTGAAATTTTTTCCACAAAATATTGATATATTGACATTAAAAAGTCAACAGGCGACACTGTGATTGTCATTTATGTTCAAATAATTGCATTTGCAACAGTGTTTATTCCAGATAATATAATGGCAATGAATGTTGGTATAACATTTGGCAGATTTGCCATTGTATATGTTCAATATGAGTGCAAACCACATTATTCATTTTTGAACCCTTCACTACTTTTGTTCTCCAGTTTTTATAGGCTGTCCTTTAAAAATTTTAAATGAACCTTTTTCAACCCCCTCCCAATTATTTAACTGCACCAAAGCTAAATTTCTCATTTGCATTTCTACCTTGCCACCCATATTCCAGGGTAGGGGTTGGCTTCAGAGTGTACCAGGCTCATAATTCAAAGTTCTCGGGTTCTGTGAATTCAGATTTATATCTGCTAAATCCCCATCCTTCCTTCTGAAAGGGGACATTGATAGACTTGGAAAGGCCACTGTCCATTTGATGGGACATAAAGCTGTGGCCCTATGTGTGGGAGAACCATACCCTGTACATGTTAAAGAACACACATGTTTAAGAAGCTTCTATCTGTCTTGTAACAACAGTGGATTCCCTTCCCCCAAACTTCTCTGAGCACTGGGGGTCTTTGTGACCTGGCATTCTAGCTCATGTGATAAAAGTATCACTCAGAGGTAAAACAACCCAACCTCATGCTGCATTAAATTCTAGTGTCTACCAATGGTAGAATCAGAGTTTAAGTTTAAAACTAGTTTTATTTTCCCACTTCATTAGGGGAGGTTTTGAAGGGCATGCTGAATTTTAACAGGAAATTTATTGCATTAAAATGTCAGGTTTCCTACCTGTAATGAACATACTTTTTGAAGCCTGAAGCACATTTTCCCCAATTTGTTTAGTTCACTATTTTGAATTTTATCAGGCTACAGTTTTAAAAGAAAAAGTCATTAAATGTTTCTAAAGGAGTTGTATATTTATGTAGTATATTTTTATATTCATTTGTGGTAAAAGATTGAACATCACCAAAGGCGATGTTCCCTCAGAGTTGGGCTGTTTTATTTCAGAACGGCACTTTTTTTTTGCACATAATAGGCTAAATGGCCAGGTCACAAGGACCTCAAAGGCTCAGAGAAGGTTAGTTGAAGGGAACTCACTGGAACAGCTGTTAGGAGACAGATGGTAATCTCCAGTCAAGGCCATCCAGCATGTTCTTTAACATGCACAGGGTATGGCTTTCCCACACACGGGGCCACAGTTTAATGTCCCATCTGATGGATGATGGTCTTTTCAAGCCTATCAGCATCCCCTACTGACTGTGTGGCAGGTCAGGGAATTTTGCAGAGATAAATCTCAACGCTGGACCAGCTGGGACTCGAACCTGGGAACTGTAGATTACAAGCCTGGCACTTTACTGACTGAGACAATCGTGCCTCTCCCTTTGAAGAAGGTAGGGAGATGGAGAGGGAGGATAGCTTCAAGGGAAAACTAGATATATCCTAATACAGAAGTTTTCAAGTGAGGTATTGCAAAATGTCTGCAAGTGTGTCATCAAAATGTTTAGAAAATTGATTTTTTATGTATGAAACACTTTTTATTACCTGTTACATTATGATCCTTCTGTTTTTCCCCCCCATTTTTAAGTCATATATATATACATAGCTATCCCATGGCCGAGCGGTTAGTGCGCTTGGCTACTAATCTAAGGGACCTGGGTTTGAGCCCCGGATAAGGCATGGATGTTTGTGTTGTTTTTCTGCTGAGGTCCTGCCATCCTTACAGATCTTCTACTATGGCATGTAAATTGGCAAGCTCCTGTCAGACCTTTGTGGCAAGCAGCTGCTTGAGGGGGTATTTATTTTATATTTATATATATATAATCCTTAGGTAGTTATATGTTACAGAGCTACAATCATACTATGAACTTAGTTCTCCAAATACATTTATCTTGATCAACAGCTGCAGCATTTGATCACTGTGGCCAATTCTAATAAAGTATTGTTGCATTGCCCACCCACCTCATTTTAGGTCTTCCCTTTTTTTCTCAAGATCATATGCATGCTGTTCACATGAAATCTTTTAATGATGTACATCAGAACCAGAGTCCTGTAATTGAGTGATTTTGACCTCTAGCATTTAAATGTTTTTAATCCTAGCAGCTGAATAGTTAGCTTGCTTAACTGCGAAACGAGACCTGGTTTAAAATCTTGATGAAGGCAATGAATTTTGTATTTTTGTTGAGGTCTTTCCTTCCTCAGAAGTGTTCCCGCTAATGGAATTATACTGAAAGACTCCTGCCATACCTTTTGTAGCAATAAATGTAACTATATTTTAAATCAGCTTATTATTTTCAAAGAAAAAAAATACTGAAATGTATAAATTTATTTTCAGAAAAGGCCCATAATGGTGTGAAAAAATGCCACATAGAAGAAGACTGTGGAAGTTGCAAGCATGGTTTTTAATAAATGTTGTATTGTACTGCTGTAGCGTAATGGCTTGTAGCTTTGATATTATTACAGAAAGCATAAGTGATATTCCTCAAACTTCAGTTACCTATGAGAATGATCGAATAAAAAGGGAGACTGATCAGTATTTTAGGCCAATTCGAATTCATATTTACTTTGGTTTGATGGAGAGCAATATTCAACAGGAAACATTGGAAAGTTTAAGAAGCATTCTGAGGAAAGCAGTGGACAGAATCTCACGGCTACTTCATGGTAAGTTAGATACTACTATTACATGTGCAGTTAATAATATATTATTTCTGTACATGTCAATAAAATTTCTTTTTTTTAATACATTTTGTAGTTATTCCTTACAGTTAATTTCATGGTGAAATAATAAGTTGGGAGTTATAACTGTATATATATATATATATTTTTTTGGGGGGGGGGGAGAGGGTGGACAATATTTTAGTAACAAACTATTGGTCTATCATAAGCAAAAAATAACAGTTTTATGGCTGTTAAAGTTTTAGTGCTAAAGTATTTTACAATGTAATAAAATCACAGTGTACCTATCATAAATTTAGTAAAACTCTATAACACTGTATATAACATAGAAATAAAACATAGGAGGAGTAAAACAGTATAATCCAACAGTAATGGCACAATGGCATATAAGGATATATGGTAACAAGAATTTACAAAATAGATGCCAAGATGGCATACAAGAAGTATTTGTATATATTTCAGGTACATATTTCTGTATCTCTAGTAATTGAAATGATGATAAAATTCGGGATTTGTAGGTTAAGGTAAAGGCTATGCGAGGTGAGTTGTTAATTTTTGGTGTTTTTACAGTTCAATGATTATTTTCTTTCAGGTGCACAAGTTATGTAGTGCTAATCAAAGAGTTTTAGACTTTATAACATCTAAGCTACTAATCTCTTTGGTTATAACTGCAACACTGACTGTATAAAAACATCAAAATTAACATCTCTCCCTGCATGGCATTTACCTTGACCTACAAATCTCAATCATCTCACTTAAAGAATTTCATTCTCTAGAGATATAGAAATTGTCATTCTGTTTCAAAGGGATACCATCTGTACCTGAAATGTACACAAATGCATCTTGTATACCATCATGACATCCATTTTGTAAATTTTTGTTACCATATATCCTGATATGCAATTGTTGCCATTACTGTTTGATTATACTGATGTATTCCTGCTATGATTTATTTATATATTATATACAGTAGTTTCCTATAGTGTGAAATTTCTCAATTTATTGGTAGTTTTAAGTATTGACACAAAACTATAATGGTTGAGCAAGAGTAAAATAGATGTGCAAATTTCATTCACAGAAAATAAGAAATAACCACAAAACAGTGAAATCCAGAGTTGTCAAAAGTATCTTGATCAGAGCTTTACCAAAAAGCATGTAGAAATCAAAATGTATCATAGATAGAAATTGAAATGTTCCTCATTAAGTTTTAATATGGCAATCCAACCCATTAACAACATGGTAGGTGGGATCTGTAAAGAACTTACCCTCCAGCTTTAACATAAAACTCACTGATGTCAAAGAATCCCACTTATACCCTACACCAAGCTTTAGTATAAGCATCCTAGCCTATTAATAACATAGTAAGTGGAACTTTCAGAATAGATAACTGAAACATTTAGCAAAAACACTAAAGATCATTATCAGCATAATGGACAACCCACAACTAGTTTTTGTTTCCAGATCCCATTTGTGTGATACATGCCTCCTAGATTATAAGATCATAAATGACCTCACAGCCAAGACTCAATGCCTCAGAGTTTGCAGCTGAAAAGCTCTTGGCAGTTGCATTTCTTAACTGCATTCAAAGATGTGAATTATTAATTTTGTTGGTTCATAAGTTTTTACAGTTGAATAAATAGGCAATCACAGCTAAGCACCTGTTATGTACATTAAATGATTATAAAGGAAAAAATGTAATTAGTGGGTGGGATCCAAATCTATAATCTTATCAGGAGGTTGTGGGTTCAATCCTGCCCAACTAATGACATTTTTTCTCTACACTAATTTGTCGTTTTTACAGTTTTGCTCAATAACTTGAGAACTTTTAAATGAATAAAAACCATCAGAATTGGATAAAAAAAATATGGAGTTCACAAGAACAATACTGATTAACAACAATTAGTATTGTCAGAGCAGCTGACATGTTATCAGGAAGCTGTGGGTTCATATCCCTGCCAGCTGAAGACAATTTTTCCTCTAAATTTGATATTGATGTTAAGAGTGACTTCAGTGCCTTTCAACTGAAAAAACATCAAGAAATATATTAAACAAATAATATTGAGATTATGAATGGCTTAAGAATTCAGTATTTATAATGAATAAAATAGCTAACATAGCAAAGTTGAAACTAAGTTACAGTGTATAAGCTTTAATAATTAAATTAACTGAACAGTTAACACTGTATAAAATCAGGTGATATAGTCCCTTACGGTAAGGGGGAACATTGAATGGAGTACAACTTTTTCCATTTTAACATCATCATCTTACTTTATCAACCATTCCTAGTAATTCAGTCAACAAAAAAGTAGGCATCTATTACATTATAAATAGTGACTCAAAAGTATATTTGGCTGTATACAAAATGTACACCAGAAATTATCAACCATTATTTAATTCATAACTTCAGAATAGAGATTTACTCTAGTATCATGTAAGCAATATTGGTAAACTGTTTACCTTTGCTATAGTACAAAAGCAGATACCGAATTGCTGACTAGATGTTAAATTGCCCTTGATGCTCACTGCTACTTGTAGTTAATATGAAAGATGCAGTCTGATTAGGGGCGGGGTTGGCTCACTCAGTAACTTGCCAGGCTCGTAATCTGCAATTCCCAGGTTGTAGTCCCAGCTGAGCCAGCATTCAGATTTATCTCTGCAAAAGTCACCTCCCTGCCCACAGTCAGTAAGCCAGTGGGTTTGGAAATGCCACTGTCCATTGGATGGGGCATTAAGTGTGGCAGAACATATGCAGAGAAGAGCCATACCCTGTGCACTTTAAAGAACACACTGGATGGCCTTGATGGGAGGCTACCCTGTCTCCTAATAGCTGTCCAGTGGGTCTCCTCCCCCAAATCTTCTCTAAACTCTTGAGGTCCTCGTGACCTGGCCTTTTAGCCCATTTTGTGCAAAAAAGTGCCACTCAGAACTAAACCCATTACAGTCCATTTAAGTTGTTATACTTCGTATGCAATAGTGCTTCTATCATAGTTGTTGTGATATTTCATCCATCACAGTTGTCATTGTAATATACTTGTAACATTGCTAACATAGCTATTAACATACTAAATCCTGTAATGATGAAAATCATTCTATGGATTTAATCATTGCAAAATTTCATTATGCTATCTAAAAGACACTGGTGTTATTTATTTGTCTGATTATGTATTTGTTTGATACACAATGTCTAAATGATCAGATAACAAAGATTCTGAGTCTTAGGGTATGGTTGTCAAAAGATCTACCAGACAGTTATTTGAGTTTAATATATGTGTGAGTTTTTTTAGTATAAATATTATATTTCTTTTGAAAATAAATGTTGCTAAAAAAAAGTATATTTTAAATCTCTTGCATTTTTAGTGGTTCCTGTACATGGTCCTTTATTGTTGCAGCGGCATGCTTGTAAAAGTAATTGGTTGCAGGGTGAAAATAAAGGCCGGTAAGATCACATTTCTTCTAAAACCTGCTCTTCAAATAATAAGCATTAATAAATTTTTATTGTGTAATATCTTTTTAAAGGAATGATTTATTAATAATAGTATTTAATTATTATTAATGTATAGGGGTTTATCAAAATAATGGAAACACCAACAGGGACTGGAGTACACGCAATGTGCCATTTGCATATCACAGGGATGATGTCACCCATGATATGAGGTATATAAAGAAGTACGATGTCAGCTATCACATAGCAGTGCCACAAGCGCAGGTGAAACAGCTATTGTGGTGTAATTCTTGACAATATCAGATCTGTGACCTCCAAAAAGGCATGATTATTGGTGCGCATCTTGCAGGAGCTTCAGTAACCAGAATGGCAGAAATGATGATACAGTAAAGATCTTGGACAAATTGTGTAAATTTTGTGTAGCTTCATATTTCTCATTTTTATGAAGCTTTGTTCTCTACCAGAATTAAATTATTTGGGTGTGAGCTTATGAATTTTTAGATTTGAAGTCACTGTAGACTTTTCTAATTTCTTACCTTTGGAATGTAATAAATGCATTTTATATAGCCATATACAATATTAAATCTAATTTTTATCCAAAAGTGATGGACATATTGTTGAAAAATATTTATCTTAATCATTGTAAAATACTTTTAATATGTACATGGTGCAATGTATTTTAACTGAAGTTTATTTTCATCTAGATCTCAATATTTCATCTAGAATAGAACTTATTTTCATCTAGAAATTAATATTTCATCTAGAATATTTTGTTTAGATATTAGGGTTGTGCAGATTGGCTATAGAATGCAATAAATTAATAAGCATTATCTGATTCCAGATGTGCAAGTATTCGATCTGGTTATAAAGGAGAATTTTGTGAAAACAAAATAGATCTCTTTCAAGTGAGTTCATTTTAACATTTCTGTTTTAACATTGTGGTTGATGTTTATATGTAATATATTGAGTGCAGAAAGTTTAAAAAATATGCTAATTTTAAATTACTAAAGTATTTTGATAACATGGTACAATAGTTTCTGAATGGGTTTTTGGTAACCAGATCTCCAAGGAAAGCTTGTTAAAAATAGCTTATTTAAAGTTTTGTCTTTTGTCAAAGTAAATATACAGTAATTCTTTTACTCTGAAGCAAGTTCATGAGTTTGAATATCTGCAGATTACTGGTATAATGCATAAGCTTTGTCATCCAATGAAAGGCAAGGAGAAAAACTATCATAGAAAAAAGTTATTCACTGGAGTTAAATTACTTTTCCATTATAAATAAAAGATATTGTTAAAAATTGGTTATTGATTTATCCTGAATTTAAAGTACATTGGAAATTGAACCTGAAATTGGGAGGGATCATCACAGGCATTTTGTGTTTTTTTAATTCTGCATTAAAAATGGTGTTTGAATTTTCATTTTTCAACTACTGTAATGATATACAGCCATGATAAATATCAATAAGGGTAATAAATCTAATTAGCACAATAATTGCTAAGGACTTTTACTAGTACTTTTCATGTGCACTACAAAATTGCAACCTGCATGAAATGATCTTGATAAACAAGAAAGACTTTGGATTGTAAATGGTTTCACTTAGCAAATCAAATTTAACTCTGACAGTTGACAATTTTAATGAATTAGTAGGACTTTGGTTGGATTGTTTTACTTCTGAATGCACACAGTGGACTAAATGACCAAGACAGCAAGACCCTAAGGGCTCAGAGCTGGATGAAGAAAGGGGACTTGCTAGACAACTATTAGAAGACAGATGGAAGCCTCCTGTTAAAGTTATCCAACATGTTCTTTAATGGACACAAGGTATTGCTCCTCTACACATGAGGCCATGGTTTAATAGCTCATCTGATGATGGTGGCCTTTCCAAGCCCATTGGCATCTCTTAACCCATTCTCTACCATACTGGCCCAAAATGGTCCAAACTGCAATAAGAGGTAGTGAAGAGGAAGGATTGATTGGACGAGTCCATTTAAAATCTCGGCTGGTATGGCACAGAAAGGGTTAAAGAGGTAAGTAATCTGCAAAGTAACAGTTGACCTTAACAATGGTTCAAATGTGTATTGTAGTGCAGTTAAAAACTAGAACAATCATTTTGATATTGTAATTTTTTTTCTAGGTAACAAATACATAAAATGTACAATAAGCTAATAAATCCAACATGCTGGCTGCAAGTTTTTGCACACCCATTTTGCACAGCCCTAGATCATTCTCATAATTCCACAGCACATGCCTTCATTAAACAGAATATATGTCAGCTTTGTACACTTGTTTTTAAAAATCATAACATAGTCATATTTGAAAAAATGTTGTGGGCAGTATTTAATATTAAAGAAAATACCTTCTGAGCTGAATAGCATTGTGCCAAATGTCAGATTGAATGTATAAGACAAGGGTAATTGACCAAAGGCTCAAGAGTACTACCTTCTTCAGAGGGGTAATATATATTTTTTTAAATCAGAAATATGAGGGTAAGTTAGAAAGCAAGGTTCCCTGTTTAATTTCTGTGGAAAGCAGGTAATTATACCAAAGACATTATATAGGAAATGTCCCCATATAGTGTATTAATTTTCCATGTCGCCAGACTTGTTGATACATGTGACATAACAGTCAATCAACTTATCAAGCTCTGCTGATAGAAGGATAAAAGCATTTTCTCGGAGATGCTTCTTCAGCTTCCAAACAATTTCAGGTCAGAAAGGAACACTGATCAGCTTTAAAACGCTGCCCTCCATTGGATGGGACGTTAGGCTGTGGTCTTGCGAAGGTGAGTGCATATCCTGTGCATATTAAAGGATATGCTGGATGGCCTTGATGGGAGGCTATTATCTGTCTTCTAACAGCTGTTCAGTGGGTCCCCTTCCCTAACCTTCTCTGAGTCCTTGTGGCCCTTGTGACCTGGCCATTTATCTCATTGTTTGCACAATAGTGCCACTCAGGCAGTAAACAACCCAACCTTTGAACAGCAACTTTTTGCACACGTTGGACTAAATGGCCTGGGCACAAGGGCTCATAGAAGGTTGAGGATGAGAATCCATTAGACAGCTGTTAGGAGACAGACAGAAGCCTCCCATTAAGGTCATCTAGCATGTTCTTTAACATGTACAGTTTATGGCTCTCCTGCACATGGGGCCATTGATTAACATCTGATTGACTGGTGACCTTTCCAAGTCGATCTGTTTGCCCTTTCTCACCAAGGGCAGAATAGAAGTTAATGGAGATAGATCTCAACACAAGCACAGTTGGGACTTGAACCTGGGAACTATAGATTATGAGCCCAGTACTCTATTGAATGAGCCAACCTCTTCCCCTCTTACATTATGAAATGATTTGGGCCAGTAAAAAGTAATCACTTGGATTGGTTTAGTCTCTCTCCAGTTTACCTTTGACAATATAAGTTGTCTATTCCATATATGCTATACATGTAACAACTGTTTCTCAACTTTTTTGTATCAGTAATAAACTCAATTTTTCAGTGCAGCTTTTGAGTAGGATGTGATGTTAATAAAAATTTCTATTCTAAAAATATGTTGTGGTTATCATACAAGGAAAACTTAATGTCCAAAGTTAGGTTAAAATGAGATATTATTACCACTAAGTTTTTAGTTTCTACTCTATTAGAAGACAAAATCTCCAAGCCCCTATAAGCCTCTTACTGAGTTGCTACAGAAATTGAACAGAAAAAAAATAAATAATTTTCTCTATATCTTCATATATTGAAATTCATTTATCTTGTCTCAAAAATATATTTTGTGGACTTGTCTTTTCCTTCTATGCCCATGATATATTATTTCAATGTATTCATATAGTGCAAGTAATAACTTTTATAATCGGTTATTAGAATTGTTTTCCCCCTCTTCATATAGATTCCTGCCAACCATTTAACAGGTTTAGATGTTTTCAACATTACTGGTAGTGTTCCAGTATATTCTTTACCAGCTGGTCAAGGCATTTCTGATACTGATTACATTATTTATGTCAGTTCTCGGTTATCTGATTGGTGTCAAGTTCAGGTAAGATTTTGTTGTTACTATTCTATTTTTATTAATGTTGTCAAACAGATCATTTAAGTTCACCTTGTAGGGTATGTGTGTAAATCAGCTATTCGTGTAATGTTTACAAATTATGTAAATTGTAATATATAAGATTCAGCAGATATATTTTTCTTGGGTATTCCATGATTTTTTTTTATCTCATTTGGTGCACTATAGCTATAGTTGCTAGTGTACCATAAACCCAAAACAAATGAAACCATATACTTCTCTTACCAAAGCAAATACAGCACAAAAACAAATTAAGCAGTGGTTGCTGTCACTAGCATGACAGAATGAAGTTCCTGATCAGATCACAAACACAAGAAATTGAATCATTGATTTTTAAAGTTGTAAAATAGCCAGAGTGAAGATCATCTTTGATGAACACGTGACCCTCTTTAAAACTTGTGGACCACTGAAAAATCTTTATGTGACACATAGTAACTTCTCAAAAAGGTGTTTTTAATATTTTGTGGGTTTCAAAAATTTGATGCAAATTAATTGCTCAATAAGGCCACTCATTTTAAAATGTGGTAAAACCCAGAAATGCATATTCAAGACAGGCTAATTTCCTTAAGACTGCAGATAAATGGGTAACTCATAAGTTACTATGTCTAAATGAGTCACTGAACATGAAACAAATCACAATTTACTATGCTGTCACATTTTCAAGATACAGAATTGGTCCCCAAATGTCTTTTTGATCACACTTCGTATGTATAGTAATTGTATTGACATATGTATAATTATCCCTATTTTTAAGAGGCGAGGGTGGCTCAGTTGATAGCATGCCAGGCTCATAACCTGTAGTTCCTAGGTATGAGTCCCACCTAGGCCAGCATTGAAATTTATCTCCGCAAAACTCCCTACCCTCAGTCAATAAGGGACATTGATGGGCTCAGAAAGACAGCTGTCCATCAGAAGAGATGTTAAGCCATGGCACCATGTGCAGGAGAGCCATACCCTGTGCACATTAAAAAACATTCTGGATGGCTTTGGTGGGAGGCTACCATCTGTCTCCCAACAGCTATTCTAGTAGATCTTCTCCCTCTAACCTTCTCTGTGCCCTTGGGGTCTTTGTGTCCTGGCATTTAGCCTTTTGTGTGCAAAAAAGTGCCTTTCAGAAGTAAAACAATCCAACCCTTATTTTTACAATTTTTGCACTTCAGAATGTATAAAGGCAAATATGTACAGACCTTTTTTTTTTCCACTAGGAAAGTATGGCTATGTAAAATTTGCAGACCAAAATAAATTTTCAGAAAACAGTTACTAATTTTTTTTATAAATTATGGTAAGCAATGCATTATTATTATGGTATATATACAAATTACGGTAAAAAAATTAGTACTTTTTTACCATAATTTGTACAATAATTGAGAAATTATATATAAATGTGAATCTACTGTTTAATTATCCCCCCCCCCCAAATTATCTGTTACTTGTTTACAAAACTCAGTAGTGAAGACTAACACTGAAGTAGTACCTTATTTCAGAATTATGAGATCCAAACATATGGGCTTTGGAATGCATTGTTCTTTTACAGCACATAATTCACCAAATGCATATGAAATTGGCTGTTGATAAAATGATGACTGCTGAGTTCACGGGCAAAATATTTTTTATTTCCTTTTCCCCTACCTGTATGTTCCATCTTTTGTTGGTTCCACTAAAATGTTCATTAAACCTGCTGTCAAAGAATGAAGCTTAATGATAAACATTTGGTAGGAAAAGTTATTTTTAATGTGGTTCCTTCATGTTCATTCCATATAAATTATTAATAGTGTTATATTGGGAGAGAAATTTTTGCACTAAAATGAGCACGAAAAGTATATCTGGAATATATTTCCTCAGTTATCTTAGGGGGGGGGGGGGGGAGATGGGAAATATATACAGAAAATTCTTTTTCTTGAAATTTCTTCTGGAAAATGATTGGTGAATTATATGTAAGAGGAAAAATATATGCAAGTAAATATGGTGTGTGTGTGTATATACAGGGTGAATCTGAAAAAGTGAGCAAAACTTTACGGGGTGGTAGAACGCAGCTATACGAGCAATATTCGTCATAGAATGTATGGTCGGAACGCAAACGGCGAGCCGCTAGGTGGCGTTGGAAATGGTATAAAAGGGTCGGTCCTCGCACCCAACAGCATTTCTACCGTGGATTGCCGAGAGGATGGCTGGTTATACTAACCACGAAATGGTGGATATGTACTTTGTGTACGGTGCGGCAGACGGGAATGCAAGTGAGGCACAGAGACGTTACCGTGACCGGTTTCCAATGAGATGCACTCCAGATCCGAAAACCTTCGAGCGTTTGCATCGGCGGCTGTGTGAACTGGGATTCTTCGCCGCGGCCAAGCAAGACGCAGGGCGTGAAAGGAGTGTCAGGATGGCGCAACTTGCAGAGGACATTCTGCGTAGGGTGGAAGAGCGACCGGGATGTAGCACGCGAGCGGTTTCCCGTGCAGTACACGTGTCCCAAATGTCGGTGCTACAGGAGGAAGGAATGCACCCCTATCGTACGCAGAAGGTACAAGTGTTGTCACCGGCGGACTCTCAGCCACGTGGCGATTTCGCACGTTGGTACCTCCAGCAGAATGCAGCGCAGCCGGATTTTGGTGCACATGTTCTGTTTACAGACGAGTGCACTTTCACCCATGAGAGCGTTTTGAATACCCACAATTCACACACGTGGGCATCTACGAACCCGCATGCCACACGTCCTCATTCATTCCAGCAGCGGTTCGCCGTAAATGTTTGGGCAGGGATCCTCCATGACCATTTGGTTGGCCCATACCTCCTGCCACACCGTCTGGACGGCAAATCGTATAACACATTTCTACGAGAGGTGTTGCTGAGCTGCTGCGTCCAATTCCAACTCCCAGCAGGTCGAGAATGTGGTTCCAGCATGACGGTGCCCCTGCACACTTCAGCTTAGATGTGCGGAACACTACATGCAACGTTCCCAGGGCGATGGATTGGTCGAGGTGGTCCCATAGCTTGGCCACCAAGATTGCCGGATCTCTCGTGTTTGGACCTTTTCCTGTGGGGCCATATGAAAAGCCTAATCTATGAGTGCCCCATTGAAACCGATATGGATCTAGTCGCCAGGATCGCCGTTGTTGCCGGCGATATTCGGGAAATGCCTGGTGTCTTCACAAATGTGCGTCGGTCCCTATCCCGCAGGTGTGAAGCCTGCATTACAGCTGGCGGCAGCTCTTTTGAGTAGTTTCTTTGAGCATGTATCTCAATTACATTCCTGTTAATAAAATGTTTTCTGAAGTATCTCCTCTCCTTCTTATGTTCATTCTTTAAATGTGACAGTGGAAAACTACCATTTAACTTCTCACCGCTTGCTTTCCGACCATACATTCTATGACGAATATTGCTCGTATAGCTGCGTTCTACCACCCCGTAAAGTTTTGCCCACTTTTTCAGATTCACCCTGTATATATTACCTAAAAATATTTCTACCAAAGCTAATTTTTTTTCTGCTGTAAAGCTTTTTTGTTGGAAAATGAGCAATGGATAATTTTAATTTGAAGTGTATTTTGATTTGAAGTGTATTTAAATGCTTTCCTCTTGTTGTTTCTGTCTTCATTTTTCTTCTTAGCTTTCTTTTATGCTTACATAGTAATAATACTTTGGTAGAATGTGCAGTAAGCTATTGATTTAAGAAAAACATGTGTTCATGAAAAATGTTTAAGTGGAAGTTTGTAAACCAAAATAGGTTTATCCATTGATTTAATGCTAGAAATTCAGGTTGCACTTCAGAGTATAAGAATTTTAATTATCATATGTAAGGATTTCTGTCAGTATAACATAAAAACACACATAAACATTAGAAAATATCTGAAATAAAAAATATTTGATTAGCACAGTTAAATTAAGGTAAGAGAAAATAAGGTACTTTTTCAGGTATTCAATAAGTAGCAGTGTTGGTACTTACAGTACATTATAAACAGAAGGAATTTGAAAAGTGAAACTAAACCATTTATTACAGTTGTAGCCAAACAATTTCAAATACCTTGAATTTCTTTAATATATCTGATACATTTGTAAGAAATATTTCTTATCATTTTGTTAAAAGCAACTGAAATTGTATTGCTAAGGTAGAGCAGCAGATTGAAAGAGCATGTGATTGTGAAATAATGGTATATTAGATGTAATAAGTGTATTATAATAGCAGTTGAATTATTTTTTAATAATTTGTTAAATTTCTTTTAATATTTCATAATTCTAGTGGTGGCAAGATAATGGGGCTTTCATTCCTGATACAAACTTTGGGGAACGTTTCAGGAATTCTCACTAATCTGGCAAGAAATGCGATTCCCCATCTTGTTACTGCCATCTGTGATAGAAACTTGATGTTTATCTGTGTTACTTGTTATTTATTTCACATTCATACTTGTCACCATTCAAAATATACAATACATGGAAGTTGTAAGCTAATTTTGATTTACCCCTTGTAAGTGTTATTTGCCTGTAGGAAGTGCAAATATATTTCTTTTGGACACAAGTGCACATTAAGTGAATCACTTGATTACTAAAAAGTTGACATTGTTTAACATTATCTCAATGCTTTAATTTTTCTTGTTTCAGGATGTACATGCTTATGCATCCTATTGTAGATTAGATAAAAATTTTCGACCAATAGCAGGATTTATAAATTTCTGTCCTAATCATTTACAAGGTGATTCCTTTAATGGAAAATATTTTTTTAATGTAAGTAAATTTTTATAATACTGATATCCTGGTTTTTTTAATGTTATTAAATGTAACTAAACCTTTCATGATTATCTTTAAACATAATATACAAAGGTGCCCATAAGTAACACTAGAGTTTTAACTCTTTAAATTGTAGTATTATAAGGTGCAATCTATGTAACAGTAAATAGGAAATAGTTATTGAAGCTAGTTTCTAATCTTGTTTAATAAATAGCAATTTATCATCATCTTAGCATTGATAATAGTATTTTACATTGAAGTGTCATTGAATTAGGGATAGCAACCTAATAACATGTTGGACTCCCTCTGACCCTGATAACAGCTGCCACACAATGAGGTAAGGATTCCACAAGCTTGCATAAATGTTCCACAGGTATGGAGACCCATGTATCTTCCAGAACTGTCCACAATTCTCTCAATGTCATCGCTGATGGGACACAGGCCTGAACACTCTGCTCGATGATATCCCAAATATTTTCAATGAGATTTGAATCTGGGCTTCGAAGTGGCCAATTCATTATTTCAAAGTCAGCAGAATGCTCCTTTAACCATGCAGTAGCCAACCTGGACCTGTGAGATGAACAGTTGTCTTGCTGGTAGATGCCATCTCCATTGGGATGCAGGATGACCATAAATGGATGTAAATGGTCAGCCATGAGTTCTACGTGTCAGGATGCATTGAGAGTCATCGGTACACATACCAAAGGTCCCACAGGCGTCCAACTGAAGATACCCCAGGCCATCACTGAGCCACCACCAGCTTATCACTTTCCGACATGACATACTTGTACTTTTCTGACATGACATACAGGATCCATGGCTTCATGGGGTTGGCGCCATACCCTCAGTCTCCTATCAGTGTGTGAAGTTTAAATCAGCATTCATCACTCCAGGCTATCTATTGCCAATTTTTGATGTTCTTTAGCCCAGGCAAGGCGTTGAGCCCGGTGTCATGCTGTTAGTAGTGGGACTCTCATAGGTCGGCGGCTCTGAGATGATGAAGTGAGCGTTGCATGGTCCATGCACTGACTTCCTAGCTCGACCTCACGTTCAGATGGGATATGATTTTAGATAATGTCTGGCCCCTATTGGTCCGTATGATGCAGGTCAGAAGGTGAAGCCCACGATCATTTGAGGCTGGTTGTCCTTTGCAGTTTGTCCAGGTGCTTGTTTTTTTTTGCCAGAATTTTCATATTCCTGGAACACTCTTGAAACTGTCATATGAGAAAATCTAAGTTCATTGACAATTTCGGAGATTGAGTGTCCCATCCACTGGGCACCTATGATCTGCCCTTTGTCAAATGCATCTAAATCCCGCACTTTTCCCATTATGCTTCTCACAACAAATGCTTGGGGAAGCCAAAGCTGACAGCTATATGTGACCAGAGTTTCAGTAACGCATGTGCGCAAATGCAAGACTTGCGGTACTGAATTTGGATAACGTCTTCTATCCCTAATTCAATGTCACTTCAGTGTATGAATTCTTATTTAACTGCTGCATATGAAAGCATAATGAAAATAGACGTTTTTGGACACTTTTTACAGCTCAAGAAATGTAAGAATGGCTGTTAAATAATAAACTATTCACATTCATAAGGGTTATATTCCTGTAAACTCCACAAATATGGAATTTGCTAATGCTGAGACCATAATTCAGTTGAAAAAGGAGATTAGGTTTATGTCTTGACAGGCCTTAGAGGGTAAAAAGGTGAATCTATGGGAACATAAAACAAAATCAGTTAATTATATTATTTGGATTTTTATATTTGATAATAACACTATACAGGGTGAATCTGAAAAAGTGGGCAAAACTTTACGGGGTGGTAGAACGCAGTTATACGAATAATATTCGTCATAGAATGTATGGTCGGAACGCAAAACCTCCATGACCATTTGGTTGGCCCATACCTCCTGCCACACCGTCTGGACAGCAAATCGTATAACACATTCCTACGAGAGGTGTTGCCGGAGCTGCTGTGTCCGATTCCAACCCCCAGCAGGTCAAGAATGTGGTTCCTGCACGACGGTGCGCCTGCACACTTCAGCTTAGATGTGCAGAACACTTTACATGCAACGTTCCCAGGGCGATGGATTGGTCGAGGTGGTCCCATAGCTTGGCCACCAAGATCGCCGGATCTCTCGTGTTTGGACTTTTTCCTGTGGGGCCATATGAAAAGCCTAATCTACGAGTGCCCCATTGAAACCGATATGGATCTAGTCACCAGGATCGCCGTTGTTGCCGGCGATATTCGGGAAATGCCTGGTGTCTTCGCAAATGTGCATCGGTCCCTATCCCACAGGTATGAAGCCTGCATTACAGCTGGCGGCAGCTCTTTTGAGCAATTTCTTTGAGCATGTACCTCAATTACATTCCTGTTAATAAAATGTTTTCTGAAGTATCTCCTCTCCTTCTTGTGTTCATTCTTTAAATGTGACAGTGGAAAACTACCTTTTAACTTCTCACCGCTTGCGTTCCGACCATACATTCTATGACGAATATTGCTCGTATAGCTGCGTTCTACCACCCCGTAAAGTTTTGCCCACTTTTTCAGATTCACCCTGTATACAATATGCTGATAAAATCAGTCTGTATCCTCCAAGGACGATTTTTTTTTTACCTCTGAGTAGCACTTTGGCTAAATGGCCAGGTCAAAGGACACCAATTATTCAGAAAGTTAGGGACATATTGGACAGATGATAGCCTCCTGTCAACACCATTTAATGTGTTCTTGAACATGCACATCATAGGATATTCTGTGTATGAGGCCTGGAAACATCCCATTTGACAGACAACAGCCTTTCCGAGCACATTAGTATCCCCTTTCTCACCAAAGACAATTTGGGAGTTAGTAAAAAGAAATCTCAGTGCTGGACAGTTGGAACTAAAAACTGGAAACTCTAGATTACAAGCATGCTACTGAGCCAAACACCCCTGTTCTCCTTCCAAGGAAGGAGATTGAAGTGGGTTGTTGCTAGCTGAAGCAGAACTTTTAGAATAAAAAAAACTATTGTTGTAATTTGTTTTGATGTTTTTGCAGTTCTTTTTGAATTTCTATAGGAATGGAATGCAGCCTCATTTTTCCTCTTAAATTTGAAGTTTCTCTTCTTTACGGGATTGTATTCCTCCACTTTGTCTATCAACTCCTGTTGCAGTTTTATATTTTATTCAAAGCTTTGAGGTTGAGAGTAGGTGTTGTAGCAACCCTTTCTTCCTCACTGTCTTCACTATCTCACTTCAGTCTCCTTCCTTGGAAGGAGAACAGGGTTGATTTCATCATTAGCACTATTGATCTCTGCAAGGTCCTCTTCTGTCAATTCCTCCACCTCTTGTGACTGTTTATTCTACACAGCCTACTCCTCAATTTGATGTTCCAATTGAATGCTCACTTGTAGATCATCACTAATGGAAGGGAACCTAGTGAATTCATTGATGATCCCTGGCTACAGTTTCTCCAGCAGGCATTGATCATAGATGTCTTGATCTCATTTAGCAATTTTTGGATGTTAATGATGCAGTCCGCTATGTTGAATATTTTCCAACAGGTTGTAACATCTTGTGTTGGGTGTTCCTCAATTGCATCCAAAATATGCTTGGAGGTGTGTCTTGCATTACTACAGTTTGAATGTCATAATAACACCTTGATTTTAGGGCTAGATGAGCGATGTCATATTAGGAGGCAAGAAAACAATTTCCACTTTGGGAAGTGTGCTCACTTAGCACCATTCTGGCTCATAAGGATTTTGGAAACTAACTGGAAGGGAGCTTATGTTTATTTGAGGGAACTAGATCTGATTGGAAATTTTTAACACTATTAGACCTGTTTTAGAAAAACACTAAAAAAAGTAATTTGAGGGAGTGGGCCTTGAAGGTCTGCAAGAATAGAAAGATGAAGGGACTTGTTTGTTACAAGTTATATTCATGAGGTCTGTGCATTCTTACACATTCAAAGGCATGAAAATTTCCTGTTAATCTCATTTCCTACCCTTGTAGCCCAAAACTTTGGTTTAATTATTGTAATAACTGATCTCTGATTGTACATGTATGAGATCTTTTATTGTATTTTAATGTTTCAAACTATGCCCTTTGTATTCATCAAAATACTTCACAGATAATTTGTAGTTAGTTATACAGCAGTTTAATCATTTCAATAAAAATAAAAGAATTGTGAATTTGAAAAATTATGAGAATAAATACTGAATTTTGAAATCTTAAGAATCATGAAGTTGCAAATGTAAAAAGTTTTACTTCATAGTTACAGTATAAAAGTAGGCAGTTTTTTAAATAGAAATGTTAAAATGCACAAGGATATTTCATTCTGTTAAGAAACATATAATTAAGTTTCCAAACAACAGAAATATTTTAAAAATATGTAGGTGGTGGGAAAGGTTAATTTCTAAGATGTGTATGAGGGATAAAATTGAAATTATTGTCTGTGACAAGTGACCATGGATTCAGTCCAATGTGTACTTCAAAGCTAGAGACTTTTTCTATATTAAGAAGGGAAGCTGTTTCTGTCAACTAAAAAGTACTTTTTTTTTGGGAGGGGGGGGGGGAATTAAACACAATACACAAGTATATATTCAATGGCCATTGAATTATGACTATCCATCTAATACTGTGTATGACATGGTCTCAAATAGTTGCCTGAATGTGACATGGTATGAATGCTAGTTGCTTATAATACACCTCTGAAAATATGTTCATTGATTTCATATGAATGTTGATAATTAGTGATTCATGATTATTGACTGTTAAGCATCTCATAGTTGAGTAGCAGTGACTACTACTGTATTAGCTCGTCAGATTGCTTTTTCCACAACATCCCACAGATGATCAATGGGGTTGAGATCTGCAAAGTTGATTGGCCATCTTGGGAGGTTGAAGTCCATATTTTCTGAAAACCATTCCTGTATAAATATGATGACATAGTGTACTCCTTGTTGAAAAATGGGGGAACAACATTAAAGAATGTACTTGATCTAGAACAATGCTCAAATAGTCCACACTCTTCATACATTCTCACATCTGCATTAGACTTTTGTCTCACACTGCTTTTGTCATATGCATAGCCATCCATCTAGATGATGCAAAAAGAAATACAGTTCATTAGCACAGCAGATATTTTTTTCAGCAGATATTTTTTGTCTATAGTCCATGCTTGATGTTCCTAGCACCATAGAAGTCACAGTTTTCGATGTTGTGGAGTTAGGAGCAGATGTCATTGTGGCTGTCTATTCTGATATTCCAAATGATGGAGGGTTCAATACATTGGCCTATTGTAAAACTGTTGGACTGTCTGGTGTTGTATTTTCAGGTGAGTACAGGTAAATCACGTTAAAACACGATTCTGCTTATAAGGCAATGCAAATGTGGCTCCCTTTTTTTTGTCATGAAATGCAGTTTTCCACTCAAGAACTACATATTGGTTTCCTTGTGTAGTTTTGTGTACACATGCAATATTTTCACTCCAGCGTGAATCCACACTTGTTATCATTTGACATCTGAAAGAATATAGGCAGTTGATCTATTTTCTTGTAAACTTTTGTTGGCAACATCCATTTGATTTGCATTTCAAATGAACAAACTGACAAGCTGTTTTGTTTCTGAAAGCACTCATACACAATTGGCATATTAATTAATTTAATTTTACATGTAATATTGTTTACTTGATTTTTCTGTTTTTTTGTGAATCCTTCTATTGTAATTTATAGTGTGCAAAAAAGCATCAACGACAAGTTGATGTAGTTGGTCGATGTGTGAAGGTTGAATGACAAAAAATGGCTTGAATTTTTGCTAACACAATCCCGCTTATATCATGATGTGATTCTTTGGACCCCAAGCACCACATTATAATGGGCTTTACCTGTATCTCAACTGCTACTTACATTAGACTTGTTTTTCATCTGTACACTTAATTTGTGCTTCTATTCCATTTTTGTGTTTACTGCCTATTTTCCTTTCTGTATTCCATCTCCATACACCTTTATAACAGCTGCTCTAGAGCAACTGAACTGTGATGATTCCTAGATAATGAGGTGGCACCCAACAATCATATCTCTTTTGAATTCTGATAAATTCTGCCATTTGCCTTTTATTTGTGTCACTTTTTAATTCATGTGTCTCACAAACTGAATGCTGCTGTTGTTGGCATACACCAGCTTTTATTCTATTTGCACAATTAATTTTTCAGCATAGGATGGAATGGTCATAATTCAATGGTTTTTGAGTGTTTAATGGGCTATTTTTCACATGAGAATAACTAATGATAAAATCCATGTAGCTGTTTCATATTTTGGTGTTGTATATTACATAATAGCATATTTTTTGTTAATAACTTTTCAAAATTAATTGGTTTAATAATTAGAAATCAAGTTAAACTTTATTACATTTTGAATTTTTAGGTAGCTGTTCATGAATTATTTCATGCATTAGGGTTTTCTAAGGATCTGTTTGTCAAGTATCAGGGCTGTTCATTAGGTAAATATTTTAATTAGTTTTGACCAATTAATTTGATTGCAATTGATATAAATTATCTTGTTTACATATTTTTGTGATATTTTTTTTTCAACACAGCAAAACTAACGTGATCTATGCAGTTACAGTTCAGAGCAACATATAAATTTTGATATAAAAAAAAATTATTCATATGTCACCAAGCCAACTGTTACGTTTTTGTATGGACAAAGATTAAATCCCCGAAACTCAATATGATATACATTGGGGCTAAATTTCAATATAAATAAATTTTGTTACAGTTAACAATGGTTCTTTCAAATTCATTGTATACAGGATGATTCAAAACTTATCGTTCAAATTTCGTGGGGAGGTAGGAAATACGTCAGGAAACCGATTTCACATAGGAAAGTATGTCCGCAAATGTACGCATGCGTATGTAGAGGGCGCTGTGTGTACCCAACCAGTGTACAGCTCGCCCGACCACTCCCGCTGTCATCAGCGATCGCTTGGCCACCCAAGTCACCTGAATTATCGCCCATGGATTTCTTTTTGTGGGAGGCCATGAAATACCATGTCTACGAGACCCCCGTCGACAGTGAAATGGACCTAGTTGCACGAATAGTGGCCGCCGCAGGCATTGTCCGTGATATGCCAGGCGTTTTTGAAAATGTTCGGCGGTCAATGCAACGGCGCTGTGAATCCTGTGTCCGTGTAAATGGTCGCAATTTTGAGCACCTACTGTGAACCTGTACTTTACCTTGTTGGAATAAAAGTCACATTCGTTACACAACTGTACTGTTTCCTTGTGTTCACTTTACTTGTCCATTTTGTTCATGTAGATGACGTTTGCGGACATACTTTCCTATGTGAAATCGGTTTCCTGACGTATTCCCTACCTCCCCACGAAATTTGAACGATAAGTTTTGAATCACCCTGTATAGTGTTTTTTATTTATAGTAACATTTCTAATTACTTTTTTGCATTTTCAGGATCAACAATATGTACACGTAAGAAAAAAGTGGTCATAAAAGATTCCTTTAAAAAACATAGACTGATTTTTCCTTCTGTAATTCATCAAATGCAGAAGCATTTTAAATGCCAGAATCCTTCTTTTGGAGCTCCTTTAGAAACAAAGGTTAGTGTTTGTATTTTTTTTTAATCACTAATAGACTTGCATATAATTTAAAGAACCTTGATTTATAATATCAAATATAGTGGCATAAGGTCCCATTAACATTTTAAACCATTCAAATATTTTAAGAGCAAATTTTTCTCTAATTTAAAATTGGACATTTTTTGTTAAAACATTAATTATCTTTATTCTTCTTTATCTCCTAGCAATAATAGAGAACTTCTCCATTAATGCTGTTGGAAACTCAAAACTCTGAAATTTCGAAATTGAATGTTTGAAATTTATAATAAAGATCTTGAAGCTATTTAAACTTTGAATGTGAACAATAGTATTCAGTGTGAACTGGAAGATTTAACAGCAGAAATACTCTTAACCATTACAGTGCTAGGGTCTTTTTTTTTCTCTATAATGCAACTCAACTTCTTAACCATATTATAAAACAGCTAATGAATGAAATAGTTCACATTACATATTAAGAAAAAGAACATTTAATTCTGAACAAAAAAAAAAATTGAAAGAAAAAAAAAATGTAGGCAAGCATAAAACATACATTGCAAGGTTTTGTAATGATTTTTGAAAATTATTTAATTAGCTCTTGGCAATGTAAGGGTTAATATACTAGTAATAAAGTTAGATACAAGACTGACAGTGCTGTTGTTTAATGTCCCAGCTTCTATAAACTTTTACATACTAAATGACTATTATCAAAAATCAATAACTAGGTTTAATTTATATCTTTATTGTCATTCTGTTTCCTTTATATGAAGCATATGTCAAAATTATAGAGTGTCGAATTTGATCTTGAACAAGCATAATGTATAAGTGGTTGAGCACTTTTGCGAATGTAATATGCTGTGAAAAAACAAAACAAACCTGTATATTCTTTAATTTAAGTTTGTTTTAGTGTTTACAACAATCTTTGCAATGGATGTGGGGAAAATCTTCCATTAGATAGGATGTATTGGTATTAATAGTTCAAGGATTCTGCCTTATCAGTGAAATCAACAGGTTAATTGTGAACAGAAAAATCTACAATGCAAATATTGTATAATGTTATACTATGTTAAAGTTATATGCTATATACTTGAGATAAGTTTAGGCTAACATTTTTATCCTGATCATGAGATCATTGAGCCCAAGCTTGAACTCTTTCAATAATTATTGAACCCAGACTTTAACTACTTTGATAAGTGTTGAGCTTAGGCCTAATTAAAGGAAAAATTATTTCTCTGATGCATCGCAAAACGTGTTTACAGAAATGCATGCTCCTAAACAGTTTTTCAGTTCTTCATATTGTAGGTGATTAAAACTTTAATTATAATTATTTGACAAAATTAAAACCTTAATGTTATAAAAAATTGTATATAATTAGTATAAATTTAGAATTTTTAGTAGCATTATTGTAAGAGCTATGATCAGTTCATTTAATAAAAGGAAAAGAATGCCTAAAAATATAATCAAAGGCTAATGGTGTTTATTTTTAAAATTTAAAGACATTTAAAGGGTTAAAATTATAACTATAATTTTTTTTTACTTATTTTTTCACAGTTACAAGGAAAATTAGAAATTTAAAGTATGATTTAACCCAAAGTCATCTGTGCAACTTTGAGCCTGGCTTGGCTTGTTCTGACTCATTCTGATAAAACCCTGGCCTGAACTCATCTGTATATATACTATGTTTTATGCAATTATATTATGCTGCAAAGAAATATATTACATGAAATACTAAGTACAACCTAGATTTGTTTCAAAAATTTGCCTTCCCATACAGTAATTTAGGCTCAGAATATTTATCTAATGCAGTGAACTGTACTAGATAAATATTTTGTAATTCAATAAATTTTTTATGCATAATATTTTTGCTGATTGTGGATGTTAGTGATTTTAATATGTGATAATGAGTAAAGTTTATGCATTTCATTAATAGTGCATAACAATTAAATTTTTAAATTTATCTTCAATCACTTTTTGTGTTGATATATTTCAGTCCGATGGATTGTTTGGATCTCACTGGGATCCATTACTGATGTATGGCAGCATTATGACACCTAATATGGAAGAGGTAAAATACCAACTTATTGTTATTAATACCAACTTATTTTTCATTTTTTATTTATTCATAATTCAAAGCATTCTAAATTGTTTGTTTGCATTTTTAAAAAATAATATTTAATAAAAAATGAAATCTTTAATTCTCCATGATACTGTTAAATGTTTTTAAGCACTTCAATCGAGACTTTTTTGATTGAGACTTGCTAATCTTGGAAAGTTTCCATAACCCCACACTCTCTTTTCCAACTTCCTTTGCATGCAGATCACATTATGTCCACCCGCACATCTGCCCACCTCTCTGAACCTTGGAGCTGAGCCACCAACAATGCAATTTACGGCACCCTACCCATCCGGCACCTTACCATTTATCGGCACCCTACCCATGAGTTGGCTCAACAACCAACTGCCAATATCTAAAGCTGCTCACTTCCCACCTGACGATGTGCTCAAAGTAAGGGTGCAAAATATGTGTCATGGAACTCAAACTTTTTAAGCACTCTATGCTGTCAAAAGTATTATTGGTTATTTCCTTCACTAAATCTTAAGCAAATAAATAATCAGCATCGCCTTTTCAAATTCTACTGAGGCATCACTTGCTGGCAAGAACATCGAAGATTAAACTTGTCACATGCAAACGAAGTGGTTGCGAGTTCCTCTTACTACCCATCCTCTGGGCACAGTATGTAAATTTCTCCTTAATAACTTTTGATACTTGATAGCATAGAACATTTGTTGAAGTGCTTAAAAACATTTAACAGTGTCATAGAGAATTAAAGATTTCAATTTAATTTTAATTACTGCACTTTGAACCTCTACTGAAATATTTAATGTTTCAAAAAGCAGCAGATCCTCTTTTTTATCACGTTTTCAAAGAAAACAACGGTTCTGTCTGTTCATCTGTCTGTAGACATCGAACTTTTTTGTTACAGAGATAAATTAAAAATTTTTTTGTGTTGGATAATTATTGATAAAATATTATGATTCACACTTTTTAAATCTTTTCCAAAAACAATAATTGGCCCACTAACATTGGAAAAATTTGCAAATTCCAAAATTTCAAACAAATATTGCAAACGATGCATTTAAGCTAGAAATTTTAAATTTTGGTGGTGGAATGTGAATGATATGATGTTACCATTGGCAACAATGAATTGACCTCTTAGGACCTGGGGGGCAGGGAGGGAACACAATTTTTTGTTCTAAGAGATAATTGTTTGCATGTAGAGATAACTGAAAAAATCTTTTTAGGATTTGATAGGAATTGATAAAATATTATGATTTGCACCTTTGTAATCTTTCAAACACTATAGTTACACCCTCTAATGGTGAAAAAAGATTGAAAATTCCAAAATTTCAAATGAATATTACAATGATGTATTAATGATAGAAATATGAAATTATGGTGGTGAAACGTGAATGTCATAAAGTTTCGATTGGAAACAATGAAAATGATAATTAGAAAATTGTTTTTTAGTTTCATTGGTACTATAATTTGCAATATATTTTTAATAAAATGTTTTAATAATTGTTGATTTAATAAAAAAAATAAATAAATACCCCCTCAACAGCTGCTTGCCACAGAGGTCTGACAGGAGCCTGTCAGTTTATATGCCATAGTAGAAGGTCTGAGAGGATGGCAGGCCCTCAGCAGAAAAATGACACAAACAGCCATGCCTTACCCGAGGCTCAAACCCAGATTCCTTAGATCAGTAGCCAAGCGTGCTAACCACTCGGCCATGGGAAGTTAGGTGACAAATAAAAACTTCTTGTTTTTTATAGGCAGTAATAAAATATTACTATTTGCCATTTTTCCAATCATCTATTCATCTGAATTTACACTGTTACTGGGTGCTAAAGGAGAAAAATAAAGTTTGTTCTCTTTGAAAATGAGTCTCATATTTTACCAGAGGTGATACATTATTATAGTTTCTTCATAGTAAAACACAGTATGGAATGTGAGATACAGCTTGTTTGTGGATTAAGATTTGAGACCAGTCCAGGCAAGACTTTATTTTGCTCAATAACATTAACTGTTTTAACTAAGTTTGTTTTTAGTGAAAATAAACAGCTAATTCTTAATGTTCTTTTCTGAAAAGTAATTTTTTTATTACCATTTTTTCTTTTCAGCCAGAATTTATGTCTGTAGATCTTATTACATTATCAGTGTTTGCTGATACAGGATGGTATAAAGTTAATTTTTCAGAAGCTGATAATTATCTTTGGGGAAAAGGTAATTTTCAATTGTTAAAAGTAACATTTTTAAGCTATCTGTAATACATTTAAGAATTTTATACAATAGGTTAAAAGATAAAGATTAAAGTTTTAAAGTATATTAATCTTTTCAGCTCTGTAATGCTGGTTATCCCAAGAGCTTTAATAGTACCCTCTAGAGCTTGGGTAATACAGTTTTAAAGTATATTAATCTTTTCAGGTTTTTTAATACTGGCCACAGAATGCTGATTTGTTATAACATTCTCCTCAGACCAATTTTTCTAAGAAAAATAACTGTTTCCTGATGTGATGCCACAGTATGAAGTTAGCAACGTTTATTTTCAGTCATCAGGCATCATTCACATTAGTTGAACATGTGTACCAGTACTTTTTCACATTCACTTTTTCTCCTCACTTCACTCCTTACAGATATCACCTGTGGACCACTCCCCTCCAGTCTCATCTAATGAATTCTGAAAATGGCACAATGTGTGGAAGTTCTAGTACTGTTTTAATTCCCTGTACTGTCTCCATCACTTTTATGACATAGAGGGTTGAGAGTAGGTTTGCGATTCCTAGTTCTGTTGTCTGTATTCTGTGACTATTGTAATGTGTTTAAACAGTGAGAAAAGTGAAATGTGACTGGGTTGGGTTGTTTTACCTCTGAGCGGCACTTTTTTGCACACAATGGGCTAAATGGCCAGGTCACATGGACCCCGAAGGCTCAGAGAAGGTTGGGGGAGGGGACCCACTGGAACAGCTGTCGGGAGACAGATGGTAGCCTCCTGTCAAGGCCATCCAGCGTGTTCTTTAACGTGCACAGGGTATGGCTCTCCCGCACACGGGGCCACGGCTTAAGGTCCCATCCGATGGACGGCAGCCTTTCCAACCCATCGGTGTCCCCTACTGACCGTGGGCAGGGCGGGGAATTTTGCGGAGATAAATCTCAACACTGACCCAGCTGGGACTCGAACCTGGGAACTACAGATTACGAGCCTGGCGCGCTACCCTGAGCCACCCCCGCCTCCAAAATGTGACTGGAATGTTTGTCTGTGGCCAAACCAAATTTCAAATTTCCAGCCACAGATGCTATGGGAAGCCATGGTTTAGCACTAAAGGAAAAGTGACTCCTAATGTCATCTTTAAGTTCATTGAAGAATGAGTCACAGCTTGGCTCATATTCCCATATGTAAATCTTTTCTAGTATACATATTTTGTAATTTTTAAAATATGATTATAACTATATTATTTACTTATTTTTATAAAGTCATGTTTGCTATGTGTAATATTATTTTAGTAACCCAGTGAAACCATAATATTTTAAAAATAGGTAATGATAATTTTGGAATACATCTTCTTAAGCACTATAGTAAAATAGTCTTACATAACACTGATTCAGTTGAGGGGGAGGGATCAGTCGATAGCCTGCTAGACTTGTAATCCACAACTCCCAGGTTTGAGTCCCACCTGGCCAGCATTGAGATTTATCTCCACAAAACATCCCACCCTGCCCTCGTGCAGTAGGGGATACTGTTGGACTTGGAAAGGTCCTTCAGATAGATCCATCCTTCAGATAGATCATCAAGCCATGATTCCACATGAAGGAAAAACCACACTCCATGCACATTAAAGAACGAGCTAGATGACTTCAATGAGAGACTTCCATCTGTCTCCTAAAAGCTATCCAGTGGCTCCTCTCTACCTACTCAACTCTGAGTTTTGAGATTTTCATGACTTGACCATTTGCCCTTTGTCATTAGCCTATGTGTAATTATCCATATTGATAATAGTTGAGATTGATAGTAGTTGAGATGTTAACTGATCTCAACTCCATTTTCTTACACTTTGTCTTTGAAGCAAACATAGACATTATTGGTCTTGAAAATGCTACCAATGATTGATCATTAAGCTGTGTCTTAATGACCTGCTGACAGAGAGCTGTACTTAACGACCTGCTGATTATCTTTGACAGTAAGATCCCATCTTCATATTTTTTTGAAAATTATATAATAACCAGGAATATATTGTTAATAAGAATTTATTATTATTAAATAAGATGCAGAATATAATAAATGTTTTTCTCATAATATCCTTAAGATACAAAAGAGTCTAGAGAACTATGGATTTTTGAGGCCAGGTAGCCATTGCTCATCTTCTTAACCTTATTACTACATATCTTGGAAGAGTGACAGTCTATCAGGTTTTTGGAAAGTTTTATTGGTCATTGCCCTGATTAGTTATACTAGACTGAATCTTATAATAGGAGTAAAGGGATCCATGAACTACTGGATAAACAAAGTTTCTGCTGAAGAAAGCAAGCCCTTTTGAAAGGAATGGAAACAGTTCTTCTTGGCAGCTCAAATTAGTGATCTGTTTACAAAGTTTTTTTTCAATGGCCCAAGGTTATTTGATTTTAAATGTTGGTTAACTATAAGACCAAATGCATGTATTTTTCTTTGTAATTAGAAGGCTTACCAGTTGTTATGAAATGTCCCTTAAGACTGTTTGGGTGTTGATGATGGGTGATGATTTTTACAATTAAACTTCGGAGGGCATTGATTAGAGCACAGAATTGGTAGACACTCAATACTGATCAGGTTTTGTCAAATGATGGCCATAGAATTTTCAAAGCTGAAATGCTAGACATTTGGGTCATTATCCTACTTTGCATAAGGTAAAAAATGGGATGTTTCAAATAAGTTCCAAATTACAGTGTGAAAATTTGCCAGATACTTAAAATGAAAACGATATTTCAAATAAGAAAAATTAAAATAAATTTGGGTTGGGGGGTTATTTTACCCCTGAGTGGGAGCAGGGGTGGCTCAGTCAGTAGCACACCAGGCTCATAATTTGTAGTTTCCAGGTTCAAATTCCAGCTGGGTCAGTATTGAAATTTATCTTTCCAAAACTCCCCACCCTGCCCATTGTCAGTAGAGGACACTGATGCGATTGGAAAGGCTGTCATCCATCAGATGGGACATTAAGCCATGGTCCCATGTGTGGGAGAGTTATTCTCTGTGATGTTAAAGAACACACTGGATGTCCTATGGGAGGCTGCCACCTGTCTCCCAACAGCTGTTCCATTGGACCTCCTCCCCCAATCTTCTCTGAGAGTTCGGAGTTCTTATGACCTGCCATTTTAGCCCATTGTGTGCAAAAAGTGCCACTCAGAGGTAAAACAATCCAACCTCTTATTGGCTCTTTTATGCACACAAGGGGTAAAATGGCCAGGTCACAAGGTCTCGGAGAAGTTGTGGGGAGGAGATCCACATGACAGCTGTTAAGAGACAGATGAAGCCTTCAGTCATGTCTATCCAGCATGCTATTTAATGTGCCCAATGTATGGCTCACCTGTACATGGGGCAGTGGTATAACTTCCCATCCAATAGATGATGGCCTTTTGAAGCCCAACATCCCCTTTCTCACTAAGGGCAAGATGAGGGCTTGCAGAGATAAATCTCAATGCTGGCACAGTTACGACTTGAACCTGGGAACTACAGATTATAAGCCTGGTGCATAACAGACTGAGCCATTCTCTGCCATTGTTTGAATAATTATAAAATTAAATGAGTTTAAAGAAATATGTTATAAATAGTATATATATTTTTTCATTGAACTAGCTGGAGAACATTTAAAATGGTAGATATAGAAAAAGTTATGAGTTTTGAAAATTTAACTTCAAATGAACATTTGCTAATACACACATACATACATGTAAATATATAATGAAACTAAATAAAAAAAATTGAATCAACTTCAAAGTGGTAATTTATTAGTAGAAACTAACTTCACTTTTTTTTTGCAAAAACGAAATAATATATTATGTTTACAATATCAACTGTGTTAGCTTTGTATAATCTGTTTTTGACATGGTGTTGGGAAGAACTGTTGTTTAGGGAATAAATACTGGACAAATTTTTTAAAAATTTAATCAATTTAAGAGAATTGTAATTTACCATGAAATATTTAAATAGGTATTTTTCAGGGTTTTAAATTTAAAAAGCAATTTAACATTGTAAGGAAGATATCACTCTGAATTTAAAGTCAATCAATTTTTCCTCTGAAATTGATTGACGTTAAATTCAGAGTGATATCTTCCCTAATATATAAATAAATACGTTGAAAAAAATCTCTTCAATCTAAACAGTTTAATATATGTCATCTTATTAACAATTATTAAATTAGTATTTCAGTGAATAACTGGCCAACTATTAAACTACAGTAATTTGACCAACTGTGGAGCTATGTGAACACTGGACTTCAATTAAAGTATGTGCTATTTGCTTCACCCATCCCTTTTAAATATAGCCATCAAATTGTTGAGCAGTCCACTAAGTTTGAGAAAATGGTGCCTCCATTTTAACTCTTATTCCATGTTGTGTACAAGTCCTTGAACCTTAGTCTTTGAACTTTTAATAACACCAGTAATCTCTGGCAAGGTATTATGTATATGCTTTGTAAAATAAATAACTGTACAAAGCCAAACTTTGTGTATTGTAAAAGTTATGGCCCCAAGTCATCAGTTATTGTATATACTATTAATCACCATCTCAAAATTTTTTATGATACCCACACAGTTATATGTATATTTAGGCCATTTAGCAGATATTGTCACAGTTGACTTTATTTTTTGAGAATCCAAAACAATGCCGTAACATAAAATTTAGAGGAAGAATTTTAAAAACTATATACCTTCAGACTGATTTGAAAAATCCACAATAATGTTGTGATCCAATACTATGACAAGATGCTTTAGTATAGTGAAGATAATCACAGCCAGATGAAGAATTATTCTGATCACTAAAAAAAAGTTATTCTTATTTTAATTCTTCTTTAAGGTTATTCTTATTTTAACAAAGGTTATTTTTATTTTAATTCTTATTTTAATGTTAAATACTTTTGTTATATCATCACCTCATCGGCATCATATCTTGTTACATTTTAATTTGTCTACAGCTGATGGCAACCTTTTATTAATTTTCAGGTGATGGGTGCAATTTTGGGCTTGGAAGAAATTGTCAAACAAGCAAGAATTATCCTCATCTCTGTGATTTAAAGTAAGTAGACCATCATCCTCATCCTCAAGCAGCCATGAGCTATGGAGGTTCAACCAGACTGTGCAATTTAGTTTTCCAAGCATATCTGTCCTGAGCTACATCTGCTGCATTGGGCTACTGCACACCAATTCTAACAAGGTCCTGATTATAAGCCTATGCAGTACCACCTGAGCCACTGTCCCCTCCCCCTCCTTTGAATAGCCATGAACTCATTATTTTCCATTCATTTTCTGTGTTACTAGTAAAGGCAAAAAATGTTTCCTCCCAACTTTACATTTTTCTATTGTTTATTAATTTTATTATTTCTCATCATTCATTTCTATTTCAGTCTTACTTATTTTTGCTGATTACAAATAGAGTGAAACATATTGAGTTTTTTTATCTCTTTAATCCTACTAACCTCTTCACTTTCATATGCATTATAAGCATTGTTTATATTTTTTAATGTAACTGATGTCAAATATTCAAAAGTGTTTATATTTGCAGTAAAATTCTCTTCGATGACTGATTCTGTATATAACCAATGTGTGTTAAATATCTCTGTTTTTTTAGTGATCAGAATAATTCTTCATCTGGCTGTGATTATCTTCAGTATACTAAAGCATCTTGTCATAGTATTGGATCACAACATTACTGCGGATTTTTCAAGCCAGATCTGAAGGTATATAGTTTATAAAATTCTTCCTCTAAATTTTATGTTACAATATTGTAAGTTTAGTTGCATTATGATGTACACATACCATCAGTGAAGTTGTGTTGGCAATCAGAAGAAAACTGGAATTTTGTTTAGATCGTTACTTTTTTTTTGGTGGGGGGAGGGGTTATATTACATTCCTGTAAATAGAGTGAATTATATTACATTCCTGTAATATAACTGGAACTCCAATCCAGTGTAAATTACTAATTAATTATAAAGGTGCTATTGCCAATTACTTAAAATATTAATTGATCATAAAGATATTTATGATTAATTTACTGAGTAATTTAATTTACTGAGTAAATGTTAATAACAGAAAGTAATGAACATAATAAAGGTTAAAAATACTTCAAAATTTCACTGTAATTATGTTAAAAAGGCAATAACATTTGTAACTGAATATAATAAATGCAGCATACATCTCATTTAGAATGTAACATTAGTGTTTAAATGGGTAACTTTTAATAGGTTTTAAATAGCCAAGTAATAATATCAATTTGAAACCAGAGTTAATCAGAATTTTTATTTCTTCAAATTCTACTTTGTGTTGAGATGCTGTGAAGTATTGAGATAGCAGTAAAAAGAAAAGAATAGGTAAATTATAAAAAAAATTGGCAAGTGATTTTACATTGAACATCTACCCTCATATATATATATTAAAAATTATTAGACCTCAAGCAGCTGCTTACTACAATAGTTTGATAGGAACCTGCCAGTATAAAATGCCATGGATAAGGTCTATGAGGAGGAGAGACTTAACAGAAAGACAATGTGAGAAAAGAAGCTTCTGTTCCTTATCCAGGGTCTTATCTGTTAGAGTAAAAAAGAAACAAAAATGAAGTTTCTGAAAAAACTTCAGTCACAGCACCTTGATTGGCACCAGTGGTGGCTTATCCTAAGAAGCATATAAGTTTATAAACCCTTTGAAATAACTAACAAAAGGTTTTTTCAAGATTTGAACTAAAGACTTAATTACAAGTTAACAGCAAAACACAATTCAAAACTTTGTTTACAAATGGAAAATAACTTATTATAATTTTAATATAGATAAAATATTTAATGCTTTCTTGTGACACTTTTATATTGATTTTATTTCATAGTTTAATAAGACATGTAAAATTAAAATATTTAGAAACAACTAAACTGATAGTAATTATCTTTTTCTTTTACTGCTATTTCAAAACTTCACAGCATCTCAACACAAAGTAACATTTGAAGAAATAAAAATTTCTGATTAACTGTGGTTTCCAATTGATTATACTATTGATTACCATTAATTATATATACTATTATATAAGTGCCCTACATTATTGTAAAAGTCTCTATTAAATTAGTTAACTGGTGCTGTACGAAAATTAGAAACTTGTGTTAATTAATTATATCCTTCGTAGGTTATGAATTGACACTCCATTTTGCATCTATATTGACTAGTTTTCAGAAAAGATTTTTGATTATCCCTCATGTTAATGCAATGAATCAGTCACCTTGGGACATGCATACTTGATCTCTTGTATGCAAATAATTTTGTTCAAATCCTGATATTAATCATTATAATCATCTCACAAATGAAGTCTCTCATATAATTAATACTTCTAATTATTAGTGCATATTTCAACTGGACAATGGTAACAGTGAAAAATTTGGGTTTCCTTCCATGTGAACTCTTCAACTTAAAGAAAATATGCTTCATATCTCTTGTCACATAAAAAAGAAATAAGTAATTAAATATTTTCAAATAAACTTTAATATTTTCAAATTAAATATTTTCAAATAAAAATAAAAGTATTAAATATTTTCAAAACTATAAATAAGTAAATGCCTCCTGAAGTAGCTGCTTGCCACAGAGGTCTGACAGGAGTCAGTCAGTTTAATTCGCCATAGTGGAAGATCTGTGAGGATGGCAGGACCTCAGCAGAAAGACAACACAAACATCCATGCCTTACCCAGGGCTCAAACTCAGATCTTAGATTAGTAGCCAAGTGTGCTAACTACTTGGCCACAGAACAACTGGGGAAATTATTACTGTCAAAAATCTTTATATAATTATTCCAGAGGGTTTACATACTTATATTCTCCTTGGGATGAGACACCACTTGTATCAAGTGCCAGTTGTTTGATTGGGCACATACCTGTAAACATAGCAGTCTATATACTGTGTACAAAATACTGGCATGAAATAAAGTTGGCTAAAAATATTTTATTTTAAAATTATAGTTTCAAGGGTGTCATTATAAATTTTAAATAGCTATTTGCATAGTTTTTATAATTTCTTAGTTTTTAATGTTTTTAGAATGTGACAACATTTAATTTATAAATGTGAAGGTCCTTTCATGTAATGAAATCTTTATGCATTTATTCAGTAGATTAGACTTATAGTTGAATATGTACAGTGCCTTTCAAAATTCCAATTTAAATAATTCTTTCAAACAATTTTTAACCATGTTAATTAAGCATGTTTTTTTCCAACAGCATGACTGCAGACAAGAAAACCTCCCAGAAAATCTGGATAGAAGTACACATGAATCCAGATGTTTCTTGATTAAAAATCAAAGTGAAGGAGAGGTATATATTTCTTATTGTGCCCTACTGTTGCTGTGAAATTATGTTAATAATTTTTTTTTAATTTCTAATTAGTAATTTCTTCAACAATTTAATTAGTAATTTCTTCAACTACATTAAAATTATATAGTAATTTCTTCAACTACATTAAAAACATGCATTTGTATTCTGCCATGAAAAATGCTTTTCATCCTTCTTAATTAAAAGTTCTTTGTAGTTGCAAAATATAGTCATCAGGTATTCATTTAGATAAACAATTTAAAAAAAACTTAAAATTAATATATCTTATACTTTTGTTGTTATTCCCATCAGCTACAGAGGTCTAACCAGACTGTGCAAATTTGAGTCACAAACATCGCATTTGACTACTGCAAGTCAATTCTAATTAGTAGTGAAACCACCTTCTGTAACCCAAGATACCGTGTAAGCATCTAAAATCAAAACCATCAAGTTTCCTGTTATCTTGTGTTCAAAGGGTTCAAATTTTGCTACTCTAGCAAAATTCAGGAAGGATTAAACTTTTATGGAGCAGATTTTAGTTTCCAGATTATATATGCCTATTTTTCCACTATCTCCATGAATCCTTAAGGCCTATTCTCTTGTTTATCTCATATCACAACAGGCCTGTAACCAGCTTAAATCAATAAGGGGAATTTAGTATTTATGGGAGGAGGTGACTAAACAACTTTTATAAAATATGAACTGGAAATATGAGCCGGTGATAAAATGTAAACCATAGCAAATTTCTGCTTCAACATTTCAATGTGAAGGAAAAATTGTAAAGTATAATAATTTAAAATTTTCAAAAATTCAAACAGAATGAAAAGTTTGCTAGGAGGGCTCATCCCCATCCCCCTCCTCTGGTTAGAGGCATGTGTAATGCATTATCAATATGTGTCACAAAACTACTGAGATAATTATACTAAGAAACTTGATCAAAAGCACAGCCATTCTGCAAATTAGATCCACCATCCATGTGACCAATTTTCATCATTTTAGTTTTTCTTCCTCTTTCAACAAATCTATTCCAACCGATTTTTAAGAACCACTGTGCTAGACTTTTTTTTGGAATTTCATAGCAAATTTTCTCTGGCTTATTTAATGGCATAATACACTGAAATACCATTGAATTAGGGATAGCAACCTAGTAACATGTTGGACCCCCTCTGGCCCTGATAATGGCCACCATACAATGAAGCAAGGACTCCACAAGCTTGCATAAATGTTCCACAGGTATGGTGACCCAGGCATCCTCCAGAACTGTCCAGAATTCTCTTAATGTCATCACTGATGGGACACAGGCCTGAACACTCTGCTTGATGATATCCCAAAGATTTTCGATGAGATTTAAATATGGGCTTCGAAGTGGCCAATTCATTATTTCAAAGTCAGCAGAATGCTCCTGCAACCATGCAGTAGCCAACCTGGACCTGTGAGATGAACAGTTGTCTTGCTGGTAGATGCCATCTCCATTGGGATGCATGATGACCATAAATAGATGTAAATGGTCAGCCATGAGTTCTACGTGTCAGGATGCATTGAGAGTCATCGGTACACATACCAGGACACAGGATTAACCATACCAAAGGTCCCACAGGCGTCCAACTGAAGATACCCCAGGCCATCACTGAGCCACCATCATCTTGTACTTTTCTTACATAACTTGCAGGATCCATGGCTTCATGGGGTTGGCACCATACCTTCAGTCTCCTATCAGTGTGATGAAGTTTAAATCAGGATTCATCATTCCAGGCTATCTGTTGCCAATTTTTGATGGTCCAGTTTCGATGTTCTTTAGCCCAGGCAAGGTGTTGAACCTGGTGTTGTGCCGTTAGAAGTGGGACTCTCATAGATTGGCTGCTCCCGAAGCTGAGATGATAAAGTGAGCGTTGCACGGTCTGTGCTTCCTGGTTGGAACCTGCGTTCAGATGGTAGGTGATTTCAGATAATGTCTGGCCCCTCTCAGTCCATATGATCCAGGTCAGATGGCCAAGCCCACGATCATTCAAGGCTGGTTGTCCTTTGCAGTTTGTGTGGATGCTTGTTTTTTTTTCGGAATTTTCATGTTCCCGGAGTCAGAATTTTCATATTACTCGAACACTCTTGAAACTGTCATAGGAGAAAATCCAAGTTCATTGACAATTTTGGAGATTGAGTGTCTCATATGTCAGGCACCTACAATCTGCCATCTGTCAAATGCATCTAAATCTTACACCTTTCCCATTATGCTTCTCATAACGAATACTTGGGAAAGCCAAAGCTGATAGCTATATATAACCAGAGTTTCAGCTACACATGCGTGCAAATGCGGGACTTGTATTACTGAGTTTGGATAACGTCTCCTATCCCCAATTCAATGGCACTTCAGTGTATACTCCACTTTTAATTGTAAAAATAGTACATTGTAAAAGAATAAGAAAATTTATTTTTTTTAAAGACTTTTAAAAATTTTGTGGTTTAATAATATATTATTATTTTAGATTGGACCAACTTGTGCTGCTTTTCACTGTACATCCCAATCAGCACTGGAAGTATTGCTTGGTGATTCTTGGGTTACCTGCTCTAATACATCAGAAGTAAGTTATTTAAATTTTTTATGTTAATTCAGAATTATATGTTTACACTATATTTTTACTCAACGTCCCTAATATAATGAATTTTCTGAAAGATAAAGTATATCCTTCATATTAAAAAAAGGGGCGGAGGTGGCTCAGTCGGTAGCATGCCAGGCTCATAATCTGTAGTTCCCAGGTTCGAGTCCCAGCTGGGTCAGCGTTGAGATTTATCTCCGCAAAATTCCTCACCTTGTTCACAGTTAGTAGGGGACACCAATGGGCTTGGAAAGGCCGCCGTCCATTGGATGGGATGTTAAGCCGTGGCCCCATGTGTGGGAGAGCCATACCCTGTGCACGTTAAAGAACACTTTGGATGGCTTTGACAAGAGGCCCAACAGCTGTTCCAGTGGGTCCCCTCCCTCAACCTTCTCTGAGCTTTCGGGGTCCATGTGACCTGGCCATTTAGCCCATGGTGTGCAAAAAAGTGCCGCTCAGAGGTAAAACAACTCAACCCAAATCATATTAAAAAAATATAGCTTGCAATTTTTGGTCTTTAACAATTTATTTTTATTAGCTTAAAGAGTGCTATATCGAGAGGTTTAGTGCAGCTACTCTATGATCAAATGCCCATAGATAAGTTACTTTTGTTTACAACAAATGCTTTTTGCTTTTCCTTTTCATGTCATTTTTACATCCTGAATTGAACTTTATATATTGTCTATTTCTTGCTTTAAATGATTCATTAAGTGAAGAACTTCTACTCTAGGCTCAAATTATGGATATAGGTGGATATTTTTATGGATATAGGTGGAATCTCTATATCCATAAAAATGGGTATAGAGATTCCACTATATGGATATGGTGGTGATGTGCGAATAAAAATTAGCAATCATGACGTAATGAAAACCAATAAAAATTGATTTTTTGTTTTTGGCAGCCATGTAAAACAGTTTAACTGATTCATTGCTGATGAAAGGTTATAGAGGTTATAGCCATTTTTGTGGTATGATGTGTTAAAACCTGTTGGTGTATTTGTCCTAAATATATGCAGCAAGTTTTTAGAACAAAGAAATTTGTTTATTCAGAATATATTCCTGAGGAACCATACCTTCATGAAAAATGCTCACTATCATTTTTTTTTAACCTTTTCAGAAGTTTAAAATATATATATATAGTAGTTTCATAATTTTAGAAGCTTTTTCATATCATAATATTAAATTATTAAATTTTTGAGGAATTTAATAGCTTAAAATTCAGTACATAGTAAATAACATGTAAATGGTAATTATATAGATATCTATATATAAAATTTTAACTTGTGTCTCAGGTAAAGGCAAAGAATGTTACCTTATTTTGTCCACAAGAAAATAGTGTTTGCTATGATGCAGCAGATGAATTTTCCTCTGTACTATTTCCGTGGCCAATTGCAGCCATTGATCCAGACAATTGTAAGTTGCTAACCGAGTCTTTCTAGTTGTTTAAAGTCTCATATTACAAATAAATAATATGGAAAAATATTAGAAGTTAATTATTAGTTGCTATTCTTAGGTAAGATAACTGAAGTTTTAGGTAATATATGCCATTTTAAAAATTTTGTTTTCGATATCACAAAATTGTGATACTGATTCAAATGTTTTCTTTATTTTGGCTGACTATCTTTATTATCAGTTGTTCATACAAAATATTTTAACATTGATAATAACAGCTTGTATATGAATTTAGATGTTTGTTTATGAAACATCTATTTGTGAAAAAAAAAATTTGCCATTCAGAAATGGAACAACCAAACTAACACTTAGTAAAACTTGCATTGTGAACAGGGCTGATGAAAGGCTGGGGCAAGCAAGTTCCCATGCTTCATTCAGCAAAACTCTCCCAAATACATAATTTAAGGGGGGGGGGGGGCATAGGAGTTTCTCAGCCATAAAAAAAGGCAATTTTCATAATTTTTTTCTGGTGCAAATAAAAAAGGTAAAATAACGACTTTTTTTTTTAATGAAAGTACATCTCATGTAGTTATAAAAAAAATTTTATTCAGTCAAATTTTCGAAAAAAACCTCCACCACAGCTCCACCAATGCTGGCCTGCATACCGTACAGAGGTCTGCGGTACCGGTAAAATCATCCTGCACGTTCATCTGAAACAAACAAACAAAGGAAATTCTTAAAGTACACTAAATTTTGAAGTCCGTATCGGATGGGATTTTTAAATTTCGAATATTTAACAAAATGGCGACCTTTTAAAAAAAAAGTGTCAATTTTTAGCTCTTTTTTTCCAGTTTAAACTATAAAAAGAATATAAAAAAAATTAAAATTTTCGAAAAAAAGCATCCTATGAGGACTGGGGAATTTTATAAGCTACAAGTAGAAAAAAGAAACAAGTCAATTGAGTGATTTGTTATTGAGTTATCACCGGTACCAACTTTGAAAACATAGTTTCGAGAAAAACGCATTTGAAAGTTTGAAGAAATTCGGTAGCCTGTATAAGAGATTGCTGTTTTGAACTTAGTTTAGAAACTGCATTCACAAAAGTAAAACGAGTATAACGCCATCTGTTGAGAAAAATATGAATGCTTTACCCACGGATAACTTACTCTTCAAATAAGGACAAAAGAAACCATTATTTGATGGGTCCAATGTTCCTACCTACGCGCTGCTGTGAAACAGGCTCTCTGAGTCCCATGCACGGCGCTCGACATAAAGTGTTATATCTTTTGTAATATTTCAATATTTTAAAAACGGTTTTGGATTCTCATTCTTAGGGGTAAAAGCTATCAGAAAATGCAAAAAAAAAAAAAAAAATTCGATTTTTTCAACCCGAGAAACTCCTATGCCCCCTTAACACATTGTTAACTGGTTGTTAGAAAATAAATCTTTCAAAGAATTTGTAATAATATAATAGCGAAATAATCAACTCATATTTTATTGAGTATAGGATATTTTTATACAAGGGGTCTGACATATAATGGTGGGGTTTCAGGAAGCACCATCCCCTAATACACAAAAGGCATCACATTGAATGTTGTACTGTACATTCTTCTACTCAGACAGTTTCAGGGATTTCCACTAGAGGTTGGTGTACCACCACATTTATTGAAATATTATGTAAGTTCTAAGTGCAATATTTCCTGACATGGATTGGCAAGTGTGGTCCAATTCTATGTCCACCAAGGAGAAGCAACTGAGCAAGTAAGAAGGTATACACTGATCAGCTAAAACATTAAACCACCTACCTAATATGATGTAGGTCCTCCTTTCACCGCCAAAAGAGCTCTCACTGATGAGGCATAGATTCAACGAGATGTTGATAGGTGTTGCTTGATATTTGGTAACATGACTGCAACAGAAGATCCCGCGGTTCCTGTAAATTACATGGTTGGTGTGATGCTGCTCGTATCCGTTTCTCCAACTCAAACCACAAATGCTCAATAGGATTCATGTACAGCGAATTTGGGGGCCATGACAATAAACGGAATTCCTCATCATGTTCTAGAAACCATTCCTGAACCTTTTTCGCAGTGTGACTTGGGGCATTGTCTTGTTGAAAGACACCATCTCCACCAGGGAATATAGTCCCATAAAGGGGTGTACTTGGTCAGCCATAATGTTCAGGTAGGTGATAGCTGTCAGAGTTTGCTCTACAGGGATAATTGGTCCAAGTGTTCCCCAAGAGAATATTGCCCAGACCATCACACTCCCTCCAACCGCCTCACAGTTCATCCAGGTGAGAAGGCTGCAGAGGGTAAATGTCGCACATGAGCTCGTCCGTCCACATGGTGTAACAGAAAACGGGATTCATCTGATCATGTAACCCTCTTCCAGTATTCTGTGGTCCAATGTCAATGATTACATGCCCACTGCAAGCATTGACGACGGTGAATGTCTGTGAGCATAGGCACACCAATGGGTCTGCGGAGACCCATATCCAAGAGCTTATGATGAACTGTGTGTTCAGACACATTGGTCTCTTTACCACAATTGAAATTATGGGTAATGTCAGCCACAGTAGCCCTCCTGTTGCTGTGGACAAGACAAAATAGCCTGTGCTGACCTCTGGCATCAATGAGGCATGGTCAGCCCATGCCTTGTCGACGGCTCGAATTGTCACCTGTTTTGGACCATCTTTGATAGTTACTAACTAATGGATAGCATGAGCAGCCTAATTGAATCAAGAAATGAAGTTGAAATCAGATAAATCCTTTGCTTTTCCCATATTGAGATGAAACAAAATATTGCCTGCGAGAGTTCCGATCCAAGTATTATATATATAAATCATTCGCGACCTTGGCATGTGACACTGATTGGCTGCACACACTTCTTTGCATAATGCAGAGGTGGTTTTAATGTATTGGCTGATCACTGTATATGCTGCAGCATATATGTCAAGAAGTGGAATACCAATTGGATATATGCAGGGTCATGAACAGTGCAGATGTGGAAATTCACTAATTATGTTCAAAATTATTTGAGGTATACTTTCAATTAAAATATTAAAAAAATATAAATAAATACCCCCTCAGGCAGCTACTTGCCACAGAGATCTGACAGGAGTCAGTTTATATGCTATAGCAGAAGGTCTGTGAGGATGGTAGGACCTCAGCAGAAAAACAACACACACATCCATGCCTTACCTGGGGCTCGAACCCAGGTCCCTTAGATTAGTAGCCAAGCACACTAACTACTCGGCCATGGGGCGGCTATTAAAATATTACTTTCTTGAATATGAATATTATTTTTCTACATATTGGTTCTTGAAACCCCAGCATTATTTTTTGGACACCTTGTATACTAATATTCATTTTTTAAGCACAATTATTTTTACAGATTAAACCACTTATTATCTCGTCTTTTTGGAAAATCTTCAAAATAGACAACATATACTTCAGTTTTGGTTTATAATGTACTTTTTTATAGTTGCTTTTAATATCTGCTATGTATTTGTTTGAAACTGAGCAAATATTTTTTTTTAGCAGGCTGTGCCCCAGCTCTTGTGAAAATTCTAATCAGCCCTGATTATGAGGTCAAGGAGAACATATGTGTGCTTTTTATTTCATTCTTTTCAATATTTTTTTTTTCTTATTCATATGTGAAATCTTAACTGTCAGCTAAATAATGTTATTTATGAGAAATAAAAATCTTTTTGGTCTGTTAATGTCTACTCATGGTAATGAAATGTTAATTGTACCATTTGAAGTTGGGATTGTATATAAGAAATAAGTTTCCCCATTACCTGATGTTAGTTTAGCAAGCCTAATTTAATATTTTCTCAGATTTGTTTGAAACTTGAGCCATAATTATATTAGTTTTATCAAAAGTTGCTACTTTGTTTAATGAAAAATTATGTTTTTGCATTTAAAATTTATAAAATATGACTTTACTCAGTGGCATAGCTGGGATTTTAAGAATAGTAGTGGTGGTGCAGGTTTGAAAAATTTGGTTAATATTTTGAGTAATATAAATTAATGAACTAATAATTTCTTAAAAATAAGATTTCCACAAGAGAGAGAGGGTTAACCCTTATCCTCCTGACTTATGCCACTGGTTTACTCATGTAAAAAAATGTTAAACGTTCCAAATCCTGGTTATGGCAGCATGTACTTGAATTTAATCTTTAATTTCCTTTTATTCATTAGTTATTGGTATAAGAATCTACTTTGATCGGCCAAAACCTATGGAGCTCCTAAAAATATCAACCTTTGAAAGATTCAAAACTGCCGCTCTTTATGCCATCTCTAAGCAGATACCAGTTCCTTTGTCATGGATGAATAATACAATTCTAACTGTATATAAACAGATTATATTAGATATTTGTTTTTTTCCTCCTGCAAATAAATCATATTCACACCAAATACAAGTGTTTTTGGTAAAAGCTGAAAAATTTATAAAATCTAAAACCTTTGCTTTCATATATAAAGATGCCATGGAAATACCAGTTGTATCAAGTGAAATGATGTAAGTTCTTTTAGCTTCATCTTTTAATTACTACCATTAGAGAAAAAGTAAATAGTGAAAATACTTGTTTTTTTTTTTTACTTTGTAAAAAAATAGTAATTTGACCATAGTGCTTTATTGCTAATAAAATGTTGTTTATAACTGCCATATAGGTGTTTATGGGAGAGATGCATGCATTTCTTTGTTTTTATCAAGAAATGAGCTTCATTGCCTTGTCACTCAATTATATCCATCTCTGCCATTCAATCCATCAACAGCATAGTTTAATACCAAAACATTTTAAAATCAATCAGTAATTAAATGCACGGATTACTTGTTTACCTAGAATTCAAGAAATATTTTTGTGAAAAAAATGAGTTTTGCTGATAGGTAATACTAAAAAATATGGGTACGTGTGTGTATCTTTCAAAACCAATAAATTGCAATTGCCTAAAATGATGAATGCTACGATATGCATTAGCATAAATATTTAGACACATTGGGAAATTGTCTTGAGGCAGAACTGGGAATTTGCATTTCAGTTAGCATGCAATAGTTAGGCATATGTTTACTACATGTGGGGCTCCTAATAACTAGGGTATCCACATGTCCTGGTTTTCCTGGATTTATTCGTTTTGGAGAATTGCTCTGATGTCCTGAAATTTTTTTTTGGGATATCCAAATGCCCCGGTTCTCTATGGCAATATAGCATCAGCTCTCAATTTATGTGGATTGAATTAATGCATATTTTGAATAACTCAGTCACTATATTTATGCCTTTTTGAAATTTACATGGACATTTTTTTTTTTGCGGAATGCAGTTTGCACTGAGCACCAAACAGTTGGTGCCACTTGAGTGTTATCAGTGAGGTGTGACTTTACTGCAAGCATCACCTGTGAGGACTTTGAATTATTCATGCCACAAGGAAAACACCTCCCAAACATGCTCCTGGATATAGTAAAAGTAACACCTCTGTGAGATATAGACCTGCCATCAATCTATGCAGCATAACTATCCAATCTGAATTTCGCATGCTTAGAGTGGGAAATTATTGTTCCTCTCATGTATTGAGAATTGTTTGTCATGCCTATTGCCCCATTATGCAGCTGCCTTAGTTTAAATTTCTTATGTGGGATTAAACTTGTGAGGAGAAATGCCCCAGTTTCAGTAACTGAAATTGGAACCATAACTGTCTGTTTCAGCTTTCTGAAACTGGGACATTTACTGAAATATCCTGGTTTTTATCAATCAAAATTTGGACATCTTACTTATAACCCTTGTTATGCTAAAGAAATTATTGTACCTAGTAGCTCAGATGGTAAGAGCATTTTAAATGCAATCAAAAGTGACACCTCTGTCTGGCTCTCAATTGCCAGTTCTTTACACAGACTTCTGGCAGTATTTTTCTGTTAAACTCAGAAATTAGTGAGAAACATCTTGGTAGAAACAGAAACATGACCTAAAAATATAAACTTTTCTGGTGTATTGAAAATTTAAACTACCATTATAATTTTAGAGAAAAATCTTGCAGGTTGTTGATTTATTGTTTTGCTTCACTTTCATATTTTAGAAACCGACCATGATGATGCCGCATTTTTATCTCATTTCACCTCTTGGTTATATGATAGTAAGCATCTTGCAATATCATTTGGTTTTTTTTATCTTTAATGTACAAAATGTCAACAGTGTCCTGTGTGTTGTTTTCTGAAGCATATCACCAAAGAAAGAAAAATACTATAATGTTGACATCATATTACAAATGGCTAAGAGTAAATTAGTTTTCAAGTAATTTCAAGGTAATTAATTGGTAAGAGTTATTCAAAACTTTTTTCAAGAATTTGAATTTAGAGAAAACAATTTTTTTCTCAGAGGAAATACTTTAGCTCTACTGGATCACTGAAAGTATTGGAATTGGGAGAAATAAATATAATACATTTATACACTGAAGCCAAAACATTATGACCAGCACGTCTTTATGCAAATCGAAGCAATTGCAGGTAAACAACAACACATGTGAAGGTCATGAAACGATATTAATAACACCTGATACTGAACTCTGTTAATCAGTGTTGTTCTTCAGATGGGAAAGGCAGTGGACTATAGTGAGTTTCACAAAGGCCAAATTGTAATAGCCAGGTGAGTGAAGGCTATTCTGTATGGTATGAGCCAACAGAAGGGATACTGTGGTGCAACTCGCCCATAATTTGAATGCTGGTGACAGGAGTAATGTGTCATAACACACAGTACATTGAACCCTGCTGAAAATGGGGCTGCTCTGAGTGCCCATGCTAACCTCTGTTCACTGTCGAAAATACCAACAATGGGCATGCAAGTATCAAAACTGGACCTTAAATGATTGGAAGAAGGTCGTCTGGTCCGATGAATCTCGTTTCCTGTTGCACCATGTGGATGGGGGTACATGTGCATCATTTACCTGGGGAAGTGTTGGCACCAGGATGCACCATGGGACAAAAACGAGCCAGTGGAGGAAGGGTAATGCTTTGGGCAATGTTCTGCTGGGAAACCCTGGTCCAGTCATTCATATAAGGAAACTATGACGTCTACCATCTACCTAAACATCATTGCAGACCAGATGCATCTTTTCATGACAACTATATAACCCTCTAGTAGTGCTGTCTTTCAGCAGGACAATGCACACTGCCTGAATTGTTCGAGAATGGTTTGTGGAACATGAAGACTTCCAGGTATTGCCCTGGCCTCCAAATTCCCCAGACATCAGTCCAATCGAGCTTCTATGGTTGTGTTGGAACTGCATATCTGATCTGTGGTTGCTCAACTACCTAACTTACAAGAGTTAAAGGATCTGGTGGTGATATGTTGGTACCAGATACCATGACACCTTTAGAAATTTTGTAGCATCCCATGCCTCACCAGATAAGAGCTGTTTTGGCAGCACATGGAGGACCAACATCATATTAGGCAGGTGATCATAATGTTTTGACTCTTCGATGTATGTATATAATCCAAACGCTAGTTTTAAAAAAAAATTATTCTTTAATGCATCAAAGTTAATACTGAATTTTTGTGCAACAAATATTTCAAAGTTTCCTATGCAAAATTTCTTTTTGAAAACATGTATTTCAAAATATTGGCACTGGATGCAAGAGTAACTTTTTGTCATAGAAAGGAACAATAGATATCCATTTGATATCTTGTAGATTTCAATTACCATTTTATGATGTACAGTAGATTACCTGTGAAAACAGACCTTTAAGTTCAGTTAATTTCCTGGTGCATTATAGCCTTAATCACTAATGTGTCATAAAATCCCAAATGACCATGAGTTAGTTTCCTGATTCATTTCATAGGAGGACAAGCAATTGCAGGTAAATTTGTTTGCAAAAACTTTGTATGAATTATCTTAACATTCATTATACCAGCAACTACCACAATCATTGCCAATACTTGAGCTGTGTGCAAATTCTTACAAGATTGATTTTTTTTATATAAACCTACTAGCAGAATTATCCGGTATTACTCGGGTCTGTAACTATCTAAAGTATAGAGAAGATGGTACTCCCCCACATGCAAGTTTTTTTGTTGCATAAAATTCATTACAATTATTAATTTTGTTGTTTTCATTAATATACATAATTTGTTATACATCAGGTTATATATTGTGTCATTTTGTTCTGACAAAAGCAACTGGCACACCCCAGTTGCTCGGGGCGGGGGTGGCTCAGTCGGTAGCGCGCCAGTCTCATAATCTGTAGTTCCCAGGTTCGAGTCCCAGCTGGGTCAGCGTTGAGATTTATCTCCGCAAAATTCCCTGCCCTGCCCACGGTCAGTAGGGGACACCGATGGGCTTGGAAAGGCCGCCGTCCGTCGGATGGGATGTTAAGCCGTGGCTCCGTGTGCGGGAGAGCCATACCCTGTGCACGTTAAAGAACACACTGGATGGCCTTGACGGGAGGCTACCATCTGTCTCCCAACAGCTGTTCCAGTGGGTCCCCTCCCCCAACCTTCTCTGAGCCTTCGGGGTCCATGTGACCTGGCCATTTAGCCCATGGTGTGCAAAAAAGTGCGCTCAGAGGTAAAACAACCCAACCCAACCCCAGTTGCTTTGTCAGATATACTACTGTATCATCTGCTTTACTGTCTCTTTGCCCAGTAACACCACTATTCACCTTTCCACTATATTTCAGCCCTGTGACCAAGTTCACTTAAGCCATGTGATCCATCATGTAAATTTGCGTGCAACATTTAATAAGTAGCCGTACTGTTTATATAATTATGTTTTATTATACTTATAATATTTTTATTTGTAATTCTATTTGTATATATGTATTCTTTACCAATATTTTTGTTAAGATTGCTTTACATACCTAGTATTAGACTACCAAAATGTAATCTCAGGTATTTAAATTATTCTTTAGAGGAATTAATTCGATTTTGTCACATTTCCTTTTCCACTTTGTGTCACATTTTCCAGGAATGTAATTGTGATGCGAACTCTGTATTGGTATTAGTTAACATGCATATAGTTTTGAAATTCAATAGAAAGATTACATCAAGAAAAATGTGGGATCACTGTTCATATATAGATCCAAAAACTTACAACTTTGATATGTGGAAAATATTGCGAAGGAAAAAACGTTTGCTTAAACGAGTTCTACAACATTAGTTGCCATGTTCCATCCAAGGCTAACTTCAGAGCTCTAGAGCTTCTAAAATAAGCTTTTTTTTTGGGGGGGGGGGGAATTTTCATACCAGAGAAATATCTGGGGGAGGGGGGGATTATCTCACTTTGTTTGGTATGTAAAGATATATGGAATCTGAAATATTTAATAGCTGCAATGACAGTCCTTTGAAAATTGACAAATATTTAAGGAATTATTTACATAAACCTTTAAAATATATACTTATTTCATTAACTTGAAAGTTATTTATTAAGTTTTAACTTCTGGGGTAAATTCTTATGACCATATTGCTATTTTTAAATAAATTACTTATATATAAACATACAAAATCCTCATGGAGGTCCTAACAGAACTGTGTAATTTTGTTCTCCCGAGTTTGCCCTGAGCTACATCTGCTGCATTTGGCCACTGTCTTCCAGCTCTTTAATATTACATAACTCTTTAAATACAGATGAACATTGAAAGTTAGATAAATTTGATTCAGATCTTTATATCCCATTTTCCCATAAAAAGACTTTTTTTAGAAATTATAGAGATTTTAAAAGTTAACTTCTCATTGACATAAAATAAAAATTCTCTACTAATTTTGTAAGATTCTACATTTAGTGAGCTTTACTCTCTCTTTCCCATCTCAATAATTGAAAGTTTCATTCTTTTGACTTAGTTATAATCAAGTTATTGTAACTAGAACAAATAAAGTAAGGATAGATAATATTTATAAGTTTGTAACTAGAACAAATAAAGTAAGGATAGATAATATTTATAAGTTTGTTTTACAATTTCTTAAAGTTGAAGCTATAATTTATTTAAATCTGTAAAAATGGCTGTTATTTTTTTCCATTTACAGAAATTAGTTATGTATATATAATACTGTAATATACACACATATTAAAACTAATATTTGTGTAATTTTAATATTTTTTTAGGATTAATCCAGATATAGAAATGAGAATATATGACCATAGAGGATATGCTTTAGCTGCCATAGTTATTACTGTTTTCATTGAAATGTATTTACTTGTAGCATGCATTTCTACTGTGCTTAAATTCAGAAAACGACGCAAACCACCAAAAAGACAACAATCAATTTCAGTGTCATACAATGTGTAGTAGTGCTTGTAATTATATAGACTCTTTTTAATACTGATAAATATTTTTTGATCCCTTTGATCACTATATTGTATTTTTGTGACTAATGAAAAACAAAAATTGTGTCACTTAGAAATTGTCACTTCAAAAAAATGGTTTTAAATTGCACTAACAATAATTTATATGCAGAAAATGAAATTTCAGATTATACAAAGGTTTATTTGTTATAACCTTTGTATAATCTATAACAATGTTTTTGTAAAAATGTTTGCATATGCTGACAGTTATTTATAACAACTTTCTCCACTACAGGAAAGTTTACAAAACGTGTTAATAAGTATCAATGCAATTATTAACGATTTTGCAATAAACCTATGCTTATTATAGTTAGAAAACATATTTTGATTAGTTGAGAAAATTTCCCATCGTATAGGAAATTAATATGATGCAAATAATATCAGAAAAAATATTGAAATTATTAATATTTTATAATTTTTTAAATTAATAATTTATAATATAAACCATATTGAAATATCAATATTTTTCATTTTTATTAAATATGTTGCTGTATCAGATATCAAATTTGTTAAATTATAAAATAGTTTTATATCATAACAGTTGACGTTTTATAACGAGAAAACTAAAACTCAACAGACTCTAATAATACTGATCTGAATTTTTGATGAAATTTTTTATGAATATTTTAGGTGGAATGCCCATATATCCCACATTTGTGAAAGCTCGAGAATATCAGCGATAAAAATTCAGAAATTGAAATACCTACTGAATATGGAAACCTGTGTATTATTTTATAAAGCAATATGCAAATCTATTTTAAATTATGGAATAATTGTGCATGGAACAACTAACTTAACTAACATGAATAAAATAGAAAAACTACAGTCTATAATAGCTAAAAATATTATTCCATTTTTTGCAAAAAAATTATAAAACTTCCACAGATAGATTAAAATTTTAGACCTTTTATCCTACAGTAATTTATATAAAGATAATAATTTAAAAAATTTTTGACGAAACTTACAAACTAAAAATTCAACACAATAAAAATACAAGACTTCAAAACCAAGGGTATTACAAGATGCCTAATTTTCGAAATAATTACGGAAAACATACCTCCGAATATCAAGGTTGGGTTGGGTTGTTTTACCTCTGAGCGGCACTTTTTTGCACACAATGGGCTAAATGACCAGGTCACATGGACCCCGAAGGCTCAGAGCAGGTTGGGGGAAGGGACCCACTGGAATAGCTGTTGGGAGGCAGATGGTAGCCTTCCGTCAAGGCTATCCAGCGTGTTCTTTAACGTGCACAGGGTATGGCTCTCCCGCACACAGGGGCCACGGCTTAACGTCCCATTCGACGGACGGCGGCCTTTCCAAGCCCATCGGTGTTCCCTACTGACCGTGGGCAGGGCGGGGAATCCGAATATCAAATACCACTTATATTTAATGCTATTCCAAAAGAAATACTAAATATAGATTCTTTTAGAAGACTGAAAATCGAATAAAAAAAAAAAATGGGAATTTCTATTTAGCTGATTATTACGTGTTGTGTTTTGCGAATTTATTTGATGTACACCATTTTTGTGGCTGAATTACCTATGCTTAATTTGCGGGTCAAATGATAAATGTATTTGTATTCTTTACTCTTATGAATATAAATTATATTCTTAAAAATGAACCATAAAGAAGCAAAAACTAAAAGTAATTATTTATGTAACATAGATTATGCATATGTGGTGAGGAATGTGTGAAAGCGTCATAGATAAAAAAATGCAATCATTATAGTCAGATCTCATTTTTCAATATTGAGTTGTTTGTTTTCTTAAAGCAGGGGTGGACAATGTTTTCGTATCTACACTGCGCATGCATATTGACGTGGCCGTCCTAGTGGAAAATACGAGACGAATCTTCGGTCGCGCACGGGAAGGAAATCTCGGTTCAAGGCGGATTTTTCTGACTGTCTTGGCGGGCCACAAAAAACTCTTAGCGGGCCGAATGTGGCCCGCGGGCCGCTATTTGCCCACCCCTGTCTTAAAGGCATGATTTTACAAATGCAGTGGACTAAATGCCTAGGTCATAAAGATTGCAAGACTGCAGCATAGTGTGGAATCTCTGAATGAGGTGACCTACTAGACTCCTGTTAAAGTAATGCACGTGGAAACACAGCTGATGGACAGCAGCCTTTAAAAATTAGTCGGTGCTTTCAATTGCACTGCAAGGCATTGGTGGATAAGTGAAGAAAATCTTAAGGGTTGATAAAATTGGTCATTTTCCTAAGGATCAAGTTTTTTAATTTCATAGGTAAATATTACTGTAAATGTTTGAATAGTAGCCCACTATTTAGGACTTAGCATTTAATATGCCATACATGGTATATATTTTCCAAGTGACATGCAATCAAAGACTTGAATTCCATTAGACTAAATTTAGTTCACAAATTGTCACTGGAGACCAAGTTCTGATAAGTTTGACATTTATGTCCACCTACAACTACTAAGTCTGCACCTTTTCCTCAAACCTCTTGAAACAATGTTCACAGTTCTGTAGTTTTGTCTGTTAACAATACAGCCACACCAACACAGTCCTCTCTATATTAAGGCGCTGCTTAAAGGTGTTAGTGACTTAGATCCAGAGGGGATGCCAAGTGGACCATGCCCTCCTTTGCTTGAGAATTTAAAAACTGGAACAGAGGCAAAAATAAGCATGCATGTTATACATATTTTTTAAAGGACACTAAACCAAAGGAGAGAAATGTGCATCAGAACAGCATGTTTCAGCTCAACCCAGCACTTGAACCCCTTTCCTAGTTATTTTTCTTGATCAATTCTTGCTTAGATCTAATCTAATAATTACTTTGAAAATCGAACTATTAAATGTCCAATGTGCTGTGTAAACAGTACATTGGACATTTAATAGTTCGATATATTTATTATTGCATTTCAAAGGAGACATCAATGGCTAGGAAAGGCCATTGTCTGTCAGATGGGCCATTAAGCTGTGGCCCTATATGCCGGAGAGCCATACCCTGTGCACATTAAAGAGTATGCTTGATGGGAGGGTTCATGTTTTCTTACAGCTGTTCAGTGGATCCTTCCATAACTTTCTCTGATCCCTTGTGACTTGGCCATTTAGCCCATTGTGTGCAAAAAGTTGTTCAGAGATAAAATGGCTTTACTCATTACAATTAATGTTCTTTTAACATGATAAATATGAAAGGCAAAATCGTTATTTGCTATATGTGGAACTCTTCAAAAGAATCTAAAATGTGACAATTGGAATGAAGTTTCCATGCATTTATAATTTTTCTGCCAAGGATTAATTGTCAAAGGCTGTAGTGTATGAACAATGTCATATGATGGGTTGCTAAATATAGTGTGAATCAGAAGTCTTGAACAACTGGTGAAACATACATTGGTATACTTATGCAAAAAACGTAGTCAATGGGTGCTAGGGATTAAAATGGCTAACATGATATGCAACATTTTCATGCATTTTGGGGGGTGGGGGTGGCTCAGTCGGTAGTGTGCCAGGCTTGTAATCTGTAGTTCCCAGGTTCGAGTCCCAGCTGGGTCAGCATTGAGATTTATCTCCACAAAACTCCCCGCCCTGCCCACGGTCAGTAGGGGACACCGATGGGCTTGGAAAGGCCGCCATCCGTCGGATGGGACGTTAAGCCGTGGCCTCGTGTGCGGGAGAGCCATAACCTGTGCACGTTAAAGAACACGCTGGATGGCCTTGACGGGAGGCTACCATCTGTCTCCCAACAGCTGTTGGTGTGTCCCAACCCAGTGGGTCCCCTCCCCCAACCTTCTCTGAGCCTTCGGGGTCCATGTGACATGGCCATTTAGCACATGGTGTGCAAAAAAGTGCCGCTCAGAGGTAAAACAACCCAATTCATGCATTTTGGTAAATTAGGCCTGACTTTTGAATCGCACTATATTCTGTATATGAAAAAATTATAATGGCAGCTTTCTGTAAAAATGTACAGTTAACTTATAACCTACACAAACATACCTTATTGAAAATATATCTGGTATAAAAATGCATAATACTATATTTTATAATCAAAAACACAGTCGTATCAGAATAATATGACCACCTACCTAATAATAGGAATGGGGGGTGGTCATATTATTCTGATACAACTGTGTATTATCTTGACAGATATTTAGAAAATTTAGATGCAAGTAATAATAATGTCAAAGAAGGTCAAATGCATTAAAAATTTTAAAACGAGTAGTCTAAGAAATTCCATCACTATTAAAATTACATTGTTAAACTGGAAATATTTAACTATTAACAAATTTCCATTTGGGAAAATAAAAATGGTTTTACTCAAACTTGGCAGTAGACTTGAAACTATAACAGCTGGGGATAATTAAAAAACTGGATTGGATAGGAGAAATTTGGGGCCAGAAAGTCAAGTATTTGGGAACATTACAGAGGATTGCAATCTCTTAATAGTAAATCAAGCAGTGTGCACTTCTATATGGCATCTCTTGTGATAATTGTCAGGTTCCACATGTATTATGTGCAGATACCACCCAGAATGTAAGTGGACAGCATCATCCATCAGGAATGAATTACTGTAATTATTTATATTAGAGTTATGAATAGATTTGTAACTTGAGATTCAAATATTTTAAGGTCTTAATATTTTTATAAGTGGTCTTTATCATATTTGCTGTATCATTAAAAGAAACAAAATGATTATAGTTTTCAAAATAGATATAATTAAAGAAGAGATTATATTAATTCAAGTGCTAGATGCAACTCTATTTTAGGAGGTAAGATGAAAACAAAAAGACAAGTTCACAATCATTTTGAAGATTTCAAGAAGAAAATATGTAACCTGCTATATGTAACCAACCATGAGATTCCACAGTATTGAGTGGAGGACCACAAAGTAGAATGAATTTTGGATGCTCTTATTGATATTTATATACATAGTACATAAGATTTAAGAAAAAAATTCTAATGGTGATTGGCAGTACTTATTGCTCTCTTGTGCGACACTCATTGTTGCTTATGTGAATTGGTATTCAGAATTAAAGCAACAAAAAGTATAAATAATTTGTTGCTTTACTTTTCAAAAGCATTACTTGATACAAAGTACTTCGTTTAATGGCCGACATATAAGTATTAGTACTATGGAAAATTAAATTCCAAGTAAATAATTTCACATTTTTAAAGGACTCTGCAATTGCATGAGTGCTTAATGTATTTATTGTATATATATATATAAGCATAACCTGAAATATTTTTCTATATGTCATTTCAATGTATTTTTTGTATAAAAATGTAGAGAATAATAAGATAATGGTTTTATTTTGTGTTCTCATTGGATCATTTTTTTGTTCTTACTATGTTAACTCTTTAGGCCTGGCCAGCCTGCACTCATAAATCATTATATTGAATTTCATTTTTTTTACCAAACATTTTCAGGTGCCTAACTAAATGATTTTACCAATTCGTACTGCTCATAAATATATATTTAATCGATATTTTTATTTCTTAGAACAGCTTTGCTCTATTTTAAGTAGATTTTTTTTCTCATAAGTTTGGCCACTCCCACTTTAAACAAAATTTTAGTTGCTAGTTCAGTATAATTGCTAAATTCGTCCAAAGAATCTAGATTTTGAGACAATGATGACATAAACGAAAAAAAAAAGTCGACAACAGTATAAAAAATATCAGCAAATTTTATTGTTGCAGACAGATATCAGAATTTTACTTTTAGAACTACAAATATAATTTCTTCAAGTGCTGCTATACAATTTATTTCGTCATAAAAATAATTTTACAGGTTTTTAAAATTGTGGAATAAGATGGACGTTTGCTGTAGACATACTTCAATAGTAAATGCTCCTCTTAATACAATGGGAAAACAACATACTAGTGGCAACTCTATGAATGATGCTGATGAGATTAAAGAGCAAGGCATATGCAATTGTTGACTCAAACCAGTGTGCACCATTAACAATTTGACGACGTGTGTGGTTTTTAAAGGATATTTATCAGATGGCAAAATCACTTCCTACCTCCATGGGCAAAATGCCCAGTATGGCAATAGTTAGAATGCCATGCTAAACAGAATATCGATATTTTAGAAACTTCTTAATATCGAATATTTTGTCAGAATATCATAGGCAATTTTTAGAGAAATAATTACAATTTCATAAAGGAAAAAATTTCTACCTTTGGTGGTTTTAAAGTTATTTTTCCAGGTGCCATCTGAGCATGTGTACCACATACTTATACTAACTGCAATACAAATATTATACAAATTTATTTTTTCGGTACCACTCTCAATCTGAATTTTTCAAAAATCAAAATGGTCTTTGGTTCTAAGGCATTCAAATTTTTGAGTTTACTGTGTAAATGAAATTTTAGTAATATAATTATTTTTTATTCATCTGCATCACTGTACTATATGTCAATTGCATAAAAATTGCTCAAACGACTAGAAATTGCAATGGAATGTACATTTAATTGGACTGCCAATAAAGATGCCATGTATACAAGAGATTATTTTGACAATCACTGAGCAGAATCTTTTTCCGCTTTATAATCGACTAAACTATTGAAGTATAGAGTCAATAATATGATGGCTGTTGCAATCGGAGATGAGCCCGAAAGTAGCCCAAATTTAAATTACATTTCTATCAATATATAAAATATTATGCTCATTGTAAAACACTTATCTTCAGAACAATATTTTGCCCTTTCAGTTTTTTAATTCATTGGAAGGTTCGTCGAATTGAAAATGCTGTTTGAGGAAAGTTGACCAAAAACTGTGTATAAACATCCTTAATAAACGACCTATACCTTTTGTAACGTTTACCTATTTACAGGTCATTTATCTTGAGAGTTGAAACTTCAGAATGACTTAAGAGTGTATGAAACATTATTACGACAAGCTTTCACAGGGAAGAGATCTTTTTATAAAATGTCTTTCCCTATTTGACAAAAATTATCTCTTTAGATTTTAGTCATAAATCACAAAGGAGTAAGCCAAAAATACACTGGTGCTCAAAATTAAAGCATAAGCGACAAAAACGTATATAGCTGTCGATATATATAAAAGAATGCAGTAAAAATCAGCGAACATGGAAAATACCCTATGCGGAAAACTATCCCGCATTTACAGTTGTCGAACGTAAGCCAGAATATGCAAATTAGGAATGCATTAAAAAGGCACGGAGTCTACTCCTAGCTGTTCTGGACAACTCTTTCACTTCAGTGGCACATCGAGCTGATTATGTCCCGAAGACATCGTATGGATGATTTTCAGCAGTTCAGTTTAATTCCTGAATCCATGATTTCCACCATGAACCCATGATTTCCACCATTCAGTTTAATTCCTGAACCTTCTGTCTGGGATTGACCTACTTCCATCGTATGGATGATTTTCAGCAGTTCAGTTTAATTCCTGAATCCATGATTTCCACCATTCAGTTTAATTCCTGAACCTTCTGTCTGGGATTGACCTACTTCCATGTACCATGGAAGTAGGTCAATCCCAGACAGAAGTTTCAAGAGCATTGAATGTTGCACAAAATATCCCGTCGACTTTGGAGACAATTCCAACAGACAGATGTTCGTCATCGACCAGGACATATGGGCTTGGAAAGGCTGCCGTCCGTCGGATGGGACGTTAAGCCGTGGCCTCGTGTGCGGGAGAGCCATACCCTGTGCACGTTAAAGAACACGCTGGATGGCTTTGACGGGAGGCTACCATCTGTCTCCCAACAGCTGTTCCAGTGGGTTCCCTCCCCCAACCTTCTCTGAGCCTTCGGGGTCCATGTGACATGGCCATTTAGCCCATGGTGTGCAAAAAAGTGCCGCTCAGAGGTAAAACAACCCAACCCAAATCGACCAGGACAAAACCGTCCTAGAACTGCTGCAGACGATCGCTATACGAGTCTTACTCTCAGGCAGAACAGAGTGATGACCACTAGGCAAGTGTCTTTGGAGCTTGTAGCAGCTACAACGAGAACGAGAATTTCAAGCATACCATTTACAGGAGACTGTGAGCAATGCCTTTATGCTGGGAGCCCTGTTATCTATGTCCCTCTAACTCCCACCACCCAGTGAGCTCGCTTAACGTGGAGTTGCCAACATCACACTTGGAGTCCAGACCAGTGGGTGCATGCTATGTTCACAGATGACTCGTGATTTAGTTTAAGTACTGATTCACGATGTATTCACTTCTGGAGAGAAGGACGTTTTGGAAAGATGTGGGATGAGTCCCACATCTTTCCAAAACGTCCTTTCCGTCTGTTACTGCCCTGCGGTACAGATATAAATTCCTGAACCCATGTGCCAGGCCATTCTGGGGAGCCATCAATACACTGCCAGCCCCCTCCCAGAACACTCCACGAACTCAGAACAGCACTCGTTGAGGAGTGGTCATTAATTCCTCAAGATCTAATCAATACCCTCCCTCATAAACATTATGATGAGTCATTGTTTGAGCTGCATGGCTGTTGGGGGTGATCATACTCCATTGGTGGACTTGCTCCATATCAATTGCATGATTATGATCTTAACGCATGCACATTATAGGATTATAAATTTCTTCTGCTTGATTTACATTTGCATTGCAATAATAAATCTAATTTCATTGCATGCCCTTAAAAATACTTTGTTATGTACGAATTTATACATTATCCTTTAATTTTGAGCACCAGTGTATTTTATTTATAAATGAAATGCTATGAAAAATCAAGAATATGACTACACAGAAACTAAAGGTTTTGAACAATTTATATTATTTTTAATTACATAACTGGCAGTTCATTAAGGCCATTTTGTATAATCATTAATGTGCAGAGAGAATGGCTCTCTTTGCACATGGTGACTAGATACCTTTAATTCCATGACTATACCAACTTTCTTGGCTTTGTCATCAGATAAGTTCCTTATTCAAAGAAACAGATAAGTACAAGTTTAGGTAGATGCACAACAGACGTTTCTAACAATCACTTTTGTTCTTAAAAATATGGTAACTTTACCATATAAGCAAAAGTACTTATGCAACATTAAAAAAATTACAGCTATTTGGGTATAATTACAGACTATACACATTGCATTCACACTTTCGATAATTACATAATACATTCAAAGCAAGCATTTAACATTTTCAAGATTTTTTAACCTTTTGAACATTACATTTAAAGAAAAAAGATAATTCTACCAAAAGATGTTGCACAAACCCCAAAGCCTTTCAAAATGCTAAAAGGAGCAGCTAATTTTCCAGACAAAATACGAAACGCATCACCTGAGTAAACACGGGCATGATGTTTTGAAAAAATTCTGACAGCCCGAGTATGCACAAGAATAATTCTCAAAAGGTTAAAACTTTTCATGAAATTCTTAATAAACATTTATTTATGGAAATAAACATAATGCAATAGGGTTGTTTATATATATTTTAAAGGTATAAGCTGAAAATCTAATTCATAAAAATCTCAATTGCAAACAAAATAAATTAACGTATATTATTTTGATGATAACCTAAACAGAGGTGTAATATTAAAAAAAAATTGAGTTTAGATATAACAGGTGAGGAGGGAAATAATTATAGCTGATAAGAATTAAATTTTTTCCTACTAAAAAAATATTATACACTATATTGGCAAAAGTACTGGGATACGTGTCAATTGAAAACAAAAACTGCAGCTCATAACTTACAAAATAAACTTTTTCTGAAAGATTAAGATCTAAATGAAATCTACGCATACCTTCATTTCTAATAATATTCATTCAATATTAAAATAATGAAACATTTAAAGTAGATTGTTAGTTATAAGAATCATGTATTAAAATGCAATTTTATTTCTGAAGACCCACAAAGCTAGAATTTTATCTGCAGCTTATTATCAAACAAATGACCATGCCATGAAACTCATACCCTGACAGTTGTAGGTGTTACTGTGAGCCAACATGATGCCATGGAAATAGTGAAGTGGTATCATGTTGGCTTATTAATTAAGTTACAGCTGTAATACCTTGTCATTTGCAGTTTTACATAATTCATGGTATACCCTATAGTGAATATTTTTTGTTGGACAGTTTTTTTTTGCAGTGAAAAATCACAGACTACAATGTGAATATACTCTTCACAACCACAGTTTTACACTATTACCAAGTGAAGAACTTCTTGCAAGCCCCAAAATACTGAAAATTGCAAGTATTTTTCTAAATTTATTCCTTTAACCCTTAAAATAGCCACCCATATAGTAAAGGAATGAGAATACAACAGAGAAGCCCATTTCAAACCTCCACTGGTATGGTAATTCTGTATCTTTAGTTTTTCAAGGGCTACGATTATTAAAAGGTTTAATATGCCCTTTAGGGGACAGTGATTTAAGTAAAAGTAGTATGTCAGCCAAAAAAAAAACAGCATAAAACTATGCCACTGAATGAAAAAGATAAAACTTTATCTTAAGATTGCAGACAGAAGAAAATGCTAGCTGATCTATTAATGAAAAGGAGTAACAACTTCAAAAGAAGCACTGATTGCAAAGTAGCTTCCTATACAGAAATTTATCACGATTTACAAGTGAAAAAAAGAAGGCAGATTAATATCGCAGCAGCAATAAAAATAGTCTTGTTATTCCTCTCTAAATTTTTATTCCCATTATCCTAATTTCATGTTATTTCATTGCAAGTTGAATAAGATTTCATCTTTACCTTGTTTTATTTTCTCTGTCTCTATCCCAAGTAACCATGTAATACTACAATACACATTAGTTAAAATAGTCACTTGTAATTTATGATGATTTTCATGAGTGTCGCTATATTACTGTACTTTTGGACGAATGTTTAACGATTCTTAAATTTTTATCTGTTTTAAAGATATACTAGGATGAATGATACTGTTTTCAACCATTCCATCTCCCATAGCTTTAAACACCATACAGTGTCAGAAAATAAAATTTTAGATAGTTTGGCAGAGATTTTTATCTACTGTATCCTCACCCCTAAGGAAAAAGCTTATCTTTGGAAGTTGCAGAACTTCAGTTTAGCTTTCCTTTGGTATAACATGAAGAAACTCTGATATTTCTACTAAATATATGTATATAATTATGGTTCATTTATGGTTTGTTAATGTGTTTATATTGTTTTTCAAACATTTCCATTTAAATGAGTATATGCTTATCTGTCATACCAGCATATCTAAACCAAAGTTACAGTTAAAGCACCATGGGAGAATTTAGCAGGGGTACACATGTATGCTTTTAAACTATTCCCTGAGTACTCTGCTTATAGGTAAATCTAAATCTCCAAGAAAAATTAGCTATGACAAAATCTAAGCAACATAGAAACAATATACAACACAAATTATAAGTTAACAATTAAACATATTAAAATAAAATGTTACTATACTAGTAACATGGTTTATCACTAAAGGTAGTTTCTTTTTAAAACAAATTTTCTCTCTTTTACATTCACTTGTTGGTAGATATTCCAAAGCAACTAGCATTTTCACCAGTATATGTTTGATTCAATGGTGTAGTATTAGGTATTAATTATAAATGTAAAAATATCTTAACACATTAATTTTTAAATCTTCAGAAAAGCTTAGAATAAGTTACACCTTTCTGATGAATGTTATTTCAACCTACTTGAATGGTATAAACATAGAATTAGTTACACACTATTCTCTGGGAAAATGCAGCAAATTAACTGCTTGTATTATTCGCAGAATTAGTAGCATTCTTCTTTTGATGAATGTCTTTAAATTTAAATAACACCTAATTTAATGAAGCACCAAGTTTTCTGAAAATTTCTAACTCGTATATACTGCTGGATAATCTGAAATAAAAGAGATTTATGTTTTCTTTTGTATCATGGTAATTGTTCATATAAAAAAAGTAAAAAATGTTTTCACATATAGTATTTTCCTGTCATTATATATTTAAAACTCAATAAATTATAATTCACTGTATATATACTTGAATTAAAAGAGGTATATTATTTACTACACAATACTTCTACTTTTATATAAAGTTGATCAATATAAACATCTAAAATAATTTTAAGCAGGATTTCCTATCACTCATTACATTATTGTCACTATTGATTAATCTTAATACCCATAAAATTTTATTTCAACAGTTTATTTGCAGTCTTACTATAACAATAATTACTGTGACTAACAGGATAGATGTCATCAATAGGAGACAGACATTTGTATTTTTCATTTGTGCAATACAAAAAATTTAATACAATAAATTTTAGTGATGGGTTTGGAAAGGCCGCCATCCATTGGATGGGATGTTATGCCGTGGCCCCTGTGTGCAGGAAAGCCATTACCCTGTGCATGTTAAAGAATACGGTGGATGGCTTTGACGGGAGCCTACCATCTGTCTCCCAACAGCTGTTCCAGTGGGTCCCCTCCCCCAACCTTCTCTGAGCCTTCAGGGTCATGTGACCTGGCCATTAGCCCATGGGTGCAAAAAAGTGCCACTCAGAAGTAAAACAACCCAACCAACCTGGATTTTTTTTTAAATTTCATTAACAATAATTATGCAAATAACTATCATAAAAAAAAACTAAAAGAAATTTTTAAAAATAGATAAAAGTGTTATATTTTAAAATTGGAAATATCTGTTGCTTTCAAAGAATATATTTTTCAGAATGAAAGTTACTAAAAATTGTAAAATTTTTATTTTCAAGAAATTTTGAAATAACAACAGTTGTGAGAGGAATAATTGTTTAGGGAGCACTGGGAAATTACAACTGAAAAACCAATCAACCTTGTATAAAAAAAACAGCCCATCAGGATATATTTCTATATAAAAGTGGTGCTCAAAATATGGACATTGTGATCTGAAAATGGTACAAATACCTTTCAAGACAAATTTTTTTTTAATTTTTACTGCTATTAATTACTTTTTACTTTATTTGAAGATGTAATCATAATATATTAATTAAAATTTTGCAAAATACAAAACTTTCTAACAATCTGATTTAAAAGAGGTTGCTAGAAATTGATTTTTATAAATTTCCCTCTCATGGTTATGTCTCCAGAATTATAGACATGCAGCTAAATATACAAAAAGTGTTTGAATTACAATGGAAGTTTGTAGAACTTCCTGTAATTCAGCAATGTAATTAATGTCAGCAGATAATGCTATCCAGTTTTAAGAGATCCTTATTAAAAAGCTCAGAAAATTTTTGCAAGGATATTGTTGATTCACAAGTACTTATCTATATGAACAAGCCTTTTCATCAGATGAAAGAAATCAAGGACCAACAGCAGTCTCAACTTACAGATTGTAGACTTAAATATCTGGTGATTCTTACAATAACAAAATTATAACCTGACATTAGAAAATTGTCTGGAGTGAAGCAAAGACAAAAGACTTGATAATAATGGTAATAAACACTTTAAAATTTTCACACATAAATTTAGAAATTACTTGATGTGAAGTTTTAAAAATATATATTAATACATAACTTGGTGATACATATTTTTGTCTGGAGAAAGGAACATGGTAAAGCTGAGGTTGAGCACCACTGTTATATATTATAGCATAATTATAACCTCCCATCATTGCATTGCATAATTATACAAACCACATACTACACTGAAGTGCCACTGAATTAGGGATAGCAACCTAGTAACATGTTGGACCCCCTCTGGCCCTGATAACGGCTGCCACGTGACAAGGCAAGAACTCCACAAGCTTGCATAAATGTTCCACAGGTATGGCAACCTATGCATCCTCCAGAGCTGTCCACAATTCTCTCAAGGTCATCGCTGATGGAACATGGGCCCGAACACTCTGCTCGACGGTATCCCAAAGATTTTTGATGGGATTTAAATCTGGGCTCCTAGGTGGCATTCATTATTTCAAAGTCAGCAAATGCTCCTGCAACTATGCAGTAGCCAACCTGAACCTACGAGATGAACGGTTGTCTTGCTGGTAGACACTCTCCATTGGGATGCATGATGGCCATAAATGAGTGTAAATGGTCAGCCATGAGTTCTACATATCGGGATGCATTGAGAGTCATCAGTAAACGCACCAAAGGTCCCACAGACATCCAACTGAAGACACCCCAGGCCATCACTGAGCTACCACCAACTTGTACTTTTCCTACCTGACATGAGGATCCATGGCTTCATGAGGTTGGCACCATACCGTCTTCCATCAGTGTGATGAAGTTTAAATCAGGATTCATCACTCCAGGCTATCAGTTGCCAATTTTCGATGGTTCAGTTTCAATGTTCTTTAGCCCAGGCAAGGCGTTGAGTCCGGTGCCATGCTGTCAGAAGTGGGACTCTACGAGAGTAGGTCAACGGCTCCTGAAGCCGAGATGATGAAGTGAGCATTGCATGGTTCGTGCACTAACTTCCCAGCTGGAACCAGGGTTCAGATGGGAGGTGATTTCAGATAATGTCTGGCCCTATCGGTCCGTAAAATGCGGGTCAGATGGCGAAGCCCACAACTGTTCAAGGCTGGTTGTCCTTTGCAGTTTGTCCGGGTGCTTGTTTTTTCTTCGGTGGATTTTTCATATTCTCGGAACACTCTTGAAACTGTCATATGAGAATATCCAAGTTCATTGACAATTTTGGAGATTGAGTGTCCCATCTGTCAGGCACCTACAATCTGCCCTCTGTCAAATGTATCTAAATCCCGCACCTTTCCCATTAAGCTTCTCATGATGAATGCTTGGGGAAGCCAAAGCTGACAACTATATATGACCAGAGTTTCAGCCATGCATGCACGCAAATGCGGGACTTGCAGTACTCATTTTGGATAATGTCTCCTATCCCTAATTCAATGGCATTTCAGTGTATTACATTCATAGTAGGATGTAGAATGAATATTTTAGACGAAACTAAAAATCAGTTGGATTAAAGAGTATTTCACACACAAATACCCCAACAGAATAATAAATCCCTACTTTAATAACTTACCTGCCAAATCCATTAAAGAAAGAAACTACTTCTGAGCGAGTCAGTTTGAAATTTGTGCCTGGTAAGACTGTGTCTTTTTCATTTGAAAAGAGAATTTTGAGAGCAGTACCAAGTCCTTGCACCTAAGAATATAATTATTACATATTAATGTATACAAGACTGCCAAAATAAATTCTATCTAATAATTACTTCATTTCCTTTAACCTGGGTTAAAATTGGATATAATGTGGTAAATAGGAAAATAACATATTGCCTCTAGTGAATATGGGATGCTTGTTTTCAAGGAGAATTATTTTTTTATTTTAGCACCTTCTAACAGTGAAATTAAAATTAATGGTTGGGAAAATGCAAATAGTAATCTTTTATTAGTGCCTATAAAACAAAAATCATTTGTCATTTATCACTTAAAAAAATTGCTTTCCCACCATCTACAGGTAAAAGAGGTAAATTATTGCTATCAATGTCAGTCTCTTGACCCTCACCATTTCATCACCAAAATTTCAAAATTCTAGAATAAATGGGTCGTTTGCAATAATAGTTTGAGGTTTTGGCATTTGCCAACTTTTTTTTCATCATTATAGAGTACGCACAATTCTGTTTTTACACGGATTCTGAAAAAATATTCCTATTTAAGAAAAAATTCCTAGAATTTATAACAAAGATGCCGCTTTTATGGTTACATTTTTCGCAGTAGTTTTAACTTCGAAAATGTACTATAGATACACATTTTGTGCACTAAAATCCCAAAAATAAAAACTACACTAACATATCATCATCATCCTCAAGCAGCCATGGGCTACGGTGGTCCAACCAGATCATGCAATTTAGTTCTCCAAGCATGTCTGTCCTGAGCTACATCTGCTGCATCCGGCCACTGCACACCAATTCTAACAAGGTCCTGTTTGACATTGTCTGCCCACCACATCCTAGGTCTTCCCCTCTTTTTGAAGCCTTTAGGCACACTGTTCATAACCCTATTGGCCAATCTATAATTATTCATACAGGCAACATGGCCAAACCAACGGAGTATCTCTCTGCACAATATGCTGCTTAAAGGAGGTTGCCGACTCCTTTGCCTAACCTCATCATTAGTTACAAAGTTGAACCACCTAATACCCAAGATACTGCGTAAGCATCTAGAATCAAAAACATCTAGTTTCCTGTTATCTTGTTTACAAAGTGTTCAAGTTTCACTACCATAACTAACCCTAGAAAGAATCAAACTTTATACAGTCTAATTTTAGTCTTTAGGTGTATCCACCTATTTCTCCACACTCTCCATAGATTCTTAAAAGTCCTGGTAGCAATCCCTATTCGTCTGTTAATCTCATGCCGCACGTCACCAATATCTGTTACATAGCTCCCAAGATAATTAAACAGACACCTACTCAAGAATGGAAGTATTCAGAATAACTAAACCACAGTCTGCATGATCAATTTTCATCACTTTAGTTTTCTCTCTGTTTATAACCAACCCTACTCTACTACCAGTTTCATCAACAGCCCTAATGAAAGAGTTCATCTCATCAACATCATTTGCCAAAAGGGCTAAATCATCAGCATGATCTAATCCAGAAATTTTCGTATCTCCAGCCTATTAAAAGCCAAAATCTTTCCCTTGAAGTGAATTTCGCATAACATAATCAACAACCAAACTAAAGAGAAAAGGAGACAAAATGCACCCTTGTCGAACACCAGAAGTAATTTTTTCAACATAGTGTATTAAACAAATTTGCATTAATAACATGATGCACATAGAAGTTATATCAACTATACTATATTATTTTTTAAACAGTTCTTTACTGTTTACAAATATACTAAGTGTTTTATTAGGTAGTGGGCTTTGGTTCCATAAGTATCATGCCCAACTTTAATATTGGTGAGAAAAGCAGAATGGTGTCTTTTAGATAGAATATTAACTCTTCCAGGGTCCAGCCTGAAAAACTGATTATATCCAGAGGCCAAGCTATTTTTTCACTAAATAAAATATTCATTAAATGAAAAAGTAGGTATTATTTTTTCAAGTTTGAATTATGTACAGTGGACCCTCGATATAACGCATATGTCGGGCGGGAAACAACACCCGCGTTATAAGGTGAACAGCGTTATACCGAGCGGCGCGGTGGCGACACAATAAATTTCACACTAAGCTTTTCTTTTACTCATCATGCATACAATAATTAAACACTATTCAAAATACATGCAGGAACTCAATACATACACAATTACTCAATACACAGTAACAATAAAATGCGATACTCACTAACAGCGCACGGACCTCTATAAACATGTTTGAACTTATCACGAACATCGCCTGCGCTATAACCAAGTGCGCGGTATAGCGAGCAACGCTATAACGAAGGTCCACTGTATTTTTATAAGATATACGAGAAAATTTTCAAATTTTCTTTTTTTACTTAAAACAGATATAGCTGTCTTTAGCTTCTCATTTTGCATTCTGTCAATGAATTTAATCAACATTGACCCTGGAAGGGTTAAAGTGACTTCATGTGTAGAAGAGCCATATTGTATATTTAACTGCTTTAATGTAAGGCTTCCATCAATATAACATGCTCAGTGATTCAATCTCCTCCTATCCAGCTCTAAACCCTTCGGCTCCTTGTGATCTGCTCGTGTAGCCCACTGGATGTACAAAACTGCCACTCAAAGATGAAACCCAATCAAAGCTTCACCAGCTGGTAGAAAAGTTTAGAGTTGACAATATAAGTATATTTGCTTTTAAAAAATATGGCTAACCTAATTTGCTTAGCACACTTCTACATCTTTTTTGTAAATTAAACTTTATTTTATTACTATTTATACTTTCTGAAAACACCGAAACTCTAATTCTCTAAAGGGAATATATCTTTTAAGAATTCACTGAACTTAATCTAAACAAGCTAAATTGAAAATTGTTGTCAAGCTAATCTGAAAGTTTCCCTACATCAAAACAGCATTAAAAAGAAACTGAATCATTCAAAAACACAAAATCAGGGATACTTGTAAAGCTTACAAGAGATACCAGAGGATATATTACAATAAATTGCAAGTAATAAAATATTAATTATAAAATTTTTGACTGGAGTTTAAGTATAGAAATTAGCACTTACTTGTAATTTCCCCCATAATTTGCATTTATCACATCCAACACAGTCCATTATTCGTGAAATGTTCCAGAAGTGTGCTTTGAATTCATCCTGGAAATAATATCATATTGCACTTCAAATTGATATAATTTTATTTGTTTAAAGACAAATATTAGAAATCCTATACATACTATTCCTTTGTCTATTAAATGTATTTAAGCAAACATTACAATTATTATAGTAGTCTACAGCTAAAAATTTGTTAGAGATGCATTCCAAATTCCTAACCTGGTTGGCATATTTTTCATTTTATTCCTTTATTATGACTATACTTTGGTTAAAGCTTTGCGTTTTTTATTGCTTATGTGCATTTCTAAATGTAACTCATTTTTACAGAAAAGAAACAATACAGATATAAACAAAAAATGGCTAAATGAAGTTTTATTTTAATACATAGTATATACAAATTGTTGAGTAATAACTATACAAGAAGCTGATTGTTTTAAAAATTGTTGTCAAGTAATCAAGATGACTAACTGTATGTTTATAAGCATTTCTGCTCTACACAGAATAAATTATAATCTTTAGCCAATCAGGGGATTTTGTGTACATGTACATTGTCATTGGTCAGCGACAATTAAAATGTTCTTTACTGTTTACAAATATACTAAGTGTTATAGCTGTTTAAACCCTAATTTATAAAGGTAAATGAAAAACATCTTTTTGGAAGTGATGAAATTATCAATAAAGATAGATCAGAGAAGTGAGATAAGGAAAGCATTTAAGATGTCTTCTTATATGGTAAATATAAGATAAATGATTGCAGAGAAGTAGTGGAGAAATCATGTGAAATAAAATGATCAGTCGAGTTGGTTAAATACCAACTTTACTTTAAAAATAGCATTAAATTGAAATCACGATAGCAGATTTCATATTATTTGTAGACTGGGTATATATAGTAGCTTTGAAACAAATCTAACATTAGTAACAAAAGTAATGCAAGAATAATTTTATAAATTTTCAAATTAAAATATATATATTAAATTTGTCACATATGGTGTTACAAGGCTCCACCCCCCAAATAAATAAATAAATGAACAGGTAATATACACTTCACCCATTGGCAATATATGATGCTAGAGACCACTGTATAGTAAAAACTAAACTGCTGATGAATTTCCAAACTAAATATTGTATATCTATCTTTTCTTTTTAAGATGAGAAAAAAAACAGTTAATAATATTATAACTAGTGCTTTTCGTTTTTAGAAAAAACAAAGGTGGCAGTACTCACATTTTGATAGTGAGTCTGATAATATCTTGAAACTGAGTCAGTCAAGATGGTAATATTATTCTATTTGCACAGAATATTGTTGTGGGGGAAAAAAAAAAAGGCATCAGAAAAAAAAAAGCACTGATCATACTATTAGAGTATTTGCAATGTAAAAATTGTAAATGTGCAATTGGCATTTTTTTTTATTGGCATGCCAGATATTTTACTAGAAAGTGAAGTTTTCAGCCACAATGTATATAGCTGTCATCACTGGTAGGTTCAGTACCTCCTCCTCCCTTTTTCAACAAATTATTCACCGATTGTTGTACCCCTGTACACTATCTTATAGGTGACTGCAGAGTTTGAAGCTTATCTCCAGGATACTATAATTAAAGATTATGCAATGTTACAATCATATAATCAACCTTCTTTCTTAGGGGCGGGGGTGGCTCAGTCGGTAGCACGCCAGTCTCGTAATCTGTAGTTCCCAGGTTCGAGTCCCAGCTGGGTCAGCATTGAGATTTATCTCCGCAAAATTCCCCGCCCTGCCCACGGTCAGTAGGGGACACCGATGGGCTTGGAAAGGCTGCCGTCCGTCGAATGAGACGTTAAGTCGTGGCCCCGTGTGCGGGAGAGAGCCATAACCTGTGCACGTTAAAGAACACGCTGGATGGCCTTGACGGGAGGCTACCATCTGTCTCCTAACAGCTGTTCCAGTGGGTCCCCTCCCCCAACCTTCTCTTAGCCTTTGGGGTCCATGTGACCTGGCCATTTAGCCCATGGTGTGCAAAAAAGTGCCGCTCAGAGGTAAAACAACCCAACCTTCTTTCTTGTGTATTAAAATATTTCTATTGCTATTACAATCAACCATATAGTTCTGGGTTATTAAAATATTTTGCATTGCAATCAGCCCTTTTCTAGTACTTAAAAATATTATATCCTATTGTAATCACCTATATCTTTAGTATATTAAAATATTTCACAGAACATCCATTTCAGTCTCTTACGAAATTTCCTTTACATATAAATTAAATTTCTTTTTCATATTTTAGACATATTAAAATAATATTTGATATTGCAATAAGCTCTTTAATTATAATAAGCCTTGCTTCTCCTTTATTGCAATAATGTTTCCTATTTCAAAAAACTGAATTTATAACTGGTCAGTAGTGAATATATATATGTTAGTTGCTTTAGCATATTAAATTTCAGCCTTTTACTAAGTCAGGCAAATTTTCCTTCTTACTCTTCGAGATTTACACTACAAACATATTTGTATTGAAAGATTTATTTGTACTGACAAAGAACTCATGCTAATTTTTACTAAAATGAAACATATGTAAACCAAGCATTATTTACTGCAATGGATTAAATTATACTGCAATGGATTAAATTATTACTATAAGACGTAATGTAAATTCATTATATTAGGAAAGTGTTACTTTATTTTTGGTACAGTGCATGTTCTTTTCCTACTAAAGAATTACAAATCTTTTTACCTTAAGTTTTTCCGCATCATCTCCACTAAATAATGCTGCTTCATTAAAATGACTTTTAAATGACCTAAAAAGAGAAAAGGGTAATATTACTAAAATATTAGCTTAGTATATTACTATTAATATTGCTAGAATATTAGAAAAAGTCATTTTTTTTCCTTTTTACATTTTTCTTAAAAATAAATATTTTGTGGAAAATATTTCACTGAAATATGGGACTTGAATCCACATCTCTCCTGACACATGCCAGCTCATCTTTTTTCCACTAATTTTAAGACTTTAAACTCTTTACCGATGATTTCGGCACCTACCATTGCTGCCATCTATGATCTCTGGTGGCAACTATTTCTTTTTATATTGCACTGAGTAAGATGGAATAAATAATAGTCTCTTCATGCTATTTAGCGTTGGGTTTGGGTTGGGTTGTTTTACCTCTGAGCGGCACTTTTTTGCACACCATGGGCTAAATGGCCAGGTCACATGGACCCCGAAGGCTCAGAGAAGGTTGGGGGAGGGGACCCACTGGAACAGCTGTTGGGAGACAGATGGTAGCCTCCCGTCAAGGCCATCCAGCGTGTTCATTAACGTGCACAGGGTATGGCTCTCCCGCACACGGGGCCATGGCTTAACGTCACATCCGACGGACGGCAGCCTTTCCAAACCCATCAGTGTCCCCTACTGACCGTGGGCAGGGTGGGGAATTTTGCGGAGATAAATCTCAACGCTGACCCAGCTGGGACTCAAACCTGGGAACTACAGATTACGAGCCTGGCGCACTACCGACTGAGCCAGCCCAGCCCCCTATTTAGCGTTATTAATGATTCAAACATAGATGACAATCACAGTATTACCTGTTGATTTTTTAACAATATATCAATAAGCATTTTGTGGAAAAAATTTCGCCGACATATGGGACTTGAACCCACATCTATCCAGAAACAGTATGTTGGTGAAATTTTTTCCAAAAAATATTTATTGATATATTGATGTTAAAAAGTCAACAGGTAATGCTGTGATTGTCATCCATGTTTAAATTTCTTAAGAATGCTTGTAAAACAGAAGAAAAGAATTTTGCAATTGTTTTTTCAACACATTATACCTATTTGCCAAAATAAATTGATTCTTGTACTTTTTTTTTTCAATTATGCAAAATCTAATGTCAATTTATTTCAGTGTAGAGTTATAATGTGTTGAAAATAACGCAACTGGAAAATTTTTATTCTGTTTACAAGCATTTTAAAGAAAAATATGAAATCATAAAAAAGACTATTTTTCAGGTAGACTAGATTAAATTTCACTGTGGTTTGTTTGGGGGTCCTGTACACTAAACTACCAATATTAAAAAAAAAAAAAACTTGTTAATTGGCAGTATTTATCCAACACAATATGTCAATTTCAACTTCCATTTTACCAATATACAAAATATCTGTTGAAAGTAGAATGAAGTAGATTATTTCTATTATAAACACCTACTGTACAACAGTAACATTAAGGATAGGGTTTACTAATGAAATAAGTTATCCAAAATCAGCTGCCCATGACATCATTACATTTAGACCAACATAAAGTTCAATTTTGAACTGACATTCTACGATGCTTGTAAAAAGCACATCGATTACAATGCTGTTATGTAACACATAAAAAACAATTACTACAAATGCACTAGGGCTTCAAAGTTTCCACAATTACCTCATAATGCACTAGGGCTTCCAAGTTTCATTTTGCCAAGGACATTAGATAAACTTTGTTTTCTTTTACCACAGCTCACAAATATCTAACATATTTTTACTTGCCAAGTCTTTTTTTAATCTGTATATTATGAAAAAAGTTACATGCTTACTTAAAGTCATATGCTGCATTTGTTAAGCTTAGTTTTACTAAATGTGTAAAGATGGATGGCTCTTTGAAAGATGGGGCCTGACTGAAAGAAGTGCTGTGATTGTTTCATTGTAACCATGGGGTCTATGTGAGTTACCTACCTGTACTCTTCCTCATCTATGGCTAACCTCTATGTTGCCAATGAACACTTTTTTTCCTCAAATCTGAAAGTATATTCAAACATGAAGTAGCTATCCCAAACAGCTGCATGGAACAGACATGATCAGAAAGTTAAATCTGAGTCAGCTTGCAGGAACACAATGAGTTGCATAACACAATTTAACATTTGAACCAGACTTTTTTAGAACTTGAATTATTTTTTTCTGTGCACTATTTTTTTTACGAAAGGACATTTTGACCACAAGTAAGTAGGAAGAACATTATTTCAAAAGAAAGGGCAGTTGGCAACCCTAATCTGCACATAGACATGAAAATAGATGCAAAACAGTTTCACACACAAATATTTCTGGCCTTAAAGTAGAAAAACAACAACTATGAAATGATTAAGTTCATTTATTGTAACAAAAGGATAACAAACATGCAAATTTATTTTTACCTGGCAATTTCTAGAAGCTGTTTTACTGCTAAACGGACTTCACTATCTTCTTCTTTATTTCCCGTAAAATAATTCCATTTCTCTAAGTAAGGGCCAGCTTTGACTAAAGCACGCAATTCCAACAAATATAAAAAGTACAAATTTTTGAGCCTTTGAGGGCCTTCGTGTTTGGTATGGGTAGAATCAAATCGTGTCACAAATTCATTGATGTTAGGACCCCAGGAATCCTTTCCTAATCCAGTTTTTGCTTAAAAAGTAAAATTATATTAATGAAATTTTAGAGTGAAAACATTATTTAGCACTTTAATACTTGTTATTAACTGAACTAGCTTATTCTTAATAAAAAAAGTACAAATTATTTGCTTTTTGTCTATACATATACTTTTAAAAAACTTATATATAAATTACACTTTTTAAAAAGAAATTAAGGTGCAAATACAAAACTGTTAAATTCATGTATGAAATGCCTAAATATTTCATTCACATGTAGAAGAAAACAATAATTCTCCCAACAGTAAAATAACATTTATAATGATTGTTGAAACAAGCTTGTAACATGAGAATTTTGAGGGAAAGTGAGATCTTTTAAATGCTGAAGGGTACTTTTGCTAAATCTCTCAGTATGGCACTAACTTGGTGGCTGACTACTCACACAACACTTGCATGGTATTTATAAATGTATAATTTTCATTTAGAAACAAGATAAATAGTGCACAATTAAACATACAGCTATCCCTCGATTTACACAGTACTCAGTTCACTATTTTGACTTTGCACAGTCAAAATATGCAACCAGTTTCAATTTACACGATACTGACTGAGACGTACATAGAAAGGAAATCTCAGTCAGTACCGTGTAAATCGAAACTGGTTGCATTTTTTGACCGTGCAAAGCCAAAATTGTGTGAACCGAGTACCTTGTAAATCGAGGGATAGATGTATAACAAAATAGTGATTGTTCACCCAGCATGGTCACTAATCATTTCAGGGTAAAAAAAAAAAAAAAAAACTACACTAGGCCTTGTGGGATAGCATCAGAAAAAATGGTTAAATACTGCCAAGATGATCAATTCTGATTTCTTAATCATCCCACAGTTTAATCATAACTGTCTTAATTCAAAATTCTCTTTCCTGAAAATACTGCCAACCATAGTCATATTATTTTTTCAGGACATGCAAAGCTTTCTTAGCCAATCCAGCATCCATGTTTCTGCATGTGCTGGATAACCCTTCTAGAACCTAGTTGAACCTTTATGGTGAAGTCTTGCCTTCCTCATAAAACTTCTCTATGCTGTATTATACAGATAAACTCCCATCAGACTACTGAGCCTGAAGAGTAATTTAATTTTACAACTAGAAAAAAATACTTTAAAATGTTTTTTTGTGTGCCTGTTTCCAGAAATGTGACAAACATTTAGTTCCAGTATGCATTAATAATATATTGAGTTAATTGCTGAAAACACAAGTTACCAAATGAAAGATTATTTTATTTGCTTTATTCTAATGAAAGGGATTCAAAAGGAAGTTTGGTATGCACTCTTATGTTCATCACAGAATTAAAAGTTTTCAATTATCTTATTTTTCATTTGGACATGTAAGACAGAGAAGAATCCTAGAAACTATTCCCAGCTTTTACAGGTCTTTTCACACTAAGACATACCTACTGAGACCGAGTTACTGCTGACCACTGCCTCAGTTAATTTCTGAAAATAATTTTGAAAATTAATAACTTTGATGAGAGTATATCAAGCTTACCTGGGTAAAAGTAATATGCACATAAATGTACATTGATACTGGTGTGGAGTCCAGAAATAGCACGATAAAAAACTCTCTTTTCAATGCACATATCTGTGAAAAGAAATTTATATTTGTTAATACACCCAGCAAGGCATACAGCATATATATATATTTGTTAATAGACCCAGGAAGGCATACAGGCATAATGCATGAATGTAAACACTATACACCAAAAAGCCAAAACATAATGACCACCTGCCTAATATGATGTTGGTCCTCCACATGCCACCAAAACAGCTCTTACCCAGTGAGGCATGGATGCTACAAGATTTTTAAAGGTGTCTTGTGGTATCTGGTACCAACATGTTACCATCAGATCCTTTAACTCTTGTAAGTTACGTGGTTGATCCGATGCAGATTGGATATGTTCCAACACAAACCACAGATGCTTGATTGAACTGATGTCTGGGGAATTTGGAGGCCAGGGCAATACCTGGAAGTCTTTCTCATGTTCGTGAAACATTCTCAAACAATCTGGGCAGCATGGCATGGTGCATTATCCTGCTGAAAAAAGGCATTAATAGAGGGGAATACTGTTGCCATGAAAGGATGTACTTGGTCTGCAATGATGTTTAGGTAGGTGGTAGATGTCATAGTTTCCTGCACACGAATGACTGGACCCAGGGTTTCCCAGCAGAACATTGCCCAAAGCGTTACACTTCCTCCACTGGCTTGTTTTCATCCCACGGTACATCCTGGTGCCAACACTTCTCCAGGTAAACGACATATATGTACCCAGACATCCACATGGTACAACAGGAAACGATATTCATCAGACCAGACAACCTTCCAATCATTCAGGATTCAGTTTTAATGCTTGTGTGCCCATTGTAGATGCTTTCGACAGTGAACTGAGGTTAGCATGGGCACTTCGAGTGGCCTGTGCTATGCAGCCCCATTTTCAGCAGGATTCGATGTACTGTGTGTTGTGACACATTACTCCTGTCACCAGCATTCAAATTACGGGTGAATTGCACCACAGTATCCCTTCTGTTAGCTTATACCATATGGGATAGACTTCACTTGCCTCTAGCATTGATGAACCATGGTCAGCCCATACCTTGCCAGTGGTTCATGGTTTTTCCCTCCTACCACTTTTTGAAGGTACTAACCATTGCTGACCATGAGCTCCCCACAAGCCTTGCTGTCTCAGAAAAGCTCTGGCCCAGTTGTCTGGCCATTACAATTTGTCCTTATCAAACTCACTTAAGTCTGCTGCCTTTCCCATCTGAAGAACAAGAGTAACATTGATTAACAGAGCTCAGTATCAGGTGTATTGTTTCACGCCTTCACACATGCCGTCGTTTACCTGCAGTTGCTTTGATTTGCATAAAGATGCACATAATGTTTTGGCTCATCGGTATATATATATATAATACCATTCAATAAGAATTCTAAAGCAGCTAATGATAAGTTTTACACAATCGAGTAGAACAATTTTAAAACCTGAGTCTGTGTTCAGTTACATTTGTCATTTCAACTCTTTGAATATTTACTGCTCGTTTGTATCCACAGTGCGATAGGAGATAATGAGTTTGGAAAGGGGCCATTAATTGAATGGCATGACATAGTTCCCTTTGCAAGAATGTTTCTGCATCTTAACCTTGAAAAATTATCGTGAAGTCTATATATACAGCAATTTAAATTTTTGAACTATCAACAACTAAATGATGTCAATGCAAAAGGTAGCATAAGGTGACTTTTTTGATGCATTTATTTACTAAATATCTCACTGGAATAGATCTGCTATAGTATAAATTATAAGCATCCTAGTCCCACCTAAAAGAAATTAATCTTATGTAACAGTTTATAAATATTAAAAGACTTCCTTACTAAAAGTTTGTGATGTTAACATGCTATTGATTGTCTACTAACACTAAGATTTACAATTGCTTATAACAGAGATGTCCAATTGATGGTTCATGGGCCTTAACAGTATCAAAGTGATACTGTATCTAATAGTTAGGAACTACTTGTGGCTTTCTCATGGCAGTACATTTATCAATAGCCTTGCACTTAAGTCTTACACTGCCTCTTCATGTGGGTATTTATGTGGTGTCTATGTCAACCACCTGTGGAATTCATACCCCTAGAGTGAAGAAGGTTAAATGTTAATTTTTTTTCAACTGAGAGACTGATCATAACTTATTCTGGTCTATTTATAGGTACTTGGTTGACTATAATATAAAACACAAAGTACATCTTTACTGAAAAATTCCTCTTAAATATTTCTGCTATCCAGTGTTTATGTAACATTCTGGTATGTTTTACACAACTGTAATTTTAGTGCTAGTAAACAACTAATAAACTGCATACTGACAGCAGAACTTTTTAGCACAAAATCACCTTTAGCCTTTCCAGGGTCCTGCTTGAAACACTGGTTTACATCCAGAGGCCAAGCTATTTTTCTACTGTGATCAGCCAAAAAAATAAGCTTTAGGACTTTTTTTTTGTCAGCATTTAATTCCAGATTTTCTGAAAATGAAATATTTAACAAAACAAAAGATGACTAGTTTTATTTTAATAGAACATTTTAGTTATGCAGTAAAAATGCATCTGGCAGTACAAATAAAAATTTATTTAAAAAAAAACTAATAGAAATGATTATAATGCACAAGAATAGAAAGGTTATTTGTTTCTGAATATAAAAAAAACTTAAAACAAGAAAATCACTCACGTTTATTAATTTTTTTTGGTACCATACTTTGAGAAAAGTCCAGACTTTTTGCCAACTGTGGCAAGTCAAATTTAGAAATTTTTGAATAACCATTCAATTGAAATAGATCATGTTATATACCAAATTAAAGAGAATTTAATTCTTAATTTTATGAAATTTTTCAACAAAATTGTGATATAGCGAAAAAATATATCAAACTATGAAATTAAGTCTTAATTTTGGAAAACTGATGAATAAAAGCAGTTAAATTATATATTAATCAAAAAGATTTGTGTTATGTTGTTTTACCTCTGAGCAACACTTTTTTTGCATATATTGGCTAAATGGCGAGGTCACAAGGACCCTAAAGGTTCAGAGAAGATTGGGGGAGGGGACCCACTGGAACAGCTGTTGGGAGACAGATGGTAATTTCCCATCGAGGCCATCTGGCGCGTTCTTTAATGCACACAGCGTATGGCTCTCTCGCACATGGGGCCACGGCTTAATGTCCCATCCAATGGACAGTGGCCTTTCCAAGCCCATCGGTGTCTCCTACTAGAACATCGGTCTCTCTAACTGTGGGCAGAGTGGAGAGTTTTGCAGAGATAATTCTCAATGCTGACCCAGCTGGGACTCAAACTTGGGAACTGCAGATTAAGAGCCTGGCACGCTACCGATTGAGCCACCCCTACCCCTAATCGAAAGGAAATTTCTTCCTGAATATGATAATATTTACCTGAAGCATGATTATTTCTTTTAATAATTCTTTTCAGCATGACATATTTTAAAACCTGGGCCAATGTTATACAAGGTGACTTGGATTGCTACATTAATGGGATTTTCTGTCCTGTTCATGAAATGAAGGAATACTTTTTTGATTGCTTTTTTTACTAAACATCATGATTTTTTTTTTTTCTTCAGGTGTTTAATTTTGGGTATTTTGGCTAAGTACACCAAGGCAAAAAACAACCAACATCTGTATCATCAGAGTGGCACAGCTAAAATATTAAGGGGGTGGGTGGGGGTTAAATTCCCTTAAAATCGTTAAATATACACCTTTAAAATCATAGCGTAAAAAAATACAATTTTACCAGGGGGTCAGGGGTGAAACATAAAATACACTTGTCAAAATTGCCTTCCCACAGGAGGACTGATTTCCACGTGAAGGAAGTTCTTTTTGTTTCTATATCTAAGATCCTGTTTGTTTTCCGGAATTGGAAAAAGATCAAATTTTTTTATGGAAAATAAAGAAAAATTAACATATAACCTAATATGAGGCCATAGCAACAAGTTGTAAGTTGACTAGCCAATGTAGTGTATAAAAAAAAAATTATAAAAATCAGTTGACTGAAAGATAAATAATAATCAACTGATAATTAATGGAAATAAAGTAAATCTACAGAAATGAAAATTAAGGTTTAATTATAAAAAAGGAAATAAAATACTAACTTTACAAAGGGAGATGATATCCAATGTGTGGTGAGGAAGTATCTGGACTTCAATCAATCATCTAAACAGCTACCATGAAGTCACTTAACAGATGGCTCTTGCACATGTGAGTGAGCAATTAGTAACACCTGCATCTTCCTCTGCTGTGATGCTGTGCACTGCAGCCAGTCTTGGAACAACAAGCTCTGGCTAAGAAGGTTCTTTTTTTAGTTATTGTTTTGAATTGAGGAAGTATCTGGACTTAATCATCTAAACAGCTACCATGAAGTCACTTAACAGATGGCTCTTGCACATGTGAGTGAGCAATTAGTAACACCTGCATCTTCCTCTACTGTGATGCCGTGCACTGCAGCCAGTCTTGGAACAACAAGCTCTGGCTAAGAAGGTTCTTTTTTTAGTTATTGTTTCGATTTGAGGAGAGAGAACAAAATGTAGAATGCTGGGATAAATGATATGACAAAAAAAATTCTAGGAGTATTGAAAAAGGTTTGAGGCAGAAAAAGAGTGTAAAATGATGCCCCCCCCCCCCCCCCATCATTTTACACTCTTTTTCTGAAGAAAAGTTTTTTTTTTACACTCTTTTTTTTTTTCTTTTTTTCTGAAGAAAGGAGTTTTTTACACTCTTTTTCTTTTTTGAAGTTTGAGTTTACACTCAAACTTCAAACTTCAGTTTTTCATTAACTTTTCATGAGATTTTTGAAACTTTATGGAAAAATCTGTTGATAATAGTTTAAATCAAATTTGCGAGCTTTAATCAGGGAGTTGGTTCAGCATAGGGTAATGTTAAGAAACAAATCGGCACTACTGCCTAGTGCTTCTAAGAATGATAATCAGATGGCTCTAACAAATTATTTACATTGTAGTTTAATAAAGTATGCATCAAATGAAAAAAGAAAATAGTAGTTTTCAAACTTGAATTATGATTTTTATAAGACATATGTAAGAAAATTTTCAAATGCCAATTTCTATTTTTTTAAAAAGTTTTTTGTTGTACTAAAAACGTGCATGTACATCTTGGGCCTCTCATTTTGGATTCTGTCAATATCTATATTCATCTTAGACCCTGGAAGGATTAATATTATTATACATTGTTACAGAGGAGCAAATATTTTCAGTAAATTCTAAATGTGCACTGATTTTAGCTGCTTATACTAGGGTCCCCATCATGGTAAACAATCATAATTATTTTGATACAATTGGCAGTTTTATGATATATTTTGAAAATTTTGAGGTCATTTCAAGTATGCATAAATTCTTTGAAATTCCCAAAATAATTATTTCCCATGAAAGTATTAACACAAATAAAAGATGCAAATGACATTGCCATTAGTAAATGTCATATTCTGCTATATTTTATACTTTTTCTTGACCTTTGTGAAAAGTTCTATAAACATTTTATATTATTTTGCAACAGTTAATATCAAAGTGCATTGCTTTGCACAATTTTATGTAATGTAAGTTTACATACTTAGTTTTGTTTAAACATGGGTTTGAGTGAATATTTTGTTTACATTACATCAACAATTCTTAAACTGTGTTATAAATTATTATATCACATAGAGGCTCTGCCATGACTTTTACTCTTTTACTTTACTAACTGAACAATTTCAAAAGCACGAGAAATAATCAGCATGATCTGACAGCTTGACAATATGTAAGGCTTGAACTCAGCCCTAGGGTTCTGAACTTCCAAAAAATTAACTCTTATTATTAAAAATCAATTATTATAAACTGCAATCTGTTGTATCATATGCTAATATGTACAGCTTACAGGGAATATGGAGTCTTATCATACTTTTCATCTGATTATATGATTTTACAGTAAAACCAACATAGTTTTCAGTCCTGGCAAATATTGCCAACCATATGCATTGACTTGATGAGAAATTATAGTTACTTGCAAGTCTGGCAACATCTTTATAAATGAGCTGTTTTATTTCAGAGCTCTGTGAATTATTAAAAAATATCAATTCTAATACACTATACATATACTTTTTTCTGTGAATATATAATGCTGATTTCCAATTTATTTTATAGATTCCCAGTATCCTGAGTGAAAAACTGAGTTATATGTAAAAAAAAAAATGGTTACACCTTTACATTTTTTAAACTTCAGTTGTTTTGGACTTATTTTTATATTCAATTTTGTATTTTACAAACTAATCATGTGCTTTGCCAGTAATCTTCAGCTTTGAATTCCTTATAAATTTCCTTTCAGGGAGTATTTCTTTTTATCATCATACAATTAAGGTTTTCAATAATGTTCAACATTACAGTATGTGCCAAATGTTTGAACAGATTTGGGAAAGTTTACTCTACCTTGGAACTATTTATGAGTTTAACTTTATTCATTATTATGCATAGTTCCACACACTGTTTGATAAACATTAAATTTCTATTAAAATTGTCATAATCACAATTTTTCCATTTACTTTCCATAGAACACAAGCTCTGCTCAAGACATTAGGAATCTGTAAAAAAATTTAAATTCAGCATTAAATTTCCAATCAGAATATTCTGTTTGGTATTAAAATGGGCTTTTACAACTTAAGAAGCTCTGAAACAGAAAACCAGCTAATTTGTAAAGATGTTGAAAGACTTTTAGATAACTGTAAAAACCATAGAAATTACTCAATATAAAATATCAAAAACCCAAAAGCTTTTTGTAGCTTGCACTACAATCTAATAAAAACTAGACATTGATGAGTCCATTAAGCTGTTTTATACCTCAGCAACACTTTTTTTTGAAATGCATTTGTTATAAAATACAGTGGACCATCCAAGTCACAAGAACTTTAAAGGTTACAATTGAATTGGATGAGACCCAATAGATAATACAGAACTCCTGATCTAGTTATTCTTGAGCATAATTTTATATTAATTTAAATGCTGTAAATTAACATCTATTTTTATTTCAAAATTTAATTATCAATAAAAATATGAACAAACAAATACTTACTGTTCATTGCTTTTGATGTAGTATATGGTCCATAGTCTCCATTTGGTCTGAGGGGAAAAGAATTAATATTTTTCAGTATTTTATACAATGATCTACACTGATGATCATTTTTAAAACAGCAAATAGCAACAAAATACACTTTGTTATTTTAAAAAAGAATATAAATTAAATGTGTGTTTTTACTGTAAGAGTAACATGAAAAACTAAATCTGCTCTTGAGTAAAATATGTTATAGTGAAAAGTTTAGTAAAAACATAATGAGATTAGATTGAGTAATCAACCTCTTTGGGTAACATCCTATACAGGGAAAGACTGTGTTGGTTTGGTTATATGCAGAATTATAGATTAGTGAATAGATTTATCAAAAGTGTACCTAAGGCCTCATTGAGAGACCTAAACTGTGATGGGTGGACAATGATAAACAAGACCTTGTTAGAATTACCCTGCAGTGGCCAAGTGCAACAGCTATAGCTCAGGATACATGTGTGTGGAAAACTAAAGTGCACAGTCTGGTTGGATTTCAGTAGCCAATGGCTACTTGAGGATTATAACTTAATATTGCACCTGATGACATCAGCCTTTCCAAGCCTAGAGATAAATCTCAATACAGGCACAGTTGGGACTCAAACCTGGGGATTTTGTGTGCAGGAGAATTATACTCACCGTCCCATGGCCGAGTGGTTAGCACGCTTGGCTACTGATCTAAGGGACCTGGGTTCGAGCCCCGGGTAAGGCATGGGTGTGTGTGTGTTGTTTTTCTGCTGAGGTCCTGCCATCCTCACAGACCTTCTACTATGGCATATAAACTGACAGGCTCCTGTCAGACTTCTGTGGCAAGCAGCTGCTTGAGGGGGTATTTAATTTAATTTTTTATATGGTTAAGCACATGCTGGATAGCCTTGATGTGAGGCTTCCATCTTTTTTCCTAATAGCTGTTCTTTCCCTACCCAGCTCCAAGTCCTTGGAGTTTTTCTGATCTGGCTATTTAGCACATTGTATATAAAAAGTGTTGTTAGCAATAAACACAACTAATATTTGTTAAATAGTAAAATCAGAGGAGAAGGACAATTTTTCTTTTTTTTTTTTAAATGTAGTGTTTATTAGCAGTAATTTTTCCCATATTAATAAACTGTAGAGAAGACAAACAATGATAATAACAACAAACACTGTATTGCCAATTGGAAAAGCGACAGAAAATGAAACTGAAACACTAATGTGGAGTTTGATTTCTTAACATATTGCCTATTGTTGTAAGCACTTGAAATGCTTTAAGATAGTAAATATTGTTGTCATCTGCCAAAACATTCAAGCCCATCAATCTAAATTAATTTGCACTCTTCATGATGTAGAGAAGTATGTTCGACATTAACAACATGAAAAAAAAACAACATTGATTAACAACATGAAATTTTAGTTTGCTCAAAATTAAACTATTTGGACTTCACTTTAACAGGGTAATTCTAACAAGGTCTTGTATGAAAAAAAAAAGTCAACATTTTTATAATTTGCCTCATTTTACACAGATATTAGAAAATTAACAAGTATAATATATTTGGTGTCTCTTTAAGCAAATTCACATAAGGTACATAGAATCCATCATATCTTATTTAAAAAAAATGTCTTAAATTATTCACAATGAATAATGCAGTCATAAATCAATGAAAACCACAATTATTAAAATATTAATATATTTTAACCTAAAGCAGTTTTCTTGGTATATGCTATTCCAAATACGATGTGCAGAAGGTCCACTGTAACCAGTATATCTTTCTGGATTTAGCATTAGGTCTACATATTGGAAGGCCTCAGAAGATTCATCTAGTAATTGAATATGAAAAAATTTAAAACTGTACAAAAAACTTAAAAAATATCTTAAAACTACTAATAACTATATCATCAAGCATACAAATATGCAAAACAATTCTTAAAATACTTTATCATTGGGTTTCAATCCATATCAGATTGTTCCCCCCCCCCCTAACCACCACTAAAATGCACAATTTTTAAAAAAAATTTATTTAAAAAAAAAGTCTCATATTGGGCAGAACAGCTCAGAAACAAGATGTAACATTTTTATTTGTTTAAAGAATTCAAAATAAGAGATTGTTATTAACATAAAGTCATCTTATATTTCTTTATAAATAAGAGATTTAATCTGCAAACTTTTTATTGTTTGATACTGTATTTTGGTACTAGTTATGATTATCCAATTATTACATTTCATTATTATGCATAATAAAACAAAAAATATTCAAAACTATCCTTCACCATTTCTTTTAATTTATAATTAACAATTTGTATATTTACATATACTGTGTTCTACATCAGCTATTCATAAAAAATTCAATCAACTATTATACCAGTATATTTAAATCATTATTTATGCTCAAGTCTCCACAGTTGATATAGCAAACAAACAGCAAAAAGTGTATGATTATTGGACAGTATACAATATAATGCAATAAAACAATTATATTATAGTAAATTATGTTTATGAAATTTTTTCCCCATAATGGAAATATTGTAAACCTCTAGAATCAATCAGATTTAATTTGAAATCCAAGAAAATGGGCCGATGTCCATCGGATGGGACGTTAAGCCATGGATCCGTGTGCGGGAGAGCCATACCTGTGCACGTTAAAGAACACACTGGATGGCCTTGATGGGAGGTTACCATCTGTCTCCCAACACTGTTCCAGTGGGACCCCTCCCCCAACCTTCTCTGAGCCGTCGGGGTCCATGTGACCTGGTCATTTAGCCCATCATCATCCTCCTCCTCCTCAAGCAGTCATGGGCTATGGAGGTCCAACCAGACCATGCAATTTAGTTCTCCAAGCAAGTCTGTCCTGAGCTGCATCTGGCCACTACACACCAATTCTAATAAGGCCCTGTTTGACATTGTTTGCCCACCGCATCCTTGGTCTCCCCCTCTTTCTGAAGCCTTTAGGCACACTGATCATAACCCTATTCCCCTATCTATAATTATCCATACGGGCAACATGGCCAAACCAACGGTCTCTCTCTCTGCACAATATGCTGCTTAAAGGAGGTTGCAGACTCCTTTGCCTAACCTCATCATTAGTTACAAAGTTGAACCACCTGATGCCCAAGATACTGCATAAGCATCTAGAATCAAAAGCATCTAGTTTCCTGTTATCTTGTTTACAAAGTGTCCAAGTTTCACTGTCATAACTAACCCTAGAAAGAACTAAACTATTATACAGTCTAATTTTAGTCTTTAGGTGTATACACCTATTTCTCCACACTCTCCATAGATTCTTAAAAGTCCTGGCAGCAATCCCTATCTGTCTGTTAATCTCATGCCACACATCACTAGTATCTGTTACATAGCTCCCAAGATAATTAAACTGTGACACCTGATCAAGATTGCAACCATTCAGATTAACTGAATCACAGCCTGCCTGACCAAATTTCATCACTTTAGTTTTCTCTCTGTTTATAACCAAACCTACTCTACTACCAGTTTCATCAACAGCTCGAATGAAAGAGTTCATCTCATTAACATCATTTGCCAAAAGGGTTAAATCATCAGCACAATCTAAATCAGAAATTTTTGTATCTCCAGTCCATTTAATGCTGAATCTTTCCCTCGAAGTGAATTTTGCATAACATAATCAATAACCAAACTAAAGAGAAAAGGAGACAAAATGCACCCTTGTCGAAGGGGTGGGGGTGGTTCAGTCGGTAGCGCGCCAGCCTCGTAATCTGTAGTTCTCAGGTTCGAGTCCCAACTGGGTCAGCGTTGAGATTTATCTCTGCAAAATTTCCCTGCCTTGCCCACGGTCAGTAGGGGACACCGATGGGCTTGGAAAGGCCGCCGTCCGTCGGATGGGACGTTACGCTGTGGCCCCGTGTGCGGGAGAACCATACCCTGTGTACATTAAAGAACACGCTGGATGGCCTTGACGGGAGGCTACCATCTGTCTCCCAACAGCTGTTCCAGTGGGTCCCCTCCCCCAACCTTCTCTGAGCCTTCGGGGTCCATGTGACCTGGCCATTTATCCCATGGTGTGCAAAAAAGTGCCGCTCAGAGGTAAAACAACCCAACCCAACCCTTGTCGAACACCAGAAGCAATGCTAAACCAATTGCTACAAGACTTACCAACTCTCATACACGACTCAGTGTTATTATAGAGAGCTTTCATTATGTTAACTAACTTGTCTGGTATACCATATGATCTCACAATCTACCACAAATTATGATGATCAACAGAGTCGAAAGCCTTTCTGAAATCAACAAAGCTAGCAACCAAAGGTTTCTGAAACTCTAAACATTTCTCTAGAATCTGCCAAGGGAAAATATCTGATCTATACATCCCCTACCACTTCTGAATCCACATTTGCTCATCATGCAATTGCCTGTCAACCAGATTCTTAATTCTATTAAGCACAATCATGCAAAGAACTTTCCTTGGAACAGAGAGTAGGCTGATACCCCTATAGTTATCACAAGAACTGCGATAACCTTTTTTAAATTAGGAATAATAAGAGCTCTCATAAAATCCTTAGGTTGGGTTGTTTTACCTCTGAGCGGCACTTTTTTGCACACCATGGGCTAAATGGCCAGATCACAAGGACCCCGAAGGCTCAGAGAAGGTTGGGGGAGGGGACCCACTGGAACAGCTGTTGGGAGACAGATGGTAGCCTCCCGTCAAGGCCATCCAGCGTGTTCTTTAACGTGCACAGGGTATGGCTCTCCCACACACGGGGCCACGGCTTAACGTCCCATCCAACGGATGGCGGCCTTTCCAAGCCCATCGGTGTCCCCTACTGACCGTGGGCAGGGCGGGGAATTTTGCGGAGATAAATCTCAACGCTGACCCAGCTGGGATTCGAACCTGGGAACTACAGATTACGAGCCTGGCGCGCTACCGACTGAGCCACCCCCGCCCCATAAAATCCTTAGGAACTATGCCTTTATCATAAAAGATATTCAGAATTTCAGTCATCCAAGTGGTAACAAAAACATTCCCAGCTCTAAGCATTTCTCTAGTAATTTCATCTACACCTGGGGATTTATGAAGTTTCAGTTTAGAGATAGCCAAACTAACTTCAGATTGCGTTATAGGGCCAACATTAAAGCTGCCAATGCATCTATCATCATTACAAACAATGAGAGTAGAACTAACCACATTGTTTAGAACATCACTGAAATGCTCAGCCCACCTAGCCATGAGAGAATCCTCACCTTCTATAACCTTACCTTGTTTATCCTTCAATCCCTGTATGCCTGTCCGTTTTCTACCACATAAAACATTAACTATCTGGTACAGCTCTCTGCTGTTGTGCTGCCTAACTGCTTCCTCGGCTTTGTCAGCCAAGCCATCAAGCCAAAAGATTTTTATCAGCAGCTAACTGATCCTTTATACGTTTATTAAACTCTCTGTAATGCTTTCTATTAGGACTACTAGGGTATTGATAAAGGACATTCCTGCAGTTATTTCTTTCGGAAATAAGCTCTAGTGCCTTATCACTAAAATAATTCTGCCTCCTCTGCTCCTTTTTCCTTAAAAGAGTACTGTAAGTTTCCAAAAAAGCCTGTTTAAAACGATCCCATTCTTCAACTTCAGTAGTAAGCAAACCATGACTGTCAAAATGACTAAGCAACCGATCATGGTAAGCTTTAGCTATAACTGGGTTTTTCAGAGCTTCAATATTAAAGGTAAAATTTTTAACCCTAGCACAACACTTTTTAAGTTTAAGTTGCAAGACACTTTTAACAAGATAATGGTCAGATCCAATTTCAGCTCCCCTATATGACCTGGTATTCCTAACAGAACTAGCCCATTTGCTGTTAATTAATATATAATCAATCATATTCTTAAGCAGCCCATCAGGTGAAACCCATGTGTACTTATGTATGTCGCGGTGTTTGTAATAAGTGTTAGTTATTCTGAAACCATTGGGTTTACTTACCTGTAGGAGATGTTGCCCATTGCCATTGCAGTTACCAATACCAAAAGGGCCTATCACCCCTTCCCAAAGGTCAGAGTCAGTACCAACTTTGGCATTGATGCACCTAGAATAAGGGTAATATCTCCTTTCTTGATAGAATTCAAAATATCCTGAAGTTGTCCGTAAAACCTATCCTTCTCATCCTCTGTGGGGGCATAACATTCAAGTCTTTAACACTTGTCTGAAATTTTGCTGTAAGAAACCTTTCATTAATGCACTCATATCCTAGAAGAGCATCACTAGCATGTCTGCTGAGAAGCAGACCCACATCTTGGTGATGTTTATTATTGTTCCTCCCTGAAAAGCGAAATTTAAGATTATTTTTAAAAATCTGACCTTTATCTGCCCATCTGGTCTCTTGCAAGCCGAGAATATCTAAATTATAATGGTGGAATTCTTGTGTGAGGACATTAAGAGAAAAAGCTCTGTGCAGAGTCCTCACATTCCAACTACCTATGGAGAGAAAATGGTTAGTGGGATGTTTAAAGAAACTATGTTTATTGAGAGAGGAAATGGCGACAATATCAAACAGCCCCCTAATCACAGACATGGGGCAAAGACCCATTCACCCACCACTAAAGGCTGAAGACAACCACACTGGAAGACTATCTAGTGTAGAATTTGACGATGCCAGTAGAAGCAAAGATTTCGGATGCCTGCGATGACCTCTGATCAGGATTATCCACTAGCTGATAAACATATCCTGTGAATTTATTCACTTGGGGCTGTCAATCCACAAACAAACAGAAAATACAGAGGAAGATTTTCCTTCCACAGAAACCCACCAGTGCAGCAAATTCAGGATCCATAATCAAGCTCAGAGCCATAATTCAGTCCAGTTCAGTGGGTTTATATGGTCAGCACCAGGACCCTGTGTGGTTGACCACTCCTCAGCATGGTAGAAAAAAAAAGTAGTCAGAATTGTCCTGATCAGTAGGCCAACCTAATCTGGCAGCCCTCCCCTTCTGTTCACTTCCACAAGAGAGTATCTCTTTTGAAAGGTACTAACAGTCTTCACCATGAGAAGGCGGAGTCAGACATTAGGTGCTAGGCCTGGCCGGTTCTATGCATCATCACAGAGGATTGGTGCATAGCTCTCCTTCCAGTGACTAACTAGCTACCATTTACAGACCAAATAGACCATTTAGCCCATGGTGTGCAAAAAAGTGCCACTCAGAGGTAAAACAACCCAACCCAAGAAATGATTTTGGTACAAAAATAATAAAGTCAAAAAAAATATTATTTAATAAATGAACTATTTACCATCAATTTTGCAAAACCTATCCTTCGTATCATCGTGGGTCTGCCATGTTTGGAATTCCTTGTAACTATTGTCACTAAAACAAAAAAAAGTTCACAAATATTTATTTTTATTATTATTCATAGTTTACCAATGATAGTAATTATTATACGAATTCATTTTGTGTAAAACACAATTCGTTATACAGCTGGGTCTCAGTCTGTGACTACCCACCAATACGAATGAACCCATAAGACCCATTAATTTTCAATTTCGACTTAGTGACATCCATTCATTGCTACAAACTGAGGTGAACTACTTCTGATGCAGATGTACACTGCTGCTCATCTGCATACTGATACTGAGGTGTAGGAATCAGGCGCTATTTTAAGTCAACTCATGCTTTCATTTGTTGTGCTCATTGTCTCACAATCTTTGGCTAGTGGTCTAAAATAGCATTTTTTGTGCTCTCACCATGCCTTCAAAACATGTATCCAGTGAAAGTGATGGTGGTGAAAGAAAAGGAAACAAATAACAATAGACGGGAAAGTGAAAATAATAAAGCATTCGGAAAGAGAAGAAACACCATCACAAATTGGAAAGGCTTTAGGCTATAGCTGATCTACAATCGGCACAATTGTGAAGGGCAAAGTTCATATTATAGAACATGAAAGGATCAACACCAATGAAATCTATAATCATTACTAAGGAGCATAGTGGTCTGCTTATTGAAATAGAAAAAACTCTTCATGATTTGGATTGAGGACCAGAATCAATGATGTATACCAATTATCCAGAACTTGATTCAAGAAAAGGCTAGAACACTTTCTGAAGACTTAAAGGAAGTTCGTGGGGAGGAAGGTGAATCGAGTGAACAGTTCAATGCTAGTAAGAGGTGGGTTAATCATTTCAAAGTGAGAGCTAATTCATAATTCACATCATAAAAAAAAAAAAATCGCAGGGGAGGCAGCTAGTATGGATGTGGCTGCAGCGAGTGAATTTCCTGTTGTTTGTTGGAGATTATAAGAGAGGGAGGTTATTGTGCTGAACAAGTGTTCAATGTAGAAGAAATGGGATTTATTTTGTAAAACTTTTTGTAAGATTATATGTTGTAATATTAATTGCACATATATTGCAACAGAAGAAAAGTCAATGCCAGGCCATAAAACAAGAAAGGCTGACCTTATTGTTTGGGAGTAATGCAGCTGGTGATTTGAAACTGAAATCTTTGTTGAAATCCACTGGGAACTTAAAGGTATTTTGAAAGCAACATTGCAAGTTATTTGGAAGGCTAATAAGAAGGCATGGGTTACATTATGTTCTTAGACTGGTTTTTAAATTATTTTGTGCCCAAGGTTGAGCATTCCTGGGCCTCTGCACCAAATTAATTATCAAGTACAAAAAGTACCTTCAAGGTACTTTTGGTGCTTGATAATGCCCCTGCCCATTCTGCAACTTTAGATGATGCCCATCTAAACATTTAAGTTGTGTATTTACCCCCAAACACATCCTTGATTCAACCAATGGACCAGGATGCAATTCATCCTTTCAAGGCTTTTTATTTATGATGGATATTTACCCAGGCAGTTTGAGCAACCGACAGTGGTGAAAAAAAATTGAAGGAGTTTTGGAAGTTATTATCTATCTACAATGTTAAAAAACATTGCTGATTCTTGGGTCAAGGCAACAAATATGAATGATGTTTGAAAAAAAGTTATATCCTCAATTTGAGAACAGTTTTAAAGGCTTTTCTGAGGACACTATTATCAAAGCAAGGAAGAATGTGGTGACCCTGGGAATGCAACTTAATTTAGAAATTAATGATGATGATGTGACATAGTAGCTAAAATTGCATTCAAAGGACCTCAGCAATGAAAACTTGATGGAGCTGGAAGCACATATGTTAGATCAGGAGAATGCCAAAAGCAATATTGAAACTCCAGAACCAAGGCAATTCACAAGGTAAGGAATCAGCCAAAGCTTTTCATTTAGTTGAAGAGCAGGAACTTAATTTTGAGAGACTCACCAAAGTCTATAGAGGTGTCACCAAAGCTATTCAGTGCTACAAAGAGATGTATGAAGGAAAAAAAGAGAGTGTCTGTTCAGATTCTTCATTGTACCAATTCTTCTCAAGAGTTGAAAGACCACCAGTACCAACTACACAGCTCTATGATGCATCATTATTGTTTACTTAAACTGCTGATGTTTACACATAAGATAAAGGTACTGTAGTTGTTAAAACTTTTAGTGTGGATTGTTTATGTTTTGCAGTTTATTGAATTTTATTACAATGTCATTATTTATAAGCTTGAGACATTTTCAGTAAAATAAAAGCTTTGTAGCACTGTTTTTGCTGGTATTTCAGTAATGGACACTTACGAACATTTACATACATACAAATTCTGACTCACAAACGTCCTTCAGAATGAAACTTGTTCACAACCTGAGACTCACTTGTATTATACTTAAACTTTTAGATTCCGAAACAGTGTAGCAATCTTTCCACTTTTACTTTTGCACTGACACAGTAAAATAATATAATAGTCTTCTAATATTAACTATTTTACAACCTTCAAAAATTCAACACAGTACAACAAATTATAATACAACCTACAAAATTCAACACAATACAACATATTATGATATATTATCAATGTAATTAATATATACAAGCTATTCAAATAACTGTAAAAACAGAAAATATGAGCACAAATTACTTGAAAAATACAAAACAAAATCTCATTAAATATTTATATTTGGTTAAGCATAATTCATCACAAAATTTTGTTTACATAAATATCAGCTCCGTTCATAAAAGATACTAGTAGGATATATATATTAAAAATATAGAAGTAAAATCTCTTCTTAGTTACCTGTCTTGAGAGTGACAGGATGCTGTTAATGTAAAATGCCATAGCAAATACATCTTAGGAAGATTAGTGTATTTCAGGATGATCTCAGAAGAAAGAGAACTAAACATTCATGTCTACTTATTCCATATTTTAACCAAAGCAATTTCCATTGCACCTACACATTATAACTACTCAGATTTACAATTATGTAAAAATCCAACATAGTGTGATTAATATCAAACAATTTCAAATAGCATCTGTAAGCTCTGAGTGACCTGAGGTTGAATGAAAAACTGCCTAGTGTCAGGTGGGATACAAACCCACGACGTCTTGATGATATGGAAGGTGCTCTACTGTGAGCAAGATCTCACAATGCCCTCCTGACTAAAACAATACCATTGAGGTCACTCATGGAGTCTACCTAATTCAAGCACATAGCCTAAAGTGCTTGGTTGACAGATTCTTTGTTACAGTCAAATTAAAAACTAATGATTGACTCCATGGTACAATGATTAGCAATTAATATAATTAATGTTATCAGTGGATTTTGTATCCATATTTTTTTTTCAAACATTAGTATGATTTGAAGGTAACATTTTCTAAGATGTGTTAAGGTTGGGTTGGATTGTTTTACCTCTGAGCGGCACTTTTTTGCACACCATGGGCTAAATGGCCAAGTCACATGGACCCCGAAGGCTCAGAGAAGGTTGGGGGAGGGGACCCTCTGTAACAGCTGTTGGGAGACAGATGGTAGCCTCCCGTCAAGGCCATCCAGCATGTTCTTTAACATGCACAGGGTATGGCTCCCCTGCACACGGGGTCACGGCTTAACATCCCATCCGACGGACGGCAGCCTTTCCAAGCCCATCGGTGTCCCCTACTGACCATGGGCAGGGCAAGGAATTTTGTGGAGATAAATCTCAACGCTGGTCCAGCTGGAACTCGAACCTGGTGTGCTACCGACTGAGCCACCCCCACCTTCATGCGTTAAGGTAACTGAATGATGATGACAGTAGAGATATATTAATCTTTTTCTTTAATATCCTTAATATTTGAAAAACTTTGAAAATTTTAACCATTTTAATAGTTATCTTTTTAACAGATGCAAGTTTCAAATACTTTTTCCAAACATGTAGTTTCTTTACATAAAGTACATCATATGTATGCTTTAGATATATAGATAAAAAGTAATTGACAACATATTTGTGGGATTGTTTTACCTCTGAGCGACACTTTTTTGCACACAATAGGCTACCAAAGACCTGGAGGTCTCAGAGGTTGGGGGAAGAGGACCCACTGGAGCTGTTAGGGGACAGATGGTAGCCTCCTATCAAGGCAATCCAGCATGTTCTTTAACATACACAGGGTAGACGACAGCCTTTCCACAATATATTTGTAATGTATATATTTATTACTGCACTTCTTTACAAATACAGACATCAATACCTTATAGATTCATTGACGCTTCCTAGACCACCATGATTTTCATCACAATCCTCTAAAAAATCCTCTTCTGACTGCTAAAAAAAACAACAAAAAAACTTATAATTCAAGTGACTTGGATCTGCATTACAAAGCAAACATTTAATCTCCTTATTACACATAAGATAGAGGTACTGTAGTTGTTAAAATTTTTGCTGCAGAATCAAATGAAATAAATTCAAGTTTAAACATTTTAGTAAATGAGTTACCACATAAAATTCAACAAAAGTGAGTAATAGGTTTCTAATAGAAAATAAATTTTAGTTTAGAAATGATTAGAAAGAAGTATAAATGCTTGTTTACCTTGTTTGATAATTGGTTATTTAGTCCAGCAGGAACATCATTCTGAAAAATATATTAATTCTGAGTAAATGCATATATCTGTGAACATATATTTTTCTCTTTTACAATGTACAACAATAGAAGTAAAATATATTATTTCTTGAATAGCTACTTGTCACAGAGGGTTGGGTTGTTTTACCTCTGAGCAGAACTTTTGTGCACATGATGGGTTAAATGGAAAGGTCACAAGGACCCCAAGGGATCAGAAATGATTGGGGAAGGAGACCCAGTGGGCAGGTATTAGGAGACAGATGATAGTGTCTCATCAAGGCCATCAAATATGTTCTTTAATGTGCACAGGGTATGGACACATGAAGCTATGGTTTTACATCTAACAGATGGCAGCTTTTCCAAGCCCAATGATGTCCCCTTTCTCACTGAGGGCAGAGTGGGGAGTTAACAAAGAAAATTTTATTGCTGGCACAGCTGGGACTCAAACCTGGTAAGAGTAGATTATGAGCCTAAAATGCTACTGATTGAGCCAACCCCTGGTCTGATGGGAGTCTGTGAGTATGCTACAGAAAATATATGTGCAGAAGGAAACCCTCAGCAGAATTACAACATAAGAAAAAAATATTCTGTTTCACCTGGAACTCAAACCCAGGTCCCTTTACTCCCATTATGCTGTAGGTAAACTAATTCATTAATGATTTATATCAATACATTGGGTGAGTTCAGGGGGGGGGGGGGGATTTAGGACAACTGCTCCAAGTATATTTGGTTGATCAATGAATTGATTACAGGGTGATTTTGGGTTGCCAACATTGAGTCTAATAAAGCTGAGCAACTGTAGACCAAATTTAAATAAGTTCTGTATAAGGTTGCTCACAGAATGTGGAACCCACAAATGGTGTTTTATTTGGTGGATATTTACCTAGTACATTTTGAACCTTAGAATTTTTAAAAATTTGAACCACAATAAGAGACTATAGCATGTCCTAGAAGACATAGTTGCATCTTTATAATGTAGCTTTTTCATTTAACAGCATCTCTTATGCTATTTCCTAATCTTTATATTATCGGGTTTCTGAAACTTAACTCACTCTGGTGTGTAAATTAATTTTAAAGTGTTTAAAAAAATAAACAAGTTTAGAGCCTTATCTTAAAGTAACTAAAGATAGAAATAGGTCATGCTATAAATCAAAATAGCTTTTAACTGTGAATAATAAAATAGCAAAAATTTGAAGAAAAAGAAAGGTAAGTGAAAATTTTTATTCATCTTTTTAAAATATGGCAAAATTTTATATTTTTTTTCATTTTAACCTGTAAAAAAAAATAATTTTTAGTTTATCTGAATTATTTTAAACATAAACAGTTCATACTATTATTACTTAAATCCTTCATTTATTTAGTTTTTTTTTCAAATTTTCAATCATTTATGAAAATAAGGCAGTGTTTTTAGGGATCTGAAATCTTTAAAAACTAATGAAGTAGCACAAAAATTTTATTTTTGTTTAAAGGAAGATAATTAAAAAAAAACTAGAAAAATATTTTGTAAAAACAAAACTTTAAAAGGTAAAAAATATTTGAAAGCATATTAAACCTAAACCAAAGCGCTGAAATTGAGATCAAATCACTTTCATATTAAATTTCATTATTGCTATGGATAACAAAAGTTTGATTTAATAAATCAAAATTCCTTATATTAATTATTAAATATTTTTAAAAAGTAATAAAAAATTTCTAAAATAAGCCCTACCTTCTAAAACTCTATATTTTCCATCATCCACTATTACTAGAGACAGCTATTATTTGTGGTTGGAAAAATCTAACATATATTGTTGGATAGCTTAATTTTTGAAAAAGTTAAAGCTTAAAAAAACTCTTTTCAACCAAAGTATATATCTGAATAACAATAAAAATAATGATAAAAGTATGAAAGTATAAAAACTCAAAGTCAACAAAAAATATTGACCAAATGTATGTACTTTCTGGATGATACAACTTCCACTACTAATAATAATCAGTATCTCTCATTAAAGTGTTAAAATCACTAACTTTTGTAGACAAAAAGATATCTACAGCCATGAAATCAAAATTTATTTCATTATCTATTTACAGAACAGAAGAGAGAAAGCATAAACACGTGCATTGGTAGTTGATGCTGCAACCCACAATAATGCAAGCATGTCATTCAATTAATACATGCATAAAGGGATTAATTCCAGGTTTAGCATAATTTTCTTTCAAGTGATAATATATAGAATATTATGTTACACTCTTATATGCAAATTTTCATTATTTGATTAGAAAACTTTAAAAAAATTGCTAATTTCTATTCAAAAATATTTACATCCTTGTATTATAAAATCTTGATTCCTTTCTAGGTCCTTGGAATTTGAAAAATGAAATTGAATAATTGAATTCCAACACTCAGAGTCCTTAACATTAATTCATTTTACTTTATGATATATGATACTATTGTAATGTTTATTTCACAGACTAAATAATGACAATAGAGATCTTAAAAGATTATTGATTAATGACAAAAGTCTTTCAAGATTTTAATCATAATGTATCATAAACATTAATTAAAAATCAAAATAAAATGAAAAAAAAACTTTGTGACATATCTTATTTTGATTTTAGATTAAATCAATACATATAATGTAGGAGAAGAGAAATTTAAAGACCAGCTATATTATTATATTCCAGACATTTTTTCCCTTTAATCCTGTAAATTATCATTTTAGTTTATTAGTGCTTTTCTGAAATAATCTAGAATAGTTCAGAACTATATATTTTGGTTGAAGATATTAGGAGATAAATGGGACAACATAAAAATAAAATTTATGTATGATAAACCACAAATTTTAAAACTGTTACTTTTGTAATATATAAATAAATAATAAATAAATATCTCCTCAAGCAGCTGCTAGCCACAGAGGTCTGACAGGAGGCCACAGTAGATGGCAGGACCTCAGCAGAAAACAACACAACATCCATGCCTTACCTGGGGCTTGAACCCAGGTCCGTTAGATCAATAGCCAAGCGTGCTAACCACTCGGCCATGGGACGGCTTGTAATATATAATATGCTTTTATATCACTAAAATTTATTATTATAGCAATTATTATTATGTGTAACTTATAGAAATTGTTGGCCTTAATCTATGGAAAATATATCAGCAGAATAAATTCTGAAATTATTATACACTATCAGGAAATTTGAACATTTTTCACTTTTTAACACTGATCAAAGTTCATACATGTTATCTTACATGTTGATGACAAAATAGAGATACAACCTGCTAGATAAAAATATTAAAAATAGCAAAGAATTATTGCATTTTATACAATAGTTCCTTAAATGACATTTTAACATATTTGCTATTGTATGCACTAGATGCAGAATGTCATATTATCTGTCTGTTGTCACATGTACAAGTCCAAAGTTAGATGACACTGAATTATGTTTGTTTTTTAACATTAGATATTATATCTCCATGTGTAAGAATTCTTGAAGACCAACTGAATAAATTTAAAGCTCTTCTCGCAAAAGATGTTTTATTATTTCAAATTAATTTTGTGTTATCGCCATCTTTTATCCATGTAACTATTTTCGGCTCAACCTTATAAATATTTATCAGTATTAAAACTATAAATATTCTACATTCTTAATAAACATCCAATGAGCATTTTCACATCATTTCTGACTTATATACAATATATTCAAAATTTTTGTAATAAATTTTTGCCTTAAAGTCAGATGGTAATAATTTAAAATTAGTGATAAATATATGTTAATGTATGCTAAAAATTACAAAAGCCATTTTAACAATTGTAATTGAGAAACAAAATAAACAAAAGTAATTATATTTAGATTTTTAAAGAATGTTTACACACAATTATAGGAAATCAAATATACTAATTAATTTATAAGCAGTACAAACTAACCTTTCCACATGGTTTAACAGCACAATATTTAGCACTACACCTGCTATCATCAGTCCAAAACTGGCATGTATGATTTAGATTTACCTAAAAAAAATCATTGTCACTGAAATCAGCATGCATAACATAAAAATATATGCTAATAATTAGTAAAAGTCAGTGGTTTAGTTAATCCATAGAACCGATTCTAGGATGCTTTTTAAAATTTGCAACAGACTGATTTCCATATGTTTCATGGAATTAATTCAAACATGTTGTGTCATGTAGATATATGTATTATGAATGTAATAAAAATTCGTAATTACAATAGAAGACTTGGCTTAAAAAGTTTTTGATATTTTGGAAATATTTAAAACAAATTGGTATTAACTGTTCATAATATACTCAAGAAACCCAATTTTATTTATATTTTAAGAAGGAAAATTGGGAAATTTGTAGAGCAAAGAAAAAAATTATTTTTATTCCCTGAAATTTGTGTTAAGTCATAGCTGTTGCTCAGAGTTTCGACAAAGTTAATGCTCTTTTCCAAACTTTTTATAAACTACACCAAGTTCAGAGTAAAAAAAAATCTACTGATTTTTATTAGAAATTTATATGCATGGCTTATTTAAATGATTTTAAGTTGTGAAAGTGATTTATATTTTCACCATTGTATGCCGTAATTTGGTAAAATATATTATTTTAAAGCAGAAGATTTTTCAATAGGGATATTTTGCAACACTCGTAAAAAAAAAATACTAATTCTTAGGAATAAACATTGACAAACAGGGGATCAAAATTCACATATAGAAAAAATTAAATCTTGTTGTATGAAATTATAGATGGTTAAAAAAGACTTTCTTTGTGGTGAGACTTTTTATTAAAATTGCTTAAATATAATACAGCTTTACAATTTAAAATTAATACTTTATAATTTAACATTAATGCAACTTGCAGGTTGATTTTCCCTAAAAACCTAGTAGCACATTTCTATTCATTTTTGTTTTATCAGGGGCGGGGGTGACTCAGTCGAAAGCGCGCCAGGCTCGTAATCTGTAGTTCCCAGGTTCGAGTCCCAGCTGGGTCAGCATTGAGATTTATCTCCGCAAAATTCCCCACCCTGCCCACGGTCAGTAGGGGGCACAGATGGGCTTGGAAAGGCCGCCGTCCGTCGGATGGGACGTTAAGCCATGGCCCCGTGTGCGGGAGAGCCATACCCTGTGCACGTTAAAGAACACGCTGGATGGCCTTGACAGGAGGCTACCATCTGTCTCCCAACAGCTGTTCCAGTGGGTCTCCTCCCCCAACCTTCTCTGAGCCTTCGGGGTCCATGTGACCTGGCCATTTAGCCCATGGTGTGCAAAAAAGTGCCGCTCAGAGGTAAATCAACACAACACAACCTTTCTGTTTTATCACTTATTGAACTGTTTACTTATTCAATTGAACGTACAAAAAAGCTTAATCATCACATTTAGATATTTAATGAAATGTTAAGCAAAAATTTTTATTCTAACAGAAGATCATTTCTGATTTCATCATTCCAATTTTCAAAATAAAAGAAACATTTCATCATAATTTTTACAAATTACACTAATATTATAATTTGCTTCAGAAAAAATAACAGATTACCTTAAAATACCTAAAATAATCCTTATGCAACAGGCTTCTCAATCTTGGATATATTTTGTTATTGTTGAAATGATCCACAGTATTTACAGTGCAGTTGCAATCATCCACATGTTCTTTAAGCTTTAAAATAAAGAAATTGGTTTCAAATTATTTCATTGAATAATAGCTATTGTTATAAATTAGTATCTCAATTACAATAGGCTAAATAATTTTCACAAGAATATAGGAAGATAGTTTTATTCTATGCACATATTGAATTAAAAGTTAGTTGTGCTAAAAGTCCAATAAGTAGGTTGGGTTGGGTTGTATTACCTCTGAGCGGCACTTTTTTGCACACCATGGGCTAAATGGCCAGGTCACATGGACCCCGAAGGCACAGAGAAGGTTGGGGGAGGGGACCCACTGGAACAGCTGTTGGGAGACAGATGGTAACCTCCCGTCAAGGCCATCCAGCGTGTTCTTTAACGTGCACAGGGTATGGCACTCCCACACATGGGGCCACGGCTTAACGTCCCATCCGACGGACGGCGGCCTTTCCAAGCCCATCGGTGTCCCCTACTGACCGTGGGCAGGGCGGGGAATTTTGCGGAGATAAATCTCAACGCTAACCCAGCTGGGACTCGAACCTGGGAACTACAGATTACGAGCCTGGCGCGCTACCGACTGAGCCACCCCCGCCCCGTCCAATAAGTAACAAGTAGGAAGAGGGTAAAAATGTTTCATTTCAGTACAATATATTAAAACATTTTGCAAACTTGTAACTGCTTTTTTATAATATAAAACAATATTATGGATATATTACTTTTTGTTTTTCTGATACATCAACATTTTTATTATACTACTATAGATTATATACTTTACATCAGAGACAGACTGGTAAAGGGATTTGTAGCATCCCAGGTGCTTAGTGTTGTTGGCCTCTGGAACTTCATAGGAGCACAATTTCTTAAAATAATAATTATTATTCTACACAAATTTCACAGAATTGGTGAAAACCTATTTTATGTTTCGTGTGCAAACTCTGAAAAGAGTAAGTATTGAAATCTTGGAAGAGAAGCCAAATTTTTTATTGCAACCAGCAATTCTACGCTGCATCCCTCAAAAAAAGGTGCCAGTCTGTCCCTGCTTTGCATACTTCCTAGGATATTTTATGTAGTAACATTAGTATATCATGTCTTCAAAACATATATATAGCGAGTTAGCTTTACTAAACAGAGTTGCATATGTGGCCAAACAACTTTACAGTTGAGTTATATTATAATTTGTTTAACATTCCATCAACCATAATATATTTTATTCCATTATGAAGACTTAAACAAAAATGTTCAAATATTTGTCAGCCTAATACATATTAATATAAAGATTTTGATACAACAGATTCTCACTCAAGGGTTCATCATTTGTTTCTCATTTGTTCTTAATTTATTTCATTGATGAAATCTTATTTACAGAGATAAGCATTTGCAGTACTTGTTTTTATTGTTTTAAAATTTTAGTTTTTAGAAGTTAAAATATTTTAAGGATTAAAATTATGCTTTTTAGGAAATTATACCAAAGTTGGCAATTTTGTTTTGTGTCCTGATGAATGTCTATGTGCTACATTTGGCATATGTATTCAGCACCTGTGATCTAAATATTCAAAGGGTCAGGGCATATCCTAGTTCTATTTGTCAGGATGCTGGGATCACCAGTACTACCATCAGCCAGGTTGCTGTAAGCAAGTTGAGATTCAAAGAGGTCACGTTTTTTACAGATGTCATAATCAATGTATAAATATGTATATAGTAAATTGAATGAGAGCCTTAATATCACTTCATAAAGTATGAAGGGTCAACATAGGATTAGCATTTGAACTACTATTAACCTATTTACTTACTAATCAATAAAGAATAATTTTTACTAAAAACCTTTTTATTACTGGATATATCAAGTCAACATAATAAAAATTAATTTAAAAGGACACAAAATCATAAGGTACACTTACCTCAATGACAAAATTGGCTAAGAGTGCTTAACCAATTTTATCCCTGGGGCAAGTGTACCCTATAATTTTGTGTCATATCAAATTAGTTTTTGTATATAACAAATATTGATTATCCAATAGTTTAAAATTGCTTCCTAAGCTTAATTGCATCAGCTGAATGCCCCATTTCCCCCATGCCTATGCATGGACTTGAATGCAGCCTTCTTTCATTGTCTTTCTGCTACTACTGATGGACGAAATATTTTCTGTATCATTTCAAGATTGCTTTCTAATAGATATATTTCCCTTTCACTCCATTATTCATTAATTTTTTTTTCCAGTGCCTTGGAGCAAAATAACACTTACACAGATAAAAGAACAAAATATTTGTAATAGTGATCACTAGCTACACAACTTCAAATTATTGAAAAAGTAAAGAACAAAAATAGCTTGATTTAACAGACTAATCCTGTACTCATGCAAAAACTTTTGATGGCAACTAGTACCTCAAGAACAAATATGCATTTCCATAAAAGAACGTGTCCTGCTCATCAAAGTTACACCAATAAAAAATTATGTTAAAATAATGCTTGTCAAAGCTAATCAAGAGTACAAAATATGTATACCATATTAATATGTTCTTCAGAGTACTTGAATGGGTTAATAATATTACCAACTGGTTCATAACATTTAAATCACCTCCCAATTACTCATAAACCAAAAAAAGACTATAGTTGATAAGTCAGTAGTAGCACGTACTATTAAGTATTAATCTGTTAGTTGATTATACAAAAGAATGCAAAAGTGAAGCTATAACTTTCTGGTTAATATAAAGAAAAAACAAATGATGCGATACCGTTTTCATATATTTAAGCAAGAATTAAAAAAAAGTAATTTACTTCCTGACTCTATAAATAATCACGGGTGAGAAATGCTTTATTTCTAATTACTTGAATCACAAAGTTTTGTTTTTAAATATGACTACAGATTTATTGCTTCCATAATGGGATTAATATTACTATCAAGATAAGTCTTTATATGGCTGTGCCGCCTACATTTTAAATATGGCACAATGTTCTGTAAAACTTTTGTTAAAATACTACTAAAACAATTCAGTTATGCAATGCAAAAGTCCAATTTACTTACGACGCAAAAACAGCTCAACTCATCTGTTCCTCGCTTTTCTATAGTATTTTGAATATGATTCGTTTTTAAACATTCTTCAGATTTTCCTGTAACTGGAATACATTTCTTTGTTGAACACGATCCACTGAACTCAAAACTGTACACAAACTCTAAGAAAACTCCGTATATAACAGCTATCAAAATCACCTTCATATTCAAAGACTAATGTGCAACAAACAAAAAGGTTGTAGTTGACTACCGTACGAAGATATTTGATATTTGTTTAGGCATATGTCATTGTGATTTCCAGGTGTGTGCTAAACCGCACGTAGATACACGGAAATACACGTGTTACTAGTGACGTTGTAGTTGACACTAGATTGACACATGACGTTATAAGTGACGTCAGGTGGGCGGGTTTTATATATACGAATAAAATACGATCACATGTTAACAGAATATCTCCATGATTTAGTGTTTAGCATATTTCAAAACAATGTCATCACTTAGGCTACGTGTCATCGCAGTCTCTAGAATGTCAACAAATGAAATTTCACATTTCTTCCACCAGGGAAACGCCGATCAACCAAAAGAATATGGATCAACCACGCGATCAATTGTCCTGGTTTTGCACCATATTTTAATGATAGTTGACATGAGAAGAGCAAAAAATACGCTGCAAGTGAGCAGCAGCTCCTGGCAAAATATTCTTTGAGTTCGGTAGCGTATGAGTGGGTTAAGCACCGAGGTAGGAGTTAACTTTCGTTAGTCAAAAAATAATTCCTTTTTTTTGTATCTATTGAAACATTAAAATAGCTAGTAAAAATTTGACATTGTCTGAAAGTTTAAAAGGTTTTATAAACCAAAATAAAGCGAGATTTGTAAGTGAAAGAAATATAGAATATCCTATGGAGCCACCTCAAAGTATATACGGCGGAAGTGAATTTCTTGCGACCCTCTCAGATGTTACTGTGGATCACAAGTTCGGAACCGCTGTTCTAGATAATTTTTCTGCTGGCATATTCGAATTATTTATTACTATGCTCGAAAAGTTATGCAAAGATCTTAGCACTTTACATTCATGTCACTTTTAGTTGAGAATAAAGCACTCCACCCCAAACGAGACTTGGAATATTTGTGATGTTACAGGCCAGCTCTGAACAATTTCTATGTTCTGAACGGTTCTGAACACAATACTAGCACATTGAGGTATTAAAATAATAAATAAATAAATACCCCTCAAGCAGCTGCTGCCACAGAGGTCTGACAGGAGTCTGTCAGTTTATATGCCATAGTAGAAGATCTGTGAGGATGGCAGGACCTCAGCAGAAAAACGACACACACATCCATGCCTTACCCTGGGCTCGAACACGGTCCCTTAGATCAATAACTAAGCGTGCTAACCACCAGTGATTAAAAATGTTCTCTTAAATTGATGAAAACAAAGATTAATTAACATACACCAATTTAGTGAAGTAAAAGCAATTTCAAATTATTGATCCAGTATTTGCTTATTTTGAATGATTTTATACAACGAGCTCTTATAATTAAATATTCGAAATGTCACAACTCTTTGAAATACTCATCGAGGTAGAAATACTGAGGATTGTTTTTGAGAATCGAGATTGCGATACATCTGACTAAAATCTTTAATTTATCTTCTCCAGGTTATCCATAAAAAGCTATTTTAAAAAGTTACATGGCTTTGAATTTATTTTTTACGGCTATAAAAAGAAATTCTCTTAATTTTTTTATTAGTTCTGTATCATTAACATTTTATAAAGTGCTGAATTTACGCAAAAGAAAGTTGTAGTAGCAAACATGATCAGTGGTTTTAATTATATCAGTATTTTCGAATCCTACTTCCAAAATTTCTGGACAGAATATAGAATTATTAATATATATTATGCAAAATAAAAATATGTTTCATCCAGTTCATGAAAATATTTAACTACAATTTCAATATGCAATTTATTTGCAGATAAAGTAGTTTTCACTTTTGTTTCTGAACCAGAAACCAGGTTTTGTATGAAAACCAGAAATAAAAAATATCCATTGAGTTGGCTTTGATTTAGCTATATACCCTTGTGTAGGAATGGACGGTCTATGGCACTGGTGATGTCTCAAGGTCGGGATTGTCCGATATAGTATTGTAGAGTGCGCAAGTAGCAATCAGTTTTCGTGTCACTTAGAGGAAGAATGTCTGGGCATCAAAATCTTTCTGACTTTGAACATTGTATTATTGTACGGGGCACAATCCTCAGGTGCCAATATTCGATTTGACACATGACGCAAAAAATACGCCACCAAAATATACCACCACAGTGATGTTGACCATTCTGTGATGTCACGAGTCTACGGTGCTTGGCTGCCTGGTTCAACAGCAGTTAATCGTCCAAAGGTCACACATGGGACAGCCATGAGGAGCGACTTGTATCCCACCTCATAACATAGCAGGAACACAGCACAATGGCTCAGTTAACAATACAACATGGAATGGCAAGACCAATATCCACTGGGACAATGCACCGAACATTAGCTCGTATGGACTATGACAGTCAACGTGCGTCAGAGGTAACATGCTCACTGCGAGGGCACAAGAAACTGCGCCTTGCATGGGCACATCAGAACCAACATCGGACTTCCAACATGTAGAAATATGTCATCTGGTCAGATGAACCCCATTTCCAAATCTATCATGATGATGCCCGTGCTCGCATTTGGAGAAAGCAACACGAAGCCATGGCACTAGGATACACCGTCGGTGTTTGGCAGGCTGTTACGGTTTGGGGACTGTTTTCGTGGCATGTCCTAGGTCTGATCACAGTGAATCAATGTCTCGAGGGGACCACCTACCTTTCTGTCTTCATCGATCAAGTATATCCCTTCATGATGACATTATATCCACTGGGACAATGATATCCAGGCAACTCCAGCGTCTCTCACAAAGATAATGCGCCATGTCACTCGGTCTGGCAGGTTGCAACAGGAACATGAGAATGAATTCTTTGTCCTCCCATGGCCGCTGAAGTTACCGGATCTCAACCCAATTGAGCATATTTGGAAAAGACGAGTCTGGGAAAGGTCATTCATTGCTCCCACACTGTGTTGGTAATGTGCAAGCATTACAGGACACATTTTGGAATGCATGGATAACACTATCACCCTGCAATACACTGTAGAGTCCATATCCTGACGTGTAAGGGAAAAACGTGGCTGCATGAAGTATTAGGTAAGTGTTGCTAATGCAAAGCCGACTCAGTGTTTGACAAAAGTGATCTTCAAGCAAGTGGAAGATAAATATTAGATTGTAATATTTTTGTAAGAAAAAAAAATATTTTAATAACAGAATGCCTAAGTAAGTTCAAATCATAGATAAAGAGGTTGGCGATTCAAGTTATAATTAAAAATAAACTATTATTTCGTAATCTGTTCTCGACATAATGTGAGTTATTTAAGTATAAAATGCAGGACAGCTCCATGAGCGAACGAAATGCCACATTTATCAAATCTTTTTTGCTGCCAAAGGGGGGGGTGATATTTTCACAGTCTGCTTCAACATCTATTGTGGCAAACTGCTCACTCGATGTCTCATTATTAATTCCTAAAGAAAGTTTTCCAGTGAGTGGCAACGGAGTGTGTTTAATGTCGAGACATAAACCGGAGAATGGAGGAGAGGTAGTCAAGGAGTATAGAAATTTAATACTTACAGTAAGTACTGAAATATTTACCCCGATGCAGAATTTTTACCTTAAGTCTAATCTTACCCCCAAAAAAAGACAAAATCGGAAAGTGATAATTGAGTAGCATGCATAATACCAGGAATATCCGCAATATATTATCCAAGGGCATATTCCCGGTTTGACTATAGTACGATCTACTGCAGTGTATTCAACCAGTACTCGGCCTTCTGTGGTTGTATTTTATGCAGAGCACCAAGCTGATCAAGTTTGCAGTCTGAATTGAATTGAATGGGGGTGGGTGGGTGTGAACATGGACACTTATTACTATTGGTAAAGTATTAATATGTAGTAAACAACTTAAAGCAACTAAATTCATGCAAAATATCTTCCAAAAATTTTCACCCTCGTAGAATTTTGGGTAGGGAGGAAAAGCGCCACTACTTTGGCTTTGTGCTTGCAGAAAATCTTGCATTACTAAGTATTTTATTGGTAACAAGTGGCATTGAAGCATTGCTAATTAACTAAAGAATTAGATATTTACCGTAGCTCAGAGTAGTTACAATCATCAGTCTACAAAAGCTCAGAGTAATTATAATCATGTCTACAGAAGGAGTTCTGCAAACTTCATTTGGCGATAAAAATAATGATAAAAATTTCAACATTGTAAATGATGTTGAATAACCACATTAATAAAGATATTCACATTAAACAGATTGCTTCCAAGGTGCTTTTCACAGTCCTCAACCAACAGATGGCATGGTTAAAAAATGAACAGTAGGACCAAAGGAATACCTCTAACTGCTTAAAGATTTTGTATTGTATAGAAACATAAATTAATCCACTTTATTTTGTGAATTTCAGTTCAAAGTCTTGAGCCATTGATGCCACAGATTTGTTTCATATATTTCAACTTATTGATTCTATGTTTGGTTGCACAACTGATTCTAGAGACATATTTTAATCAAAACATGTATGTGCTGCATTACATGTTTTATGAGCAGAGGAGAATACTGGTATTGGAAGGCTCTAGGTACAATTCAAGTTTCAGTTGTTAAAATGAAGCACAATGCACAAAGACAGAGGAGCTCTAATATTTTTTAATGTTTACATAATATAACAACAATTAGGTTAGCCATTGATGGTGTAGTGGTCTAGCATAACAGGCATGTTTCCTGGAGATGTGGGTTTGAATCCCACTCATGGCAAAATTTTTTTCACCTCATCATTTCATGAGTTCCATGTCTACAGGACTTACCCTGTGATTCTTTACTACTAACAATAATAGTATTTTTTATTTTGAAGCAAGGTTTAAATTTATCTTAGTAATACACACATACGATCACTGCTGCACTCCAAATTAGCATCTGTTTTTAATTATGGTTTAACTGTAAAATTTTTAAATTTGCATTATCTTGAAACATATTTGAGTTTGCAACAGACCTCTTACTCAAAACCTGGTATGTAGAAGAAAATTCATCATTCTTTATGGTTATTTTTATTAGGGATCACTCATAACACAGCAAGCCTTGACATTAAGAAATCAAAAATACCATTAGAACTGGCCAGAAAGAACCCAATTTTGAGAGGAAGCTATCATCTGACCCTGACCTGTCCTTTGGATTCTTTGACCCTTAAAGTGTCATTTTTTTCACAATACATGCAATTGTGGCAAGATAATTTTTAACCTTTTTCAGCAGAAAAACAAATGCACTTTAAAACTTTATCCTGTATTGAATATATATATATAAGATGAAAGAACATTTCACTTTGAATAATAAATAACAGAAATTCAAATTGAAATGCAGGCTACTTAAGCCTAATTTTAAAAGACAGTAAACCTGCTTTTGGCAATTTAGGGGTTAACCTCGTAGTTTTAATATTCATGTCGCCAGGCCATTTCATGTATTGCTCGGAAAAAAGAGTGCTGCTCTGAAAAAAGAGTCTGCAAGGGTATAAATCTCTTGGACCTATCTGTGCAGTTCTTACACAATGTACTGTTCATTGGGTGAAATGTTAAGCTGTGGCCCCATGTGCAGCAGAATCGTACCCTGTGCATGTTAAAGAACATGCTGGAGGCTTTTACATTAAAGGAGGCTTCCATACATCTAATATTTGTCCAGTGGGTCCTCTTCACTACTCAATGCTGAGTCTTTTCTCCTCTTGTGACCTAGCTGTTTGGTCCATTGTGTGTACAAAAGTTCTGCTAAGAGAAATCAATCCAACTTTTACATATTACTCATACTATTCTGTCATAAAAATGATGCAGTTTTATTCTTATTAGTAATAAATCTTTTTCTGTTATGTAAGTTGTCAGTGATTTTTAATTGTATTAGTAAATGTTTACACACATGTATTAAATATAGTCTTTTTTTTTTAGGAAGTATAAAAATATTGAAAACCATATTATTTTCTTTTACTGTGGCAAAATGAAAGTGCAGTCAAGATTGTTATGTAGACATTTAGTAAAGAATTTGTGCAAAAATAGATCCAGAGGTTATAACTTTGGAGTTGGTAAGTTTTTTTAAACCTTATTTGTGCGAGATAGGTTTTTTAACAACAAGAAAGAAAATAGGAATATACCTTCAAAAATTTAATTTTTGATAGTTTTATTTTTAGAAGCTAGGATAATGTCAACTCTAGCATCAGGGTTATTATGTGGAAATTAGTTGTGATCAGATTTCACTGTATGAAAAAAATTCAAAAATACACTACAAATCTTTGCTTCTCATTTTTTTTTATGTAACATAAAGATAGGGTACTTTCTGACCATCCACTACCTTCCAAACCCTAATAGCAACAGAGACCCCTAAAAATATTTTTTTTGTTTGTTCTCAAAATAATGTGTTTTGTGAGAGATGCAATGTAGTTATATTTATAATCTATGCTGTAATTTCAAAATCAAACTACCACCTCTATTGGTGACAGCTACAAAACAGTTTTATTCAACAAGAGAAAATGAACTATGGTACTTAATGATGCAATAAAAGTAAGCAAGATTGTTGTATAAACAGTCTCTAATACCTAATGCACTGAAAACACCATAGCATTTGTACATTCTTAACTCCAAAAACCACCATTAAACAGTAGAAAACACTGCAACACAAACTGATACAAGGAAAACTGCAAAAATATAAGCCTAATTTTTTCACTATTGTATAGAGTACTGTATATCTATGTGTTTTAGCTAAATAATGTATTTAGTAATAATCTTTATCTTGGATTATTGAAAGTGAAACGCTTTAAGACAAGAATCTCCACTAAATGGAATTTTTCTTGGTCTCAGGAGTTTTCATTAGAGAGTTTCATTGTAATCATATCAGAGACAACTACTCTCAAAGCAAAAAATAATGCACTGTGTATTTAAAGAAAAACTCCAAAATTAAATTACATCATAAGCAACTAAAAGCACAAAAAGTTTATTGCATTGCTGATCCACACTTACAAAACCCCACAAAATCGAATAATCCAGTGATGGACAACTCTCACAACACAAAAATTGTAAACAATTCACTGTTAAATAGCACTTAGGAAAACAACCAAAACTAAATAATCCACTTGTGCAATAAAACATTGCACAGTCATAAACGATATACTGGTGATCTGTATTTAAAAAAAAACAACTTAAAACTAAATAATCAAATTGAGACAATTATCTAAAACACAACATCTCCTCCCCCTATCCATCTAGATGATGGGCATAAATATCTGTCCCCTTGTCCTGGAATTATTTCTGTTTATGTCCTTGTCAACCATCATAATCACAACTGGATCCCTGTAATGCACAGATCAATGTGGATCTCCATGTATACCAAAACTATGATCAGGGTTGGTTTGGGTTGTTTTACCTCTGAATGGGGGACGGGGGTGGCTCAGTCGATAGCGCACCAGGCTCGTAATCTGTAGTTCCCAGGTTCGAGTCCCAGCTGGGTGAGCGTTGAGATTTATCTCCGCAAAATTCCCCGCCCTGCCCACGGTCAGTAGGGGACACCGATGGGCTTGGAAAGGCCGCCGTCCGTCGGATGGGACGTTAAGCCGTGGCCCCGTGTGTGGGGGAGAGATACCCTGTGCACGTTAAAGAACACGCTGGATGGCCTTGACGAGAGGCTACCATCTGTCTCCCAACAGCTGTTCCAGTGGATCCCCTCCCCCAACCTTCTCTGAGCCTACGGGGTCCTTGTAACCTGGCCATTTAGCCCATGGTGTGCAAAAAAGTGCCAGTCAGAGGTAAAACAACCCAACCCAACCTCTGAATGGCACTTTTTTGGCCAGGTCACAAGGACCCCGAAGACTCGGAGAAGGTTGGGGGGAGGAGACTCACTGGACAGCTGTTAGGAGATAAGTGGTAGCCTCCTATCAAGGCCATCCAGTGTGTTCTTTAACGTGCATAGGGTATGGTTCTCCTGCACATAGAACCACGGCTTAACGTCCCATCTGATGGATGGCTGTTTTTCCAAGCCCATATGTTGTCTCTTACTGACCATGGTCAGGAGAAGGAGTTTTGCGGAGATAAATCTTGATGCTGGCCCAGCTGGGACTTGAACCTGTGAATTGCAGATTATGCCCAGCATGCTAAAGATGTGGTGGGCTACCATGGTGGGGTGCTACCACCCCTGCCCCACATGGTTGGGGGAACAACCATCAAACAATATATCAAATGTGAGATATAAATTAATTTGTAATAAAAGAAAGTTTCCAAACATTAAAAAAAGACTAATACATCTGCATAGTAACATTTATCTAAAAGCATATGCATACTTGAACTGCAGATGGAATAATTAAGTTCTAGCAAATGTGATTGCATATCACAATAAGCAGGAAAAAATTGGTTTTGCCATGAGTGGGATTCGAACTCATATCTCCTGGAAACATGCCAGTTATGCTAACCACTAAACCATTATCAGTTAACACAGGACTATGTGCGAATCAGATAAAAAATTGGGAAAGTTTGTAAGTCACACCAGCTGAAGAAAACATTAGCCAATGATGGTGTAGTAGTTAGCATAACTGGGATGTTTCCAGTAGATGTGTGTTTGAATCCCACTCACAGCAAAACCAATGTTTTTTAGCTTATTACTTCATGAATAGTTCCATGTTTACAGGACACATCTTGTGATTCTTTACTACTGAGTGATTGCATATCGAGTTATAATAAAGAAAAATGCAGTTTCTTAATTAATGTGTAGCATTATCATAACTGAATTTTGTCTTAATTGTTGTAGCTTCTTTGGTAAGCTTATTTTACCTCAAAGAAAACTCTGATGGAATAATTTTCTGTGGTTAAATATGCATCTCACTCAAAAGAAAGAAAAAGCAATGCTGTTAATCTTTAAAATATCAAAAAGTAGTATTTCTTTTCCCCCCTTCCAAATAGCCCTATAACATGTTTTTCCCCCTATAATTTTCTGTATTTTATTGTTCAAAGGAAATGCTCTTTCTTTTGGTTGGTAACAGTGGAGGGGGCAAAGGAGACATGACCCCCTGCAAAAGACGTGTGTTTCTTTTTATTTCATTTGACTGGCAGTCATTTTTGCATTTCTGAAGGGATTAGTGGGATGGATATAATCACCATTTTCTTTATCTTATTTTAATTAGGATTTCAGTTATTAAATAATTCACTGGCAAAGATTGACATATTTGGACTACAAAATCCTTCATAGGTCCTGAATGACCCCCTACAGACTTATGACTGCCCCTGCTATGTAATATAAACTATATTCATTATTTACTTTAAAATAGGGTTTAGAAGTTGTTTCTTTTTCAATAATAATAAAAAAAATTGGCCATTTGAGGATTAAATCACGTAATATTATGCATTATTCATCAGTACATAGCTTGTCATTTGCAAATATGTTGCAGAACTGAACTTATTTTCCACTGTGAACAATATATCTATTGTTAATACTTTATACTTTTTGCTATTTTATAATTAATAAGAATTTTTTTTTCTTTGCCTTATTAGATATGAAATGCTTCAGATTATTCTCAAGTAGCCCACCAGTGCAGCCTAGGACTAATGAGTTGTTGCACTATCTAAGAACAAAAATTGCTGCTACTGGACCCATAACTGTTGCTGAATATATGAAAGAAGTTCTTACTAATCCATTATCAGTAAGCCTTAAAAAATAAAAAAAAAATACATATTATGTGTATTCTTGAATAAAACTAACTGCACTACTTTTAAGAAATGCAATTAATGATATCTTAGTATCTATGAGGTAGATATATCTTCTTATTGCATATAGTTTTCAAGCGAGAGAAGTAGTAATGAAATTTATGAATCCCTTGTAATGTGCTTGGGTTTTCCCAAACAAACTGCATTGCCATTGCAGTCTTTGACTAAGATATGAAGATATTTATGTAATTGGGAGGTGGTCATAAATACCATTAATTTGCTACAAATAATATTTTTTAGTCAGCTATGCATATCCATCATTATCACTGATGTTATCAATAATAATGGTAACTTGCAGATAAAAATCTTGTTACCATAGAAGAGGAGTTAACTGAAAAAAATTAATTTAGGCAAAAATGTGACCTGAACCAATGATCAGTACAAAAGCACATGAGGTGATCTAGAAGATTGTGGTTTTGAGTTTCATATCTTCCAAAAATTAGTTTTTTTCCAACTACTTCTTCACTTTATGAGTTTTGGGGGCAATCACCATAAATGCTATAAAATATAACAAAATTTTGAATTCATCTAAATTTCATGTTATTTGAAAATGCATTTTTTAAAATAGTTAAATATGTTTGTATATAAATTTAGAAAATATATTTGGGTGACTTGTTTTTTTGCCTCACAAGGACTGAATTGGCTGAATTGCAAAAAACCAAAGGATCAGGACAGGGATTTGAAAAAAGAATTCATAGGATAACTTGCTGAACTATAGCTTTCATAAAGCCATCCATATGTTTTTCAGTATGCACATTATGCATTCTCCTACATATAGGACCATTTTTCAATCTGAAAGATTGTGGCCTTTGTAACCCATGGTGTTCTCTTTTTGCCTGAGGACAAGATGCAGGTTAGTGAGAAAAATCTCAGTGATGTCACAGTTGGGCTCCAAGACTTAGAAGATCAGGTTGCGAGCCTTGCATACTAGAAAGCAAGTCAGCTCAAGGCTCACAGTTTCTCCATAATCATGAAAGTGAAATGGAATTTTAAATACTCAGTGTTTTTGTATACTTTTTTAGCTTGACAAATACAAAAACTTCAAGAATAGTAACTCACAGGTAATTCCAGTTGCTTTATAACAATTGAAAGGTTAGCTGAAAAAATTAACTTTTGGTGGAATATTTGTGGTTTTACTACAGAAACCAATTGTCTTTCTGTGGACAGTTGCTCTATCTTATTCCTGATCAACAGATGGCACCACAGGTGTTGCCTGATAAGGAATCAAAAGTTTATAATCCCCATTAATTGGAGTTGAGCTAGACATGGGAAAATTCAGTAAGAAGAGAATGGCATATTTTTCAAGAAGTCATGGGTTTGGTTCTCACTCTTGTTGAAATGCAATTTTTTCAGCTAACTTTTCAATTGAATATGAGAATATTAACACTAAAAATTTTTAAAGCCATAGTATTTGGAGTTAGTTTCTTTTTTTTTTGAAGAGGAAAGCAAATATTGTAATGAAGCACTTGCAGTTACATAATTGTGCAATATATTAATTCTTATATTATTATTGTTATTGTTGGAAAATATGTTAAATGTTTAAAGATTTAAAAGGCCTGATTTAAAAGAAATATTAGCAAATTGTGTTTAAGTGGAAATAGTTGTTGAAAGTTCATATCAGAGTGTTTGTTTTATTTCCCTGAAATCGTTTAATGTGCTAAGTGAAAAAGAATTCATTTTGTTATTTCAGATTCTAAATTCAGTGTATTGATTATTTTCCCCCTATTTTTGCAGGGATACTATATGCAAAAAGATGTTTTTGGCAGTGCAGGTGATTTTATTACATCTCCTGAAATATCACAAATGTTTGGAGAAGTAAGTATTTATAGATAAATAGCTAATAAAATGAACTGGTAGGTTTTATCCCTTTAGCAGAGTTAGAAATTTTCATACAGAGTAAAAAGAAACATTTGAGTTAATGGTAATGAATGGATTGGCTGAGCAATGTCATAAAGGCAAGAATAATTTGAAATGCACAATATGTGATGCCCACGGTCAGTAGGGGACACCGATGGGCTTGGAAAGGCTGCCATCCGTCGGATGGGATGTTAAGCCGTGGCCCCGTGTGTGGGAGAGCCATACCCTGTGCACGTTAAAGAACACGCTGGATGGCCTTGACGGGAGGCTACCATCTGTCTCCCAACAGCTGTTCCAGTGGGTCCCCTCCCCCAACCTTCTCTGATCCTTCGGGGTCCATGTGACCTGGCCATTTAGCCCATGGTGTGCAAAAAAGAGCCGCTCAGAGGTAAAACAACAACACAACAACACAATATGTGATTACTTATATGGAACATTCTCTGCCAGATGATTTTTAGACCCTTTATTGGATGGTTTACTGCCAAGTAACTGTTAGATTCTTTACAGTTCTTGCAGTCTAACTTTGAAGAATTGTGAAAAAATAAGTATGTAATTAATATTACATTTAATTAAAATAACTGAATTGTTAAATTTAATAGTTTCTTGTTGCCAATTTTGCTCTTTCCTCCACATTGTGAATCTCTTTGACCATGCTCCAAGGTTTCAAAACTGATTGGGTAGAGGTAATCAGTTCACAATAAATAGCTGGAAGCAATAACACTGAATATTTGTCTGTCTAATTCTGTATCACTATATTTTTGTATCATGTAGTGAAACTAATGATGCAGCTTGATGCAGTTCCTTGTTTATTTTTTTCCATTACTTGTTTGTTTTCTCTCATTATTAGATAAGAAAAATTCATGCTGAAAATGGTGCCAATCAGTTTTGAATCCATATTACTTCTTAACTATGGCATATATTATAAAACATCAGAGAATTGTTGGATTTTTTTGGTTAAGAAATCACGCTGTGGGGATTTTGTGCAATATTTATGAAACATCTGTATATTTGCACAAACAAGTTTTGTTTCTCTTCAAGCTGTTTGCCACAGAAATCTTACCTAAACCCAGTGTGAACCTAAAGGAAGCTCTTTAAGGGAAATGGATACCGAGCTTAGAGACACAAAAATATGCACCAGGGACTTGAAGCTAGGCTCTTTTGCATTGATACTAATCATTTGGCCACTAGGGTTTGTAAACTGTTTTCATTTGAATGTCATTTAAAAATAATCCATTTGAAAAGATATTTAACTATAAAAAAATTTTAACTATAAGTGTGAAAATTATTTTTGTTTGCAGCTAATTGCTGTTTGGTTTCTAAATGAATGGTCCAAGGTTGGACAGCCAAAGCCAGTTCAACTGGTGGAATTAGGCCCTGGAAGGGGTACACTAGCTGATGATATTTTGAGGGTAAGAAATACTATTTTATCCTGTACACTTGCTGTATATATTATTATGACCAAATACCAAAAGATATATAGATAACACTTATTTTTGCATTGATGGATAATCTATATTGGTAGTGGTGAATAAAGTTCATATAGGCTTGAGGATATGTTACACATAAGCTGGCTTAAAGATCTTTTGCCAGCTTTTTCTAGAATAAATATCTTTTGCAAATTTTATTAAACTCTACCATTATAGTCTTAAATTAGTGGAAAAAAGATAAGACGGCATTAGTTCAATTGGTAAGAATACTCTGGCATATTTCTGGAGAAGCACGGGTTCAAGTTCTGTATGTCGGCAAAATTTTTTCCACAGAATATTTCTTGATCTATTCATCAGTGCAAAACAAGTGTACATTTTGCATAAAACACTGAGTCACTAAATATTTTTATCATGAAAATGTCATATTAGTGGAATAGTGGCTGTAGCTTTGCTCAGATAATGCATTCTCTTAATTATCAGCTAAATCTTCACTACCATTATTTCATTTTATATTTTGTATAAAGATTTATATGCATGCATTTCTAACTTCTAAAATTGTGGTAATTTCATGCTCCCTAACCTGATAAATGATAAATACTGATAGTACTTATCTTCTATTGCTTTTCATTTGTTGGTTGTCAAAATAGTTGTTCCACCATATCTTTGGAATGGCAGTGTGGAAAGTAATAAGCTATATGTCAAATGTGTGTCATGGGCTATAAAAAATTGTCCCCCAATGCTTCCTTTCCTAAAAAAGAGGAAATATGAAAGCAATTGTTCCACTGTTTTTAATAATAATAACTTATTTTATAGAAATTTCACAGGATTGGGGAAAACCTAATTTATGCTTCACATATGAACTCTCAAAAAAATAAGTGTTGAAATCTTGAAAAAAAACTGACTTCTTTATCACAGCCCGGGCACCCTTGTTATAGCTGCGCCCCTGAAAAAATGTGCCAGTCCACAATTTCTTCCAATTACAAGTTATTATTAAATGAAAGCTCATATGAAGATGTCATAGATTGTTACAAATTTTATCCCCACTTCACCCCCATAAAAAAAAGGCAGAATTTCACAGAGGTCAATCTTAAAGAGTTATATTTCAAATTAAAGCTTGTGATGTCTCCAGTGTCATGGGCTACCTTAAACATGACTCTAAAAGGGAGGAAAATTGTGGTTGATGTTTATGAGTCATATATCAAATGAAAGTTTCTAAAGGTATTTTCATTGTTTTTAGTAACAATGAAAATATAAATTGAAAAATTTAAAAAAATGGCTTATCTTTCTATATGTGCTCTAAAAAGTGGAAAATAAACCTAAAATATATGGATGGTGCAATCAATCACTAAATTCATATTCACTTCAAAGGAAGATACCTACTCAACAAGATTGCTAGTGCCATATCTTCCTTTGAAATGAATATGAATTCAGTTGGGTTGGGTCGTTTTACCTCTGAGCGGCACTTTTTTGCACACCATGGGCTAAATGGCCAGGTCACATGGACCCCGAAGGCTCAGAGAAGGTTGTTGAAGGGGACCCACTGGAACAGCTGTTGGGAGACAGATGGTAGCCTCCTGTCAAGGCCATCCAGCGTGTTCTTTAACGTGCACAGGATATGGCTCTCCCGCACACGGGGCCACGGCTTAACGTCCCATCCGACGGACGGCGGCCTTTCCAAGCCCATTGGTGTCCCTTACTGACCGTGGGCAGGGCGGGGAATTTTGCGGAGAGAAATCTCAACGCTGACCCAGCTGGGACTCGAACCTGAGAACTGCAGATTACGAGCCTGGCGCGCTACCGACTGAGCCACCCCGCCCCCGTTTGCCCAGGTCCGCACTGAATCATACTCTCTCTCTCACATACATGCCACCCCCGCCCCTATATGAATTCAGTGACTGATTGCACCATCAATAGGTTTTAGGTTAATGTTGTACTTTTTAGAGTGCACATAGGAAGATAGGTATTTTTAATTTTTTTTACATTTCTTATATGTAGATTACCAAAATTTCACTGCATGTAAAATTTTAAGAATTCCACCATTTTCTCTTTTAACATTAGAGACAATTTTGAAAATAGGATAATTCAACCAATAATAGTGTAGTTAGTATTAATTAACCAATACTTAGTTAAAAAAATATATATCTTTCACAGAAGATGGCTCTGCTAGTTAAAATTTCATAGCTACTTGGTGAGGGGGATGGGACTGTAGTTTTATATTGCAATAAATTATAAATTTTATTATTATGTATTGCATGTGTTGAAACCACTAATGATATATTACTGAAATATAATAAGTACATTTATTAATAATGAGTAGTGCTCATCTTCTCAATCAACATGAAATTGAATTGTGGTGACAGTGTTACTTATATTTATGTGTTGACTCATTGTGAATCCAGCTATAAAATAGATTGCTTTGTCTGGGGACATGAAGGCTATTGGACATGTTCATGGATCAACAATCAGCATGTATTTATGATTAACTATTCTTCAATAATGTATAAGTAGATTAATACTAAACTTTGAACTGCTGTCTGTGCTTTGTATGTCTCATATCTGCTAGAACCATTGTAACTGTAATTTTATACATGAACAAAAGAGTTTTCTAAAGGAATTATCTCTCATATAATACTAATATATCTCATGAAAAAAAGTTGATGAATTTTTGTTTAATAACTGTGGCAAAGATATTACTTAACATATTACATATTACTAAACCTTTATTCAACCAAGCTTTCATCATCAACAGTCCATCCATCATCAAGTTATCGTTTACTGAAAATTGACTAATTTTTGTCAATAAAACCTGTTGTTGTAATATTGATCAAGCTCAACTAAATCCAGCATGGAAAATTCTATTACAAAATTTTCCACAAAGTACTGTCTTTGCTACAGTTATTAAATAAAAATTCATCAACCAACCACAACTCCAACAATCACCAACACCTCTCATGACAGCTGACCTTGCATATCATTCTGCATGACTCGTGCCTATCATCTCTGTACATTTATAATTTGAAGCAGAAGTTAGAACTTCAAAATTTACCTATGTTTTATAATGTAATTTCTAGTCGTATGTCTGATGAAGTCCTAATAATTAGAATGAAATCAATCACAACTTTTATATATTCTGTTGCACTATTTCACAATCAACTCATCTTTTAATTTTATACATCTTCAAGATTAGTGTACAAAAATTAGTAAGTATAAACTTCTAAAAAAAGTTGTTTAGCCTGCCTATTATTCCATCTACTACACTATTCAACAAGAGACTGTGCAACATCGACAGATAAACCAACTATAGTGAAACAAACAAAGGGACTATTATATATATATTTGAGGAACTATCTCTGTTTTTGTTGCTAATCTGTTTTGTGTTTTTTAGGTGTTATTCAAGTTTTGTGATATTAAAGAAGCATTGTCTCTCCATCTTGTGGAAGTCAGTCCACACTTATGCCATTTACAGAAGTTAAAGTTGTGTGATCAGATCATGGTCCAGGAGCCTAGTTATGATGATCTAGCTTTACAAATAGAGCACAGTAAGCAAATGGGTGAAAAACTAACCACTAAATATGGAATCCCAGTGACTTGGTATCAGGACTTAAATAATGTATCAAAAGAATTCTCCTTTTTTCTTGCCCATGAATTTTTTGATGCTTTGCCTATACATAAATTTCAAGTAAGTATATCTTCTTGTTATGAATTCTTGATACAATATGAATTTAAATAAATGTTGTAGGCAACTATTTCTTAAAAGTATGAATCTATTTTAGTAGTTTGGTTTAAATTTGTAAGATGTGTTTATAGTACAGGATTCATATGTTCATTCTTCTTCAATAAAGTTTGAAAATCTGAACTTTGGCACATAATAATTTAATCAAACACGGAAAGAGAGGGAAGGATTATATAAATATTTATCTTCAGAAAATTAAAGCTTAAAACTAAGCAAGTAAAATTTAACTTTGCTTAATAGTAGAAATTTGGTTATTCACAGTAGTGTGTAGCATTTTTCTGCTGTTTGTGTAATTATTTGCCTCTTGGTAACATTGGTATAAATAAATTTTTATATCATTTTGAATTGTATAGATACAGATTTCAAAAATTAGTTTATAATTTCTGTTTAATGAATTTTATGCTACAAGAAAAGAAGTCTGTTGATATTGAAATTCAGACCATAAACAATAATGTGTCTGTAGAGCTTTTTAATAGATTTTAGTTTTTGTGATTAAAACTAAACCAATAGAGCCTAACAGAGATATTGAGTAATATCTTCTCATGTGAAATAAGTTTGCAATTCATGCTTTTCATTATTTTCATAAGAATTACTTTTATTTATCAATTCTTATAAAAGTTATCACATTTTTCAAAATTAAGTCAGAATTTACTTATTATTGCATGTTTACTCAGTCATAATAGAATAATATGACCACCTACCTAATAGTGGGAATAACCACCCTTGGCCTGGATGACAGCGGTGAGATGGCGTAGCATGGACACAATGAGACCCTGGAAGGTTTCCAGAGGCATGTGCCTATTTGGACTCCAGCAGAGCATGTAGGTTTCGGAGATGATGTGGTTGTGGGTCTGCACGGCGAATCTGTCGATCCAAATGGTCCCACAGGTGCTCTATGAGATTGAGGTCAGATGATTTTGCCGGCCAAGGGAGAACGGAGATTCACTATCTTGTTCTTGGAACCAGTCACGCACCACCTTAGCAACATGGCAGGGTGCATTGTCGTATTGGTAGACACCACCACCACCAGGGTAAACTTTCAACATGAAGGGATGCATGTGGTCAGGGAGGATGGACAGGTAGCCATTGGCATTCAGGGACCCATCCAGTGGTATCAGCAGTCCCAGGTCATACCAGGAAAACATCCCCCAGACATGCACACTGCCACCACCGGCCTGTACTTGACTGACAAGTGTGTCTGGTTGTTGGTTCTCATGTATCTGATTCCGTATCTGCCACCACCTGTCACTTCTGTGGAGTAGGAACCTCGATTCATTGGAGAAGGCATCCTTTTTCCACTCTTTCACTGTCCAATGATGAATTGTCCAATCCTGTGCAAACTGCAGGCGTTGCCAATGGACCTTGGTTAACATGGGCACCTTTACGCAGCGTCGACTCCGGAGATCCATGCATCTACAGGGTTTGCTCTACTGTTATTGGGGATATGTACCTGGTGCCCCAGCATTCATTTGAGTGGTCAATTGCTGCACTGTTGCGAGTCGATTGCCTTTACCAGTCGATGGATGCGACGTTCATCTCTGGGGTCAATTGCCTTTGGGGCTCCACAGTTATGGCATCTGGAGGTACTCGGTGTGCCAGTGGTCCATTCTTGGTAGACTCTTACTACAACACCTCACAAACAGCCCAACAAGTCTGCTGTTTCTGAGACGCTTCCACCCTTGGTGCGGTAGCCGATGATGATCATTCCTTTTTGAATGTCCGTCAAATCAGTACCTCTACCCATTGTGCTCACATTACGCATTATGGCTCATCTGTCCTGGCTGGCTGCTTATATCTCCGTGTGGTTGATCTTGTCATGTGCACTCTGTGACACGCCTGGGCAGGTACACTGTGATTCTGTGGGTGGTCATATTATTCAGATACGACTTTGTATATATATATTTATATATTTCATATACAGGCAGTCCCCGAAATGCATGGGGCAGGAGTGGCTCAGTCAGTAATGTGCCAGGCTTGTAATCTGCAGTTCCCAGGCTCGAGTCTCTGCTGGGTCAGTGTTTAGATTTATCTCTGCAGAACTCCCCGCCCTGCCCTCGGTCAGTAGGGGACAGTAATGGACTTGGAAAGGTGTTGTTCGTTGGATGGGACGTTAAGCCATGGCCCCATGTGTAAGCAAACAATATTTGTGCACATTAAAGAACATGCTGGATGGTCTTGATGAGAGGCTACCATCAATCTGCCAACAGTTGTCCCTATTTAAACTCGATTGAAGTGGAAATTTAATTTTTTTCTTATGTGCATTTCTCATGAAATGAAGATGAAAGCATAATGATGAATGTAAAATTAGTAATCTTTCTTATGTAGAAAAGTGTAAAGCATAGTAAGATATAGAAGTGAAAAGTAAAATAAAATAAATACCCCCTCAAGCAGCTGCTTGCCACAGAGGTCTGACAGGAGCCTCTCAGTTTATATGCCTTAGTAGAAGGTATGAGAAGATGGCAGGGCCTCAGCAGAAAAACAACACATATATTCATGCCTTACCTGGGACTCGAACCCAGGTCCCTTAGATCAGTAGCCAAGCGCACTAACCACTTGGCCACAGGATGGCTGAGATTGAAAAGTAGTGCATGTATTTTTAATGTGGTCCCTCAATTTATATAAGTTCTTCTGAAACTGAACCCTTACTTTGTGGGGAACTGTTCATATATTACAAATAAAATATAGTCAAAGCTAATTTTCAATAGATAATTTTGATTAAATAGGCCATACTTTTTTTTACAGAAAACTTCTAAAGGATGGAGGGAAATATTAATAGATTGCAAAGGTAGCCCTCACGATATTCAGCTTCAATACATCATTTCTCGTGGTCCAACTCCTGCTTCAAAACTCTTTATAGATGTATGTTTCAATAAATCCATTTTCAGGTAACTAATTAGTAGCTAGTCACTTTCCAATTAATTACAATTTGTATAAGCTAGAAATACTAATGGGCAGCCAAACTAAATGTTTCACTAGTAAATTATATGTAATGATATTCTGGAGGCTAAGGAAACACAGCTAAATTTAGGGATCTGACTGAGTTTGATAATATTAAACTAATGTAGACCATAGGTACTAGCCCAGCTGCTCTGCAGCCTTAATGTCAGCGTTCTGATAGGCATCAACCAGCACACAAGGCTCAAAATTCAAAATTAACAAAATTAAGAGATATGAATGAAAGGAAGATGTCAATAATATAAAAGTAATGCAGACGATAGGTACTCTCTCCACTGCTTCACAGCCTCAATGTCAGCGTTCCAATAGGCCTCAACCAGCACACGAAGGTGGCTTTTGGTGCCATCCATAAGATGTAGTACTGTCCTGTATAGTGGAATGTTGGATGGCATAATTCAATCATATTCAAGCTCTTGAACTGTCATTAGTTGAATCACTTGCAATTCATCTTAGTGTACATCAGGGATCAACAATATACTACCCTTGGGTCATTTGGGCTTTATAACATAAAACTGTCCTGCCAGCAATGCTAGTAATTAATAAATTTTTAGGTAGTGTAAAATAGTTTTATTTTCCAGCAGTCCAGTACTGTTATGTTTTGGACAGGACATAATAGTGATAATTTCAAGTGTAGTATGATATGCCACACTATGAATGTGCTTCATTCCACAGAGATTCAGTGACTAAGCTCCTATGCATGGCTTTCTTTTTATTTGTACATATGTAAGAGTTTTTGGTATTTTTCCATTTATTTAATTACTCTTACTTGAGATATAAATAAAATACATACGTATAAATATTATGATAATAATAATAATAATAGATCAATATGTAAAAAAAAACAAGTGCTTAGTTTTGTATATATTGTACCTTTTTCTAATCCCTCAAGTGCAGCCTGCTTACAAATTCAACAGTTCTAATGTGGCTGCTTTCAAATTCTGCAGTTCTAAAGTGGTTCATATTAACAAAAAGTTGCCAACCCCTGGTGTACATAATTATACACACAACCCTATAGTGGAATGGTACTTGCGCATTCCATATAAATGCAATCATTCTGTATTGATACTCCATTTTTAACTTCAGATCAGGACCAAATTGGGGCAAGAATCCAGGAAAGGGATGGTGACAAAGGGCCCTACCTCTTCACCTGAGAATGTTACTAACCAGAATAGAAATCAAAAAGTTACATGTATTTTACAAGAAAAAAAAAAGGTAGTAATGAACAGAAAAAACTCGTTCCTTCGAAGTTAACGAACTACAACTTGTTTGAAAGCTTGTCATTATGTGTTAAAAACAAAGGCTGTATCATAATTTCTCTCCGCTGGCGGTTCACAAAGTTCGGTCTGCAAAATCTGTATTGTTGCTATAGCCTACTAAAGACGGCAAGATTTTACACTTTCGCAAGGATGCCACATACATATCACAAGTATATGGGGATCATACCTGTTCATACTGTTACGCACTGTTACGGGATGCACTGTTACGGGATGGATGCATAAATTCAGAGAAGGATGGCAGAGCTTCCAAGATCTCATGCAGGAAGAATGAAGGAGGCCTTGAGCAAGAGAACCATCACTGCTGTTTGTGAACTTATTAAGAAAAGAACAAAAAAACTACACATCACCATTCAGTGCAGGTAATAAGTTTAGATGTTGGTGTATCAATTGGCAGTGTGGAAACAATTATTCATCAGCATTTAAAGTTCCAAAAGATATGTGCCAAATGGGTATCTCTCAAACTGACAGAACAGTAGAAAAGGACTAGAGTCAACTCATGCAAGGAGATGCTGGCAATGTTTGAATCTAATAGCCACAAACTGCTAATAGACATTATCACAGGTGATGAGACATGGTTTCATTACTGTGCAACTCCCAGAAAGATTGACAACTATCTTTGGATTGTGGAAGATGAACTGCCTCCCCAAATCCTCTGACAAGACTTTTGCTCAAGGAAGAGGATAGTTAATAATTTTTTTCAATTCCCAAGGAATGATAGCTGTGGACAACTAAAAAAAAATGACTACAATGGTCAATACTACACCAACATTGTTTTTCCCAAAATGGTTAAGGAGATGGAACAGCATCCAACAACAGGTGTGTCAAGGGTTCTTTTTCACGACAATGCTAGTACTCACGAAACCCTACAAGTTATGGCCTATCTGGAGTAGGAAAAAAATCAAACAGCTACCCTATCCTGCTTATTCACCTGATCTTGAACCATGCAATTTCTGGATGTTTCCAAAAATTAAAAAAAGGAACTTTTTGAGAAGCCTTTTAAAGGATGCAAGACTTTGCAAAATGCATTCATTCAGAGTTGCAGAGTATTCCCCAACAGGAGTACCACCAAGCGTTGCAGAGTTGGCAAAGATGTCTTCAACTTTGCATAGATGCTGGAGGGGAATACTTTGAAGGACAGTAAAAGTTTTGTTGAGGTAAATGCAATGGTTTTTGTTCTGCAGATGCATGTCAAGAATGTTTTGAATGCCCCTTGTGTCACATTGTGGTTTTAAACTTTATTTTATGTTATTAAATATAGATTGATGTCACTAATTCATTCTTACAGCTACAGTAGCCCTTCTTTCAGTGATGTAACTACTCTTGAACTGTGAATATTCTTTGAAGAATCTTAACTCTGCAATAAATTTTATTATGGTTATGCAGAATTATGTAGTGTTTATAGCTTGAAACTCAAGGGTGTCATGTGACCACCATCAAGGCTGAAAGAGAGTTGCAACCTTAAGATGTTTGGAAATCACTAATTTCCAGTTCAAAAACTGTAATCCTGCACAGTGGATAATAATCCCACTTAGTACCTGCTTGCAATGATTGAATGCTAGATTAATTTTTAAAGCTAGTTAATAGTCATGGCTGAACTAACCAAATAAGTTCATGCAATTTTTCAATGTTATCATTTCAATGACAAGTATGTAAGCACAATTGCAAGTAGTGTGCAAGCATTGATACACAGTTGAAAGCAGGTGGTATGCTGAGTCATTTGTGTGGCAAGCATGAAAAGCGGTTTGGTGAAATTGTGAAGGATGATGAAAACGTGTTTGTGTCTAATACAATTATTCGAGCATGCTTACTTTATGAGTTTAAATTGGGAACTAAGGCGGAGTAAGAAGACCACAAGTTATGTATGGCATTTGGGGAAAATGCAGTGAGCCAACAGACAACCCAAAAGTGGTCCAGAAAATTTGCATTAGGCAATGAGACACTTGAAGATACACCCTGCGAGTGAAGACCGACTGCCATTGATGACAAAGAACTGAAGGCCAGCATCAAGTTGGATTCATGTCAAATGTGAATCCAACTTGAGCAAATGGGTTCCACATGAATTGATAATTATCTGAACATTGTTGCCGATCATGTCCATCCTGCAATGTTGACTTTTTATCCAGCAGGTGACGGCTGTTTCATGGACGACAATGCTACTATCCATCGCACAAGTTGTTCAGCGAGCATGACAGTGACTTCCACCATCTTCCCTGGCCACCACAAAGCCTGGATCTGAACCCCATTGAGAATGTAATGGGACATGTTAGAAAAACAGATCTGGGGGCAAAGTCCTCTTCCATCAAATCTGAGCCAGTTAAGGACTTTCTGGTTAATGCCTGATATGCTGTAGATGTAAAGGAACTCCAACACCTTGGAGAATCTATGCCAAACCTCATAAGTGCTGTAATTCAGGCTAAAGGAAGTCCAACACGGTATGGAATAAAGGTTTCTAATTCAGTGGCGATGTGTGTACTTGGCACAGCTACAGCGTGTTGCAGATGCATTGCTCCAGAAATACATTTGTTCATTGCAAAGGTATTGTGGTCCTTCAGGACAATGCTCATTTTCACCAGTGTGACTAACCCGAGACAGGTTCCACAGATTTGTTTGGAAAAATTCTACCCCACCCTCTGCATTTCCCAGACATTATGCTACCCAACTACCATCTTTCTTTGGCACTGGACAATCATGTGCAACCGACAATTTCAAAACCAAGAAGCACTTGAAACTGGGTTGGTTGCTTTCTTCACTTCTAAAGATCGGCATTTCTACCAGAGTGGCATTTACAAACTTGTATCTTGTTAGTAAAAGGTTATAGATTGTGCTGGTGCTTACTTTCCTGAGTAAAATGTCTCGTATGATTTAATTTTACCCTCAAAAACTTGATGAACTATTTTGGTTATGTGATAATAGTATGGGGAGAAAACATCAAAATTCCTATAACCTTGGGCCTCTATATTTGCACTGATTGATACATTTCTCATCACGACAGTATCTATTTGCTTGAGAATTCGCAGTTATATCCCACAACTATTTTTTTAGTCAAAAATGTAATCATATATCGAACCTTAACAAATGCTCAGCTGATATAGGCAGTGGTGTATTTGGAAAATTCTAACAGGGAGGGGGATATGTTTGTGGTAGGGTGTTAATGTTTATGTTGGGTGATTATACCCCCCCCCCCCCAACTCCTACCACCACCTCTTAGTGTATGCTATTGTATATATGTGCTGTGGAAATTTGACTATTGATTGCATCAGCTTTGCTATAATTTTAGCAATCGGAAACAGATGTATGTGTTAAGAAGTTAATGTCCAGTATATTTCATTTAGAAAACCACAGTGAAATTTCTAATTAAGCAAAAGATTTAAGTAACTGTATGATAAGAATGCATATTATTATTATTATAGAAATTAATGATTTGTTATTTACAGCCACAGGAAACAAAAGATCACATAGAAATCAGTCCTGAGAGTGGCATTTTGGTACAACACTTGGCTACACGAATGAAAGAAGAAGGAGGATTCTCTCTTATAATTGATTATGGTCATGACGGAACAAAAAGTGATACTTTTAGAGTATGATTTCTATATTTATTCAATTTATGTGTTGTTGCTATAAGTGATATAAGCTGAGAATTATATATTTTCCACTATACATATTAGACTAACTACTGGTGTATCCAGAAAGTTTTAATGGGGATATAGATTTTGATATGCTTGAGTCTCCGATTTTTTTGGACTACCTTAGAAAAGATGTTATTCAAGTGGGGGAGGGGGAGTATTATCCCATACCTACTATCTTAGGTATGTCACTGAACCTAATCCTCATTTATGAATTTGTTTCATTTGTGACAATGCTTTGGACTTTGCTTTTTAAATCAAAGATCTACTGTTTTTAATTTTTTTGAAAATGTTATCTTAATGTCATAATTATATTTTTATTTTTCAGAGCTTTCTGAAACACAAGCTTCATGATCCTTTGAGTGATCCTGGAACAGCTGATCTCACAGCTGATGTCGATTTTTCCTATTTGAAGAAATGTGTGCAAGACAAAGGTTAGTTCTTACCGAATTGTTAAATTTTATGCAAATATACAAAGATATTTTTCATTTTATATTTCTGTTATTTAGACAAAAAAATTGCAATTGTTGGTGCATTTACAAAGAATTCTAATTGCAGTGTTTTTGTATTCTATTTTAATGCAGTCATTTACAGATATTATAGATTTGTCTGAATTTCTTTTGCATGCTTTATTGCAATTTCAAAGAAGACAATGTGAATGAATCTTTAACCTATAAATTACCACTTTGAAGTCGAATTAAATTTTAGAGGAAAAATTGTCTTGAGCCGGGTGGGATACGAACCCACGACTTCCTGATAACATATCAAGTGCTCTGGACCTTGAGCTATCGGCTGCCGATCAAGATCTCCTCTAATTGATGATATGAACCTTTTCAACCTACATTACATCATATGTAGGGAGTGTTCCAGCAATTTTGCCACAAGTGGCAGACACATGCCATATAGATGGAAAGTATTTCCTTACAAGTAATACAGTTGATGAATCTTTAAATACAGTGGAAGGTTCATATAATGAAGCTCATCATAAAGCATTTTCAAATATAATGTGTCATGTCTCTATGATTTGTTTATATTTTGCATACTTTTCGGCAACTGTGTAAGGTTAATTAAAATGGACCTTCCACTTTCTTCTTTTAACAGCTTATATAGCATATATACCATGCACTGGACTAGATGTACCAAATTTATCCATACTTTTAAGACAGCTAAATTGTACTTAATCCTTTTAGATGCACTTTAGATATCTTGTACAGCAAGAAACCAATGGGTCACTTAAGATGGATTTAGCGTGGCTTGTTGTAGCCACATCTCTTCCATAATCTCATAGAATTTTGACATTTAACCCATAAAGTATTTATTGTATGTGCAAAACTACACATCTAAGGTTAATGTAAAACTGATATTAGATTTTTTTAAAAATACTCCCTCAAGCAGCTGTTTGTCACAGAGGTCTGTCAGTTTATACACCATAGTAGAAGGTATGTGAGAATGGCTGGACCTCAACAGAAAAACACACAAACATTCATACTTTACCCAGGGCTCAAACTGGGTCCCTTTGAACAGTAGCCAAGTGTGCTAACCACTCGGCCACAGGACAGCACTTATTTTTTGCTGTATAATGAAAATTAATTCAGACATGGACATTTTAAATATAAATGTTTAAAAGTTTTCTGTTCCTTCTTGGTACATTGGAGGTAACCTGTAATGTGGTTAGGTTCATCCCTTGAAACTGTATCATCCTCTCAACCTTGTCATTAATTTTGGGTTGTAAAATTCTAAGTATATTGTCAGTACTTTTTGAGCAACATTAATTGTAATATATAGATTACTATCCAAAAATAACTTTGTTTTATAATCTTTTTTTACAATTTTAGGACCATCCCAAAATTATTATTTTATTGTTCATGAATTAAGCATTTATCAGCCACACATGAAAATATATTGACATATATTAAAACAACAATTCATTGTCTCTCAGTTTATCTTCAGATGTAAAAAAAAAATTTTTATCAATATATTTTCTGTTGGCTAAATATTTGCTAATGATTGCTAAAAATGATAGTATTTTTAGTTGTATCATTTGATTTATGCGAAACTGTTCAATTATCAGCTCATTGGCATCAAAAGATGCCATTGAGATGATAATTGAACAGTTTGGCAGAAATTGAATGATACAACTTTTATTTAAGAAATGTGCCAATAATTCCATGTATTTGTTTCCCCACAATCTTTTTTTTTTGCCATTTGCCACCCTCTAATTCTACATTCACTGATCTTTGACATAATCTGTATTAAACCTATGGCCTACAAAGCATTGTCCAGCTCACCAAGTGAATGAAAATGACTATTAACCTTTCATTCCCATGAAATTTTAGTGCTATCAAGGTATGTCAACAGAGTGCAGAAGGGAAGTGTAAGGGTTAATATTTTTAACATGGAAAGAACTGGCATTCAGTTTCAAGCTGTGTATTTTTATTCTAGAGAAACTATGAAAGCATCTGAATTCAATAAGCTTGTAAATACAAGTGGTATTGCTCTTGGCTCATAATAATTGCTTAGATAATAGTCGGTTGTTCTTGGCATTGTCGGACATATGTATTCTGTTCCTCTTACACAACAATGAATGTGACTTGGCATATGCATTGTATAAGGCATCCGTCTTCTAACATTCATGATAGCTGAGCATTAGAAAGTTTTATCTTTTTTTTTTAACCAGATGTACCCTTTCCATTTTCAACATAATTTATTCCCCAAATATTTGGCTGCCCAGACCCAAATTCTGCAGATAAATTTTTTTCATGCTACTCCATATTGAAGTATTAAATTGAATCTGTGACCAAACTCTGGCTTGAGTTTAAAACCATCTTTATTTTTCCAGTTCAAGCACCCATTGAATTTTAATGGAAAATTTGCCAGTAATTCATTAGGTGTTCTGGCCTAGGAGTTTCCTCTATTATTGAAAAATGCCTGCCAGTGAAAATGGTCAAATGCCTGCCAGTGAAAATGGTCAAATGCCCCTGATCTGTGTAGAATACGAAAATAATTCTTATAATATTAATTGATCTATATTTTTATGAAATTATTATTACCTACCATTTGGATAGACCACAACAATTTAGTTTATTTTTTTCTTAAAAATCAGTTTTATACATGGCTTTTGTCTAAAAATTAATTAAAACATTATATTATGAGCTTATTTATGTACTCATGTTCGTTGTTTTATTATTTGTTCCTGTAGCTCTCATTTTTGGACCCATCTCACAGGCAGAGTTTCTTAAAAACATGGCTATTGAAATTAGGCTGCAGGTAAGTGAATTTCTTATACAGAGACATTATGAAAGAATGTCCATATTCTAAAGTGTTACACATTTTATTATATAATTAAGTAATAAAAGTAATTGTGTGTCTAAAATGTAAAAAAAAGATATTTTTGTTATGATGGTAAGGAGTTAGTATTAGTAATGTTTTAAATGCCAAATTTCCAAATCGCTGAATTGGTAGAGGTAGACCAATCATGTGGCTCCTAAGAAGTTCTGATTGACCTTCCTTTTTGGGAATACATAAAAAATATATATTCTGAAAAAATTCACAATTTTCAGCATTTAAAAGAATCACTGCAGCTGTTGTGTCAGCCAAATATGGATGGAAGTTGAATATCGCCATCAGTGGCACCACATTAAAATCTGTTGAACATAAAAAAAAATGAGGGCTTCTTGACATTTTGTACACACAGTTACTTAATCATTTAATAAAATATAACACTTTAAAATACGGGCATTCTTCTATAATGAATCTTTATATTAAACTATACACACTGATTACGTTAAGTGGATTGAACATTTGTATTGTTTTTTTTTTGATCCATAAATATATCTTCTAAAATTATCTGCATCAAAAATTCCCAAAGAAGTTCTTGCAAGCACAAGTTGAAAAAGTTTTTGAAATGTTTAGAGAACTTGAAGAAAATTAGATTTTTTTTTTACATAAATATATTTTGTATAATTATAAAATTTTGCATTTAACTTTTTTTACTTATCAAATATGCAATATATATATATATTTTAATTTTGTTTTTTCTGGTTTAAATTCATATGACTACTGAAGCTACTATTATTTATAGTTTTTGACAGCTTCTCACTGTTAAATAATTTCTTAAAATAGCTTCTAATTTTAAAGTGATTTGATTTCCCTAATTTATGGAATTTTAAAGTTGATTGAAATGCATTTTCATGTATCACAAAAATCCAGAATTGAATCACAGTTTACGTACTTAATTATTGCTCTTGTAAATTAACTGTTAAACTAAAACTTTTACCTCACTATTGTTCCACAGGTGATTTGCTTATACCTACAGTTTGCAAGTAATGATATTCATCTGTGATGATTACATGATATTTATATAGCACATTATGTAAAAGTTTTTCACATGTAAAACACTTTAGTAGAACTAAATACTTTTTTAGTGAATTATATTTTGAAAGTGAACTGCCACCATACTATTAAGTTGTTAGATGATTGGTAGCATGCCAGCCTCATAATCTTCAGTTCCCAAGTTTGAGTCCTCACTTGGTATGAATTTGGATTTTCTCAACTAACTCCCATTCTGCTCCTGATTTGAAAGGGGTCACCACTGGGCTTAGAAAGGCTGCTGTCCTTTAGATGGGTTGCTAAAGTCATGGCTCTGTGGAGAAGATCCATACCTGTGTGCATTAAACAGTGCACTTGATGGGAGTTTCCATCTGTCCCCTAACAACTGCCCAGTGGGTTCCCTAACCAATCACTGAACCATTGGGATCATTGTGATTTGGCCATTTAACCCATAGTGTGCAAAAAGTGCTGCTCAGAATTAAAATACTCAATTCATTGATTACTTTTTAGCATCTGTACCAACTGAGATTTGGAATGAACTCATTCTAACAATACTACCCTTTACTGGCTGTTTGGGCCATTTATGGGCATTATAGAGTCTTCCAGAATTCATGTCTTCCAGATTTTAGTGTTAGCATAGCCCACAGAAATTTCTTACTAACAGTAGCTTAATAGTAAATGTGTTGAAATGTTCAATGTAGGGTGTGATTCATTTGCTCTTATAGTTGTAAAAATTTCCATGTTTAATTGTTGTTCATAATTAAATTTTAGAGTACTGAAGCATTCAAGTTGTATTTTATGCATTAAATATGCTTACATTTGAGAACTTTTTGCATGTTTTTAAGCCTGGACATTTTTATGTTATAGAAACTTCTTCAGACAGCTAATGAAGAAGCTCAAGTATCTCTTCAGTCAGGCTATGATATGCTTGTCAGTCCAGACAAAATGGGTGAAAGATATAAATTTTTCTGTCTCACTCCCCTGGTGCTAAAGGATGTTCTAGACAAGTTTCCCCCTGCTGGGTTTTCATGAGAATGCTGATAGTCACATTGCAGAATGCTATTATGTGCATTAATTATCAGGAAAAATAATTAGAACAGGGTGCAATATCAGAGGAAAAGGTGGTGAGAGGTTTGAAACGATTTTAATCAAAAATAGTATGAAAAATTTACATTGCCTGGCCTTCATTAAATAGACACTGATATGAAGCTGCTAACAACTTTATGTTACATGATTTAATTTTGTTATACTACAATCTTTCCACATGAAGATTAAAAACAGATTATTACTAGTCCAGCTTATATTTTATAGTTTGGACACTTCAGATTTTATCACAAAGTATTAAATCTATGTTCACAGCATGTTAAACCAAAAGAATATTGGTAATAGAAAAATGTTATTACCAATGATAGATTCAGGGTAGTCACTCTAAAATACACATTACTGCTGGTATGATCAATGTATCATACTAATAACTAGTACTATGTAGGAAGTTTTAATCAATCACTTTGACAATTTCAGAATAATACAGCTGGTAGAGTATATGTGCCATGCTGACCAAATAGAGGTGTAGTTGCTGTATCAAGCCACCCCCTTCCCCCATAATTAGTGGTAGTTAAATGCACAATCCATTTAACAATGAGCTGAAAATCTAGTCGTTTAAATGCTGTTACCTGTAATCTCTCCACACTTGCTTTGGATTTTTATGTTACTTTTAAATAAAACTGTCTTATCAAAATATGATGGCCAAAAATTTATAAATTCAAAAGGGTGAACTAACAAGATGTATGTGGGGGAGAGTTCCAGGTTTGCAAATCAGGTTCTGATAGCAGTAGGGAATTGAAGTTTTATTACAGTGGGTTTCTTACCTTCAATGGAAAAATAAGTGGTTTTAAATTCGAACTTTGGTTCTATTGTAGATAAATTTTTAATGCAACTGGAAGCTACAAGGGGTAAACCTGCTTGAGAAATATGGAAAGGTACATGGGGGGGGGGGGTTGAAAAAAGTTAAAATTACAAATGATAAACTGTAGACATAGGGGGAAAAAGAAGTGATTCGAAGTTCAAAATCAGGTTTTATTACAGATAGGGAGTTAATTTTTTATAAAATGTGGTGGCATGTGGGAAACGTACAAAATTTAGGACTGGTTGGGAAATTATGGAGTATTAGAATCTGTTAGAAACAATAGTAACTCTTTGATACTCTGTGAAGTTGTGCGAGTGTTGTTGGAACATTATCAAGGCAAATACTCAGCAGAAGCTGTTTCAGGGATAAAAAACGTCCCAAGACTCTAATGTATTTTGAAAATCTGAAAACAGTAGTCTAGTCTACACAAAACTACAAAACAGTTGTCCCAAGAATCATTTTCCTACCACTAATACTTTTCAGAATCTTGGGCTACAAAAGATCAGTGCACTTATGTACATTTATAATAACATAAATAAAGCCAAAAATGTTTTGTAATATAGGCTATAAACCAATACTTTTATATTGTGTATATATATAAGTAAATATGAGTCAGATATTGGAATTTTAACCAAACATTTGAAGTTAGTTAATGCCAGGAGGGCATTCCTGGTATAAGGACATGCAACAAATAATACAAGTGTCGAGTGTGTACCCTGTGAAAATTATCTTTGATTATACTATATTACTTTGCCAAATTTTGTGTTAATTTGACTAATAAAATATTAAAAAGAATTTATGTTAATGTGTTTTGTTGCATGTTCTTATTAGTTTCTCTTGTTTTTATGGTTCATATAAATCTCGGAACAATTCAACTTTAGATTTTGTCTTGTTTCTTTTATCACAATAAGTGACATTGACTAAACTTTTTAGTTAAATTACAGATTTATTAATAATTTTTTTTATTTGGAAATAGCAATATTTAATTTTGATTTTGGTGATTTCAGTTACCAAGCAGTTTTATTGCTTTATCTTTATATGAGTCTGGCAGAAAACTCAGAAAATAGAATAATAATTTAAATGAAGGAGAAACAATCACATAACGGTTTTTTGGATATTCTGAAATTACTGCTTCTTCAATTACGTCCATTTCATGCTTGAAAAGATCTTTCTCAGATTTACTGCTGTGTTTGCTATAATCTTGCACTAAGTGTTTCCATTGGTGAAACTCATCGGCATAAAATTCTTTGTTCTCTCCATCCATGTTCTCCCACATTTCATCCATGTCTTCTTTGGGCATCTTGAAAAGGAAAATGCTGCTTTAGAATTACATATTTTAATAACGTTTTGTTACAGAGATATAAATTTTTAAATTTTAATTTGGTACGTTTCAGAAGATTGCTTTAAGGGAGAAAAAACAAATTACCCTTAGATAAGTATTGGTTAAAATTTTAAATATTATTTTGAAATATATTTGATTTTTTTTTTTACTCTTTCTAATCCAGAGATGCAATTAATTTTCATAAGATAAGCAAAAGTTATTCCAAGACCTCACAAAATATTGAACTTTACGGGGTCTTGAGGTAAATTGCCCTTTTTGCCTGTAGGTATTTATCGTCTCCACCTCCTTGTGTTGTTTAACTAAATCATCAATAAGATTAATAAAATAGAATATGGTTTCTTAACATTTTAAATATGAAGTACACAATCGAACTGCCCTGGTGATCTTATTTTCTTCCCTATCATTGCTTTTGCATTGTAATAATGCAAGAACAATTTTGAAATCTGGATATAAATTACTGATATATATAGCAGTACTATATGTAACTTTGCAATGCTTTTTCACTAAGTAAAAGCTTTGAAAGTTATATGTTTGAAGTTCTCATCAATTGTTCTGGTGGAGGTCAAGAGTTAACCATTTCAGCAGTTCTGTTCCAAAACTATAGAAACGCATTTTCTTATGTATGCATATAATAGTCTTTATTGGAGATTTTGTTTGTTTCATTAATTTTACTCAACAGTTCAACAACATCTAGAATTTTTGCTATTTATTTTCTACCCCAAGGTACAAGTTTTCACCAACTTGAAACATACTGCTTTAATATCATATGAGGCTGTTAAATTTTCTACATGAACAATAGGTTTTATGAAATTTAAAAAAAATAAAAACTGTCTTAAAATTTGACTTTGCTTTTGAAGAGTTTGTGGGCCAGGAAAATTAGTACACTCGTCAGCATCTGTCAGCCACATACATGACATTGTGCCACTCTCACAATAATTAAAAGCAATATTGTAGTTAAGAAATTAATTTTTTTGACTTTGTTATTGAGTCTTGACTGAAAATATAGTTTTTGATAGTTCCGGAATCATCTCCCCCCATTCATGTTTCTCAGAGTTGGCATTGCTTTTTGAAGCTAGAAGACTGAATTTATTTATTCTTTCTGATATTCAAATTAAAATGAGATTACAGTGAAGTTGAAAAATTATTAAAATTTTGGTAACACTCTGTTAAATGCCTTAAAATCACCCAGCTAAGTGTTATTAGGTGTATATAGCATGAAAATATTACCCCTACAGCTGTAGCAAGTGGATATTATGTTAGATCAATGGTATTCAACCTATTCCATGTAATCTTGGGAGTTCTGCAAGCCATTTTCAGGGGTTCCACAAATGTCCATGAATCAACAATAATATGTAATAATCAATAAAATCGGGCATGAATTTGTGTAAAATAACAGTAGCCATCAATGGAGGGATGAAATGGAGAGAATATCTTAGGTAAGTTTTCCCATTCCTAATATATTAATCAGATGATAGTTGCCATTTGCATGAATGTTATTCAATTAAATTATTGCCATAGAATTATAATTGGCAGAATCTTGATGCTTTGCAAGTGGTTTAAAGTGAACAGTTTTATTTAAAAAAAAGTTTCTCAAGTAGCTTACTTGCCATAGATGTCTAATGGAAGCCCGTCAGTAATTCACCATACACAAAGTTTGTGAGGATGAGGCGACTTCAGCAGAAAGACAACACAAATATCCATGGCTTGCCCAGGTCCATTTGATCTCTAGCCAAGCATGCTAACCACTGAGCCACTAGTACCTTCAAAGTTAAATAATATGTACAATTAAGAACACAAGAAATGTTTATGGTTGACAGCAGTTAGATGTCCAATTTAAAATGCATCACATAGAAACATTTTTTGGCAGCTGAAGTTTCGACGAGTTTTTGACCACTTGACAATAACATCTCTCACAAGTGATGCATTAAGATATCCAAATAGTTTTAGAACTTATTGAATGTTTTTCATTCTGCCTCAGCAGTTCTGAAATAGCATTAAACACCAGCTATCCACCCTATTTATTTTCAAGAATATTAAATAAGTTTAAATGGCCTTTTTTAGGCTGTGATGTCATTATTATTAATTAATTTTAAAGGTTTCAATAAAGATAATTGAAACCTCTTGCAAAGCAATATGGATTTTACCAGACTTAATCTTCATGGAAAAGTTTACATCAAGTTAAGGTCATCCAAGAAAAATGGGAACTATCATTTGGGTAACTTATCGGGGTTGGAAAACCTACCTGAAGATTCTCCACCTTCCACGTTGATTGATATCTGTAATTGTGACTTCGTAGTAAACAGTTCATCCTTAATTATTAATATTTGTTGGATATTTGTACATTTCAAGGTTGCTGCCAATGTTTCAGCTATAAGGAACAGTATAATCCATTTAGCATAATACTCACCTGTTATTGATGTAATATTTGTAAATGTGTAATTGATAACACTTAAGGTGTAACTAGCTGACCCTTTAACGTTTTAAACAATGGTACTGTGAATCTATAAATTTTTTGTTATTTTTTCCAATAATTTTTTTAAACTGGTTCTTTTATTATGCACCTGAGATTAACATATTAAGCAATTAAAATAATTATGAACGTTATTATTAGCATAACAGAAACTTAAGGTCTTTGATTCTAGATGCTTACACAGTATCCTGGGCATTAGGTGTTTCAACTTTGTAAGTAATCAGGTTAGGCAAAGGAGTCTGCAATCACCTTTGAGCAGCATATTGTACAGAAAGAGACTGTTCATAACCTTATTTGTTAATCTATAGTTATGCATATAGCAACATGTTCAAACCAACAATGTGCCTAAAGGCCTCAAAAAGGGTCGGAGGGGAGACCTAGGATGCAGTGGGCAGACAATGTCAAATGTTTCCTTGTTAGAATTGGTCTATAGTGGCCAGATGTAGCTCAGAACAAATGTGTTTGGAGAACTAAATTGCATAATCTGATTGGACTTCTATAGCTCATGGCTACTTGATGATTATTAACATATTATGTAATCGTTAAATTATGCTTAAACGCTACAATATTAATCAGAATTTTACATGAAATTACAATCCAAATAAATTTTATGGGTCAAATGAAATTGATCAATTAAGAATTTTTTAAAACAACTTACAAATTTAATTGTGAAACGAGTGCAGTCTTCTTGCTCAATGATTGATACAGGTATTCTAAATTTAACCATTTCATATCGTAGACAAGTTGCAAATGCCTCTAATGCCCATTTGGATGCAATATACACCGAGAGCTGTGGATATGTAAACCGTCCACTGATTCCAGTAATGTTGATTATTCGACCTGTAACAGTAAAATTATTTTAATCGAGAATATTAACTTTTTTGAAATCGATCAGAAATTAATTCTATTAGACAAATAGTTCCGATATTAAAAAAGTGAATTTTTCTTGGCAGTACTATCTCGGAGATCAAATGTATAACAAAAAACAGTATTATGAAACCTACCAAAATTCAATATATGGGGATTCTTTGTTCCCTTTTATATATAGGATTTGAACTAGTTGTTGCTGTTGAAATAATGGTATATGACTTTGAAGTAATGTATTTAAGGAAGGCAAAAAAATCAGTCGGTAGTGCATGATACTTGTAATCTGAAGTTCCCAGGTTTGAGTCACCTCAGCTTGCTTTGATCTCCACAAAACTCGTTCAGTAGGGGATATGATGGAAAGGCCACCATCCATCAAATGGGACATAAAGCCATGTGCAGGAGAGCCGTACCCTGTGCACATTAAATGACACTTAATGGGAGGCTACCATCTGTCTCTTAACAGTTGTCCATTGAGTCCCCCCAACCTTCTCTGAGACATCAGGGTTCTTGTGGCCTGGCCATTTAACCTATTGTGTGCAAAAAAGTGCTGCTCAGAGGTAAAGCAACTCATTTTTTATGGGGAAATTCACTGATTAAAATGCTCCGTCCCCAATGAAAATTGTCCCTAGAATTTGTTTTCAGATACTGTTTTTAATATTTAATTACAACATGATCATTAAATTCCCCACAGTCAGTAGGTGGCTCCGATGGGCTTGGAAAATGCGCCATCCATTGGATGGGATGTTGAGTCATGTGTGGGAGTGTTATAACCTGTGCACGTTAAAGAACATGCTGGATGGCCTTGACGAGAGGCTACCATCTGTTTCCCATCCGCAGTGCCAGTTGGTCCCCTTCCCCAACCTTCAGGTCCTTGTGACCTGGCTGCTTAACCTATTGTGTGCAAAAAAAGTGCCACATAGAGGTAAAACAACAACCCAGCATGAGCACATCTGTTACTAATAGAATAGTAGTGGCAATACCGTTACCGAAATTTCAGTTGATACAGGTGAATGAAGGCTAGAATTTTATAATAAAAGTCGTCAATTGTGTGCTGTCAACCTAGAGGCAAATTTTTCCAATTGAATTTTCAAAAGTTTCTGGATCTTTTTCTTTTCAGTCACCCTGCTTAATAGTAAAATTATCTTGAAATGGAAAATGTAGTAAAATAGATATTGCTATTAAGTGGTGATGATATTTGAGCAGGAGTTCAATGCAAGGCTGTGAATTTTGTTATTTCTAGGACAGAAGTGTTGGTTTCTGCAAAGTTTTCTGCTTTGTAAATAATTTCTGCTGATATCTAGTATTTTCAGTTGTTTTTATTAGACATGTTCGGTTCTGCCTTTTACCCTAATCTCAAAACATACCTTGCCATATGGGGCGGGGTGGCTCAGTCGGTAGCGCGCCAGGCTCGTAATCTGTAGTTCCCAGGTTCGAGTTCCAGCTGGGTCAGCGTTGAGATTTATCTCCGCAAATTTCCCCACCCTGCCCACGGTCAGTAGGGGACACCGATGGGCTTGGAAAGGCTGCCGTCCGTCAGATGGGACGTTAAACCGTGGCCCCGTGTGCGGGAAAGACATACCCTGTGCACATTAAAGAACACGCTGGATGGCCTTGACGGGAGGTTACCATCTGTCTCCCAACAGCTGTTCCAGTGGGTCCCCTCCCCCAACCTTCTCTGAGCCTTCGGGATCCATGTGACCTGGCCATTTAGCCCATGGTGTGCAAAAAAGTGCCGCTCAGAGGTAAAACAACCCAACCTACCTTACTATGATTCAACAAGGTATGTATATTTTTAATATAGTTACTAATTATATTCCATTTTTAATGTTATCCACATATTCTGCTTGTGTTTAAAATTAAACTCCCTATTCACTAAAGGTATGCTTTTAGCAAAACGTTTTGTAAAAAATTAAGCAAATCTTTTCCACTTACCTGGAATGGACTTTAGTAAAGGCAAGAAATATTTCGTTACTCGAAAAGTTCCCATGACATTCGTGTCCATAAGCTTTTGGCATTGGGAAGTTGTATACCAGTCGAAATCTCCATGTAGTATAGTTGTAACATTGTTAATAAGGCAGTACAATCCTGGGAAACAAAAAGATTTAAATCTCATTTGCAATAGACTTTATCTCTCTGATGAAAAGATTATAGCGTTCAGTGCCATAATGTGAGTGGCAGCTGGAGTGATAATTGCTTCAACAGTTCTCGTAGATCACAGATTAATTGATAGATGATCGATCTGTGAGAACAGTTGAAGAATCAACTGCACAGTCTCACATCATCCGTAATTTTACCAGTTTCCACTCATGCTATGCATTTGAATATATTATGCATTATATACACTGGTTTCCATAAATTAATTAAAACTCAGAAAACTTATGATAAACAAAAAGCTGTATGAATGATTTTAATGAAATTTGATGGAAACATGAATTACAATGCTAGTTCAGAGTGGCATAAAATATTTTACACTAGAAACATTTTTCGTCAATAAATAACACAGGAACTTGTCCAAAAATGAGGTGTCAGAATGCAATGAGCAAAGTTCTTCAATAATGTGTGGTCACCCCTTACAGCAATGAAGGTATGACAGCGATGTTCCATGCTATTTTATGATGTGAATCAGCTCAATAGGGAGTAACGACCATTGTTCTTTTAAAGCAGTATTAAGCTTCCCTTTGTTTCAAGTGCAGGTTGAGGGCAGCAGCACCTCTCCCTAGAGCGGGGCGGGGGTGGCTCAGTCGGTAGCGCGCCAGGCTCGTAATCTGTAGTTCCCAGGTTCGAGTCCCAGCTGGGTCAGCGTTGAGATTTATCTCCGCAAAATTCCCCGCCCTGCCCACAGTCAGTAGGGGACACCGATGAGCTTGGAAAGGCCGCCATCCGTCGGATGGGACGTTAAGCCGTGGCCCCGTGTGCGGGAGAGCCATACCCTGTGCACGTTAAAGAACACGCTGGATGGCCTTGACGGGAGGCTACCATCTGTCTCCCAACAGCTGTTCCAGTGGGTCCCCTCCCCCAACCTTCTCTGAGCCTTTGGGGTCCATGTGACCTGGCCATTTAGCCTATAGTGTGCAAAAAAGTGCCGCTCAGAGGTAAAACAACCCAACCCAACTCTCCCTAGAGCATCCCACGCATGCTTAATCGGATTTAGGTCGGGAGATAGAGCTGGTCACTCCATGCGCATAATGGTCTCCTCTTCAAGGTATTCTGCTAGTCGAGCTCTGTATGGACAATCGTTATTGTCTTGTAAGATGAAAGTTTCACCTATTGCACCAGCGTAAGGACGTACATAAGGGTCCAGGATGTGATCTCTATACCATTGAGTATTGAGGTTCCCACTCGTCAACACATAGAGGTCTGTGCATCCACCTAAGGAAATGCCACCACAAACACACGCTACCTCCGCCATAACTGTCTCTTTGATGGATGTTACTGGGATGATAGCGAGTACCTCGTTCTCTCCATATCAAACAATGTCTGGAATCACTCTGCAAGCAATATCTGGACTCATCTGTGAAGAGTACGGACCTCCATTGTTCTTCTGTCCAGTTAATGTGTGGGTGCCCAATTCAACCGTTCTCTCCTGTGACGTGTATATAAATTACTGGCCTTCTAGCGTACAGACCTCCCTTATGAGGCCTATGCACAGTAGAAGCTGATACAACCCTCCCAGTGGCTGCTGCAAGATAGGATCGTAGCTGAGAGGGAGTAGATATCCTGCTCCTTCATTAAAAATTTATTCAAAATCGCAAATATCGGTCTTGTACCGTGGTCGTAACTCTAGCCCTTCCTCGGCTAAACGTTCGACTTGGAATCCGTGTTAAGAAATTGATTCCACAGTCTATGGAGCACAGAAGGACTCGCATTCAGCCATCGTGCCACGTCTGACTGACTTTGGCATGCTACGAGCTGGCCAATAGCTCTTCACTGCAGTTCATTTGGCAAATGACGTCTCCAATTCCTACAAAATTGGTATTTCGAATTTCTTTACTGATATTTACAACACAAAGTAATGATCCACTACAAAAAATACGTTTTTATGCCGCTATCCGATTACGCAAATTGACGCAACCTGGACTAATTTGCATACGATATGCTCGGCATTACTGGTTACACGAACAAGTTTGGTGGGGATCGCACAATTTTTTGGCGAATTATCGCAATTTTTCCTTAATTTATAGAAACCAGTGTACATACCAAGACCTGGTTTTACATTGTGGCCCGCCCCGTGGCCTAGTGGTTAGCACGCTTGGCTACTGATCTAAGGGACTTGGGTTCGAGCCCCGGATTAGGCATGGATGTGTGTGTGTGTGTGTGGTTTTTCTGCTGAGGTCCTGCCATCCTCTCAGACCTTCTACTCTGGCATATAAACTGACAGGCTCCTGTCAGACCTCTGTGGCAAGCAGCTGCTTGAGGGGGTATTTTTTTTTTTTATTTTTTTTTTAAGTTCCTGAAATGACGCAAATTGATATCATTACTCTTTCTCACGAGAACAAAGATCTCGAATAGATTCTGGTGGTACAATGCTCTTTATTTAAATTCTTAACAAATCTAAATTCGATATTAAAATTATATATATATATGAATTACATTATATGATATTAAAATAACATTTAATATTTAAGCATTAATAATTCCATGGCCGACTGGTTAGCACGCTAGGCTGTTGAACTAGGGGACCTGGGTTCGAGCTCCAGGTAAGGCATGGTTGTTCGTGTTGTTTTTCTGCTGAGGTCCCGCCATCCTCACAGACCTTCTAATGTGGCGTATAAACTGTCAAGCTCCTGTCAGATCTCTGTGGCAAGCAGCTGCTTGAGGGGGTATTTATTTGTTTTATTATAGGTAAAGCAGAATAGAAAATATATAAATATCTGGGAAAAATTGGGGCAGAGGTGGCTCAGTTAGTAGCGTGCCTGGCTCGTAATCTGCAGTTCCCAAGTTTAAGTCCCAGCTGGGCAATCAATGTGATTTATCTATGCAAAACTCCCCATCCTGCCTTTTGTTAGTAGGGGACTCTCCTAGCTTATAGGAGTTGGGGTAGCTTAGTCAGTAGCTGATCCTGCAGTTCCCAGGTTCAAGCCCCACTTGGGCCTGTGTCGGGATTTATCTCTGCAAAATTCTCCACCCTGCCCTTGTACAGTAAAGAAAAGCTTTTCAAATATACGTACTATTTTAGCATTTAAATTAAAACGAATTGTGAATTTTTTATTTTACTCACACGACCATTGCTGTCGTTTTTGTTCTGATTAACGGATCCATTTCATCTTCAAACACGTTCTTTCGTGTGAAGAATCATTCTACTAAATATCAAGCCAACAGTTCGAGAGATATTGCGAAATAAACGCACATTAACTCATACAGGCAATGTTTGTTTTGACCACAAGAGGGCGTTTCCGTAAGTAAACTTGCCACAAATCTTAGAGCTTAGTCTCTTCATTCCATTTTTACATCCATGGTTGAAATGCGTATTTTCTGTTTATATTAAGAAAGGTTCTGAAAGCGGATTAATGAGAGACACCTAAATAGTTCTCTTTGGGAAAGGCTTAAGCAAACGTTTCAGCTTAAGGGCAGCATAGAAAACTGAAAATCAGTAACTTCTGTATAACCAGCGCAAGAAAACAAAGTAAAACATAAACAATATAACTTTAAAATAAAAATAATTTCATGAGAATTCGCTTTGCCGAAGTTTGATTTTTTGTCTTTGCCCTGCCCTCAGTCAGAAAAGAGGCATCGATGGGTTCGGTTGTTTTTCCTCTGATGGGCAGTATTTTGCACACCATGGTGTAAATAGCCAGGTCACAAGGGCCCCGAAGGCTCTGAGAAGGTTGGGGGAGGGGACCCACTGGAACAGCTGTTGGGAGACAGATGGTGGCTTCCCATCAAGAGGCCATCCAGTGTGTTCTTTAATGTGCACAGGTTGTAACTCTCCCACACGTGACTCAACATCCCATCCGATGGATGGCGCCTTTCCCAAGCCCATCGGGGTCCCCTGCTGATTAAGCATGATGGGAAGTTTAATACTTATGCTGTAATTAAATATTAAAAACAGTATCTAAAAACAAATTCTAGGGACAATTATTCGTTGGGGACATAGCATTTCAATCAGTGAATTTCCCCAGAAAAAAATGAGAGTGAGTTGCTTTACCTCTGATCAGCACTTTTTTTTTACACACAATGAGCTAAATGGTCAGGTCACAAAAACCCTTATGTCTCAGAGAAGGTTGGGAGAAGTTAAACCGTGTCCCGCACACAGGTTTAATGTCTCGTCCGACAGACGGCGGACTTTCCAAGCCCTCGGTGTCCCTTACTGACCGTGGTCAGGGCGGATAATTTTATGGAGATAAATCTCAATGTTGACCCAGCTGGCAATCGATGGGCTTGGAATGGTTGCCGTCCATTGGATGGGAGATAAAGCCAAGGCTCCGTGCAGAAGAAAGAGATTGTACACATTAAAGAACACGCGGGATGGCCTTAACTGAATGTATTAAAATAATTGCTAATGCATCAAACTAAGAAATAAGCATCCGCATAAGTCGAAGCTTGAGTGCTGAATTCACAATGGTAATAATACATGCTACGAAATAAAGGGGAGGGGGGACTTTCATCTATCTCTTAACAGATGTCCAGTGGAGTCCCCTTCCCCAATGGGGCGGGGGTGGCTCAGTCGGTAGCGCGTCAGGCTCGTAATCTGTAGTTCCCAGGTTCGAGTCCCAGCTGAGTCAGCGTTGAGATTTATCTCCGCAAAAATTCCCCGCCCTGCCCACGGTCAGTAGGGGACACCGATGGGCTTGGAAAGGCCACCTTCCGTCGGATGGGACGTTAAGCCGTGGCCCCGTGTACGTTAAAGAACATGCTGGATAGCCTTGACGGGAGGCTACCATCTGTCTCCCAACAGCTGTTCCAGTGGGTCCCCTCCCCCAACCTTCTCTGAGCCTTCGGGGTCCATGTGACCTGGCCATTTAGCCCATGGTGTGCAAAAAAGTGCCGCTCAGAGGTAAAACAACCCAACCCCTTCCCCAATCTTCAGGATTTTTGTAACCTGGTTTTTCAGGTCATTGTGTGCACAAAATTGCGATTCAACAGAAAAGCAACCATGAATGACGTTCTGATCTGCTCTTATCAATTCACTTCCTCATGCCCTTAAATTATTTTTTAAATATGGGCCTGAAGGAGGTGGGGATTTGGTAGCATGCTAGGCTCGTAATCTGCAATTCTCAGCTTTGAACCTCACTTGTGCCTGCGTCGAGATTTATCTCTGCTAAACCTCCTACCTGTCCTTCGCGAGAAAAAGGGCACCGATGAGATTTGTCAGATCGCTGTCTGCCGGGTGCTAGTAAGACTAATAAATTTGCTCTCAGAATGCTAGTAAGACTAATAGGGGCAAAACTATTAAAAATATTTATATTTCATGCATTTTTCAAGAAATTTTTTGAGATGTGTAAAATGGTGGGTGGGGGGAATGTTTAAATGCAATGCAAATCCATTCTCTTGCCTTCCCCCCCCTCCCCTTTACATTTTCCCGGCTCAATTGTGTTGCTTGCCTCCCGTCCCGCCTGATAGTTTTCTAGATTCAGACAGCTTTCCAGTGGGTTCGTTTCTCTCAAGCCTTGTGGCCTGGCCATTTAGACCGTTGGGTGCAAAAAAGTGACCTCAAAGATAAAACAACTGACCGGGGGGGGGGGGGGGGCATCAGTCGGTAACGCGCTACGCTCGTAATCTGTAGTTCCCAGGTTCGAATTCCATCTGGGTCAGCATTGAGTTTTGTCTCCGCAAAATCCCCTGCCCTGTCCATGGTCAGAAGGGGCTTGGAAAGGATCCGTCAGATGGTACGTTAAGCCGTGACTCCGTGTGCTGGAGAGCCATACCCTGTACACGTTAAAGAACACGCTGGATGGCCTTGACGAGAGGCTACCATCTGTTTCTTAATAGCTATTCCAGTGGGTCTCCTCCCCCAATCTTCTCTGAGCCTTCGGGGTCCAAATGACCTGGCGATTTAGCCCATGGTGTCCAAAAAAGTGCCGCTCAGAGGTAAAACAACCTAACCCGGGCCTGAACGCCGTGCACCTATAACATTAGTGTGGCCCGTTTTATTACATTAGAAGGTGATTGTGGATGTCTACCGTATTCAAGCTGTGCATGCCTAATTTAGACATCAGATTTTTTTGTTTGTTGCTACTACTTTAGTGAAATATAAACTGACCGTGATTTTTATCCCATGGATTATGCTATTACTTCTTTAAAGATTTCTTCTAAATTTATTTAATGTTTTTGAATTCATCTAAAATTTCCATAATTGTTCACATTTATACATATCTTTGAATTAAATCATGAGGGTGGGGGATTGCTCAGTCAGTAGCGCGCCTGACTCGTAGTCTGCAGTTCCCAGGTTCGAGTCCCCGCTGTGCCACATTGAGATTTATCACTGCAAGACCTCTCGCCCATCCCACAGTCAAGTAGGGTACACCGACGGGCTTGGAAAGGTGGATGGGACGTTAAGCCATGGCTTCTGAAATCGGCCCAGGGTTGCTAGATGTCGCGATTTGTGTCGGACTGTCCCATTTTGTAAAGTAAAATCCAGAGTCCTGCATTGACAGCAAAATCTCTCGCAGAAAAAAAAAATCTCCTCAAGCAGCTGCTTGCCACACAGGTCTGACAGGAGCCTGTCAGTTTATATGCCATAGTAGAAGGTCTGTGAGGATGGCAGGACCTCAGTAGAAAAACGACACATACATCCATGCCTTACCCAGATCCCTTAGATCAGTAGCCAAGCGCGCTAACCATTCTGCCCGGAGTAATTAACTTTTGTTAGATTTAATTTCGTTCTAACATTCACAGCTCTAGAAAAAAAAAAAACAGGAGAAGGGGGCCAAGTGAAGTAATTGAGCCAGGGAAAAAAAAGGAGGGGGGGAGAAAGAGCAAGAGACTATATTTCCATTATAGTATATCATTTCCCTTCCGTTTTAAAGGTCTGTAAAAAAATGCGCGAGATATACACTAATCATTTTAGGTCTCCATTACCCTTACTAGAATTCTGAATGGGGGGGGGGGGAGGGACTAATGATCCCTTGCCCTAGATCCTGCCCAATATACTAAAAATATTTTTAATATCCAAGTAGTTTATTTTTTGTAGTTTCCTAAAATTTCCATAATTATTCACATTTAATATTTATCTTGGAATTAAAGCATGAGGGGGGGGGGAGGAATGACTCAGTCGATAGCGCGCCTGGCTCGTAGTCTGCAGTTCTCAGGTCGAACCTGGTTTGTACGTTCGAACTAAAGACTGGGAAACCCTACTTTCTTACTACATATTACTATTTTTTCTACTGCATATTTATTTGTATCAGATTTAAGTTTAATTTATTTTCTACTTTATGTTCATTTTATTGCATTTATTGTATCATAATTCTATGGTGCAATTTGAATTACGGTGATGTTGAATAGGCTAATAAGGAATGTGCTCACCCTCCCCTGCACATTTCAATTTATATGGGAAAAATTGTTCTCGTTTTGCGAGAATTTGATTTACTCCGCAGTTTTCAGGAAAGCATTAACCACGCAAATCGAGAACTACCTGTATTTAAATCCTGCAGTAAGTCATATTTGAGTCTTAGATATTTAGGCAAGAGGGTTGATTAACCTCTGAGCGGCATTTTTGTCACACAATGGACTAAATAGCCAGGTCACAAGGACTCCAAGATCAGAGAAAGTTGAAGGGGTTGGGTTGTTTTACCTCTGAGCGGCACTTTTTTTGTACACAATGGGCTAAATGGCCAGGTCACAAGGACCCCGAAGGCTCAGAGAAGGTTGGGGGAGGGGACCGACTGGAACAGCTGTTAGGAGACAGATGGTAGCCTCCCATCAAGGCCATCGAGTGTGTCCTTTAACGTGCACAGGGTATGGCTCTCCCGGACATGGAACCACGGCTTAACATCCCATTCGACGGACTGTGGCATTTTCCAAGCCCATTGGTGTCCCCTACTAAGCGTGTGCAGGACGGAGAGTTTTGAGGAGATAAATCTCAAGGATGACCCAGTTGGGACTCGAACCTGGGAACTGCAGATTACGAGCATGGCGTGCTACCGACTGAGCCACCCCCACCCCGTGAAGGAAGGAGACTCGCCGGGCAGCTGCTAGGAGACAGATGGTAAACCTCCCCTCACTGTCACCCAGACTGATCTGTAACATGTGCAGAGTATGGCTCTCCTGCACACTGGGCCACGGTTTTACACCCCTACGATCGACGGCGGCTTTCCAAGCCCATTGGTGTACTTTTTCTGACCGAGGGCAGGGTCCCCACCTGCGGGGAAAAAGGGGAGAAAAATATCAATGTTGGCGAAGATGGGCGGATGGCAAATTTAGCGGAGAAAAATATCAATGCTGGCAAAGATGGGACTCGAACTCGGGAACTATATAGATTACAAGCCTGGCGCACTACCGATTGCGTCCCCCACCCCCACCCCAATTTTCTGTGGCGTTACACTTCCGAAAACAAATGCCCAGTTTCAGTAAAGTGAAATCCATTTACTACACTGTCCTGGTTTTAGAAAGCTGAAAAAAAGGGCTATTTACTGAAGAAATGTCCCGATTTTTGGCGATTGAAATCTGGACATCCTAGCTGTACCGGATTAAAGGAGTTACCAGATTATGGAGGTTTGGCTGTATTATGTAATACTAACCACAAGGATATTTGCTTTAAAAATAGAATTATTGGTACTCGGAAGATTTGGAACCATCAACAGTGGAAGGGCTTTCCATTTCAATTTTGGTGTTGCTTTTGGAAATTGTTTCCCCTATTTGAAAAAGTCATGTTTCGCCACTGTAGTCATGTTTCACCACTAAGGATTGGGTTGGGTTGTTTTACCTGTGAGCGGCACTTTTTTGCACACCATGGGCTAAATGGCCAGGTCACAGGGACCCCGAAGGCTCAGAGAAGGTTGGGGGAGGGGACCCACTGGAACAGCTGTTGGGAGACAGATGGTAGCCTCCCGTCAAGGCCATCCAGCGTGTTCTTTAACGTGCACAGGGTATGGCTCTCCCGCACACGGGACCACGGCTTAACGTCCCATCCGACGGGCAGCGGCCTTTCCAAGCCCATCGGTGTTCCCTACTGACCGTGGGCAGGGCGGGGAATTTTGCGGAGATAAATCTCAACGCTCACCCAGCTGGGACTCGAACCTGGGAACTGCAGATTACGAGCCTGGCGCGCTACCGACTGAGCCACCCCCGCCCCATTTCGCCACTGTAGTCATGTTTCACCACTAAGGGGATATTTAAATTAATTCAGAATTAAACCTTCAAAAAAAAAAGTATTTAACTACTCCCCCTCACACACACATACACAATCTTTCGAAATTAAAATAATAAATATCCATCAAGCAGCTGCTTGTCACAGAGGTCTAACAAGAGCCTGTCAGTTTACACGCCATAGTAGGTCAGTGAGGAAGGCATGTCCTAAGCAGAAAAGCAACACAAACATCCATACCTTATCTGAGGCTCGAACCCAGATCCTTTTGATTAGTAGCCATGCGCGAAATTCCGTATGATTAATTTTGCATTTAATACGCAACATCTCTTTAGATTTAAAATGCCTCTTTTCCAACAGTAAAGACTGCATACAAAATAGTTCCTGAAACTCGAATACGACCCTAAGTAGTTTCGCATTAAATACAAATAATATAAATTCTATGAAGATCAGGATGTCGTTTCGGTAACATATTTTAAATGCAAAATGCTTACCTGAAACGCCAAAAGGAAGATTAGTCCGTACATATTCGACAGCTTTCTTCACGTCTTCATCTTCCCTGATGTCAATGCCTACAACTTTGAGCTTTGAAGATGTCCTCGATTTTAATCTTAAAGCTCCGTCGCCTTCAGGTTTTAGGCACCCTGCAAACACATAGAAGCCCAGTTTATCGAGTCGCTTGGCGATCTCGAAGCCAGTCACCGAATCACAACCAGTCACGAAAACTGCTCTTTCATTAAAAAAACACTTTTTCTTCTTTTTTTCCTTCCATACGTATTTGAATAAAATCGCAGACATGGCCGTAACGATAACTATGGCTGGTAAGTTCTTCATCAGCGAATCTAGAAAAGGAACGGCCATCTTTATTTCTTAACCAAATGTTGGCAGTTAACTGTTGTGCATAAAGTAGTACCGTAGAAGGAAAATCTAGAATTTAACGGAAATACTACCTTTACTGTGCGTTTTATCAGGATTTTCCAGGCATTCCGGAAGCGAACTGCAGACAGGAAACACACAACGGGATTGCAAATAGTTGCTGTGAACTTTACTAAATATAAAACTGTGAAAGAAATGTATACACCGTAACACACGAATAGACACTATTTCTAACTCTAATCGCGTTGTCACTTAGGTTTATTTCCACTTTTTTTTTCTATTTTATGGTAAGTATAACACACATAGACCTTGAGAGTACTGAATGCCCTGATAAGATAACCGACCTATGTACGAGATGTCTAATCGACTTTTTAGATTGTTGTTTCTAACTGCAGATAGATACCAAAGCCTTTTAAGAAAGCTGTTGTGGGAGCTGATCTTTTTCGCACGTGTGTGGCCTACTTTTTTGATAAATTCTTTCCATTTTGTAAACATCAGGCAGGAGTGTGCTGCTGTTGTTCAATGAGTCTATTGTTTAATTTTTGACCGTATTTAAACATGTATATTTTTGAATTATTTACACGAAGCCCAGCTGGGTCAGCGTTGAGATTTATCTCCGCAAAATTCCCCGCCCTGCCCACGGTCAGTAGGGGACACCGATGGGCTTGGAAAGGCCGCCGTCCGTCGGTTGAGACGTTAAACCGTGGCCTGTGTGTGTGGGAGAGCCATACCTTGTGCACGTTAAAGAACACACTGGATGGCCTTGACGAGAGGCTGCCATCTGTCTCCCAACAGCTGTTCCAGTGGGTCCCCTCCCCCAACTTTCTCTGAGACTTCGGGGTCTATGTGACCTGGCCATTTAGCCCATGGTGTCCAAAAAAGTGCTGCTCAGAGGTAAAACAACGAAGCCCATTTTTAAAACCGAAAATATTTTTATTTAATTAAAAATGTTTAATTTGTATTGAAACACAGAACCATAACCTGCGGCTATTCAGAATATTGTTACATAATTATAAGAAATGAAATAAATATTACAGAATTTAAATTCATTCGACCTAAAAACATCCGTCAGATATGTTTTACCTTCACACCCTTTTACATTTTTACTTATATATAGTGAGCCCAATGTTAATTTAATGCATGAATGACTGCCACTTTTTATGGGGTGGCTCAGTCGGTAGCGAGGTAGGCTGGTAATCTGCAGTTCCCAGGTTCGAATCCAAGCTAGGCCAGCGTTGAGATTTATCTCCGCAAAACTCCCCGCCTTGCCCGTCAGTAGGGGATACTTGTGTCAGTAGGGGATACCCATCGGTTTGGAAAGGCCGACGTCCGTCGGATGGTACGTTAAGCCGTGGCACCGTGTGCGAGAGAGCCATACCATCTGAGCCTTTGGGGTCCATGTGACCTGGCCATTTAGCACATGGTGTGCGAAAAGTGCCGCTCAGAGGTTGGGTTGGGTTGTTTTACCTCTGAGCAGCACTTTTTTGCACACAATAGGCTAAATGGCCAGGTCACATGGACCCCGAAGGCTCAGAGAAGGTTGGGGGAGGGGACCCACTGGAACAGCTGTTGGGAGACAGATGGTAGCCTCCCGTCAAGGCCATCCAGCGTGTTCTTTAATGTGCACAGGGTATGGCTCTCCCGCACACGGGGCCACGGCTTAACGTCCCATCCGACGGACGGCGGCCTTTCCAAGCCCATCGGTGTCCCCTACTGACAGTGGGCAGGGGGGGGGGGATTTTTGCGGATATAAATCTCAACGCTGACCCAGCTAGGACTCGAACCTGTGAACTACAGATTACGAGCCTGGCGCGCTACCGACTGAGCCATTCCCGCCCCCCGCTCAGAGGTAAAACAACCCAACCCCTCAGGAATAAAATGGATACCGATGAGCTTGGAAGAACTACCGTCCGTCAGACGGGACGTTAAGCCGTGGCCCCGAGTATGGGAGAGCCTTACCCTGTACACATTAAAAACCACGATAGATGGCCTTGATGGGAGGCTCACATCTATCTCCTAAGAGCAGTCCAATAGCTCCAGCAAATGAGGCGAGGTGGTGGTGTGTGTGTTGGTGGGGAGGTATAATCTCTTAAAAGTGTCAATAACAGTTTCCAGTGGCTCAATCAATGGAGTAGGGTTATACCTCTTCGATTGAGGGCTTGAATAACATATTTCCTAAGGCTGTTACCGAAAATCAAACACTAAATCAAGGCTGGGGAAACTGTGGGCTCGCGAGTTACTGATGAAGAATAATTTAACGTCGTTTTTCTCTTTTACAAATTTATTTTTTGGTTGTTTATACTACGTTATTCATTATGTATTGCTTTGGCGACCCTCCCTTCCATTTCAGTTTCCTTTGACGGCACATCCTTTCATTTTTGTTCTCTATGTAACCCTTCAGCTAAAACATTTGCCCAGGGTTGGGTTGTTTTACCTCTGAGCGGCACTTTTTTTGCACACCATGGGCTAAATAGCCAGGTCACATGAACCCCAAAGGCTCAGAGAAGGTTGGGGGAGGGGACCCACTGGAATAGCTGTTGGGAGACAGATGGTAGCCTCCCGTCAAGGCCATCCAGCGTGTTCTTTAACGTGCACAGAGTATGGCTCTCCCGCACACAGGCCACGGCTTAAGTCCCATCCGACGGACGGCGGCCTTTCCAAGCCCATCCGTGTCCCTTACTGACCGTGGGCAGAGAAATTTTGCGGAGAGAAATCTGAACGCTGACCCAGCTGGGACTCGAACCTGAGAACTGCAGATTACGAGCCTGGCGCGCTACCGACTGAGCCACCCCCGCCCCCGTTTGCCCAGGTCCGCACTGAATCATACTCTCTCTCACATACATGGACATTGGCAAGTGGAACAGTCCCCTTCCCCCACCCCCATTGCAAAATTTAAAAAAATATATTTATGTTTAATATCAGATGAACCAAAAATTAATGTTATTTTCTTAATAAAATCTAAACTTTTTTTAAAGTTTTTCTTTAGTTTTTGAAGCTTATCATTTATTTTTGCTTATTAATATGAAAAAAAGAAATAATAATTATCCCTTTTTTCCGTTTTGTTTTCAGGCATCCTTAGTTGCATTATGGTATATGTATGTGGGCAGTGGTGGCTCAGTCGGTAGCGTGCTAGGCTATAATCTGCAATTTCCAGGTTCGAGTCCCACCTAGGCCAAGGTTGAGATTTATCTCCGCAAAATCCCCGCCCTGCCCTTGGTCACTAGAGTGACACTGATGGGCTTGGAAAGGCCTGTGACTAGGGTTGGGTTGTTTTACCTCTGAGCGGCACTTTTTTGCACATCATGTGCTAAATGGCCAGGTCACATGGACCCCGAAGGCTCAGAGAAGGTTGGGGGAGGGGACCCACTGGAACAGCTGTTGGGAGACAGATGGTAGCCTCCCGTCAAGGCCATCTAGCGTGTTCTTTAACGTGCACAGGGTATGGCTCTCCCGCACACGGAGCCACGGCTTAACGTCCCATCCGACGGACGGCGGTCTTTCCAAGCCCATCGGTGTCCCCTACTGACCGTGGGCAAGGCGGGGAATTTTGCAGAGATAAATCTCAACGCTCACCCAGCTGGGACTCGAACCTGGGAACTACAGATTACGAGCCTGGCGCGCTACCGACTGAGCCACCCCCGCCCCACGCCTGTGACTATCACTGTGCTAACGAAGGACAGATTCTGTTAAATAAATAGGACATGCGTAGTATGCATATAAGCCTGCGTAAAAGATCAAACAGATAACTACTTCATAGGTAAGAAGTAATGCTAAAGTGTTTCTTCATAAATTGAAATTTTTTTTCGTTATTTCAAATTTTGATAGCGTAGTTAGGACTTGCGGAAGGGGGTTGAGGCATGGAGGTAGGAAGATAAGGAGACGCCCTAACGCGCTTTCCCTGTCCAAGGAAAATGATGCTTACGCAGCATTGCGGTAGCCATGTTGTTGCATTCAAAACAAACCGTCTGCCGCTGCAATCAAGCCTACTTACGCTCAGTTTTACTGTGCGATTCGTGCAGCCGTAAGTTGAACAGGCTGCCAAAATACAAATGTCGACAAAAATTAGTATAGGTGGAGTAACTACTGATCAATGTTTTGAATGGAACAACATGGCTGCCGTAGCATCATTTTCAAGTGCTTAGGGCTCCTCCTCTTATCTTCTTACCTCCATGGGTTGGGGTTGCGAAATTTTGCCACTTTTTTAATGTAAATTGATGAAATAAATATTTATTATAAATTCATCGAAAGAGAAAAAAAAATTCAAGAAACTGTGGAGAAAACCTAGTATACACATTATTCGTCATTTCCTATGCTCATGATATACCCTACCAAAACGCTGGCGAATTTTCATGTCATTTCAATGAGATTCTAACTTCGAAGCTCTATAACTTCTAAATAAGCATTCTAATGGAAAAACGTGACTGAAGATAATTTAAAGAGCATAATCAAATCTATTTAAATCTCGATTTACAACAATATTCGTCCAGTATTTAAAGAGGTGTGGAAGAGGAAATATTAAATGATAAATTATATTCCATGTTATGTCAATGAGAATCTGATTTTGAAGTTCTGTAACTTCTAAAATATGCGTTTAATGGAAAAATGTGATTGAAGATAAATTAAAGAGCATAATCAAATCTATTTAAATCTCCATTTTTCAACAATATTGGTTCAATATTTAAAGATATACGGAAGTTTGAATATTTCTCAACAGTAATGCATCATGATTTTACCTCGGAAATTTAAACTTAATGAGGGTTGTTTCAAACCATTTAACAAAATATATATTTTTAAAGTTTGCATAATTATTTTTTAAATATTGGAAATTATTAATACTTTTTCCTATATCAAGATAAATTGTTCAATATTCCAGCTTCCATAACTCTTTAAATAATAAAAGGGGGTAAACTTAACTGGGATTAAACAATTGTGCTTTAAAAACGAACGCAAAATCGAAGTGCAAAAAGTAGTTTCTTTCTGAGAAATATTAAAAATTTCTTTGACTTCCAAATTTCTTTGACTTTCCAATGAAAAAAGAAAATCGAGTTTTTTTAGCAATATTCATTGAAATAATTTACAAATTTAATCAAGTGGGTTCACCACTATTTCTACAAAGGGAAAAATAAAAAAGAACTTTAAATGCTGAATAAGAATCTTTTTACACGAAGAATCTACCGTAAAAATTTTTTTGAGCAGTATTCGTATTAAGTTAGCGCGCTTGGCTACTGATCTACGGGACCTGGGTTCGAGCCCCGGGTAAGGCATGGATGATCGTGTTGTTTTCTGTTGAGGTCCTGCCATCCTCTCAGATCATCTACTGTGGCAAATAAACTGACAAGCTCTTGTCAGACCTCTGTGGCAAGCAGCTGCTTGAGAGGGTATTTATTTGAGCCGTCCCGTGGCCGAGTGGTTAGCGCGCTGGGCTACTGATCTGCGGGACCTGGGTTCGAGCCCCGGGTAAGGCATGGATGTTCGTGTTGTTTTCTGCTGAGGTCCTGCCATCCTCTCAGACCTTCTACTATGGCATAAACTGACAGGCTCCTGTCAGACCTCTGTGGCAAGCAGCTGCTTGAGGGGGTATTTATTTATTTTTTTTATTTATACGACAACTGATGTGCAGCGTGCCGCTTTCTGAGTAGGAGAAACATGGCGAATGCTGACTTCTCTGCGACTACACTAGCGACATATTGCTAAAATCCAGTTTACATTGGCGTGGATTGCTGGCGCAACACTAGGCGACTGGCGAGTTGCTGGCACATGTACATAGTAACGTAAACACAATGAATACACATGATCTGAGCGGGGCGGGGGTGGCTCAGTCGGTAGCGCGCCAGGCTTGTAATCTGTAGTTCCCAGGTTCGAGTCCCAGCTGGGTCAGCGTTGAGATTTATCTCCGCAAAATTTCACCGCCCTGCCCACGGTCAGTAGGGGACACCAATGGGCTTGGAAAGGCCGCCGTCCGTCGGATGGGACGTTAAGCCGTGGCCCCGTGTGAGGGAGAGCCATACCCTGTGCACGTTAAAGAACATGCTGGATGGCCTTGACGGGAGGCTACCATCTGTCTCCCAACAGCTGTTCCAGTGTTCCAGTTAGCCCATGGTGTGCAAAAAAGTGCCGCTCAGAGGTAAAACAACCCAACCCATGATATGTGCCATGCATGCACGGGAAGTAGGGTTGGACTGCTCCACTTTTTGGCGCTAGTTGAATTACGGTCGGCAACGCGCATCGCGTGTGGCAACTGGTATATAAAGGTTGTTTTTTATTTATAATGGCGGATGCCCTTAAACCCTGTTTTATATCTTCCTGTGATTTTTTTTTTCATATTTTAATGGCTTAAAAGGGTTTTGAAAAATAGAATATTTTTAGATTTATTTCTTTTATCGGAAGGGTTAGTACGTAGTTGCTATTTTCTGGAACTGATTTTTATCATTAATTGATCAGTTTATGAAATGCGGAAATTGCCATTCTACCACAAAAGCATTTAATGAGGTCGTTCACTGATGTTGGGCGGTTTGACCTGGTTTACAGTCGGCATTCCAATTCATCTCAAAGGTGTTCCATGGGGTTGAGATCAGGGCTATGTGCAGGCCAGTCAAGTTCTTCCACATCCATATCATCAAACCATTCCTGTGCGATCCTCGCTTTGTGGAAGGGGATATTGTCATGTTGATACAGGAAAGGGTCTTTACTGAACTGTTGCCATAATGTTGGGAGCAGATAATGTCATTATAGGCCATGACATTCAGAGTCGTGTTCACTGGAACTAGGAGGCTCAGTCCACACCATGATAAACAGTCCCAGAGTATGATGCCTCCTTCAGCAAACTTCGCAATTGGCACAACACAGTCAGGCACATAGCGTTCACCTAGCATCCTCCAGGCCCAGACTCGTCCATCGGACTGCCAGATGCTGAAGTGTGATTCATATCACTCCAGAGAATGCAGTTCCACTGCTTAAGCGTCCACTCGTGCTGTGCTTTACATCACTCAAACCAATGCTTTGCGTTGGTCTTGGTGATGTTAGGCTTGTGTGCAGCTGCTTGGCCATAGAAACCCATTCCATGCAGCTAGAACGAACTGTTATGGTGCTGGTATTGCTTCCAGAGACATTTTTGAACTTGGTGGTGAGTATTGCAACTGAGGACAGGCGATTTTTGTCACACAACCGGCTTCAGCACCCAATGTTCCCGCTCTGTCATTTTACGTGGCCTACTGTGTCGCGATTACACTGTTGTTTCTCCTAGGTGTTTCCACTTCACCATAACATCACTTACAGTTGATTGGGGCAGATGAAGCAGGGCCGAAATGTCCCAAACTGACTTGTTGCTAGGTGGCATCCTATGACTGTGCCTTGTTTGAAAATCACTGAGCTCTTCCATATAGCTCATTCTCCTGTTCGTGCATGTCTATGAGGCTGGCCATGCCACTTGCATCCTTTTATACCTGTTTGGGTCATAGCTGTGGCGTATATGGGCAAATCCAATATTCAGAACAGGTGGCCAGTTACTTTTGATCATATAGCATATATCCAGCCCTAGTAACAATTTTAAATAAATATCATTCAGAGAGCCTTGAACACCTTACCTAAAGTTCTGATCTCTCTCCACATAATTTTGACATTTTCTGTCTTCTAAAGAAAGCTATCCAATTAAATCAAGTCAGATGAAGAGGGTCAACACATATGATCACAACACAGATCTGTGGGTCATAATTCCTTAGCAGTGGCCAAGGCTATATTACAAACAGGAGTAATGTAGGTAACGTCAAGTTAAAACAATTGAGTCAATGGACACATACAATATCCATGAATAAATAAATCCTTTATATTTTATTTTCGAATGAAAAATGGTCAAACCATTTTTTTTTTACCATTTTTCATTTGAATAACTCTTATATTGTGATAAATTGGCTTCATTAAAAATGAAGACTATTCTATTTCACAGAATAACTAATCTGTGATTCTATTTAGGGATGTAATGTGGACGAAAAAAATTTGTTTTAGAAGAAAATGCTGGCCAGAACTTCAGTGGCTTAAGGAAGAATGGAAGGTTTTTTGGCAAAACTTTATGGCCCCCCCTAACTTAACTAATTTTGTGGTTGTATGGAGACCTACAACTTTTTCTATATAATTAAATAATTTTTTTGTTTAAAAAGAAAGAAAAAATAGCTGTAAAGGAAGTATAGCAATTTATTGACATATATGTCCAAAATCAGCATTACTAAATAATAGTGATAACATTTGTCTCTTTGGTACAGTATGAATTTTATACTAGGGGTCCCGATGCCCTAGGCCTGTGGCATTTTGTCACATACACCAGCCTATTGTTAGGCCACTGCAAACGTACTGAAGAAGACTGTCTCAGTATTGAAGCTAGTAAAGTAGAGGGTAATTGTGCTGCTGGTTATAATATGGTAGGTGTTTTAAACAGCACCATTTAGTGTGCCATTTTGAAAATCCAGGGTTTCTAAATGCAACATAAAATATATGATCCCAATTTCTATGACAGTCATACCCAAAGACTTGGGAGACTGGTTCTATTTTCAGTGATTGATTACTTTTTTATTTTGTGCCATCAGGTTGGGTTGTTTTACCTCTGAGCGGCACTTTTTTGCACACCATGGGCTAAATGGCCAGGTCACATGGACCCCGAAGGCTCAGAGAAGGTTGGGGGAGGGGACCCACTGGAACAGCTGTTGGGAGACAGATGGTAGCCTCCCATCAAGGCCATCCAGCATGTTCTTTAACGTGCACAGGGTATGGCTCTCCCGCACACGGGGCCACAGCTGAACGTCCCATCCGACAGACGGCGGCCTTTCCAAGCCCTTCGGTGTCACCTACTGACCGTGGGCAGGACGGGGAATTTTGCGGAGATAAATCTCAACGCTGACCCAGCTGGGACTCTAACCTGGGAACTACAGATTACGAGCCTGGCGCGCTACCGACTGAGCCACCCCCTCACCTTGTGCCATCAGTGAAAAAGTATTCTAAATATCATTCCAGTGAACAAATGGTTAGCACGCTTATTTCGTGATTAAAAGGACCCTGGTTCAAGCTCTGGATAATGTATTGTTTCCTTCTGTGTTGCCTTTCTGCTGAGGTCTCACATTTCTTTTTTATGGTATATCATACTGACTGGTGGTAAGTTTTTGGTCGCCATTACTCATTTGCTGCAACAAAAACCTTTGAAATTTCGTAGATTTAGTTTTTGAATATTTAAAGCAGTGCTTTGGAACCTTTTTTCATGATGGACGATATTACATAATGAAAAATTTAAATGAACACCGAGATTAATATCAGCGTTGAGATTTATCTCCGCAAAATTCCCCGCCCTGCCCTCGGTCAGTAGGGGACACCGATGGGCTTGAAAAGGCCGACGTCCGTCGGATGGGAAGTTAAGCCATGGCCCCGTGTGTGTGAGAGCCATACCCTGTGCACGTTAAAGAACACGCTGGATGGCCTTGACGGGAGGCTACCATCTGTCTCCCAACAGCTGTTCCAGTGGGTCCCCTCCCCCAACCTTCTCTGAGCCTTCGGGGTCCATGTGACCTGGCCATTTAGCCCATGGTGTGCAAAAAAGTGCCGCTCAGAGGTAAAACAACCCAACTGAGATTAATATATTTGGCTGTAACATAAGGAATTGTGTAATGTAAACAACTGTAGGATTTTCAATATTGTAATATACATATGTGTTGCTTCAAATCGCTCTTATGTCATAGAGCAGAAGTTCCCAACCTTTTGAAAGCAGAGAATTCCTATTTTAATTTGAAAAAATACGGCGGAACCCTATGAAGGGACCATCATATTTTAACCACTTAAGCGCCTCAAAAGTGAATTTCTTGCTGATCCCCTCAGATATTACTGCGGACTCCTGGGAGTCCATGGACCACAGGTTGGGAACCGATGTCATAGAGCATTTTGAGAAATTTAAAGTTTTTTGGGAGGTAAAAATTGAATATTTAGCTGAACACCTTTGAAATTAAAGCAACAAAGAACTACCTAAGGGCTGTTAAGTTAGTGTAAGTTGTACCTCGAAAAATGAATATATGTTAAATTGATGTGATATATATATAGATTAATTTTTGTGTAGATGGATCCTTCTTTTTCCTTTGTCAGTATATTTTTATGAAGGCAATCCTGGTATTAAGGTCGGCACTAGCTATTTTGTCTGTCCAGAGCAAAATTAGTTATCTACCACCTGGAGCAAACTTGGACTCTGCTGTTCCAAGACTGATTTTCCATATTAATGTCTAACTTTGCTAAATTTAATGTCATTTTTTAAAATAACTGAAGATCATCTGTTGAAAAATAACTCCTACTTCCTTAGGTCACCCTTATTGCAGATATGTTCGATAGTTTATTTTCAAATTTTCCGCCCTGCCTGGTATAACGTCAAAATATTTGCAAAATCACCCTTGCAGTTTATGAAATGCTTCAACTGTTACTGTTTGTTACAAAGTTTTAAGGCTGATATATTAAGAATAATGCAGGCTATTCTAAATGTCAGAGTCCTTGATTGTCCGTGCCTGGGAGTAGAGCAAAACGAAGAGTTATCAACTGCAGTTGTTTCACACTATGTCAGGCTTATGCCAAATTATATTTAGACATGGAATTTCTGGTGTGAGCTTTTCTTAACTCAGTTCAACTTATATCCATAAAAAAAGAAACTTATCGGAAATTAGAAATACAATTAGGTTTATGCCAAACTATATATTGACATCGAATTTCTTGTGTGAGCTTTTCTTGACTCAGTTCAACTTATATCCATAAAAAAGAAACATCGGAAATTAGAAATACAATTAGGTTTATGCCAAACTGTATATTGACATCGAATTTCTGGTGTAAGCTTTTCTCGACTCAGTTCAACTTATATCCATAACAAAGAGACATTGGAAATTAGAAAAACTTTTGATTTAAATGATTATAAACGTTTTGTTAAAAAGGTTCATTCCCTTAGTATAACTAATATAGCCATGACAGATTGTAATATTAGTAGGTTACTTTGTCCACAAAAATTGTTAAAATTCTTTTGTAAGTTTTCTATTATATCTATAGTAATAATAAAGTTATCTCTAGTTATACAGTAAAGATGTAAACAGTAAGACGTAGTGGAGAAGTCATAAATCACTTTAGCAAATGTGCATTGGGAAAATTACGCTTAGAGAGATCTGAACGGGAAATGCAAAATTGCATGCACTAGTGGAGCATTTCTAAAGAAATTCGTTTGTAATTTGGATTGAGTTAAAGTCAGACATAGGGAAGTGAACGAAGGAGGGCGAGTTCTCTTCATTTTTCCAAAATGTGACCAAAATAATTTCACTTACCTCTTTCGAACTTTAATTTGATCTTTCGAATTTTTGGAGAATCTGCTGAACCGCTGATGTTGCCGCCATTTTTACGACATACTGCCAATAATGGTGGCAACAAATCACAAAGCAAACATTCTGATGATAGCGGGCTCTAATAATAATAATAAATAAATACCCCCTCAAGCAGCTGCTTGCCACAGAGGTCTGACAGGAGCCTGTCAGTTTATATGCCATAGTAGAAGGTCTGAGAGGATGGCAGGACCTTAGCAGAAAAACGACACATACATCCATGCTTTTCCTGGGACTCAAACCCAGGTCCTTTCGATCGGTAGTCAAGCGCGCTAACCACTCGGCCATGGGATGGCAACCGGCTCTAGTGGTTAGCGAAAGGTGCAATACAAAACGCAGTAATGAAAATTTGATGAAAAAATGACTATATAATGCTACTTCCGTAAGATCAATTTCTGCTTGTTGAATATGGAAATTGGGACTTCCGCTGTGTGATGTGACGGTCAATGCAATAGCGATGAAGCGAGATTTTCCATACACCCCTAGTTTGATTAGCCTAACCAACTGATATTACGATTTATTATGCAATGTAATATTATAAGGAAATTCAATGAATATTATATTAATGTAAAATTTAGGTAAAAATGAAGTTAGTGAAACTATGGAAATGCATTTATTTTTATGTCAAAATGTTTATATCTTGTATATACATATAAATAACTTTCTAATTATCGTAAGCATTGCTTCCCTTGATTCCATGAATGCTTTACCACTGAGTACTTTGCTTCCCTGTAAAATTAGAAAGGGTTTCTGGGAAACAAATTGAAAATTTAATGAGATTTTAAATTCTTGAGATAAAAATCTTAATGCTGTTGAGTCATTCATTTATGTTATATTGGAATATAAAGGCCCGGAGCACTTTAGATGTAACTAGCAATGGTCTATAGAGATAGTAAGTTGGAAATAGCATGAAAAACTGAAACTTGGCTTCCTCATTATGCGTGGAATTATTGGAAGGAAAATAGTTGAAAAGATTAAAACCTCTCATCCTACGGGCCATTAAATTTATATGCGATTAGGACCCACACAACCACAATATCCGTAAAATATTCATCAAATATCTAAGACGACTATAGAATATCCATTCATATAGTCATTTTAGATATCTTATGGATATATTCAAGATATTGTGGTTGTGTGGGGAGGATCCTAGCTTCAACTGGAGTACGGCAGGACCTACCCCAATGGGCAGGACTTACATACAAACCTATTAAGATACAGCTTATGGCCTCACAATATGATTTGAATGACATTTCAAGTTTTGTTCTGAAGAAGTTGTAAATTTGCATTAGTAGTTAAAAATAAATTTGATAGTTATAAAATGTAACAAATTCTTTCCCCACACCAATATCTTTTAATATTATTTTTCAGCTTGAAAAATAATTATACAGTATATTTCGACTTTCGAATTTTTGGAGAGTCGAAAACTTGACATAGCTTAAGGCAGGCGAAACCTTGCGACCTCGCATGCCAAAATTACAGAATTAATGGATCATTTTCTAGGTCGCACACTACAATTGCAGAATTAACAGGACTTTTTCTAAGTCGCACACAAAAATTGCAGATTAATTGAATATTTTCTTCTCGCATGCCAAAATTACAGAATTAAGAGGATGTTTCCTAGGTCACATGCCAAAATTACAGAATTAAAAAAATATTTTCTAGCTTGCATGCCAACTTCACAAAATACTTTAAAATGTTATTTCAGCTGGCTGAAATTATTTATCCGTTTATCATAAAATACAAATTAAACGATATAAAATACTGTTTTAGATTCCGCCACTCTAAAGTATAAATCAATAAATGAAATAGTTATTTACTATAACCAAAATAATTTAATCAAACGAAAAAATTCACACGCTACTTTCTCAGCACACTTCTCATGCTCACTCTGTCCTGATCAGAATGAAATGAATTTCCATTAGCAAAATAACTCATTCAGGCGTAGCAATAACCCAAAATCATAACCAAATTTTAAAATAGAGATTAATAATTGATACGTAAATGTGTATTCAGTTTCTTCACCAGATCTTTATCACAGAATAGAAATTTTTATAACGTATGGGCTCACAGTTGTACCAGTTATAGTAACATAGTTGCATTCTGCACACCAACGTTTCATCTATAAATATATAATGGATTTTTTGGCGTTTTAGCAAAAATCGTTTCGGTGCCACCTTTAACACGCGTGATATAGATTCGCTTTATCTGTGAATTTGCCATCTCTGGCTTAGGGCCATTATGGCCTAAGCCAGGGATGGTCAGGCCATTATAGGAGAATTGCTGAAAAAGAAATATTTGAACACATTCGAACAGGAGAAAGAAACGGTTAAGTCTGTTACATACAGGGTGAATCTGAAAAAGTGGGCAAAACTTTACAGGGTGGTAGAACGCAGCTATACGAGCAATATTCGTCATAGAATGTATGGTCGGAACGCAAGCGGTGAGAAGTTAAAAGGTAGTTTTCCACTGTCACATTTAAAGAATGAACACAAGAAGGAGAGGAGATACTTCAGAAAACATTTTATTAACAGGAATGTAATTGAGGTACATGCTCAAAGAAATTGCTCAAAAGAGCTGCCGCCAGCTGTAATGCAGGCTTCACACCTGCGGGATAGGGACCGACGCACATTTGCGAAGACATCAGGCATTTCCCGAATATTGCCGGCAACAACGGCGATCTTGGCGACTAGATCCATATCGGTTTCAATGGGGCATTCGTAGATTAGACTTTTCATATGGCCCCACAGGAAAAGGTCCAAACACGAGAGATCCGGCGATTTTGGTAGCCAAGCTATGGGACCACCTCGACCAATCCATCGCCCTTGGAACGTTGCATGTAAAGTGTTCCGCACATCTAAGCTGAAGTGTGCAGGCGCACCGTCGTGCTGGAACCACATTCTCGACCTGCTGGGGGTTGGAATCGGACGCAGCAGCTCCGGCAATACCTCTCGTAGGAATGTGTTATACGATTTGCCGTCCAGACGGTGTGGCAGGAGGTATGGGCCAACCAAATGGTCATGGAGGATCCCTTCCCAAACATTTATGGAGAACTGCTGGAACGAATGAGGACGTGTGACATGCGGGTTTGTAGATGGCCACGTGTGTGAATTGTGGGTATTCAAAACGCCCTCACTGGTGAAAGTGCACTCATCCGTAAACAGAACATGTGCACCAAAATCCCGCTACGCTGCATTCTGCTGGAGGTACCAACATGCGAAATCGACACGTGGCTGATAGTCTGCCGGTGACAACGCTTGTACCTTCTGCGTACGATAGAGGTGCATTCCTTCCTCCTGTAGCACACGGCAAACCGACATTTGGGACACGTGTACTGCACGGGAAACCGCTCGCGTGCTACATCCCGGTCGCTCTTCCACCCTACGCAGAATGTCCTCTGCAAGTTGCGGCGTCCTGACACTCCTTTCACGCCCTGCATCTTGCTTTGCCGCGGCGAAGGATCCCGTTTCACACAGCCGCCGACGCAAACGCTCGAAGGTTTTCCGATCTGGAGTGCATCTCATCGGAAACCGGTCGCGGTAACGTCTCTGTGCCTCACTTGCATTTCCGTCCGCCGCACCGTACACAAAGTGCATATCCGCCATTTCGTGGTTAGTATAACCAGCCATCCTCTCGGCAATTCACGGTAGAAATGCCGTTGGTAGATCGTAGATCGGTCATTGATTTACAGAGTACCAGGTACATAGTACCCATAACCTCTTCCATCGGAGTTTGTGCCTAATAGGCATCAGTGTAGAACACATTATCAGTTGAACCACCACTGGTGGGTCCCGAGGGACAGTATACATAAAAGTTCCTAACTGTAGGGATGCACATGAGACCTAAAATGGATGACTATTCGTGGTAAAAGCCATCATTCTAGGTCTTTTGAATCTGTTTAATACTTCATGGTCATAGTCAAACAAGTTGGAAATAATCTCGTGAGGATTACTCTGGACCTTTTCAAAGAATTCACGAGATATAATTTTGAAGTAAGTAAAAATATGGTCGATACCCAGATCTTTGTGGATTTGTTTGTTTGTTACAAACCAAGGGGCATCGACTGCACATCTCAGAATTTTGTTCTGCAAGACCTGTATCTTGTGGATATTAGTCGCCGTGGTGTTCGCCCATATAGGGGAAGCATATGAAATTATGGGACGAATGACCATCTTATATAGCAGGAGCTTATGGTCAATCGAGAGGATGGAGTTCCTTCTGAGAAGGGGTCCCAGCTGGCATCGGACGGTGTTCACCTTCGTGATAACCCCGTGAATATGGGGATCCCATCTTAGTTTCTTCTGTAAGGTGACTCCAAGATATTTTACAGTGTCTTGCCATCGGATGTCTTGATCCATGAATTGTAGGGGTTGAGGGTTGTTGATCCTCTTGGGGCTGAAGAGTATGGCATTGCTCTTGTCAGTATTGATCTTTAGTTTCCAGGTGTCGTACCAGGTATCTAATTCATCCAGGCTTTCCTGGAGTCTTCTGGTTCCATACTTAACTCCCAGTGAAGGCGAGAGGAGAGCAATGTCGTCAGCGTATTGGGCCATGACAACCCGATCAAAAGAAGGGATGTCATATAGGTACAATGAAAAGAGAGTGGGGCCTAGGAGAGAGCCTTGCGGGACTCCGGCGGCCACCACTCTCCTCGTGGAGGTATAGGATTTGATACGAACCTGGAAGGTTCTGTCAGTAAGGTACGATTGAAGAATACCTGTCAGGCCTGAAGGAATCCCAATTTTGATGAGTTTGTAGATAAGGCCGTCTATCCAGACGCGGTCAAAGGCCTTGGCCACATCTAGGAAGACGGCGGCAACAATCTCCTTTTTATTCAAGGCTTCAGCAATGGTTTCCACCACTCTGAGGATTTGGTGCTGAGTGGATCTCTTGCTTCTGAATCCAAACTGTGACTCAGGTAAAATATGATGGTGTGAGAGGAATTCTTCCAGTCTATTGAGCAAAACTCGCTCAAACAATTTCCCTAAACGACAAGAGACTAATTGGTCGATAACTGTCAGCCAAGGATGAGGTGCGAGGACCGACCCTTTATACCATTTCCAACGCCACCTAGCGGCTCGCCGTTTGCGTTCCGCCCATACTTTCTATGACGAATACTGCTCGTATAGGTGCGTTCTACCACCCCGTAAAGTTTTGCCCACTTTTTCAGATTCACCCTGTATATTTATACCTACTGAGATTTTTTATTTGGAACACTCCTACCTCCATGATTTCGCATTTAACATCAGAGAGAAAGAAGAAAACAAGATTGAGGCTCAAAATGGCTGCCTCCATGTACAACGTGTATGTAGGTTCTGAAAATGGTTTATTTAAAGGTAAGTGTGAAAGATTATTTTTAAAGTCTGCTAAATAATGAAAATATTCTCCAATCGTATTTCAACATATTGTATTAGTTTTAGGCAATAGAAGTTTTCTCTTTTTGTTCAAGCTAAGCGGTTAACATTTTTTGGGTCAAGCAAAAGGACCTGGTTTGAATCTGAGGTGAAACATAAACGTTTTCTTTCTGTAGTTTTCATGGTTAGGTCCCGCTTTTCTCACTATTCCTCCTGGTGGATTATACTGATAGATTTCTGTAGTTCACAGTAGCGTGAGCTGCTTGAGGAGTTATCTGGTGGGATAAGTATTGCAAAATGAATAGAACAGTGAAACTGAACTTGCAGATCATAATGTGATGAAACAATACCAAGCAGAAAGTATTTCCCTTAACCTCTTTTTACCTGGAATCATTGAAAATTTTAAAAGATATTAAAAACTTGATTGAATGAACCCAGAAGGTTGAGGTGTGTTTAAAGCAGAAATGATATTAGATAGTTAAATTACTATTTAAACTCATGGTTGATTTTAAGAAAATCCTCAATAATAGTAAAGCAGGAGTGGCCAGCTTTGGTGTAGGTACCACTTATACACAGCTCTTATCAGTTACACATTGGAACTATTTGTTCTTCCAATTTCAATTCACAACTCAAGTTACATTTTGGGGATTTTTTCTGGAAAACACGTAACAAGATTTCTACCTTTTTTTTGGTTATTTTGTAGTTTGGGTTACTGTGGAAACTACAGGTTTCAGTGTAGACTGTGTCCTTTTCCAGTTAACAAAGTGCAAAATAACCAGAGTCTAAATGCAGTCCTGCGTTGGACAGGTATAAACATTGTTTTGATAACTTTGAATATAGACTAGTAGATGGGAAAACCTGTTAACTGGGAAAGGACATATCTAAACTGGTACTTATAGTTTCACACACATATCTAAACTGGAACTTATAGTTCCAAACTGAAAATAACCCTTTTTTGATTCCACACTTTACTGATTCACTACCTATGTGGCCTTACATTTTTTATAATGTGGCTGCAAATTAATATGGAATGAGAAATCATAATTGTACATTTGAATAGTTATCGTAAAATAATTTAAAAAATTTGTTATTCTGTTTGCTTGTGCTGGCTAGTAAAGGTCGCCATTTTTATTGTTATTTTTCGAACAGTGTTGATTTGAATATGTACTGTTTGTGTTAATAACTTTATATTAAAATTTAAAAAAGTATTTAAACATAAATGATAATCACAGCATTACCTGTTGACTTTTTAATGTCTATAAATCAATAAATATTTTGTGAAAAAAAATCAATATTATAACTCACAACTAACTTTTTTCTTACTAACTACTTTTCTCCTTCACTCTGATCTGATCTCCAATCTTCTGTACTGCTTAAAATATTATATAGTAATGAACATGTGGCCTTATGGGAGAGGCACATTAGCATAGTGTAGCAGGGGTTTGATGATGCAAGCAGTTGTGACCTTAGCACATGTACTAGCGATGTTACTGGGAAGTAAGTAGGCAGTGAGTTACTCATTGGTGACTTGGAGCTAAGGAGAATGAATTGCGCTGGTCTAAACGAAAAGGTAAGAGAAGTTTAAGTAAATATATGTAACTGAAATAAAGGAAATGGTTATTTGAAAATAAAAGTTATAGGTTATCCATCACAACCCTTCCCTTCCCCTGGGAAGGTGCTGACACCCATAACCATAAAGTTGAGCACAAAATGATCCTTTTTCAATTACTGCTTTGTAGTGAATAGTTTGGCTCAACTGTCTGTTGTGCATGAGCCGGAAGATAGGCTCTTTAGTAATGTGTAGCTCACAGATAGGCAAATTGCACTTAATATTAATCCTTAATGTATAGGCTTCCTATGATGAACTGAACCTGGTTGCTGGGATGACTTTTATTATATTTTACATGAAATGAAATATAATTTTGGATGTTTTATTTACTTTATAAATCAGTTATAAACTCTTGTAAAAACTGACATGTCTGATTTTCCTTACAGGTGTAAATGTCAATAAGAATACCTTCCAGAATCTAAATGGTATTAATAGTTTGAATAGAGAAAATGAAATTACTACATTATGTTGGGGAGATTCTGCTCAGACAGAGGTTTAGTAAAATTTCTTTGTCTTTGGTATTAGATTAGTGCTAGTTAAAATTTGCTATATCATTCTTAACCAAAGTTTAAATGTTCAGAATGCAAAATTTTTTTATACACTGATCAAAAGCAAGGGACAATCATGTTGTGGCAGTGGAAAATTACATTTGGAGCTCTATGTTATGTTCGTGGGTAAGGAAGATAATAAAATAAGGTACTCTGTGGAAGCAAATAAATATGTAGGGGTTCATTTCTTCGTGGGCATCTTCCACTGTGGTTACACCCTGTCTGTGAGGAAATGAAACAGGTGCACTTGGCTGATAAATTCTAGCACTGCAGATTAGAAATTTCATTGGATTAGTAACTTAACACTTAAGAGGTATATATGTCCTTGGCACCACTTCATTTGAGGTTTAACTGGATCAATGTATAACTATTGATTTTGTATAAAGTGTTTAAATAAAATGATGAAATGACTTAATAAATAATGACAGTTTTATTGCTTCAATAATAATTTGCTCTCGAGCTTTATCAGTATTAACATTGTTTTCATTTAGGTGAGATATCACCCAAATTTTTTCTCTAAATTTGATGTTGAAGTTAGGAGTGATCTCATAATTTTCAACTGAAGAAACATCAAGAAATTTATTAAATAATTAAATTAGTATACTCGCAAAAAAAAATTGGCGGAAATTGAAAAAAGAACACCAGAAGGAATTCCTTTAGGAATGTCATATTATAATATGTTAATAGTTATGGGCAGCAGAAACTGTGATACAAGATTGAAAGTCATTGGATGAAATAATGACATCACTGAGGATGACAACATGCAAATGTACACAGCATGTATTTAAGGACTAGGGCATGAAGAAAGAAGTTATTTGTCTTGTGTCGTGTTGTTCAGTGCTCTTTGAAGAAGCTACCATTCCTGGACGACACAGGCATGCAACATTTGTTCAGTTAGCGGAGTTTGAGCGAGGTCATATAGTGGGTTTCGGTAAGGTCTTTTCGTCAAATTGCACACTGCATTGAACGAGAGGTATTGGCAGTGGTACGATGGTGGCATTGATGATCATAAGAGCATTTTTACACTTGCAGATATGGTTCTGGGCAACATGGAGTTATGGATGCATGAGAGGATCAGTAAATCAGGAGATTGATGGTGGCAGAGTGGGTGGTTACGGCATCACAAATTCGATCCTCTGTCATACCAAGGGTGTCTACAAAAATGATGTGCAATCGTCTTTTGAAAGCAGGACTATGGGCACCTCATCACTGTCGAGCACATTTGCAGTGGTGTCAAGAATGAGTTCATTGGAGGGAAGAATGACAGTTTGTGGTCTTCAATGATGAAAGCCAATTCTGCTTAGGAGCATCTGATGGTTGTTTATGCATCCAAAGGTGAAAAAGTGAGTGGCTTCTTCCATTGTGCATCTGCCAGTGGCACACAGGGCCCATGCTGGACATCATGGTGTGGGAAGCAATTAGCTATCACTCTCATACGTGTCTGATGTTTGTACAGGGTACACTGAATAGCAGTATGCACATTAGTGACATCGTACAGCCAGTCGTTCTGCCATATTTGAGTGTAATCCCAAATGCAATATTCCAGCAGGATAACGCCCACCCACACTCTGCTTGGGCAACTCAACATGCTCTTCAGGCAGTACACCAAATCCCTTGGCCAGCACGCTCTCCGGACTTGCCTCCAAGACTCTTCCGCGGACCGCAGCAGGCAATGACCATCACTGAATTAGGCATTTAATTTGAAAGCGCATGGAATGATATCCCCTGGCATGATATCCACATTTGTATGACTGATTGCATGACAAATTGGAAGCTTGTATTGCTACTTGAGGAGATTCAACACCTTATTAAAATGTGCCTTCTGTAAAATGTATCATTAAAAGATACAATAAACATTGAACCACTTCACATGTATGATCACTGTCCTTTCCCAACAAGGTGTTTCTACTAAGTAAATCTCATAGATTATGCTTCAATTGTTAATGGTGTTCTTTTTTTTCAATTTCTGCCAGTGTGCATTGCTGTCTACTTCAGAATTCTCTTTGTAAGCAGAGAAGACACTATCTTCAAGTGACACAGATACTTGATTTGTGTAATGCAGGTAGAATAGTTCATATCATTAAATAGAAGAGGTCTTGATCAGCAGCTGGTAGCTCAATGATTAGAGCATCTGACATGTTATCAGAAGGTCTGGGTTTGTATCCTACCTACTCGAGACAGTTTTTCTTCTAAATTAGATTTTGATGTTAAAAGTGATCTTATACTTTTCAACTGAAGAAACATTGGAAAATTTATTAAATAATGGAACTATAGATAGGTTATATATCTTTGTGAGATTTAAATAATTTTTTTTATTTCAGTAATATAAATTCAGTTAATAGTTTTGTGGAAAAAATGTGTTTTGCCAGCATGCAGGATTCGAACCTCAAGGTTCTAGGTGTTGTAAAATCATGGTGAAATTAGCCTCCAATGGGGGGCTCCCTACACCAGATTCACTCTCCAGATTCATGCTGGAGTGTTCTAAGATAATTAAACTAATGCTGGCTCCATCTTTTTTCCACTAATGTGACCTATCAATCTCCCATCATTGTTGCTTCTGGTGCCATCTATGATCAGGGAAGTCAACTTTACTTTTTATTGTTGCACTTTGTAAAATGTAAATAAATAAGTAACTCACTCATGCTAAAGCATTTTTAATGAATTAATCAATCAATAGTTAATCCACAGAATTATATTTATTTACATCTTACAAAATGCAACATTTAAAAAGTAAAGTTACCTTCCCTGATCATAGATGGTGCCAGCAGCAACAATGATGGGAGATTGATATTTCACATTAGTGGAAAGAAGATGGAGTCAGCATTAGTTTAGTGGTCTTAGAACACTCTGGCATGAATCTGGAGCATGTGAGTTCGAATCTTGCACGTTGGGAAAACTGATTTATAATTGATATACTAAACAGGTGTTTTTGTATAATTTTTATTTTAACCCCATATTTTATGCCCAAAACTAAAAGTAGATGCAAAAAAATAAACAGCTGTAAAATTTTATTCCATATAGAATATCATTTGGCCTTTCCTGTTAATTTCTGCAAGGATTTTCCTTCAGTAATTGGGAAACCCTACACAAGTTTTATTCTCAGAATCACCCCCCCAAAAAGTAAATTCTCTCCCCCCCCCAAAAAAAACTAGATTCTCAAACCTCTGCTCTGATATTAAATTCTGGGACCCCTCCCCCGAAACTAACTCCTAGTATGTGACCTTGTTCAGTAGTTTTGACTGTATGGCTTACATATATTGTTAGAATAAGTACTTACAGTGGTGTCATCCTATTTGTTCATATCTGGGTCTCCTAATTGCAACTTTTATTTCATTATTATTTTTGAATGAAGATTTTTAAGAATCTATAGCAGAAAAAGTAACTGCAACAATTCTATTTACATGTATATGCATTTATTTTGTTATAAATAATTGTTATTAATATTGATAATTTTCTTTTTTAATTTGTTTTTTAACAATGGATGGAACAAAAGATTGAACTGGTGCAAACTGTTGCATGATGCTACTGCATACATATATAATAAAAATGATGACATTATTTTGCATTTGTACTAAAAATATTTCAAAATAATGTTAATGTAACATTATAATGAAATTTAATTTTTGCTATAATGAGAAACGATATTAAATTTTTGGCTATAACGAAAAACGTAATGGAATGTTTTTCATTTCATTTGACAACACTGCTTTTTACAGAAACACTAGAAGAATATATGGAATGTTCATTTTCAAAGAGAATGAAATTGCTCATTTTCCAACTTTAGAACCTTCTAACTTAGGTTAAAAGATAATTTTAAAAATGCAGACAGAATTCTATCACAAAGAATATTTCATTTTTCTCTTAAACTATAAACTGCATTTTATTTCTCCCCCACGGGGTAAGGGTGTCAAATCACTGCTTGTCAATATAAATCCCATCAACCACTATAGGACCTAAATTTCAAATGTTTAATATGAGTAGATCATTTATAGCAGTCATTTAAAATTTTGCATTTTTCATATTTAATATTTTCTAATACTGGAGTTTTATTGTAGTTTCAATAAATAGTTTTTGTTCTTAATTTTCTTTCACAGGTTTACATTGGACTGAGGAATCAAACAGTAAAGATTTATGATACAAGCAGCCACTGTTTTACAAAGGATGTTAATGTTTCTGCAGGGGAGGGTTCTTTGAGAGGGCTAGCTAGCTTTCATGGGTAATTATTAAACTTAAAAAACATTTATATCCAAATGATTTAATAATAAATTTAATTAAATATAAAGTATTATTCTGATTGTGTGAATCCCTATCTTTGATTTTTCCTGACATTCAAAATAAAAATTTAATTTATTTTCAGTTTCATTTTAAAAATTTATTATGGATAACATTTATGTCTAGAACAGTAATGCAGTTGACTACATATTTGCTTTGAAACATTAAGTGATTTTTAAAAAGGGGTTAATTACATAGGGGTTACATACATTATATTAAAAATAAATATTTAAACACAATCTACACTATTAAAATTCAAGTGGCCTTTTTGCTCTAGAGCTTATTCTACATTACATAGTTGTATTCTACAACATGTATGAGCTTTAGCTTATTGCTATTAACACATATGCTTTTCTATTAAAGAAAATCTAAGTACTATTTTCTGCTGCTAATTTGAGTATTTTAAAGTTCTTATATGCTCACAAATAAGTTGCATTGAGCTATACTGTGCAGTAGATTTCTTGCAAAAGCTGGCTGGTACACTCAACACTTTCTGTGGAGAGACTCAGTCCTTTAATTTACTGTGCAGTCACTGTTGTTGAACTCTTGATGACTCAAAATACTTGATGTTGATTTATGCGTAGTTGAATCACTGTTCAATTTCTAGAGACTTGTAGTTGTTTAACCATCGATGTTTCCTCTCATTACATAGACAAGATTGATATTCAAGTCCAATTTAAGTTTGGAACTTATTTTACATTTACCAGTAGCAGGATTTAATTTTAGAGCATTACCAAACTTTAAAGGCACTTGAAATTAAAATATGTTAAACTTTCAACTGAATACATTTAAACCATCGTCCAAATTATATTGACAGTTAAAATCATCAATCTTAATGGTATGCATTTCAGCATACTTCGACGAGCTGACATTAGTTCAACTGGAAGAATACTCTGGCATGTTTCTGGAGAAATGCGGGTTGAAATCCTGTATGTCGGTGAAAAAAATTTTTTTTCCGCTGAATATTTATTGATTTATCCTTCTATGTCATTGTCAGGCAACATACTGACTGAAGTGAGTGGAATATATATATATAAGGCTGGCACTCTAGTGGTGAGTGACGTTTCCCAGCTGGTAATTATGCATGAGAATGTTCCATGCTGCCGCCAGTAGGGAGGTTACATCTGTATTGCATAATACTTCCTGATGTAAATTTATTATTAGGTTTTCCATAAAATTTAACTGATATCTTATAGGTGGAGAAACAATTATTTTATAGTTTAATTTATTTATAGCTAGTTGATTTTGGATTGTTGTTTGGGATAATGCCGTATGGCCTCTCTGCTGCCGAATGTCATGTTCATGTTCCATAATTCGCTCTTCTGTTCTCCAATATGTTCATCCAACGTATTTATTTTTAGTGGTAGAGTTGTACTCTAGTAGAAATAGCATATGTGTTAATAGAAATAAGCTAAATCTCATACATGTTGTAGAATACAACTATGTAATGTAGAATAAGCTCTAGAGCAAAAAGGCCACGTGAATTTTAACAGTGTAGATTGTGATTAAATATTTATTTTTAGGTGATTTTTGTTCATTGTTTATGCTTATTTTCATTTTTAATATCCTTTGCTTTTCATGATATCCAAGAAACAAGTGTGAGGGAAATCACGAACCTTGGTTTTTATGAGTTTAACTAAAGAACTTTAGGATACTTATGTATTTAAATGAAATATTGTTATAGCTGTAAGTACTTAACTTCAGTGTATAAGTTAAAATTACTAATTATGGCAGAGTTAATCAAAAATAACTAATCTGGCATTGCCATTTATTTTTTAATTATTAATTTTGCAGAGAATGATAATGTTTTACTGAAACTATTCCATTTGAGACAGGTTCCCAATTCATAATAGTACCATTTTAGACAGGTTTCTCTGCTTCTATTGTTCACCATTACAGCAAAGTAGTTCTAATATTCCTAACTAACATAGCGGATACCTTCAAAGATATCACTTATCAAACATTATTTTTAATGTTATTAAAGCCAAATATGCCATGTATTCTGAACTACCAAATTTACGCAAATATATAAAAATAATCCTGCAGGTGTATAAACACAATTCTCTAGTAGGGGTGGGAGGTACAACCAGACTGCATAATTTGGTTTTTCATAAACATCTTTACCAAGCTACAGCAGTTGCATTTGACCACTGCAGTCCAAAGAGTTCATATTGTCAACATCATTTGCCAAAAGGCAATGATGAAAAAATATATCGGTATAATCTAAGTCAGTTGTAAGGTCGAGGAAAGTATTTTGGAATTATTAAGTAAATGCAAATAGCGAACTTCACAAAGAGACATGCAACTTAAAAATGTAACAGTTTCACATATAAATTACAACAGAAATATCTGTTTGTGTTTTAGTTTCTCATTAGAACATTTTGTTATATAAAATATATGTCTCTATAGGTTTTTTATTGTAAAATATTAAACAATCACCAAGTTTTGAATAAAAAATGAAAACTGATTTGTAAAAAATTTCAAATTGCTGATGAATAGTTAGACAAAATTATTTATTAAAGGATTTGATGAATTATTTAAATCTTTATGTTATTTTAATTAATTTCTGATCAAGAAGGTCTTTTGAATTGCATTTTCTAATTATCTTGTAAAGTAAGATAGTTGAATTTCCTGGGGCGGGGGTGGCTCAGTCGGTAGCGCGCCAGGCTCGTAATCTGTAGTTACCAGGTTCGAGTTCCAGCTGGGTCAGTGTTGAGATTTATCTCCGCAAAATTCCCCGCCCTGCCCACGGTCAGTAGGGGACACCGATGGGCTTGGAAAGGTCGCCGTCCGTCGGATGGGACGTTAAGCCGTGGCCCCGTGTGCGGGAGAGCCATACCCTGTGCACGTTAAAGAACATGCTGGATGGCCTTGACGGGAGGCTACCATCTGTCTCCCAACAGCTGTTCCAGTGGGTCCCGTAAAACAACCCACAACCCAAATAGTTGAATTTCCTCCCACCATGGGCATAAGAGTTCAACTCATTGTGCCAATGAAAATTTCATGACCACCACCAGTTTTTTTTAGCAGAAATTATTCATTTAAAATTTTGGAATTTTAAACTTTTTCTGACTGTTAAAAGGATGCAGTTATAGCTTTTGGGAGATTCAGAAAGTGCAAATCATAATATTTCATCAATACTTATTGAAGCCAAAAATAATTCTTATTTATATCTTAAAACCAAACAATTATCTCTTAAAACAAAAATGTTGCATTTTTTCCACCCACCCTGTTGGGTCTAAGGGGTTATTATCTAATCCCAATGAAAAATTTGTAAACCTTCACTTTCACCACTAAAATTTCGATTTTCCAGCATAAACACATCATTTGCAATATTCATTTAAAATTTTGGAATTATTGTCTCTTTCTACTGTTAGAGGTTGCAATTATAGCTTTTGAAAGATTTGGAAAGTGCAAATCATAATATTTCATCACCATCTATCCAACAGAAACATAATTTTTAATTTTTCTCTCTAAACCAATGAGCTTGATAGCTGCAGATGGACAGATAGACAGACAACACATTATCTCATTTTTTGAAAATGAGATAATAATTGCAAATTATTTTTACCTAAAAAAGGAATTGTATATATGCATGCATGTTAGCATATAACCAAAGAATTTCAGAGTGATTGAAACCAAACATTAAAATTTACAGAAAAAATATCCCATGACTTTTTGATCGGGACCCAAAATGTTTCGCTTCACTTCTTTTTTTGGCATTTTTAAAAATCTTGTCAAATGCAAAAGATAAAAACTTTGCCATAAGGAATTATTTTGATGGATATAAAGATAAAAAATTAGTTTTTGTGTGTTTGCCCATGACAGATCTCATCTCTGATGGCATCAAAATGAACGTGACTTACAAGGGACATAGTCTATTACTGAAATACATTTTCAGTTCAACATACAGAAGTGCTCTTTAAAGAAATGATAAGTTCAACATATTTTGTGCCATTTTTTTAAAAATACACCTTTTTTTCTTGCACAGTACTATGTACTTTGGCTAGTAATTTAATAAATGTGATGTTATATTTCTGGTAAGCATTTATATGAATTTTGATAGTTTATGCTCTCTTAGCATTAGAAATAATGCTTCTGTAATTTTCAGGAAAATTGTAACTGCAGTTGAGTCAGGACAAGTAAAATTATGGAGTGAAGAAGGGGAAGAAGAGGTACTTTTTTGTAGTAAATTTGTTAAAAATAAATTTTGGCATTATTACTTCTAATCCAAAATTATCTCTATTTTACCTATTTAATGTTACAGTAAAATTTATCATTTTTGTAAAATTATGTAAAATTTTATGTAAAATTTTTATTATACACTCATTGGTTGCGTTATTAGGTACAGTTCCATATTACATTATTAGTAACTGAGGCAATAGAACTTAGTATAAATCTTAAATAAGCTTTTTGTGAGAAAATATGACTGAAGATAATTTAAAGATCTCAGTCATCTATTTAAATCTTGATTTTCAACAATATGCATTCAGTATTCAAAAGAGTTGTGGAAGCTGAAATATTTAGTAACTTTGGGGAAAAAAAAATCATTTGATATTGGTGAAAATGAACATATTTTTTATGCAAACTGCTAAAAAAATACGTTTACAGATGTTAGTAAAAGTTAGTATAATTGTTATTGCTTTTGTTTAAATTTGTTTTATTAACTTTTGAGAGCAATTATTTAAATGAATTGTTGCTGTTAAATATTCCAGTTTCAGAATTTTTTAAATATTGGGCAAATATTGTTGAAAACAGATTGAAATAGATTTGATGTGATCTTTAAATTATCTTCAGTCACAGTTTTTCATAGAAAGCTTATTTAAGAAGTTACTGAGTTATGACATAACATGGAACTGTATCTAATAATGTGGCTAAAAATAAAATAAATAAATAAATACTCCCTCAAGCAGCTGCTTGCCACAGAGGTCTGACAGGAGCCTGTCAGTTTATATGCCATAGTAGAAGGTCTGAGAGGATGGCAGGCCCTCAGCAGAAAAAACTGAATCTATAAATTCAATATAATATGCTGACTTCTAAGGTTTGTTACTGTCCAGAGAGAACTGATCCACTTAATTCCCCAGCATGAATTGGATTGTTTTACCTCTGAGCGGCACTTTTTTGCACACCATGGGCTAAATGGTCAGGCCACAAGGACCCCGAAGGCTCAGAGAAGGTTGGGGGAGGGGACCCACTGGAATAGCTGTTGGGAGACAGATGGTAGCCTCCCGTCAAGGCCATCCAGTGTGTTCTTTAATGTGCACAGGGTATGGCTCTCCCGCACACGGGGCCACGGCTTAACGTCCCATCTGACGGATGGCGGCCTTTCCAAGCCCATCGGTGTCCCTTACTGACCGTGGGCAGGGCGGAGAAATTTTGCGGAGATAAATCTCAACGCTGACCCAGCTGGGACTCGAACCTGGGAACTACAGATTACGAGCCTGGCGCGCTACCGACTGAGCCACCCCTGCCCCTTCCCCAGCATGTGTCATAAGATTGCCATCAGATGCTGTCATCACTGAAACAGGTGCTAATAAAACAATACCTTGCTCTAGGCTGAAATTTAGTTCTAACATCTTAGTTTAATTATTCTGGACATTTTTTGCACAGAACTCCACACCCTAACACTGATTATATTACTGAAAGCATGACTTAAGAAAGCAACAATATCTGCTGGTATGATTGACAAAGAGATTTAAAGCAGTAGAGAATATATCTCCAAATAAAATGAGCAGTGATAAAATTGTGAAATTTATATCACAGTATTTAAGTTTAAAATATATATATATTTACCAGTACACCTGTTATGTTAGCCAGGACACATATTAGCTGATATTTGCTGTAAAAAGGTACTGATTGGAACTAAGTTATTTTTCTGGAGACTGTCGTAATACTAGTAGGAGACGAGCATTGACCGACTCTCTCTCTGGATAGATACTAAGATGTTTTACCCTTATGGTATCAGATTTCTGAAACAATTCATTCTGGTAGTCAGAATGAATTTAGTTTCAGAAATTAAAAATGTTTTTAAAAATGTTAATTACATTTTTAAATCAAATTAATTTAAAAATGTTTTCTGAAAATAAAACCACCATTTTTAGTATTTCATTAATGATTTACAACATTAATTTTTGAATGAAATGTTTGTTGTTAGCTTTGATATTTCTTTAAATACTGAACAAATATTGTTGAAAATCAAGATTTGGATAGATTTGAGTTAGAACTTTAAGATCAGTCTCATTTCTCCATAAATATATAAAATAAATTAACCTTCAAGCAGCTGCTTGTGACAAAGGTCTTACAGGATTCTGTCAGTAAATATGCCAAAGAGAAAATCTCTAAGGAAAGTGAGATTTCAGCAGAAAGACAACACAGAAGAGAAACATCCTCTCAGCTGTTGGTTTTCTTTTAACATAATATGAAACTTCAGTATTTTAATGATACCTGAATGTATGATGTCAAATTGATCAAAATAAACTTATATTAAGATATATGCATTGATTATAATAATTTATCTTTAAGATAAAAGTAATTTTGTGGTAGCATTTTGGTCATTTGGCAAATGTGAACTTTATAATTTTTTTTCAGAATTTAAGTGTGCTTCTGACATTATTGATCAAATGATTACTGAAATGATCTTTATCCATATCAGATGAAATTAGATGCAGGCCCAAATTTATGGCGAATACGTCAGAATTGCAACACTCATGTTATAGCCACTGGAGGACAAGAAAATGATTTGAAAATATGGGATTTGGAGAATGCAAAAGAACCTCTTTTTAGAGCTAAAAATGTAAGCATTTTATGTCTATAGAATTCTAATCTTAAATATGAATTACCGTACTGATGATTTAGCCCTTTTGGCAAATGATGTTGGTGAGATGAACTCTTTCATTATGGCTGTTGATGAAACTGGTAGTAGAGTAGGGTTGGTTATAAACAGAGAGAAAACTAAAGTGATGAAAATTGATCATGCAGGCTGTGATTCAGTTAATCTGAATGGTTGCAGTCTTGAGCAGGTGTCACAATTTAAATATCTTGGGAGCTATGTAACAGATACTGGTGATGTGCAGCATGAGATTAACAGACGGATAGGGATTGCTGCCGGGACTTTTAAGAATCTATGGAGAATGTGGAGAAATAAGCATACACCTAAAGACTAAAATTAGACTGTGTAATAGTTTGGTTCTTTCCAGGGTTAGTTATGGCAGTGAAACTTGGACACTTTGTAAATAAGATAACAGGAAACTAGATGCTTTTGATTCTAGATGCTTACACAGCATCTTGGGCATTAGGTGGTTCAACTTTGTAACTAATGATGAGGTTAGGCAAAGGAGTTTGCAACCTCCTTTAAGCAGCATATTGTGCAGAGAGAGACTGTTGGTTTGGCCATGTTGCCCATATGAATAATTATAGATTGGCGAATAGGGTTATGAACAGTGTGCCTAAAGGCCTCAGAAAGAAGGGGAGACTTAGGATGCGGTAGGCAGACAATGTCGAATAGGACCTTGTTAGAGTTGGTGTGCAGTGGCCAGATGCAGTAGATGTAGCTCAGGACAGACTTGCTTGGAGAACTAAATTGCATGGTCTGGTTGGACCTCCGTAGCCCATGGCTGCTTGAGGATGATGATGATGACACTAATATAATCAAAATACATAAAAATTATTTTTGTGGAAAGTAAATGGATGATCCTTTTGAACAAGGATCAGTGGATTGTGAGGATGGAGATGCAAAGCAGATACAACACTCTGTTGGCACATGAGGAAGATTGAAGGGGTTTGATTCAGTACTGGTAGTCATTGCTGAAGTCACTCTAGCTCCTGAGATAAACAAAGAAAGTGTAGTCTGCCTGTAAAATGCTGGTATTGCAAACTTTGTTTCCCACCAGATTAATAGCATAGTGGAAGCAAGGTGTGTTTCTTTATTGCTCTGTTGGATCAGTGCATTGTTTTATTGTTTGTTCACCTAGTTAAAAACAGGATGCAGCTTAACATATAACAACTTTGTGTATTCCAATAACAGCTTCTACTACTCCCTCAGTGAGTACTATGTTGAGTAATTGGCTATGGTTCTGATAGAGCTTAAACAATATTTCTATATAAAACAGTAACTTCTAAAGAAGATATCTCTTTATATAATAAGGTATCTCTATCAAGTGCTAAGATCTGTTGCTACCAATGACTTTCACTCAAGGATATCTTGTCAAAACTTTGTGAATAAACTGATCACTGGGCCATAATAGAGGTTACATGTCTTTGTCCTTTGCCAGTTCAGACCAGAGCTGTTGTTTAATAATCACTGCACTTTCTTGGCAATGTATCTCTCTTGACTCAAGGGACAGGTCATCTGCACCCACTTTCGATTCTCAGAGATGAAAAGAACTGTGGTTAAAGCAGACACCTACAATCATTTCTATCAGAGGCCATAAAACTCTTGTTTGCTACTGTGAGACAAATTGGTAATTAACTGAGCATTGCTGAGATGTAGGATGGGACAAATATTATTTTGTACAGAGCATTAGGCAACGTACACACAAAGAAAATACATTAATGAAAATAATATAAAAAAAACTGACAGGATAAAAAAGCAAAATCAAATAACATGGAATTTTTAAAATAAATTAAGGTAGCTTTGTTATTAATATTGATGTTGAGCAGTTTTAACATAATACAAATTTAATACACTGGTTTCCATAAATTAAGAAAAACTCAGAAAGATTATGATAAGCAAAAAACTATATGAATGATTTTAATGAAATTTGATAGAAACATGAATTACAATGCTAGTTTCAGAATGGCATAAAATATTTTACACTAGAAACATTTTTCGTCAAAAAATAACACTTATGGGAACTTGTCCAAAAATGAGGTGTCAGAATGCAATGGGCAAAGTTCTTTAATAAGGAGTGTGGTCACCCCTTACAGCAATGCTGGCATGACAGCAATGTTCCATGCTATTTTATGATGTTGTGAATCAGCTCGATAGGGAGTAATGACCATTGTTCCTTTAAATCAGTAATAAGCTCCCCCTTTGTTTCAAGTGGTGGGTTCAGGGCAGCAGCACTCTCCCTAGAGCATCTCACACAGGCTTAATCGGATTTATGTCGGGAGATTGAGCTGGCCACTCCATGCACATAATGGTCTCCTCTTGAAGGTATTGTTCCACTAGTTGAGCTCTGTAAACAATCGTTATCATCTTGTAAGATGAATGTTTCACCTATTGCACCAGTATAAGGACATACATAAGGGTCCAGGATGTAATCTCTATACCTTTGAGTATGAGGTATCCACTCATCAACACATAGAGCTCTGTGCATCCATCTAAGGAAATGCCACCACAAACACACATGCTACCTCCGCCATAACTGTCTCTTTGATGGCTGTTACTGGTATGATAGCGGGTACTTTGTTCTCTCCATATCACACAATGTCTGGAATCACTCTGCAAGCAATATCTGGACTCATCTGTGAAGAGTACAGACCTCCATTGCTCTTCTGTCCAGTTAACATGCATGCATGCCCAATTCAACTGCCACTCCTGTGACATGATGTGAGGGGTATATAAATTACTGGCATTCTAGTACAGACCTTCCTCATGAAGCCTTCTATGCACAGTAGAAGCTGATACAACCCTCCCAGTGGCTGCTGCAAGAGAGGATCATAGCTGAGAAGGAGTAGACTTCTTTCTCCTTCATGCTGTTAATCGCAGATATTGGTTTGTACAGCTGTTGTAACTCTAGCCCTTCATCGCCTAAACCTCTGAGACTTGGAATCTGTGCTAAGAAATTGATTCCATGGTCTGTGGATCACAGAAGGACTCACATTCAGCCATCATTGCCATGTCTGACTGACTTTGGCCTGCTTCAAGCCAGCCAATAGCTCTCCACCGCAGTTCATTTGGCAAATGATGTCTCGAGGTCATTCCTATAAAATGGCTATTTCGAATTTCTTTACTCACATTTGCAACAGAAAATAATGATCCACTCCAAAACACCCGTTTTTATGCCACTGTCTGATTTTGCATATGATATGTTCACTCAGAATTACTTTACTGGTTACACGAACAAGTTTGGTGAGGATCGCACAATTTTTTAGTGAATTATTGAAATTTTTCTCATTTTTCTGTAATTTATGGAAACCAGTGTAGTTTGTTTTAGCAGGATTTTATAATTCAAATTTCCAAAATAATGTCTTTTAGTATTAAATGTTTTTTAGGTTGGCTGCAATTTTAATAACATGCAAGCATATTGTAATTTTTTGTGCAAATTAGTTTAAGAATTTGTTTTTACTTTGTGTATTTAATATAATTGTAATTTGCACAGGTGAGGAATGATTTCTTAGATTTACGTGTTCCAGTATGGGTAATGGATATGCAGTTCATACCCAATAGTGAAAAAATTGTTGTTTGCACTGGTCACCATCAGGTATGTAAAAATGTTATTAGTTCTTGGATCATTTTTTCTGAAAGTATTGCAGTAATAATTTTAGTGAAGTAGTTATTAGGACTATGATAGAATTGTCATAAAAACAGAAATTTTTATACTATATAATAGCTTTAGATTACTTATTGTTTAAATTAATAAAATTGTGCTGAAAATATATAGTATTTAATAGGAACATTTTTTGTAAAGTGAAGAAAATCTCTCAGTGTAATTGAAATAAAGAAATGCAACTGATAAATGAAATATATTAAGATAAAAAAGTTAATGAGAAAGTGGAATATTTTCTAATATAATCAAGATAATTTTAAACAGAATGGAAACTTAGAAATGTTTTATGTTTCTTAATAATTGTTGGAAAAAGGTTAGAATGCTTATTCTTTGTATGATTTAATATAACAAAATACTTTTAATAACTAATGAATTAATTTTTAACTATTTTTGAAAAGATTTAAATGTTTACTGGTTTAGGAGAAAAAAAATATTTTCCCCCTAAGCAGCTACTTTGCTACAGATTTCTGACACTAGCATGTTATTGTAATATGCCATAGAGAAGATTTGTGAGGAAGATGAGATCTCAGCAGAAATACAAGAAATATCCATGCCTTATCTGGGATTCAAACCCAGATCCCATTATTTCACAGCTGAGCATTCTAACCACTAGACCATAAACTTTGAAATTTGTGAAAAATAATTTTAAGAAAAGAAAGAATGATGTGTGACATGGAAAATTATTACCTTTAATTATGCAGCAATAAGGAAATCCTTGGGTGTTAGGGACAGTATGATATTATGAATAGCAAGATTACTTGCAATAATTATCTTTGATTAATTCGTGATCCCACATTCCAAATATTTTTGGAAGCATTTCATAATATTGATATTAGTATTATGGTAAAAACAATTCACATCTCACAGCCAATATGATGGTAAAAATAATGACATTTACAGTTACTGTATTACCAGTTAAAACTGATAGATTTCTTCAAAAGGTTATAAGGTTTTTGAAGAATTGCAAAGTAAAACCAGGAAACCATAGTCATTGTCAATAGAAACATTTACAAAGTTTTATGGAATTTTTCATGAAAGGACAGGAGGGCTCTGCATTGCCTTAAGATATATTTATTTGAAATGGTCATATGAAATAATAAAATATAATAGTAAGTGTGAAAATTAGGTATAATTGAAGAAAAGAACTCTGATTTAAAAATAGAAAAGACAATTCTCTAACAATATAATTATTGAGGTTCAAAAAGATTGTCTAATAAGCTTCATTATTTAAATTTGCCAAGATAAGAGGTACTCCATTCTTTCACTAATTTTTATATGATGTTTTATATTGTGAGCTTATTTCTCTTCCTCACAGTTCCTGGGTCTTGTGATCAGTAGGACTAATGGAACAAATTGCAAAATCACTTAAAATCTAATCTTATACAAACCATTTTTACCATTTGCTTAGTCAACAAGCAAAATGCTTAGTGACAACAAACTTAATCATTAAAGTCTCAAAGTTTTAAATGCTTCTTAAAACTTAAAGTTAATTTTCAGTGGTATTCTGACTATTATCCATAAGAATATGTAGTTTATCAACTTTCTAGGTGTAGAATGATTTCTTAGATTTATGCATTTATCATATTGTCAAAGATTCATTGGTGTAAGTGGTCATTTGCATGGGTGAGACATATACACAACTTTTGATGGTCCTCAATAACTCAGATATGCAGCATTCATATTTACACCTTTTATTGCTATATACATCTATGTACATTTACTTCAATACCACAGTGCATACTCTGTACTCTCAGGGTCACAATACTCCCTTAGCTTAGCAGTTACAAACTGCTCCAAACAATATTAGCTGGCTTAATCTCATGGTCCCGGCTAGGAGGTAGTTCTTATTCAAATGGGTCTTTCTCTCTTGAGCCCAACACACGTCTACTCCTCAAGACATTCAGAGAGGGACTCCTTCCCCCCCCCCCCCTTTCACCAACAGGCAAAACATTGGGGAAAGTTTAGCTCTCACCGCTTGTCACATTGACACTGTGTGACTCATGCTGACACTAGTAACTTTTGCTAGGAGTGTAGCATCTGGAAACATGAGTAGCTGACCACTGTTCACACCACTGGACCATCATAAAACCGTCAGCTCTCTCACTTGTGAATGGAGCTGCACGTGCAAGCTGTTGCAGATGGGATGGAGACTTCCACCCCTCTCTCCATCTCCAAAAATTGGTGGTCTAATCACCTGAGAGGGAGAGGGGGACTCATGTCAAAAATGTTCAACCATGACACATAAGTTCCATAATTTGTGCAAATCAACTTGCAGTTCTAATTCTGTTAATTTCAACTTCATCATCACTATCATGCATTATTATAGGTTTTAAAGATTTAAAAGAATTTAGCCATTAGGCAAGATAATAATTTACTACCCAGTATTAGATAAAGTGATATCATTATTAGGTTTTGAAACCACATTCTCAACTGCAGTTTAGAATCATCAGTATCAATACAGCAAACATTCAAACAATTAATTTTCATCAGGTGTAGTGAAAAACGCATATCATTAAATATTGTAAATTATATAGTATGAGCTTTGTTAAATGCCCATAAAAATATGCAACTGTTTAAATAAGAGACAAAAATATCATTAATAACTGATAGTCATTTTCAGGTTAGGTTATATGATCCCAGCACACCACAGCGACGTCCCGTAATTGATATGAAATTTGATGATTACCCATTAATGGCATTGTCACTTACTCAGAAAGAAAAGTAAGTATAAGTTTTGTCATTATGTAAGTTGAGCACAACATTGATGACATGTGATTATTGAATTTTCAAGACAATAACAATGTAAATATATAAATCAGCAACATAAGAATTATGTTTATTTTGTAACAGTTTTTGTTGTGTATAAAAATATAATTTTTTTAATGAATGCTTCATAAGTAGCAAGTTATTGAACAATAATAATAATAATTAAACAGATGCGTTTTTTCTTAATATGTTTGGTTAGAAAGTTAAAGTTGGCTTGGGGAGGTAGTTAATTGTGTAATAATTTATTGGGTTTTTATGTAAAAATTGAATTTTTGAAAAAATTATTTAATAATGAATTTCATTTTAATTCTTTATCTTTAGTAAATTATATATAAATGAATATAGTTCTATGTTAATTTTATTAATATTTTATTAAAAATGACATGCTGATTAAATCATTAAAACTCTAGAATAGTATAAAAGTCTTCAGGCTATATTTAGTGTTATAGTATCTGTCATTTTGGTATTATACTGCAGTATTTCTGTGCTCTGAAAGCATTTTAATTTTTCATGTTAAATACCTATTTCTGATAATGTGGCTTCTACAGTTTTATATGTAAAAGACCTGGTCGTGAAATTTTTAAGCAGTAAAATATTTTGTGTAACAATTGGAAGCCAAACCTTATAATGAATAATTTCATGCTAGCTGTTTTACCCACTGAGCTGTTAAGCTAGCTAATTTTTTAGGAGTAGAATTTGGACTGACTGAATGAATGAATAAATGTTTTCATTAATCTAGTAATTCATTGTCAACAGATTTTGTTATAACATGGCCTATGTTATTGACTATATTTTTAAATGAATACATTTTTAAAAAGACATTCTTTGGGGCCACAGGCTACTTGAAGCCAATCGTAATTTTTTTCTGGTGGTAACATGAATATGTTTTCCTATTGAATAAACAAATTTTTAAGCACTACAAGTTATAAAATTCATAATTTTTACAATTAATGGCAGTTAAAAGTACTTTAGCTTCATTGAATATCTGAATAAGTTATTTGAAGAAATGTTTCCTCATTAATGCAGGCCTGACAGTGTTAAATAAGGTGAAGTGCATTTTGGGCTTTCACAAAAACCAGTTTTGGGCATGAAAATTTGGTGATCCAGTAGCCCATTGATTAGGGAGATTTTTGATTGTGTGGTTCAAGTCCTGATTAAAAAAAAAAAAAATCATTGCATTAAAAAAATTATATATCAGGAAATAAATATATTGAATATTATCATTTATAGTCATGAAATGATCAATAAAAAATACTCAGTTTTTTCTGTTAGTTATTCATCTAGTTTACAGTATGTTTGTGGTATCACATCTCACATTATTAATGCTGGAAATTAATAAATGGCCGTGTTTCAAAAAAAGAGGCTGGAAGATTGTTCCTTGATGATTGGTCAATGAGTATTGGTGAAGTGCCTTATGTTAATTGCATATAGGATTCCTTATAGTTAGGTATGAGAATCAGTTATGCCTGGTGGCTCAAATGGTCAGAATAAGACATATAACCAGATCTTGATTCTGGTCTCACTTGAATTGATATAACTCTTTAGGGGCTTACTAAAAATTGTTGATTTTTATGTCTTCAGAACTGAATTCTAAAATGGTATTTGTAAAGAATTAAATGTTTTCTTTTTAGCCAATTAGTTGTTGGAAACAGCAGAGGAAGAATGGCATTATTAGATCTGAGGAAGAAGGCAATGGTTCATGCATACAAAGGATTTGCTGGGAGTATACGCTGTGTTCAATGCCATCCCACATTGCCTCTTGTTGCTTCTTGTGGATTGGACAGATTCCTTAGGATTCATGAACTGAATACACATAATTTGTTAGTCAAGGTAATCCTAATTATTCTATAGATGCAAATATATACTTGTGATGAAATTTCTAACATATTTGTAATACTACACCACTCATAGTCGGGGGCAGGGGTGGCTCAGTCGGTAGCGTGCCAGGCTCGTAATCTGTAGTTCCCAGGTTCGAGTCCCAGCTGGGTCAGCATTGAGATTTATCTCCGCAAAATTCCCTGCCCTGCCCACGGTCAGTAGGGGACACCGATGGGCTTGGAAAGACCTCCGTCCGTCGGATGGGACATTAAGCTGTGGCCCGTGTGCGGGAGAGCCATACCCTGTGCACGTTAAAGAACACGCTGGATGGCCTTGACGGGAGGCTACCATATGTCTCCCAACAGCTGTTCCAGTGGGTCCCCTCCCCCATCCTTCTCTGAGCCTTCGGGGTCCATGTGACCTGGCCATTTAGCCCATGGTGTGCAAAAAAGTGCCGCTCAGAGGTAAAACAACCCAAACAACCCACTCATAGCTACAATTTATGCAAAATGGGAGATTATTGATGATTTAGTAATGTTTTAAACTTTTCAGTGCTGAGTTTTAAGATTGCAAAAAGGTCTGCCTGAGAAGTTACTGCTATGTTGAGTAAATATTGAGTTTTTTAAATGACAAAGAAGTGGCAATACACATTTTCTTTCATGAAAGTTGTATGCCCCCATGTGTTTAAATTGTAAATTTAATTATACATATGTGGCCATAATACTTTGAAAAGTAATAAGAGTTTGTCTTTATTGTGTTTGATGTAAAAATAGAATTTTTGAAAAAATTATTTAATATTGAATTTAATTTTAATTCTTTATTTTCAAATTTTTTCTGTAGCATTGAAAGAGTTAATACCAGAGTCAAATATTGGCCCAGAAACTAGATTTGTGTATACTGTTAAGAGTTAATAAGCAACATATTTGATGTTGTCTTTATATATTTTAACATATTGCTAATGGATTTCTAGCACTGTGGTGTTTTTATTCTCAAAATTGATGTTGGAAAATTAGAATTTTCCTCATGAAATAATAAGCTGAAAAAAGTTTTGCTGTGAGTGGGATTCAAACCCACATCTCCTGGAAACATCCCAGTTATGTTCACCACTACACCATCATTGGCTAATGTTTTTTTCAGCTGGTGTGATATACAAACTCCAGATTTTTTATTTGATTTGCACAGTGGCACCATCTATCTGGGAAGTGGACGATTGTGTTGTCACGTAGAGCTGATATTAAATATTTGTCACTTATGGTCATGGTGTTAAAGCAATAATTCAGTAATAAAGAATCACAGGATGTGTCCTGTAGATGGAACTCATGAATAATAAGCTGAAAAAATTAGTTTTGCTGTATGTGGGATTTCAGCTTATTATTTCATGAGTTCCATGTCTACAGGATACATCCTGTGATTCTTTACTATTGAATTATTAACACCATGAGTGTGAGTGACAAATATTTAATACCAGCTGTATGTGGCAACACAGTTATCCACTTCTTGGATAGATGGCGCCACTGTGAGTATTAAAAAAACCCCGGAATATTATATGTCACAACAGCTGAAAAATAATTAGCTGATGATGGTATAGTGGTTAGCATAACTGGCATGTTTCCAGGAGATGTGGTTTTGAATCACAGCAAAATAAATTTTTTTCAGTGTATTATTTCATGAGTTTCATGTCTACAGGACACAACCTGTGATTCTTTACTATAGAATTTTCCTATTTTTCAATTTGGATGTTGCTGTTAGGAAATGATAATTCTTGTATTTTACACATTCACACTTGCTATGACATTACTGAGTGATAGATCATATGAAATCTCATTTCTTCTGGCTGTTGAGAAATGAGAATTAATGTGTGTCACATAGCCAGTTCAGTTGTTTGATGTTTTGAAGTATATAGGGATTTTCCAATATTGCAATAAATGGATTAAAGAGCATATAGGAATATGTGATATGGTGTTGAAAATAAAAGCATGCTGAAGATGAGCACAAGTGTTGTAAGCAAGAATATGATATATAAGAAGCATACAGAGTGTGCAGTGTCCATAGCATGAGAAGTGAAACTCATTACATCTACTACAGTGGGCTCCATATTTTAGCTATGTAAAATATTCATTTTATGTGCATGAACATATGTATATATGAATGTGTATGTTAAATATTATTCTAGTAAAGCAGGACATATTTAAATCCCAACATAGGGAGTTAAACAGTGTTTTATTTAGGAAGAAATTCCATTATTTTGGTCATATTGCCTGCATGAAAAGAACATATTAGGTAATAGAGTTACGAATAGTGTGTCTAAACGCTTGAAGAAATGGTGTAGACTTGAGTAGACAATGATAAATGCATGATGCTTTTGCCTAGATGGATTTATGGGGATAATTAAATTTCAGTTTAGTTGGATCTCTTTATGGATGCCTGAGAATTATGCATGTGTATGGATAGATGGATGTGGTATAAGCATGTGGAAGAGTATGTTTTGATGTGCTTGATATGTATGTACATCAGGATGTTTCTTGAAATTATTTCCTATCAAAAGCTTTTTTTTTTTTTCGACATCAATAATGAGTCATTTTTCAAGTTTCATCTTGAAAAGGCCAGACTGTAATTAGTAACATAAAATTTCTTTAATACTTATAAACTAACCTTTACTAAGATATATTTGTAGCATAAAATTGGTTCACTAGTTATAAAATAGCATTAACTAAATATGCTATCAGTGTAAAGCAGCCTTTATTAAGATATATATGATTTACACTAGACTACCTGTATTTTATTAACAAGGCTAAAATATAAGATTTTCACATTAATAATAATCAGTCCTCCAAAAAGTTCGAAAATTTTCTAGTTGCCAGAAAAAAAATACCAAAGGCCTGGGGAGTATGAAATGCCAGTCAGTTGGAAGGGGGTTGGAGGGGTTCTTATCCAGGAAAAGTTTTGAAAACCACAATGCCACATACAATTTGTTGAATTCATAGTGAAATGTAAAATGTTGAATTCATAGTGAAATAAAACTCTACATTAAAATGTAGTTTTACTCACTTTTTTTAAATATATGTATGTTGTTTTTCTGCTGAGGTCTTGCTATCCTCTCAGACCTTCTACTATGGCATATAAACTGACAGGCTCCTGTCAGACCTCTGTGGCAAGCAGCTGCTTGAGGGGGTATTTATTTATTATGGTATTTATAACTTTAATATTTGAACTTCTGAATTTTAATTTATAATTTTGACAATTATTTTTGCAAACTAAGTTACATTTCATAGTAAGTATTAGCAAATTATACATTTTTGCTCCATCCATGTATTAATAAAATAGTAATAATTATAATAATAAAATATAATAATTATCCATGAATATATAAATTTATGAAGGCACTAGCAGTTTCATATTTAGTCATTTGTTGTTATCAGGTATATATATATATAGACATTAACTCCTGTAGAATTATTATTTAATAATTTGTACTTGGTTTAAAAGTTAAATGATTTATTTAATAATGAAGGTATTATTTAGATTAAAATTAGTCACCAGTCAAATAATTTGGATCACCACTGACAACCAGATGACTATATTTTGGAGTATTGATGATAATTATTTTGAATGTGAAATATAAACTAGGTTTAATTATTCTATATTAGCACTGAAATGAGTTGTTTGCTGTTTGTGAAAGTGTTTAAAAGTTATCAATATCATGATTTATTTAATGTATTTGTAGAACAATTTATGAAATTTAAATTGCAATTGTTGAATGAAATATCAGTTCTGTGGATATGTTTTATCTGTGATCTTCACTTTTTGTGGTATTTTTTTTCCTGTAGATGTATTTAAAATCCAGATTGAATTGTCTGCTAATGAGTTGTGATTATAAGCAGACAGATGAGAATGAAAAATCAGGTGAGTCTAATGTTCAGGATGGTGTAGTACAACAGGATGAAGACGATGAAGAAATGTGGGGTCAGATGGAAGTGGTAACAGAACAAACAAAACAGAAAAGGCAAGCAGTGGATCAAAATCCAGGAAAGTGTAGGAGCAAGAAAATATTTACAGAAGAAAATAAAGCACCCAAAAATAAAAATAAGAGCAAGGGATCGAAAAAAAGTGAGTTAGAAATGTTCAGTATCTAAAAAGCAGTTATGTGCATATAAATATGTTCCAAGAAATTAGGGAAGCTCCCTAATTCCTTAAAATATTTTCATTTTATTTCAATAATTAGTTATAAGTAAATCACATTTGTCGTAATGACTAAGCAAACTATCATGGTTAGCTTTGGCTACTTTTTGGTCTATATATTTTCTTATCTATATATAACTTTATATTTTGATTATTTCAAGGTTTTGGTGTTAAAGTTGATTTTTTTTTAAGTCTTTGCACAACTCCAGCCTTTCCTGTATGTCCTGATATTCATAACATAGCTAGCCATTTACAGTTTATACCTTAAAAACATCTGTCTGAGAGGCATTACTCCAGTTTAATGTTAACAATGCCCTTTGAGTAGAGATTTACCCTGAGGAGGGGGAAGGGGGTCCCAGACCCCTTCTCAAAAATCCCATTGCCTTATATGAAGTTTCAAATTTGTCTACCTGCTTTGAAATCCAAAACACTTGTCTTTGTATAATTTTATTTTAGCTCCATATTTTATGTCCAACACAAAAAATAAATTAACCCCCCCCCCCCATAAAATCTCATTTCATATAGAATAACATTTTAATTTTTCTTGTTTGGTGGAACATTTTAGTAATTGGGAAAACATTACTTAAGTTTTATTCTAAGTCCTCCCCAAACTAAATTCTTGGATCCCCCCTCCCCCTGCCACTCTCTGAAGCAATATTTTTTCATATAATGAAGTAAAATTGCACGAATTTCAATACTTTAACTCACTCATTCTACAATGCTCCTAACAATGAAAATTAAGACTATGATATTTGTAATAGTTATGGGCTGATGCAGTGGACTTGCATTATTTGTAATAGTTATCGGCTGATGTAGTGTCCCTTAGCACTATGTTCAGAGGTATGAAAATATAACTTGGTAAGGTGTCACATATTTTACTTGGTGAAAACTGTCCAAACTTATGAATCACCATAGTTTATTGGTCTTATTTAGATCAGGTAAATTTTTACCTGTTTATTGTTGGTCTTTAGGTAAAAATTGTGAAAATAATGATTAATGGAATTTAGTAATATAAACAAATATTATACTGCATTGTTACCAAATTATATGATTACCCACTTAATATTTCACCAGGCTTCAGTGGACAGAGTTCTTATTTAAGTTTGGAGTACTGCTAGCAGTATACCTTTTCAGCTGATCAACTGTAACAGTTATGTTTTGGCATACAGTTCATGTCATCAAACACTTGTCTCTTGGAGACTTTTTCCTTCTGCATTTGTCATGATTGGCAGACATGTTTTGAGACCATTGCCATTCTCCATGGGTGGGGGTGGCTCAGTCGTTAGTGTGCCAGGCTCGTAATCTGCAGTTCCCAGGTTCGAGTCCCAGCTGGGTCAGCGTTGAGATTTATCTCCACAAAATTCTCCACCCTGCCCACGGTCAGTAGGGAACACCGATGGGCTTGGAAAGGCTGCCGTCTGTCGGATGAGACATTAAGCTGTGGCTACGTGTGACGGAGAGTCATACCCTATGCATGTTAAAGAACACACTGGATGGCCTTGATGGGTGGCTACCATCTGTCACCCAACAACTGTTCCAGTGGGTCCCCTTACCCAACCTTCTCTGAGCCTTAGGGGTCCATGTAACCTGGCCATTTAGCCCATTGTGTGTAAAAAAAGTACCGCTCAGAGGTAAAACCCCAAACCGTTCTCCATACACTTCAGATATTGTTCCCTGTGATTTTCTGCTGGAGGCAGGGGTGGCTCAGTAGGTAGTGCACCAGGCTTGTAATCTGCAGTTCCCAGGTTCAAATCCCAGCTGAGTCAGCATTGAGATTTATATCCACAAAACTCCCCGCCTTGCCCATGGTCAGTAGGAGATACTGATGAGCTTGGAAAGGCTGCCGTCCATTGGATGGGACATTTAAACCATGGCCCCATGTGCGAGAGAGCCATACCTTGTGCACGTTAAAGAACATGCTGGATGGTCTTGATGGGGGACCACCATTTTTCTCCCAACAGCTGTTCCAGTGGGACTTTCATTTTTAGCTATATTTAGGATTTATTAAATTATTTCCAGTGGGTCCCCTCCCCCAACCTTCTCTGAGCCTTAGGGGGTCCTTGTAACCTGGCCATTTAGCCAATTGTGTGCAAAAAAGTGCTGCTTAGATGTAAAACAACCCAACACAAGATTTTCTGCTGAGTTCCATCAATTCTGTTGTGTATGCTCCTGTCACACTTGACTTTGCTTTCTACTATATCTTTATGACTTATAGGATTTCGTAGTAATATAGAATTCTAGCACCAGTAAGAGATTTTGCATACTTTGGCATGTTCATGGCCAAATTATTACGAACAGGGCACTGTTCGTAATAATTTGACCAGGAAATGTATATTTCATTCTGATTAAAGTGTAAAATAAGAGAAATTTGTAAAATAATAAAAGAAGTAAATATCTAGAATGTTATGCTTATATAATTTGTCTGTGAAATTTCAGCCTAGTTTATTTATTTCTAGAGTCAAAGGTGAAAAAGAAAAAAGAAGCATAACTTTGAACCATGTAATAAAAAGTTGTAAATAAATTATTTTGGATAACCAGTGAGGGCTATTTAAGTAATGTTTTTATACTTGTAAATGTGTAGGTAAAATGAGAAATATTTATCTTTTACATTAAATCAACCAGCTTTCTAAAAATTAATTTTCCTAGCTGTATTTTATTAGATTTATTTAGAATGTTTTATTTTTTAAATATTTTTAGCTATATTTTGTTCTATTAAATTATTATTTTTCGATTATTTTTATACCATCATCTTCAATAAGAATTTGTGTACTTAATTTGAATTGTATCTGTTCATCTCAACATTCGGTGGTGAATTTATTTAGACCATGTATCAACACAGTAAAATACAACTAAAAACATTTAGTTGCAATACATTTTTCAAACATTTTTAAAACTTAGGAGTTTCTGTTTAAACTGTGATTGACTAATGTACACTATGATATTTAGGGTTAGGCAGATTATAGGCCTGTTCTCATACTAGGAACCAGGGGTGTCAAGATTCCCATACCTACCACCTCATACAGCAATGATGTCACTTCCTGGGGCTGGATCTCCTAAGTGCCTAAATGCCAGAAGCTTTAGTAATAAAGAATCACAGGATGTGTCCTGTAGACATGGAATTTCATGAGTTCCATGTCTATAGGACACATCCTGTGATTCTTTACTACTGATTTATTAATTTAATGCCATAAACGTGACAAACATTAAGTTCCATCTCTAAAGTGACAATACAGTTGTCCACTTTCCTGAATAGATAGCACCACTGTTGCAAATCAAATAAATAAAATCCGGAAAGTTTATATGGTCAAACAAGCTGAGAAAAGATTAGTCATTGGTGGTGTAGTGGTTAGCATAACTGGTATGATTCCAGGAGACTTGGGTTCGGATCCCACTCATGTCAAACCCAATTTTTTTCAGCTTATTATTTCACGGGTGCTAGAAGCTTGTTTTATTTTCCATAAACATGTTTGTGATAAGTTCCATAAAAAAAATTATATATATTTTTTTATTATTTTTAAATGTTATCCAAATATATTTTACATTCTAGTAGTATATTATCAAACTATTTCTAATTAAGTTGTCTTGGGGCCTGTTGGCTCTCATTGTGCCCCTATTAGCAACATATACATTGAGAGTATTGGAAATATTGAGGCTTTAGTAGACAAGTAGCCACAGAATATGTCTTGGCAACATTTGTGTCCAATATACCAGTACATGAAGCTTACCTTAAATCTACAGTTTTTGAAGTTTCTCTTACTCTTAAGGACATCAAGGGGTGGAGGGGCTTGGTAGTATGCTGGTCTTGTAATCTGTAGTTCCCAGGTTCAAGTCCCATCTGGGCCAGCATTGTGATTTATCTCCACAAAACTCCCTGCTCTCGGACAGTAGAAGGCACCAGTGGGCTTGGAAAGGCTGCTGTCTGTCGGATAGGATACTAAACTGTGGTCCTTGGTGTGGGAGAGACATACCCTCTGCACATTAAAGGCCTTGAAGGGAGGCTACCATCTGTCTCCTAACAGCTATCCAGTGTCCCTCCAACATTCTCTGAGCCATTGGGGTCCTGGTAACCTAGCCATTTAGCCCAATTTGTGCAAAACAAGTGCTGCTCAGAGGTAAAACAACCCAATCCTTAAGGACAAATAAATTATTGCAATCTGTTACTTTATTGATGAAGCATTGTGAGGAACTGTACAAGTTCAAGTCTGCAGTGTTGCTGTTGAGAATACTTTTTTAAATCTACATTTCAGTAACTATATGCCTGTTTCTACCATTTTTTCATACTGTATTCTGGTTTCATGTCTGGTGAGTTCTTCATGATTCAAAAAAGTCATATGCCTCATTTAATGCAATTTTTTTTATTAAGATGTATGACTGCAAAGCTGATTGGAATTATTTGCACAATATATTCAACCTCTTTCACATCTCTATTCAACCTCAATCATTTCGATTTTAATCAACTCAAAAGTTGTGAATATGTATGCAAAATTTTCATCATCATCATCATCATCCTCAAGCAGCCATGGGCTACGGAGGTCCAACCAGACCGTGCAATTTAGTTCTCCAAGCAAATCTATCCTGAGCTACATCTACTGCATCTGGCCACTGCACACCAATTCTAACAAGGTCCTGTTTGACATTGTCTGCCCACCGCATCCTAGGTCTCCCCCTCCTTCTGAGGCCTTTAGGCACAATGTTCATAACCCTATTCGCCAATCTATAATTATTCATACGGGCAACATGGCCAAACCAACGGAGTCTCTCTCTGCACAATATGCTGCTTAAAGGAGGTTGCAAACTCCTTTGCCTAATCTCATCATTAGTTACAAAGTTGAACCACCTAATGCCCAAGATACTGCGTAAGCATCTGGAATCAAAAGCATCTAGTTTCCTGTTATCTTGTTTACAAAGTACATGAAGTGACCCAGATTTAGAAAAAAATGAGTGTATGTATATATGTGTATGTTGGGGAGTTGGCAGGGGGGACAAGTGATTGGAACGAACTGGAATGCAATTCTGGTATAAAAATTTTCTGCCATTTTAGTGGTCTTTAAAAAATTTCTTTAAAAACATGTAATGTATATATGTGCTTAATATTTTTTACATCTCCATTCTGATTACTAGCATTCCTCAAACTTTTCCTATCCCCCTTTTTTTTAATGTTATGTGTGCAGCAGTGTATGGTAAACTGATTATTGCAAAACAGTGTACTGCAAGTCAGAAATTCAACTGAAGCTTTTCATTTTATGCTAGGTTAACTCATGAGCAGCATTTTTTGCTGTACTAGTTATTTGTTTATACATCTTGTTGTTTTCCCATACTTTGCAAAATTAATTTTCAACATGTTATGATTATTATTATCACATCAGTAGCATAATTTGGGTGTTCACTTAGGGTATTGGGCCTTTAGAGTGGGGGAAAATGCATCATGTGAGGGTCTAGCTGCCAAATTTTTTTAAATATTTGAAAAAACGTTTACCTTTTGTTTTGTAAATTTAAAATTTTCTGTGGGCCATATATATATATTGAAATGCCTTAGGGTAGGATTTTTCAAACTTGGCTGCCCCCAAAAAGAATAGTATTATCCAAAACCCTGAAAAATACAGAATGGCAGCATACACTAAATAGAAACAAAATTTTATTCCTTTATTTTGTTTGTTTACTATATTTGTTGCTTAATATTAAAAATAAATATCCCCTCAAGTAACTGCTTGTCACAGAGGTCTGACCAGAGATTGTCAGTTTATATGCCATAGCAAAATGGCAGGACCTCAGCAGAAAAGCGACACAAACATCCATGCCTTACATGAGGCTCGAACTTGAGTCCTCTTAAACAGTAGCCAAGTGCACTAACCACTCTGCCATGGGATGGCCACTTAATATAGTTACCGTATATTTCCGCAGATAAGACGACCTTCAGATAAGACGAGGTATAAATTTTCGTCAAAGTTTTATAGTTTTAGCATATATCTGTCCTATAAGACGACCCCAAACTATCAACGGCCTATGAATTTAGTTTAGATCGGCGATCATCATCTGGATAATAATACTGTAGAGCGTATACGGAATTATGTCCTATTCGCAAACATTCGCACTGATTCATGCATTCGGGTAATGACCTTGACTCTTCACAAAAGCGTCGTATGGGCTATTCTATTTTGTGGACATACCCTACTCTGTATTAGTAAATAATTACGGTTTGTCCGTTTTTTCCTCAGTAGCTCAATAAACATAACTTTTAATATTTATTTTGTTTTACTATTACAATGTAATGTATTTAAATAATATGATAGATTTTTCGATAAGTTGTAGTAATAATGGTTTCAATTTATATAAATTTCAATCTAATTTTTTTTGTATCTGTCCTATAAGATGACCCGGATTTTGGGTGCCTTTTTTTATGATTCAACTATCGTCTTATCTGCGGAAATATACGGTACATTTAATTTCACTGAGGTATTCACAATCAAGAGTGAATAGGCTATGAAACAAAAATGATTGTGTGCAGTATTAATCGAAAAATTTTGGTTTCGACTTTCATTGAGTTATTTATGGCAGTGCATTTCAAAACATGAATTTTTATTCTTTTACAGTAGGGGAATTCGAAATAAAATGCTGTAATGCTTCCAAATTTATGGCCTTTGAAAAACTAATCCTAAAAGTTACAAATTTTAAATGTAATCTTGTTGGATATCTGTTGATCAACATCTAATGATTGTTGTAGGCAAAACAAATTATTTAAACTATTTTTAATTTTATTAGATTAAATTTCATTAGAATTTTTTAAATTAAAATTGTAATTTGTAAATTTTATTAGATAATATATAAAGCTACAAAGCTGATGAAATGGCCACTAGATGGCACCAGCATATAGGTGTTTGGTCCTGTGTATTCTGAGGTTGTTGAAAAATCAGCAGATTTAATGAAAATAATTTTTTTTTGTTACAAAAATGAATGTTAAGATATTAAATGTCGATGCGATAAAACCAGGTTTACAGACATGAAAGTAAATAGTAAAAGTTTATTTTGATAAAATTGGTGTACGATTCAGTGCAGTCGGTAGCCTTTCAGGCGTGTAACCTAAAATACGCTATTAAGCAGGACTGCATGTGCTTAATCCTTTGAGCATCAAGTGATTTTCTCACGTCATGTGGTGAATCACAATTGCGTCATAATTCTACCAAGAAACGTTGCAACAAAACCCCGAGCTTTTCAAAGTGCACTGCAGCAGTTAATTTTCCAAACGATCCGAAACACCACCAGAGTAAGCACTGCATGACGCTTTCAGAAAATACCGACTGCCCGAGTGTATTCAGCATGACACTCGAGTTTAAGGGCTCCAGGGCCTTCAATTACTTAATCCAGCCCAGCATCAGGGACGAAGCTAGTCAAATATCAGCGAGTGTTGCGATATAGCATTGCCATTTCTGTGGTTATTAGTGTAGAATTAAAGACTGATGAACCATCCAAAAAATTGCAAGTATTCACAAACTTTTTTCTCTTTGCGTACCCTAAATAATCATCTATATTTTGTAGGAGTGTTAGGTAAATATATAATTTGCTCTGAGCTAGAGCAGTAGACGTTACGAGTGATATGTCCAAAAACTGCATGCATATTTTACCGATCCTAACAGTCGAGTATTGGAGCAAGACTCTAATAAGTTGGGTTGTTTTACCTCAGAGCGGCACTTTTTTTGCACACCATGTGCTAAATGGCCAGGTCACATGGACCCCGAAGGCTCAGAGAAGATTGGGGAAGGGGACCCACTGGAACAGCTGTTGGGAGACAGATGGTAGCCTCCCGTCAAGGCCATCCAGTGTGTTCTTTAACGTGCACAGGGTATGGCTCTCCCGCACACGGGGCCACGGTCTAACGTCCCATCCTACGGACGGCGGCCTTTCCAAGCACATCGGTGTCTCCTGACCCTGGGCAGGGCCAGCTGGGACTCGAACCTGGGAACTACAGATTACGAGCTTTGCGCGCCCCGCCCCTCTCGAATAAGTACGAGTGCCATTTAAAGGTACATAATCATCTTGTGCGGTGGGAAATCCATATGTGAATGAATACTCGTATACTTCTCCTGGCAGAAGCTGTGTCTACCGCAGTTTGCGAATCTCTGATATATCCCAAGCAACCAAACGTTCACGATTGAAATAAGCAGTTAGCAAATTTTCGATAATATGACAAATACTTGTTAAATGAGAAAAAAAGAAATCATTTGAGTTTATGGTATCAGTAGGAATTTTTCCAGTGGGAGTGTTGTTTAAAATACGGATTACTTCCCTGGTTCCCTGACAGTATTTCGTTTCTTTAGACCAGGATTCTGTTTCAAACATAGTTTTATTTTTTTTTATATAGAAACAAAACAAACCTATGTACCAAATGTTCTGAAGTTTAGATTGCATGAAAAACGGCCAGAAAGATTGGGGGCGGGGGAGAGATTCGACAATCAGTATTTATTTCGCAGAGAATTGTAAAAGCTCTTTTGTACTCTGTACAATAAGTGGCGATTGGGGGATGTCTCATTAGCTTTGGGTTGTTTCACTTCAGAGCACTTTTTTGCAAATAATTGGCTATATGATCAGGTCACAAGGACTCTTGAGAAGATTGGGGGAAGGGAACCCATTGGAGACAAATGTAAACATCCCGTCAAGGCCATTCAGCATGTTTTTAATGTGCATATAATATGGCTCTGTACACAGAGTTGAGTTTAATATCACATCCAACGAACGGTGGCCTTTCTAACTGGGGGCGCGAGTGGCTCGTAATCTGTAGTTCCCAGGTTCGAGTCCCAGCTGGGTCAGCGTTGAGATTTATCTCCGAAAAATTCCCCGCCCTGCCCACGGTCAGTAGGGGGCACCGATGGGCTTGGAAAGGCCGCCGTCCGTCGGATGGGACGTTAAGCCGTGGCCCCGTGTGCGGGAGAGCCACACCCTGTGCACGTTAAAGATCACGCTGGATGGCCTTGACGGGAGGCTACCACCTGTCTCCCAACAGCTGTTCCAGTGGGTCCCCTCCCCCAACCTTCTCTGAGTCTTCGTGGTCCATGTGACATGGCCATTTGCCCATGGTGTGCAGAAAAGTGCAGCTCAGAGGTAAAACAACCCAACCCAAAGCCTTTCTAACTGAGAGCAGAGTGGAGGGTTAGTAGAGATAAATACACTGGTTTTCATAAATTAAGGAAAATCCCCATGTTAAGTCAGTGGGAAGCTAAAGTCAAAGCTCTATAACTACTAAAATAAGTTTTTTTTTGTTTCGAAAAATGTGATTGCAGATAAAGATCCCAATCATATAAATCAATATCTCGATTTTCAACAATATTCGTTCAGTATTTAATGAGTTATGGTAGTTTGAATATTTAACAACGGCAATGCCAGTCTTAAGAAACATACAAAAGCTGAAGAATAGTGAAAGAATTCTTTACACAAAGTTCTAATATATAAGCGTATTTTATTAAACACTTTGATAAAATACTAAGTTTTAATTAACTTCTGAAGTCAATTTTTGTGGTTGGCATTGTTATCGCTAAATATTCAAATTTCCATAACTCATTAAATATTGAACGAATATTGTTGAAAATCGGGATACTGATTTATATGATTGAGAACTTTATCTGCAATCACATTTTTCTAAGCCAAGAAAAAAAAAAACTTATTTTAGAAGCTATAGAGCTTTGACGTTAGCTTCCCATTGACTTAACAGCGATTTTCCTTATTTATAGAAACCAGTGTATTAATGCTGAACACAATTGGGACTTGAACCAGAAAATTGGACTTTTTTTCTCTGAGCCACTTTTTTTTGCACACAACTGGCTAAATGCTCAGGTCACAAGGACGCTGGTGGCTCAGAGAAGGTTGGGTGAAGGGATAATGACAGCTGTTAGGAGACGGTAGCCTCCTATCGAGGCCATCCAGTGTGTTCTTTAAGTACAACGGGTCCGTGGTTTAATGTCTCATCTGACGGACGACAGTATTTCCAAACCCACTGGTACCTACTACTGACTGAGGGCAGGGTGGGGGTTTTGTGGAGATAAATATAAACACTGGCCCAGCTGTGATTCGAACCTGGTAACTGCAGATTAATAGCTTGATACACTACTGACAGCTCTGTAAAACTCCGTCTGCCCTCGGTCAGTAGGGGGACACCAATGGGCTAGGAAGGCCACCATTCGTCGGATGGGATGTTAAGCAGTGGCACCGTGTGCAGAGAGTCGTACTCTGTATGCTGGTTGGCTTTTACGGGAGACTGCCATCTTTCCAGTGTATCCCGTTCCCCAACCTCTGAGCCCTAGGGTCCTGGTGACCTGGCCATTTAGTCCATAACGTGCAAAAGTGCCGCTCAGAGGCAAAACAACGCAACCAAACTAACGACAGAGCAACCTCCTGCCCTGGGAATTGCATTTTAGGAGCCTAGTGTGGTACCTACAACCAATCCCCGCCATTGCCTCTGTAGCATTTCTCTTACAGTATGCATACATGATGAAGGCCAGATCTAGGTCTTGGCCCTTTTTTCTGATCATTTTCACTGGAGTATCGATTTTGATGAGTAATCAAATTATCTCGAATGATTTCGGATAGCAAAAAAGCATCTAACAGTTTATTAGTTGATTTTTTTAATCAGGAAATGGTTAAATTATTTTATAGGCGTAGATACAGTGCCTACTGTGCGTTTTGGATAATCTGGTTTTGGTAACCACAGTTTGTGGTTTCCACTCTTCTGTTTTTCTCGCTTCCTCGGTTTCAGACTCGAAATTACTTTAGAACACTTGATACGTAGGTTTTGATGACAGATGGTCTATGTGGGGATTATCCACCAGTAATGAGACATATATATATATCTAAAATCATACCTTAAACATATTCAATTGCTCACGGTGTTGCTTAGGAATGACAAACCTTTTACAGAACCTCTCTATGCTAGTTGATATCATTCTATTGGTAACGAGAAATTGCTAATTCATGTCCAGCATGGATTGATTTTACGGAAATCTCAAAACTGGAAATGAGATGTTTGATGTTAAATACTCTTATGGAAAATGATTTGTTTACTGCAAGACGTGCATGTAGAATCATCGAGCAAAGCATTGAGGAAATTTACTAGTGCACGATTATTGCATATGCTAATATGTTGGGCAATGCAAATGGTTAATCCTTTCCTATTAATTTTACGGCTTACGTCCAACTATGCGCAAAAGGATTAAGTATTATGCTAGCAGATGAAATTTAAACCGATTTACTTGTATGCTCTTAGAGTAGTGAAACATTCGTTTTAGAATTTATTGGGTTCAAACAATTCTACTTGTGTGTTATTGAAAAGTTTTGTTTTTCCGTCTTGTACATTTGCAAATCCGTAACCGCATTGTAAGGCAGTAGCACAATTTCCTGTGGTCTGTCACCAGTTGATATATCTTAATCTCGTTAACACGCTAAGGAAGATTCAACGATAGGACTAAGTGATCTTTGAGAACCAACATTATGCAGTAATGGAAGCGGAAGTCGCTTATAAACGTGGAAGGCTGACAACTTGTTTGTAGTCAAGATTCCGGTTCTGTCAAATAGCTATGCTGCCCTCTAGTGGAGTTTCCGGAAAGCGCGCTAACTGTGATTCATTGTTGTATGTGCTTAACGAAGAATGAGTTTAATTATATAATCTAATTTTAGAATTTAGTCTGCTGCCGAAACTGGTCACAGATACCCTACACCAATTTATAAGGCAAAGCTGAACTGCCGTGACAGAATAGGATTTACAGTCACATCTATAATATATCTTCTCACTATATATGAACATAATGGGACTTCTATATACTGAAATTGTTCACAATAAATATTTGCCAACGTTTTTACATTCTCTAAAATCTTTTCCTGGATCTCTTATTACGAAAGACCTTGACACTTAACTCTCTCACGCCCGGGTCTAGAAAAAAAAATGTAAATTAATATATGAAGGACCAAGATCGAGCCTAAACGCCGTTTCAGTGTAAAAATTTCCCTTCAGTTTTTGTGTTTAAAAAAAATTCTTAAAAATTGCGTGTAAAAATGTATATTTTTAATATACGCCCTGATTTCGAATTATGAACAAAGGGGCGGAGGTGTCTCAGTCGATAGCGCGCCAGGCTCTTAATATGCAGTTCCCAGGTTCGAGTCTTATCTAGGCCAGCGTTGTGAGTTATCTCCGCTAAACCCACATATGCCTTTGGTCTTGGAAAGACAGCCATCCGTCGGTTGGAAAGCTAAGCCGTGGCTCCGTGTGCAGGAGAGCCATTCTCTCTCTTGCACACGGAACACTTTAAGGAACATATTGGGTGGCCTTGACGGGAGCTACCATCTGTCGTAACAGTTGTCCAGTAGGACCCCTCTCATCAACCTTCGAGTCCTTAAGGTCATTGTGACCTGTCTATTGTGTGCAAACAAAAGTGCCGCTCAGAGGTAAAACAACCCAACCCTATTATGAACACTACTATTATCTCTATTATATACTAATGTGTATATTTATTATCAACCATATATATATACTATATGTATGCTATATTTTGCGTTGCATAATCTGTATCTATTAAGTATATACTGTTTGAGTATGTCTATTATAAAGAACATTAAAATACGTGCAACAGATATGTTCGTTTTTCAAGTCCATTCCTATCAGGCCTGGATCTAGAAAAAATTTTGAAATTCTGGGAGGTGACATCCTTGCCCCCCTCCCCCCTAGGTCCTGCCCTGATGATAACGATTATTTATATGTGGAAGGAGAATTGAGGAAATTTTATTAAATTATTAATTGTTCGTTTTTCTGCTGAGGTCCTGCCATCCTCTCAGATCTCCTACTGTGGCATATAAACTGACAGGCTCCTGTCAGACCTCTGTGGCAAGCAGCTGCTTGAGGGGATATATTTTTTTTTTCAATTTTTATATTGACTTAATTTTGGAAATTTTCTTATTCTTCCGCCCCCTCCCTCCCACACTTCAAAAAATTTGTTACTAATCTTGAATAGGCCAACTGTATGTAGGCAATACGTTGGGTTGTTTTACCTCTGAGCTGCAGTTTTTTGCACACCATGGGCTAAATGGCCAGTTCACAACGACCCCGAAGGCTCAGAGAAGGATGGGGGAGGGGACCCACTAGAACAGCTGTTAGGAGACAGGTGGTAGCCTCCCATCAAGGCCATCTAGTGTGTTCTTTAACGTGCACAGGGTATGGCTCTCCCGCACACGGGCCACGGCTTAACGTCCCATCAGACGGATAGCGGCCTTTCCAAGCCCATCGGTGTCCCTTACTGACCGTGGGAAGGGCGGGGAATTTTGCGGAGATAAATCTCGACGCTGACCCAGCTGGGACTCGAACCTGGGAACTACAGATTACGAGCCTGGCGCGCTACCGACTGAGCCATCCCCGCCCCTAGGCAATACGAAGATGATGTTCAATTTCGAATGTGTAATAGTCTAAGTCAGGTATGTCAAACTGGTTAGCGCGTCAGAGTTACATTACGATAAAAAGTTTTCCAGTGGACAGCAAAAACGTTTTTTTTTAGTTTACGAAACTTAAAGAATTGTTTTAAGCCTGCATGGCTTTCAAAAACTCTGAATTTGACAAGGATGGAAATTAGATTAATAATGTTCAAAGTCCACACTTTTGTTTTAATTAAATTCTCTCGAATTTTCTCCGAAACTTGATACCATTCGTTTGCAAATAGCTCATAAATACTGGAATTGAAATCTTGTTCTGATACCACTTTCATTAATGATGATAAATGTGCGTCAGTTACTAGTGACCTCTCGGGTTTCACTCTTTTCACAAACCCGAGTACCGCCGAACATCGCAAATGTTTGGTATGCAAAATAAATCATCTTTGGACATCCATCTCTAGATAAAGAAGAATGATAGTTTGACACACCAACCTCATGGAACTTTCGTTTGACTAGAAGAGTAACAGATCTGTGGTCAGGGGCCGACTGGAAGCAAAACACGGCCCGGGCAAATATATGGAAATCGGCCCAAACGGCCAAGATTGACCCTAAAACAAATTTCGCCCCAGGCGAGAAGTACAGTCGCTCAAAAAAGTATCCGAACAACTATGGTTGATTACAGAATTCAGGAAAAATATCTGGCAACGATTTTTTTAAGAAATTAGTGATCTGGCAACTGTGTAACGTGACACGAAGGTTGCCAGATCACAAATTTCTAAAAAAATCGTTGCCAGTTATTTTTTCTGAATTCTGTAAACACCTTCGTGTCACGTGACACGAAGGTTGTCAGATCACAAATTTCTAAAAAAATCGTTGCGTTAGTTTTTCTGAATTCTGTAAACACCTTCGTGTCACGTGACACGAAGGTTGCCAGATCACAAATTTCTAAAAAAATCGTTGCCAGTTATTTTTTTCTGAATTCTGTAAAAACCTTCGTGTCACGTGACACGAAGGTTGTCAGATCACTAATTTCTAAAAAAATCGTTGCCAGATATTTTTTCTGAAATCAACCATAGTGGTCGGATATTTTTTTTTTTGAGCGACTGTACTTTCCTCATTTTGTCTCATTGCGGGATGTGCTTTTGTGGATGATTTATTTGTCTCATTTGAATATTGCAGGTGAGGCAGAGGATATTGAGGACATCCTTTAAAATTTGTTGTACGAGAACTTCCGGAGTTTGGACATTTGGGAGAGCCATCACCAATCCCTCGCGTACACTCTGTAGTGAGATGCATCCCAGCGCATTTCACAAAGCGAGGCTCATTGTAACAATGATTTTGAGAGTGATTCAAGAGCTGGTATCTACGACACTGAGTTTGTCCAGGTCGCTTTTTGTAGGATTCAATATTGACAATTTAAGTTAAACAGGTGCATGATGTCCCGTGGTCGAGTGGTTAGCGCACTTGGCTACTGATCTAAGGGACCTGGGTAGGTGCATGATGTCCCGTGGTCGAGTGGTTAGCACGCTTGGCTACTGATCTAAGGGACCTGGGTAGGTGCATGATGTCCCGTGGTCGAGTGGTTAGCGAGCTTGGCTACTGATCTAAGGGACCTGGGTAGGTGCATGATGTCCCGTGGTCGAGTGGTTAGCGCGCTTGGCTACTGATCTAAGGGACCTGGGTAGGTGCATGATGTCCCGTGGTCGAGTGGTTAGCGCGCTTGGCTACTGATCTAAGGGACCTGGGTAGGTGCATGATGTCCCGTGGTCGAGTGGTTAGCACGCTTGGCTACTGATCTAAGGGACCTGGGTAGGTGCATGATGTCCCTGGTCGAGTGGTTAGCGCGCTTGGCTACTGATCTAAGGGACCTGGGTAGGTGCATGATGTCCCGTGGTCGAGTGGTTAGCGCGCTTGGCTACTGATCTAAGGGACCTGGGTAGGTGCATGATGTCCCGTGGTCGAGTGGTTAGCGCGCTTGGCTACTGATCTAAGGGACCTGGGTAGGTGCATGATGTCCGGTGGTCGAGTGGTTAGCGTGCTTGGCTACTGATCTAAGGGACCTGGATAGGTGCATGATGTCCCTGGTCGAGTGGTTAGCGCGCTTGGCTATTGATCTAAGGGACCTGGGTAGGTGCATGATGTCCCGTGGTCGAGTGGTTAGCGCACTTGGCTACTGATCTAAGGGACCTGGGTAGGTGCATGATGTCCCGTGGTCGAGTGGTTAGCACACTTGGCTACTGATCTAAGGGACCTGGGTAGGTGCATGATGTCCGGTGGTCGAGTGGTTAGCGCGCTTGGCTACTGATCTAAGGGACCTGGGTAGGTGCATGATGTCCCGTGGTCGAGTGGTTAGCGCGCTTGGCTACTGATCTAAGGGACCTGGGTTCGAGCCCCGGGTTAAGGCATGGATGTGTGTGTGTTGTTTTTATGCTGAGGGCCTGCCATCCTCTCAGATCTTCTACTATGGCATATAAACTAACAGGCTCCTGTCAGACCTCTGTGGCAAGCAGCTGCTTGATGGGGGGTATTTTTTTTATTTTATGATGTTAAATATTTGTCTCGTTCAGATTTATCAACCTCAAGAAAAAAGAGAGGTAGTGAGGTCTAATTATTGGAAGGCGAAATTTCTCCAGTTCTGCGAGATCCTCTACATTTGTGTGTAGTGGTAGATTTTAATTACTGCCTTGATAGTGGGGCGGGGGTGGCTCAGTCGGTAGCGCGCCAGACTCGTAATCTGCAGTTCCCAGGTTCGAGTCCCAGCTGGGTCAGCTTTGAGATTTATCTCCGCAAAATTCCCCACCCTGCCCACGGTCAGTAGGGGACACCGAAGGGCTTGGAAAGGCCGTCGTCCTTCGGATGGGACGTTAAGCCGTGGTCCCGTGTGCGGGAGAGCTATACCCTGCGCAAGTTAAAGAACACGCTGGATGGCCTTGACGGGAGGCTACCATCTGTCTCCCAACAGCTATTCCAGTGGGTCCCCCTCTCCCAACCTTCTCTGAGCCTTCGGGGTCCATGTAACCTGGCCATTTAGCCCATGGTGTGCAAAAAAGTGCCGCTCAGAGGTAAAACAACCCAATTTAAAGAACACGCTGGATGGCCTTGACGGGAGGCTACCATCTGTCTCCCAACAGCAGTTCCAGTGGGTCCCCTCCCCCAACCTTCTCTGAGCCTTCGGGGGCCATGTGACCTGGCCATTTAGCCTATGGTGTGCAAAAAAGTGCTGCTCAGACGTTAAGCCGTGGCCCCGTGTGTGGGAGAACCATAACATGTGCACGTTAAAGAACACATTGGATGATCTTGTGGATGACCTTGTGAACACACTGGATGACCAGTGGGTCCCCTCCCCCAACCTTCTCTGAGCCTTCAGGGTTCTTGTGAACTGGCTATTTAGCCCATGGTGTGCAAAAAATTGCCGCTCAGAGGTAAAACAACCCAACTAACGGACTCCTGTTTGGAAAACAACGCTATTGCAATTGATTCAACAGTTTCAGGTAATGCACTTCATAGTTCCCATTATTTGGAAATCGAATTAATCCAGGATAGCTCAATAGCTGAGAACATATGATGTGTTTTTAGGATGCTGTGGGATCGAATCCAACTCCCACCGAAACTAATGCTCTCAGCCAACGAACTCTTTCTAATCATTACCCCATTCCGAGATCACACGAGAGAAAATTTCCTTTCGATCTGAAAACTGTGAAAATTTTGTGTTTTACGTTACTTCACATCAAACTTTTACATTTACCCGTGGATTTGATCTCGGAAAATGTCACTTCCTACTCGCAGAAGTGAGAATTGACGGCACTTTAAGAGAGAAATATGATTTTCTTCCGAAATTTCACGCCGTAAAAGCTAACTCATTTTGCATTTTATACTTGGTACACGCCTCAGTTGATTCACAAAAGTAAGTCAGATAGCAGTCACGTACATCTAAACAACTCCGAGAATAAACCCAAAACTGAAAAAAAAAAAACGAAAAACACTTCACCCTTTAAATTCCCAGTTTCCTTGGTCAACAAAAAGTGAATGAAGTTCCATCAAACTCCAAATTACTAATGAAAACTTTTTCTATCCCACCATATTTTTTGTTGTATATGTGTTTTGCCTCCATAACAGTGCTGGTTCCTGACAACTTGGCCGCCATGATGGTCTATCCTTGTATACGCTCGTGTAATGGGCTTCTGTATGGAGCGCTCCATAAACCATTACCTATAACGCCAAACTGCAAAAGGAGAGTCTTGGGGATGTAAATTACAGCGTGCCAGTTTATAGCTAGTGCTTGTGCTGATATTTGGAGGAGCCCGCCAGCAAACGGAAATTGTCGTGAGGCACGGTAACGCCGTAAAACTGCATGCGGGCACGAACTCCCCCATCTATACACATATCCACAGCCACACATTCCTCTTCCTATTCCTCCCCTTCACCTGTTTCTCCCCCCCCCCACCTGGTGTGTGTCGTAAAGTGACAGGGCAGGAAGCACTGCCACGTGTGGGTCACGTGTTAGGCGGCAGTCTGTCATCATCACTTTCTGTTCTGTTTCCTTGATGGTACGGAGTCTGTTCAGACGCGGGGCCATATTTCATCAAGGAATTATCACTCACAATCAGAGAAAGGGAATGCTAGAAATGGAAATCTCACTCTGTGGCCGTCTATGGTAGGAATTTTTTTTTACGTGAAGTTTATAATCCTCGCTTTTGTCATAAAGATAATGGGATATGTATACGAAATTAGATTGGGGAGATATATGTATATAGAGTGGGGATGTTCTGAACTATCGTGCAAAAAATAGCGTGCAAGAGACAATTGAGTTTCAGAATGAAAATTGTGAATGTTTGAGTGTTGTTCCGCTTCTATTTTTCTTTTTGAAGTAGTAGACATTCAAACATTCAAAGAATTATGCGCCACTTACATGTTAGGCCATATTTGAAGTCTTGTGATTTTGAAAATAAGTTTCTTTACTGGTTGCACTGGGTTGTTTTGCCTCTGAGCGGCATTTTTTTTGCACATAATGGGCTAAATGGCCAGGTCACATGGACCTCGAAGGCTCAGAGAAGGTTGGGGGAAGGGACCCACTGGAACAGCTGTTGGGAGACAGATGGTAGCCTCCCGTCAAGGCCATCCAGAGTGTTCTTTAACGTGCACAGGGTATTCTCTCCCGCACACGGGGCCACGGCTTAACGTCCCATCAGACGGACGGCGGCCTTTCCAAGCCCATCGGTGTCCTCTACTGACTGTGGGCAGAGCGTGGAATTTTGCGGAGATAAATCTCGACGTTGACTCAGCTGGGTTTCGAACTGGGAACTACAGATTACAAGCCTGGCGCGCTACCGACTGAGTCTCCCCCGCCCCCCAGAGAAAGTTGGGAAGGGGATCCAATAAGCAGCTGATAGGAGATAGATCAGGTTTGGGCAAAATTTTTAGCTGAAGGGCAGCATTAAAAAATGAAGTGGAAGGATGAGTCTCTGAAGAAATATATAATCGATGAAAAAAAATTTAAAGTGAAACGTAAAGTGTGCAATTTTATTAACTACGTATTTAATGAGAATTCGCTCTGCCGAAGTTGGATTATTTGTCATATATACGTTCTTTTTCTCTTTTTACAAATTTATTTTTCATTAGTAGTTCGCTGGCTGCATGTGGCCCTGCCCAGGCCTGAAAGAATCTCGTCAAGGCTATCCAGCGTGTTCTTAAACGTGTGTAAGGTATGGCTTTCCTGAACACGGCGTCACGGTTTAACGTCCCATCCGACGGAGGGCAGTCTTTTCAAGCCTAACTGTGCCTCCATTCTCACTAACGCAGGCCCAGTTGAGTTTCGAACCTGGGAACTAGAGATTATGAACCTGGCGCGCTACTGATAAAGAGAACTTGTCGCCCCCTCTATTTATGGAAAAATACCACTAAGGATATGCTAAGGATCCAAGAAAAATCTCTTAAATGATTTTGAAAAATATCCGATCAGTGTGTGTGTATGGAAAATTCTCCGCCCTGCCCACGGTCAGTAGGGGACACCGATGGTCTTGGAAAGGCCGCTGCCCGTCGGATGGGACGTTAAGCCGTGGTCCCGTGTGCGGGAGAGCCATATCCTGTGCACGTTAAAGAACACGCTGGATGGCCTTGACGGGAGGCTATTATCTGTCTCCCAACAGCTGTTCCAGTGGATCCCCTCCCCCAACCTTCTCTGAGCCTTCGGGGTCCATGTGACCTGGCCATTTAGCCCATGGTGTGCAAAAAAGTGCCGCTCAGAGATAAAACAACCCAACCTGTGTGTGTATGGAGGGAGGGGGGGGGGGTCAGTCGTTAGACTACATGAATCGTAATCTGCAGTTCCCAGGTTCGAGTCCCACCTGTGCTAGCGTTGAGATTTATCTCCGCAAAACCCCCAACTTGCCCTCGGTCAATAGTGTGAATCGATGGGCTTTGAAAGGTCGACATCCATTGTATGGGAAGTTAAGCCGTGGCCCCATCTGCAAGAGAACCATAGCTTAATGAGCATTAAAGGAACACACCGATGCCTTGACGGAAGACAACCACCTTTCTCTTAACACTGTCCAATGAGTCTCATTCCTCCAACCTTCTAAGAGCTCTTTGGGTCCTTGTGACCTGGCCACTTAGCCATTGTGTGCTAAAAAATTGCAACTCAGAGATAAAACAACCCAACCAGTAATTATTTTTAGTAGTGTTTGGAAGCCCATTTGAAACTGTAGTGTTTAAAAGCCCATCTAAAAATTGTAGTGTTTGGAAACCTATCTGAAAATTGTAGTGTTTCGAAGTCCATCTGAAAATTGTATAGTCTGAAAGCTTATCTGAAATTGTGCTTGGAAGCCCACCTGAAATTTTAAGACTTGGAAGTTCATCTGAAAATTGTAGTGCTTTTAAAGCGCATCTGAAATTGTAGTGTTTGGAAGCTCATTTGAAAATTGTAGTGTTTAAAAGCCCATTTAAAAATTGTAGTGTTTAAAATCCCATTTAAAAATTGTAGTGTTTAAAAGCCCATTTAAAAATTGTAGTGTTTAAAAGCCCATTTAAAAATTGTAGTGTTTAAAAGCCCATTTAAAAATTGTAGTGTTTAAAAGCCCATCTGAAAATTGTAGTGTTTGGAAGCTCATCTGAGAATTGTATAATCTGGAAGCCCACATGAAATTTTAGAGCTTGGAAGCCCATCTGAAAATTGTAGTGCTTTTAAAGCGCATCTGAAATTGTAGTGTTTGGAAGCCCATTTGAAATTGTAGTGTTTGGAAGCTCATCTGAGAATTGTATAATCTGGAAGCCCACATGAAATTTTAGAGCTTGGAAGCCCATCTGAAAATTATAGTGGTTTTAAAGCGCATCTGAAATTGTAGTGTTTGGAAGCCCATTTGAAATTGTAGTGTTTGGAAGCTCATCTGAGAATTGTATAATCTGGAAGCTCACATGAAATTTTAGAGCTTGGAAGCCCATCTGAAAATTGTAGTGCTTTTAAAGCGCATCTGAAATTGTAGTGTTTGGAAGCCCATTTGAAATTGTAGTGTTTGGAAGCTCATCTGAGAAGTGTATAATCTGGAAGCCCACATGAAATTTTAGAGCTTGGAAGCCCATCTGAAAATTATAGTGGTTTTAAAGCGCATCTGAAATTGTAGTGTTTGGAAGCCCATTTGAAATTGTAATGTTTGGAAGCTCATCTGAGAATTGTATAATCTGGAAGCTCACATGAAATTTTAGAGCTTGGAAGCCCATCTGAAAATTGTAGTGCTTTTAAAGCGCATCTGAAATTGTAGTGTTTGGAAGCCCATTTGAAATTGTAATGTTTGGAAGCTCATCTGAGAATTGTATAATCTGGAAGCTCACATGAAATTTTAGAGCTTGGAAGCCCATCTGAAAATTGTAGTGCTTTTAAAGCGCATCTGAAATTGTAGTGTTTGGAAGCCCATTTGAAATTGTTGTGTTTGGAAGCTCATCTGAGAATTGTATAATCTGGAAGCTCACATGAAATTTTAGAGCTTGGAAGCCCATCTGAAAATTATAGTGGTTTTAAAGCGCATCTGAAATTGTAGTGTTTGGAAGCCCATTTGAAATTGTAATGTTTGGAAGCTCATCTGAGAATTGTATAATCTGGAAGCTCACATGAAATTTTAGAGCTTGGAAGCCCATCTGAAAATTGTAGTGCTTTTAAAGCGCATCTGAAATTGTAGTGTTTGGAAGCCCATTTGAAATTGTAGTGTTTGGAAGCTCATCTGAGAAGTGTATAATCTGGAAGCCCACATGAAATTTTAGAGCTTGGAAGCCCATCTGAAAATTATAGTGGTTTTAAAGCGCATCTGAAATTGTAGTGTTTGGAAGCCCATTTGAAATTGTAATGTTTGGAAGCTCATCTGAGAATTGTATAATCTGAAAGCTCACATGAAATTTTAGAGCTTGGAAGCCCATCTGAAAATTGTAGTGCTTTTAAAGCGCATCTGAAATTGTAGTGTTTGGAAGCCCATTTGAAATTGTTGTGTTTGGAAGCTCATCTGAGAATTGTATAATCTGGAAGCCCACATGAAATTTTAGAGCTTGGAAGCCCATCTGAAAATTGTAGTGTTTTTAAAGCGCATCTGAAATTGTAGTGTTTGGAAGCCCATTTGAAATTGTAGTGTTTGGAAGCCCATTTGAAATTGTAGGGTTTGGAAGACCATTTGAAATTGTAGTGTTTGGAAGCCCACCTAAATTTTAGGGCTTGGAAGCCCATTTGAAAATTGTAGTATTTTCAAGCCCATTTGAAAATTGTATTTTAAAGCCCATTTGAAATTGTTGTATTTGGAATCCCATTTGAAATTGTGAAAATTTGGCGAACCTTCAATACACATTCCGCTTATGAGTGGCACGCTCCTGTTTTTTATATTCTTCCAAATTCGATTCGTCCTGAGTGACATGCGATACATTTCCAACATCATTGTGTCACGTTTCAGAAAATGGCTCTCCAACCCTTCTGTAGTGCTTAAAACTAATTTGTGACTTTTAAATGCATTCTAACCCAGAAAATCATCATGAGTCAATCATAATTCTTAAGACTAAAATTGACATCTATCTTCAACTAACTTTAAATGACATTTAACTGGGGGGCGGGGGTGGCTCAGTCGGTAGCGCGCCAGGCTCGTAATCTGTAGTTCCCAGGTTCGAGTCCCAGCTGGGTCAGCGTTGAGATTTATCTCCGCAAATCTCCCCGCCCTGCCCACGGTCAGTAGGGGACACCGATGGGCTTGGAAAGGCCGCCGTCCGTCGGATGGGACGTTAAGCCGTGGCCCAGTGTGTGGGAGAACCATACCCTGTGCACGTTAAAGAACACGCTGGATGGCCTTGACGGGAGGCTACCATCTGTCTCCCAACAGCTGTTCCAGTGGGTCCCCTCCCCCAACCTTCTCTGAGCCTTCGAGGTCAATGTGAACTGGTCATTTAGACCATGGTGTGCAAAAAAGTGCCGATCAGAGGTAAAACAACCCAACGTTAAAGAACACGCTGGATGGCCTTGACGGGAGGCTACCATCTGTCTCCCAACAGCTGTTCCAGTGGGTCCCCTCCCCCAACCTTCTGAGCCTTCGGGGTCCATGTGACCTGGCCATTTAGCCCATGGTGTGCAAAAAAGTGCCGCTCAGAGGTAAAACAACCCAACGTTAAAGAACACGCTGGATAGCCTTGACGGGAGGCTACCATCTGTCTCCTAACAGCTGTTCCAGTGGGTCCCCTCCCCCAACCTTCTCGGGGTCCATGTGACCTGGCCATTTAGCCCATGGTGTGCAAAAAAGTGCCGCTCAGAGGTAAAACAACCCAACGTTAAAGAACACGCTGGATGGCCTTGACGGGAGGCTACCATCTGTCTCCCAACAGCTGTTCCAGTGGGTCCCCTCCCCCAACCTTCTCTAAGCCTTCGGGGGTCCATGTGACCTGGCCATTTAGCCCATGGTGTGCAAAAAAGTGCCGCTCAGAGGTAAAACAACCCAACCCATTTAACTGGGCATCAATCGCACCGAACTTTATCATACAAAGTATCAAAATTAAAGACTTTCGATTTAACATGGAATGACTTTTTTCATTCTGTTCTTTGCACTCTTATTTCTTCAGGCTTAGTTCATTTTAATACTGTTGTCGCCATATATACTTTCTACCATCATTTAAAGCTTCCACAGAACAATTAACAATCGCTATTAAACGCCGTTCATATCACTGTTCGTAAGGATATCCTTCCGCCTGTTGTGAGAGGGACGGACGCCTGGCGGATGCATACATACAGGTGCGCGGTACACTGATGGACGTGGGAAAAGCAACGTGATCAATCGTTGCCTTGGCAACTGCAGCAGGCATGAAGCTCGTCGTGCATTCAACCACGCGAAGGGAGGGGAAGGTTGTGGATATTTATTAGAAGCCACATGGAATGCATTGGGGAGCATGGTATGCGTGGTTTGGCTTGCAATAACGGAAGAGCTCTCTTGCCAGCTCTCTAACTTTCGCTCTTTTTCCTTTTGTCCCCCCCCCCCCACCCCGGTTAAAAGCAGGCTTATAACAGGCACAAAAGCATAACAACGAGAAACTCGGCTAAAGGTCGCGTTAAGAAGATTCTTGTGAGGATAACCCTGGGGATTTATGTAGTTTAAGTTTAGAAACAGCCAAAATAACATCAGAATGTGTTATAGGGCCAACGTTAAAGTCAGTTATGCATCTATCATCATTACAAACAATGGGAGTGGAACTAACCACATTGTTTAGAACATCACTGAAATGCTCAGAGTCCATCTAACCATGACAGAATCCTCACCATCTATAACATTGTTTATCCTTCAATCCCTGTATCCCTGTCCGTTTTCTACCACGCAAAACATTAACTATCTGGCATAGCTCTCTGCTGTTGTGCTGTCTGTTTCCTCGGCTTTGTCAGCCAAGCCATCAAGCCAAAGATTCTTATCAGCAGCTAACTGATCCTTTACACGTTTATTAAGCTCTCTGTAATGCTTTCTATTAGGACTAGTAGGGTATTGATTAAGGATATCCCTGTAATTCTTTCTTTCCGAAATAACCCAAGTGCCTTATCACTCAGATAATTCTGTCTCCTCTGCTCCTTTTTTCCTAAAAGAGTACTCTTAGTGTCCAAAAAAGCCTGTTTAAAATGATCCCATTTTTCCTCAACTTCAGTAGTAAGCATACCATGACTGTCATAATGACTAAGTAACCTATCATGGTAAGCTTTGGCTATAACTGGGTCTTTCAGAGCTCCAGCATTAAAAGCAAATTTTTTAACCCTAGCACAACACTTTTTAAGTTTAAGTTGCAAGCCACTTTTAACAAGGTAATGGTCAGATCCAATTTCAGCTCCCCTATATGCCCTGGTATTCCTAACAGAACTAGCCCATTTGCTGTTAATTAATATATAATCAATCATATTCTTATGCAGCCCATCAGGTGAAACCCATGTGTACTTATGTATGTCACGGTGTTTGTAATAAGTGTTAGTTATTCTGAATCCATTGAGTTTACTTACCTGTAGGAGACGTTGCCCATTGCCATTGCAGCTACCAATACCAAAAGGGCCTATTACTCCTCCTCAAAGGTAAGAGTCAGGACCAACTTTGGCATTGAAGTCACCTAGAACAAGGGTAATATCTCCTTTCTTGACAGAATTCAAAATATCCTGAAGTTGTCCGTAAAACCTATCCTTGGCATCCTCAGTGGGGGCATGACAGAAGATAACATTCAAGTCTTTAACGCTTGTCGGAAATTTTTCTGTAAGAAACCTTTCATTAATGCAATCATATCCTAGTGACTGAAAAATGTCGAATAACCTAGGGATATCGAGTAATTAATGATTGGTGAATGAAAAATGTCGAGTAAGAATTGGTGAAAGATACTGAGTTGTCCCCCAATGCCGAGTTATCGAAAAATATCCAAACGATGTCGAATTATCCAGAAATATTTGAATTATTTGAAGATGTCGAAATATCGAAAGTCATTGAATTATGAGGTAATGTCGAGTTATCGAGAGATATTGAATTATCCGGAGATAGAGTTATTAAAAGATAATGATTACTCAGTAAATGCTATCGAAAGGTACAGTCGCTGAAAAAAATATCCGAACACTGTGGTTAATTAGAGAATTCAGAAAAAATATCTGGCACCGATTTTTTTAGAAATTAGTGATCTGGCAACCTTCGTGTTGGGTTGTTTTACCTCTGAGCGGCACTTTTTTGCATACCATGGGCTAAATGGCCAGGTCACATGGACCCCGAAGGCTCAGAGAAGGTTGGGGGAGGGGACCCACTGGAACGGCTGTTGGGAGACAGATGGTAGCCTCCCGTCAAGGCCATCCAGCGTGTTCTTTAACGTGCACAGGGTATGGCTCTCCCGTACACGGGGGCCACGGCTTAACGTCCCATCCGACGGACGGCGGCCTTTCCAAGCCCATCGGTGTCCTCTACTGACTGTGGGCAGGGCGGGAAATTTTGCGGAGATAAATCTCAACGCTGACCCAGCTGTGACTCGAACCTGGGAACTACAGATTACGGGGGCGGGGGTGGCGGCTCAGTCGGTAGCGCGCCAGGCTCGTAATCTGTATGTAGTTCCCAGGTTCGAGTCCCAGCTGGGTCAGCGTTGCGATTTATCTCCGCAAAATTTTCCCGCCCTGCCCACGGTCAGTAGGGGACACCGATGGGCTTGGAAAGGCCACCGTCCGTCGGATGGGACGTTAAGCCGTGGCCCCGTGTTCGATACAGCTATACCCTGTGAACTTTAAAGAACACGCTGGGTGGCCTTGACGGGAGGCTACCATCTGTCTCCCAACAGCTGTTCCAGTGGGTCCCTTCGTCCAACCTTCGGGGTCCATGTGACCTGGCCATTTAGCCCATGGTGTGGAAAAAAGTGCCGCTCAGAGGTAAAACAATCCAAACTACAGATTACGAGCCTGGCGCGCTACCGACTGAGCCACCCCCGCCCCACAACCTTCGTGTATTCTCTAATCAACCATAGTGTTCGGATATTTTTTTTTGAGCGACTGTACCGTTATCAGGAGATATTAATTATTGAAAGCTGTCGAATGATTAAAAAATATTAAGTTTTCTCCTAATTTTGAATTATTGAGAATAGTCGAAGGATCGAGAGATCATGAAACAACTGATGATGTCGATTCATCAAGATAATTCAGCATTACCAGATGACTGAATATATCTCCACCTCTCCGAAGAAAGTATCAAGTCATCGTAAATTTCGAGTTATTGAAAGATAGTGAGCTATTCGGTAATGTCGAATTATAGAAACGTAGCCAAAGGATGCCGAATTATTGAGATACAGAGTTATCTGAGATGTTGAGTTATCCAAGGGATGTTGAATTATAAAGAGATATTAAATTATCCTGAAATGTTGAGTTATAGAGAACTAGCTGAAGGATGCTGAATTATTGAGCGATATTGAGTTAGGCCAATAGGTCGAATTATTGAGGATTTTCGAAAGATAATGACTTAGCTCATAGATTTCCAATGAAAATTGGGGCGGGGGTGGCTCAGTCGGTAGCGCGCCAGGCTCGTAATCTGCAGTTCCCAGGTTCGAGTCCCAGCTGGGTCAGCGTTGAGATTGATCTCCGCAAAATTCCCCGCCTTGCCCACGGTCAGTAGGGGACACCGATGTGCTTGGAAAGGCCGCCGTCCGTCGGATGGAACGTTAAGCCGTGGCTCCGTGTGCGGGAGAGCCATACCCTGTGCACGTTAAAGAGCACGCTGGATGGCCTTGACGGGAGACTACCATCTGTTTCCCAACAGCTGTTCCAGTGGGTCCCCTCCCCCAACCTTCTTTGAGCCTTCGGGGTCCATGTGACCTGGTCATTTAGTCCATGGTGTGCAAAAAAAGTTCCGCTCAGAGGTAAAACAACCTAAATCCAATGAAAATTTCAAGTTATCGTGATATTGAAAATATCTGATTAATTCAGGATTGTTATGTGACCTGGCCGTTCAGTCCATCCCTTGGAAAAGAAGTACCGCTCATAGGTAAAAAAAACATGCATCCTGACACGTCATCCCGGAAGAAACAAAAGCTTTGGTAACCTTTTTAATATTTAGTATATTTTGCATCAATAAGAGGACATTAAAGGCTAAAAAAACTTTAAAAATCAATATTTTGGGTGTCTTTTTTTTTCTCCCTACATGCAGCGCACAACAAAAGCAAAAAACATGGAAGATATTGTTTCGATTTTGGCTTTCTTCCCAACAGAATAGATAATAAAACCCAGCTGTCATTAATAACCACGAAGTGTTTTTCTCATCCTCCTCGCCCTCCTCTTCATTTCTTGTTTCCTCCTTTTGAAGGAAAATGTGTTTTTACTTAATTCGGTTATGGTCAAACCAAATTAGCTTTCATTTGATGGCACGAGTGTTTTTATTTCCCCTAAAGTGATGACATTTCGATCTCGTCTTTTTCTTTAATGTTCGATTTTTTTTTATGCCCTCCCTCATTAGCGCCCCCTGCATCCGCGGATGGTTTTATGCAAATTAATGGTCAGAACGAGGAGAGAGTAAAATTTGAGAGGAATAATAAATAGGAAATGTACATGTTAATTCGAAGCTTCATTAAGTAATTAATTATTTCGTTCACTCTAATTTTCTTTCTATTTCATAAGTGATCTTCGTGACTTTCAAGATTCCTTTTTTATTTACTGATGCAAGCTAAAGAGTCAGGAAAAAAAAAAGAATTCTGTAGAAGTTTTTTTAATTTTTAAGAAAGTTGTCAATTGTATGAGCTTAACTAACCAATAGAACACACAATTGCTGGTTCTTTTGTAAAAAGAAATTGAATTAATGACGTTATTTAAAAATGCGTCCAAATTACAATCCTATTTTAATTTTTTTTTTCTTGGAGAATTATTGCAGTTGGACATTTCCTCTGCGTTTTTAAGATGATCGTGCATTTAGTATTCATGCCGTAATAAAATCAACTGGAGTTCTCTTTTTTTTTGTCTTTCAAAGCACGTAATTAAATGTACAATCGGATACTAGGCAAACAGTTCAAAGATCTGCCCGAATTATGCGCAGTGTATGAGACTCAGAATTCAACATCACCCATTCGATCGAAAAGGAAACTTTGTTAATTTCGAAGCCAAAAAAAAAATACCCTCGTCTTAGCGAAATTGCGTTAAGTACAGTGCTTTTCCTCTAGTGTTACATGTAATTACGTTGGAAGTAAATAATTTTTGCATTTTTTTTTTGTCTGTGTTTTTGCAGAGGAAAATGCGGGAGAATTCGTTTAATTAATCAGTTGATAAAGCGGACAATTATTTGTTCTTTTCTTGTTTGCTCAGAGAAGAACTAATTGAATGTAAAGACTGAATATTAATTAGCAGTTATAGGGGAGGGGTCGCTCAGTCGGTAGCGCGCCAGGCTCGTAATCTGAAGTTCCCAGGTTCGAGTCCCAGCTGGGTCAGCGTTGAGATTATAACCGCAAAACTCCCCGCCCTGTCCACGGTGGTAGGGGACACCGATGGGCTTGGAAAGGCCGCCGTCCGTCGGATGGGACATTAAGCCGTGGCCCCGTGTGCGGGAGAGCCATACGCTGTACACGTTAAAGAATACGCTGAATGGCTTGACGGGAGGCTTCCGCCTATCTCCTAACAGCTGTTCCGTAGGTCTCCTATTCCCAACCTCTGAGTCTTCGAGGTCCTTGTAACCTGGGGGCGGGGGTGGCTCAGTCGGTAGCGCGCCAGGCTCGTAATCTGTAGTTCCCAGGTTCGAGTCCCAGCTGGGTCAGCGTTGAGATTTATCTCCGCAAAATTCCCCGCCCTGCCCACGGTCAGTAGGGGACACCGATGGGTTTGGAAAGGCCGCCGTCCGTCGGATGGGACGTTAAGCCGTGGCCCCGTGTGCGGAGAGCCATACCCTGTGCACGTTAAAGAACACGCTGGATGACCTTGACGGGAGGCTACCATCTGTCTCCCAACAGCTGTTCCAGTGGGTCCCCTCCCCCAACCTTCTCTGAGCCTACGGAGTCCTTGTGACCTGGCCATTTAGTCCATGGTGTGAAAAAAAGTGCCGCTCAGAGGTAAAACAACCCAACCGAAAGCCTGACTCAGACTGCAAATTTTGAAACTGCTAGCTTGACACATTATCAAAAAGACCATCAATTCCCCTGGGGTTTGGTTGGAAAACATTTCATTCAATACAGAATATTTCAAAAAAAAAAAAATCCAGTTTGGAGTTCGAAGATCAAGAGGTAAGTTGATGGCGAAATCGTTCAATTTATCTTGGCGACTTCTCCAGCTTTTAATCTTTTTTTTTTATTAAAAAAAAAAACCTTTTTTTTTTTCATAAGATCCTTTTCGATAAACAATAGCTATTTGGCTCTGGAATCCCCGAAAGTCATCTATTCCTTTGTCTTCTAGCAAAGCAGTTGTAAGGCTCCGAACTCGGCTTATAACAAGGAAATGGATGAGAATAGGGATCATCTGAAGGGATAAGGCGAATATCCGATAATATGTCATTTTCTGCTCTGCTGTCGATTTCACTTCTGCCAGATAATATGATTGGTTGGAGCATTATTACTTTCGATGTTTTTGTTCCTTTTTTTTGTCTACAATACGAGTGGAAAGATATTTTATCGAGGGAAAATTTAAGCTCTATTTTGAATTCTTTTCATGGCGTTTAATGAGTTTGGAAATTAAGTGAGCGTAACGAAATTTATTGTTGCGTTTTTAAATAAGGAAAAATAGTTGGATTTCTTTACCTCTGAGCGGCACTTTTTTGCACACAATGGGCTAAATGGCCAGGTCACAAGGACCCCGAAGGCTCAGAAAAGTTTGGGAGAGGGGACCCACTGGAACAGCTGTTGGGAGACAGAGGGTAGCCTCCCGTCAAGGCCATCCAGCGTGTTCTTTAACGTGCACAGGGTATGGCTCTCCCGCACACGGGGCCACGGCTTAACGTCCCATCCGACGGACGGCGGCCGTTCCAAGCCCATTGGTGTCCCCTACTGACCGTGGGCAGGGTGGGGAGATTTGCGGAGATAAATCTCAACGCTGACCCAGCTGGGACTCGAACCTGGGAATTACAGATTACGAGCCTGGCGCGCTACCGACTGAGCCACCAACCGCCCCCTTTATAGTATGCACTAAATTTTTAAAGGATAGTGAAATACTGGAATTAACAAACTGCAACTCCCCCCCCCCCCAAACAAAAACCCTGCACGGGTCTGTTTAACGCGTCATGCAGACGCATGTGATGTAAATCTACACGTGGCAGACGATAACATGGAAAGGTGCCAAGGATCCATTGGTCTTCAGAAATTCACTGTAATGATTAAGGAAAAAGCCCCCGGTTGACCTGCAGTTCACGGTGTAACATGCAATACGTGAACAATCGTAAGTGGAGGATACGTGAACAATCGTAACGTATGATACAACGTTTGGAGGTTTTTACAGAATTGAACGGTGAACATCGTCTGCTGCTCAGACATGCGATGGCAGGTGAAGATTGCATTTTGGTATTTTTTTAGGTTTATAAATAATCTTGAATATGATCTGAAATGAATATTTGCGAATTTTTTTAAAACTATCATGTTGGGGGGGGGGAATTTAATGTAGTGGATTTTAATGATGGTCACAGATGCAGACAACGAGGTGTCGATAGTCTCAGACACAGACATCGAGGTGTCGATGGTCACAGATACAAACATCGAGGTGTCGATGGTCACAGATACAGACATCGAGGTATCGATGGTCTCCGATACAGACATCGAGGTGTCGATGGTCACAGATACAGACATCAAGGTGTCGATGGTCACAGATACAAACATCGAGGTGTCGATGGTCACAGATACAAACATCGAGGTGTCGATGGTCACAGATACAGACATCGAGGTGTCGATGGTCACAGATACAGACATCGAGGTGTCGATAGTCTCGGATACAGGCATCGAGGTGTCGATAGTCTCGGATACAGGCATCGAGGTGTCGATAGTCTCGGATACAGGCATCGAGGTGTCGATAGTCTCAGATACAGGCATCGAGGTGTCGATAGTCTCAGATACAGGCATCGAGGTGTCGATAGTCTCAGATACAGGCATCGAGGTGTCGATAGTCTCAGATACAGGCATCGAGGTGTCGATAGTCTCAGATACAGGCATCGAGGTGTCGATAGTCTCAGATACAGGCATCGAGGTGTCGATAGTCTCAAAGATAGATTTTAACGTCTCAATGTTTTCAGTGCGTTTGTGACGACATTGACCCGACCTAAGTTTCCTTCAGAAATATTAATAAATACTAATTGCTTTACACTGCACAGAGTTATACACAAATAGGATCTTTATGAAAAACGATGTATAAACATTCTCCTAAATAATGTTACTTTAAGCAACCGACCTCTCTCCCAAGGTTGAAATCCACTGAGCTAATTTTCGATAATTTAATCGACGAAATCGATTTTTTTTACGCTTCCGGTTCGAAAAACAATTTAATTTCGAGAAAAATTCCATTCCCTTTGTCACTCGGAAGCACCTCGCTCGCTTGACCTACATTCAGATGTCGTCCTAATTAATTGCCATCAACCGTGACGACTGCGGATGTCACGGTGAGGCCCCTCGGCACACACGCTCCTCAACACACCCTCTTCTCCCCATCAGCACTACTGAGGTGCTGAACCATCCATCAATTTGATCTGACGGCGCCTCTCCTGCATCCATCGTCTCCTCCTCTTCTAACCCTGATGGGGTCGCGACCTGTGAATCACTGATAGCCCTCGGGAGGTCAGGGTGACGAAAAGGCTTCGGGGTAGAAGAAGATAGAGGCAGTGGAGACTGAAAGAAGCTGAAGAGCACATGAAAAGGTTTTCCTCTTTTTTCTCCATCCTTCTCTACGCCTGAGGAATTAGTTTAAGGCTTGCATTTGGGAGGATGCGGATATGGAATAACGATGGATTAGCGGTGGCGTCAGCCTCTGAGGGAGATCGTGGAGTGGTATCGGAGGATGGAGAGGAATATGGGTTGACTCAGTGAGCTTAAGAGGCTGACTCCTGCGTTAAAGGAAACCAAGTGCATCAATATTGATTTAAGACGAAATTGGATTTGATAGTGTAATTTTGTAAAGGAAGAGTTTTTCGTGTTAGCTTCAAGTTTTTGCTAATAATAGTTCGTTTAGAGGTGTGGGTGTGTTTTTCAAATTCAAGGAATTCATTTCTTAAAGAGGTTTCTTTCGAAATGCAATCTGGGAAGTGTAATCTGCAGGGTTTTTAAGCGGTTTTGGCAACAGAAAAAAGTACCAGCGTATCTTTTTACGGTATTACTTTTTACAAATCAAATTACTGTTACTGTGAATTATAAAAGCTATTTCGGTACAAAAATTTTTAATGATACCTATGTTTTTTTTAAAAAAATATATTAATCAGACATAAGCAAAGTGCTGCATTCTTAAAAATAGCTGTCGTTTTTCTGCTGAGGTCCTGCCATCCTCTCAGATCTCCTACTGTGGCATATAAACTGACAGGCTCCTGTCAGACCTCTGCGGCAAGCAGCTGCTTGAGGGGGTATTTACTTATTTATTATTTTCGTTCAGTGATACCTTGTTTAAAGAAGAGGAATTTTAACCTATTTTGAGATGTTCGTTTCTGTGAGAAATTGGGAGCGTGGTTTGCTGAATAACATTAATTTGTTGTCAGCATGTAAATAAATTTATTGACGGAGTGATTTCTACTCCCTGGCTTTTCGTTTGTAGATTTAGAAGAAACCTAAACGTCGAATCGTAATTTTCTCTGTTTTGCTTATACGAAATACGGGGAGCAAGAACAATGATGCCTTTGAGATTTGAATCTACACTCTGCTTGTATTTAAACTAGATATGACCTAGGATTCAAAAACTTCAAAGTCCGCCTAATCCCTAAGTTACTCAACTCTTCGGCTCGAATCATTTCTTTAGCTATCGAGCCTAGAACCATTTTTTTGGGTATTGAGCCTCTAATCATTTCTATAGTTATTGAGCCTCTAATCATTTCTATAGTTATTGAGCCTCTAACCATTTCTATAGTAATTGAGCCTCTAATCATTTCTATAGTTATGAGACTCTAATCATTTCTATAGTTATTAAGCCTCTAATCATTTCTACAGTTATTGAGCCTCTAACCATTTCTATAGTTAATGAGCCTCGATCAATTTTATAGTTATTGAGCCTCGAACAAATTCTATAATTCTTGGGCATCGAAACATTTTTATAGTTCTTGAGCCTCTAACCATTTCTACAGTTATTGAGCCTCGATCAATTCTATAGTTATTGAACCTCGATCAATTCTGTAGTAATTGGGCCTCGAACCATTTCTATAACTATTGGGACTCGTACCATTTATATAGTTATTTAGCCTCTATCAGTTTTATAGTTATTCAACCTCGATCAATTATATGATTATTTTGCCTAGAACCATTCGTATAATTATTGGGTCTCGAAACATTTTTATAATTATTGAGCCTCGGATCAGTTCTATAGTTATTGGGCCTCGAACCATGTATGTAATTATTGAGCCTCGAACCATGTATGTAATTATTGAGCCTCGATCAATTCTATAGTCATTGAGCCTTGATCAGTTCTGTAGTTATTGAGTCCCGATCAATTCTCTAGTTATTGAGTCCCGATCAATTCTCTAGTTATTGAGCCTCGATCAGTTCTATAGTTATTGGGCCTCGAACCATTTATGTAATTATTGAGCCTCGATCAATTCTGCAGTTATTGAGCCTCGATCAGTTCTATAGTTATTGAGCCTCGATCAATTCTATAGTTATTGAGCCTCGATCAGTTCTATAGTTATTGGGCCTCGAACCATTTATGTAATTATTGAGCCTCGATCAATTCTATAGTTATTGAGTCCCGATCAATTCTGTAGTTATTGAGCCTCGATCAATTCTATAGTTATTGAGCCTCGATCAGTTCTATAGTTATTGGGCCTCGAACCATTTATGTAATTATTGAGCCTCGATCAATTCTATAGTTATTGAGCCTCGATCAATTCTGTAGTTATTGAGCCACGAAACATTTATGCAATTATTGAGCCTCGATCAATTCTATAATTATTAAGCCTCGAACCGTTTTTATAGTTATTGAGCCTCAATCTATTTCTATAACTATTGAGCCTCGAACCATTCGTATAGTTATTGAGCCTCGAACTATTTCGTTTTTTTTGAGCTTCGAACGATTCCTATAACTTTAGAGCCTCGAACCATTTCTCTAATTATTGAGCCTAGAATCAGTTGGAGGCTCAATAATTATAGAAATATTTCAATAATTTCTCAGCGTCAAACTATTGATATAATTATTGAGCCTCGAACTATTTCTATAAATATTAAGTACGAACCATTCCTATAAGAAATGAACCTTGAACTGTTCTTAAAATTATTGAACCTCGAACGATTTCTTTAATTATTGTGCTTCGAACCATTTCTATAGTTATTCAGATTCGAACCATTTCCATAATTGCTGAGCCGAATTCTATTAGGAGAAATAATTTCCTTGATCAATCTTGAAATTCACACAGGGAAATGAATGCTGCTAAACCATTTTGTCTTCTTATTATAAATAGGTTATTATAAACTTTAATCATCTGATGAGCAGTTAAAATTTTAACGTTATTTGTAAACAAAAAATACTGTAAATTCTTGAGTAACATCATTATAAATGCAAAGAGCGAATCATTAAATAAAAAAGAAAGAATAAAAAAAAATTAAAATGTTGTTTTTTTAATTCCTAAAGGATGATATAAAGGGTGGAAATTATAACGAAAAAAATTTTTAATCTTCACCAATTTTTTCACAATTACGAGAGAAATTGGAAATTCAAGTTCTGACTCAACCTGACTCAATCCAAAACTCTGAATCAATCCTAAATTTCAATCATATTCTAACTTCATGGATTTGAAACCAGACACTGCTTGGATTTGATTACAGAATCTATCTGGGGCGGGGGTGGCTCAGTCGGTAGCGCACCAGGCTCGTAATCTGTAGTTCCCAGGTTCGAGTCCCAGCTGGGTCAGCGTTGAGATTTATCTCCGCAAAATTCCCCGCCCTGCCCACGGTCAGTAGGAGACACCGATGGGCTTTGAAAGACCACCGTCCGTCGGATGGGACGTTAAGCCGTGGCCCCGTGTGCGAGAGAGCCATACCCTGTGCACGTTAAAGAACACGTTGGATGGCCTTGAAGGGAGGCTACCATCTGTCTCCTAATAGCTGTTCCAGTGGGTCCCCTCCCCCAACCTTCTCTGAGCCTTTGGGGTCCATGTGACCTGGCCATTTAGCCCATGATGTGCAAAAAAGTGCCGCTCAGAGGTAAAACAACCCAACCCAGAATCTAACTGCTTGAATTTATTACTCGCATTCCAACTGCTTGCATTTGAACTCGGATTCCAACGATTGACTTTGAATCAGATTTGACATGTTTCATTTGAGCCCAGATCTTGCCAGCTTCTGCAGACCCTAGCTGCTTAAATATGAACTCCGACACGGGCTGCTTGGATTTAAAGGCAAATCCCGAGTCTTGGATTTAAACCCAGAATACTTGGATTTGAATCTAAACTCTAGATGCTAGGATTCAAATTTGAAACCCGATTCTGATTGAATTTGAACACCAACTTGAACTGCTAGCATTTGAACGCAGAATATCTGTATTTAAACAGATTCTGACTGCTTTAATTTCAATACGTTACCTTATTTAAATCTTATTTGAAACATGGAATTGCAAGTTAGGGAGGTATATGACACAATCTGATTATTGGCGAATCACTCATGAATAGACCTCTTGAAATCTGATTTATATATATAAATATTCATTTCGAACTCCCCTATCTACTACCAATTATAGTATTGACGGAATTCAGTTGGGTTGTTTTACCTCTGAGCGGTATCTCCGCAAAACACCCTGCCCACTGTCAGTAGGGGACACCGATGGGCTTGGAAAGGCCGCCGTCCGTCGAATGAGGTGTTAAGTGTACGGGAGAGCCATACCCTGTGCACGTTAAAGAACACGCTGGATGGCCTTGACGGGAGGTTATCATCTGTCTCCCAACAGCTGTTCCAGTGGGTCCCCTCCCCCAACCTTCTCTGAACCTTCGGGGTTCTTGTGACCTGGCCATTTAGCCCTTGGTGTGCAAAAAAGTGCCACTCAGAGGTAAAACAACCCAACCTAACCTCTGAGCAGTACTTTTTCGCACACAATGGGATAATTGGCCAGGTCAAAAGGATCCCGAGGACCTGGAGAAGATTAGTGGGAGTGTTCTCACTGGAATGTTGTTAGGAGACAGATGGTAATCTCTCGTCAAGGCTATCCAGCGTGTTCTTTAGGGTGCGCAGGGTATGCTCTCCGCACATGGCACCAACATCCCATCCGACGGACGGCGACCTTTCCAATCCCATCGTTAGCCCTTACTAACAGTGAGCAGGGCGAGGAGTTTTACAGAGATAAATCTCAACACTGGCCCAACTGGGACTCGAAGCTAGGAACGGCAGTTAACGAGCTTGGCGCGCTAGCGACTGAGCCCTCCCCCCCCCACCCACGGAATTCACTAAAACAAGTTGCTGCAAGAAATATGTATGAAATGCAACGAAACAACCAACAAATGATCAATGATTGACTAGAATCCAAATTCAACTCCCCCTCCCTTTCGACGATTTATTTCAAACATAAGTAGAGGCGTACCTGCCACATTGCTGGGGGAGGGGCTCATCCGGTAGCGCGCCAAGATCGTAATCTGAAGTTCCCAGATTCGAGTGGGCGGGAGTGGCTCAGTCGGTAGCGCGCCAGACTCGTAATCTGTAGTTCCCAGGTTCCAGTCCCAGCCGGGTCAGCATTGATATTTATCTCCACAAAACTCTCCTCCCTGCCCACGGTCAGTAGAGGATGCCGGTGGTCTTGGAAAGGCCACCGTCCGTCGGATGGAATGTTAAGTCGTGGCACCGTGTACGAGAGAGCCATACCCCGTGCCCGTTAAAGAACACGCTGGATGGTCTTGATGGGAGGCATCCATCTTTCTCTTAACAGCTGTTTAGTAATCCCCTTCCTTAAACTTTTCTGAGTCATTGGGATCCTTGTGACCTGGCCATTTAGCCCATCGTGTGCAAAAAAAGTACAGCTAAAAGGTAAAATATTTCGACCCAGGGTTGAGATTTGCTACTACTAGAATCCAAACTATAGCGTGTTCCAGCGTGTTCTTTAACGTTGAAGCCATCCAGCGTGTTCTTTAACGTTAAAGCCATCCAGCGTGTTCTTTAACGTTGAGATTTGCTCTACTAACCTCAACCATGCCCTCGGTTCAACCATGCCCAGGGTTGAGATTTGCTCTACTAACCTCAACCTTGACAGATGGAGCCTTTTGTCAAAGCCATCCAGCGTGTTCTTTAACGTTGAGATTTGCTCTACTAACCTCAACCATGCCCTCGGTTCAACCACGCCCAGGGTTGAGATTTGCTCTACTAACCTCAACCATGCCCTCGGTCAGAAAGGGAACACCGATGGGCTTGGAAAGACCACCTTCCGTCGGCTAGGATATAAAGCCGTGGCTCCATATACAGAACAGCCGTACTTTTTGTACTTTAAAAATACGTTGAATGGCTTCTTTGATGGGAGACTTCCATCTGTCTCTTAACATATGTCCAATGGATCTCCTACCCCAAACTTTTCTAAGCCCTTGGGGTCCTTGTGACCTGGCCATGTAGCTCATTACGTACAAAATAAAGTGCCTCTCAAAAGGGGGGCGGGGGTGGCTCAGTCGGTAGCACGCCAGGCTGTAGTTCCCAGGTTCGAGTCCCAGCTGGGTCAGCGTTGAGATTTATCTCCGCAAAACTCCCCGCCCTGCCCACGGTCAGTAGGGGACACCGATGGGCTTGGAAAGGCCGCCGCCCGTCGTATGGGACGTTAAGTCGTGGCCCCGTGTGCGGGAGAGCCATACCCTTTGCACGTTAAAGAACACGCTGGATGGCCTTGACGGGAGGCTACCATCTGTCTCCGAACAGCTGTTCCAGTGGGTCCCCTCTCCCAACCTTCTCTGAAACTTCGGGGTCCATGTGACCTGGCCATTTAGCCCATGGTGTGCAAAAAAGTGCCGCTCAGAGGTAAAACAACCCAACCCAAAGCCTCTCAAAAGGAAAAACCATTATGTCTTAAAACAACCATCCTTTCCTAGTATATCGTCATTTTCGAATTACAGCTCTTAGCAATTGCTCTGAGAAGGTCATAAACAAACTAAAAGAGACAAGGACCCCACTGGGAAAAAAGCAATTTCTTTAGTCATACTCGTATGGTACTAAAAAAACTGTTTACTATCATATTAGAATCACTGAAAGAGGGTTTTTTTACTTTTTTTGTGACAGAATCTTCTCTCTTCTTGACTAGTCTTAGGTTTCTTTTTCTCGCCCCCCCCGCTTCCTCCCGCTCTATTTCCCCCCCTCCCCCCGCTTCCTCCCGCTCTATTTCCCCCCTCCCCCATCTTCCTTAAGCTTGTTGTCATAAAGTGGCATTGCCATTCCGCAGATACATCAAAGTAGAAACTTTTTATGGGCCTGGACCTTCTACGGCAATTACGCCAGTTACTGCCGTCCAACATCCCCCCAAGCTCTTGCACTTTTAGGGCTTAAGTCAAACGCTTTTTACGGCCATTTCTTCTTCGCTGATCTGATGGAAAAACCCCCCAGCCTCTCCGAATCGTCTGGTCAGCGGAAGAAAAAGGTGTCGCGAGTTGATAACGGAAGAAAAAAAAAATGAAGAAAAAGTCGAAGAGATCATGGAAGATTTTTCTTTATAAATAAAGAATAAACTTAAACTTAAATCTCTCTTCTAAGGATGGGTAAAAACGGAGGAAGTTCATAGTAGTTGGTGTCTAAAAATTTGATCTTAAACCGTAAAAGGTTGGAATTATTATTATTTTTTTATCTGAGTGTTTGTGAATTCTTTTGTACTTTAGAAAGGTTTTACGAGATCAAATACGTATAAAAATGATTACAGATTTCGGAGATGTTGTCGTAAAACTGTCTGGCGTCTGGAAGTACGAAAATAAAATGTAGAAACAAATCTGACCATTTTTGGAGTAGTGGACAAGATTTCTGTTTCGTTTTTAGTGTACATACAGGCAGTGGACAGAAAAGTGGTAACATCTTCATGTTAATGGAGAACCAAATTCGTCGCTCCGTAATTGGTTAAATAAATTTTATTATAACATATATGAATCTATTTTGGGAGAGGCGATATCTGGCATTTTAGGATTAATGATCTTTCGTAACTCTATCATCTGGTAGTTTCGCCCTTGGATTTTAAGGATGCGGGAGCAATTCGCGATGCTTTTTTAATAGGATGCGTTTTTTCCACGAATTATATTAGAAGGGTGTTTGAATTTTAAAGACGAATTGTTAGTATTTTTTTTTTTTGAGGAAGTCGGTTGGGTTGTTTTACCTCTGAACGGCAGTATTTTGCACACTATGGGCTAAATGGACAGGTCACAAGGATCCGTAGAGGTCAGAGAGGATTCTCCAATCCTCTCTGAGCTCCTGGTCAGCTATTAGAAGACAGATGGAGCCTTTTGTCAAAGCCATCCAGCGTGTTCTTTAACGTGCACAAGGCATGGTTCTCCTGCGCACGGGGCCACGGCTTTTCCTCTTATCCATGGATGGGACGTTAAGCCGTGGCCCTGTGTGCAGGAGTTCTTTAACGTGCACAGGGTTTCCAGTGGGTCCCCTCCCCAACCTTCTCTGAGCCTTCGGAGTCCTTGTGACCTGGCCATTTAGCCCATGGTGTGCAAAAAAGTGCCGCTCAGAGGTAAAACAACCCAATCGAACCTTCGAGTTTCCAAGCGCATTGGTGATCCCTTTCTGAGCAGGGTGTAATGATTTTCGAGGGCAGGGTGTAATGTTTAAAAAAAAAAATAAATATCCCCTCAAGCAGCTGCTTGCCACAGAGGTCTGACAGGAGTCTGTCAGTTTATATGCCACAGTCAGGGCCGCCGACAGGGGAGGGGCAAGGGGACTAGTGCATAGGGGCCCGTCAGCAATAAGGGCCCGTCAGATTAAGTGACTCTACTTTTTCTTACAAAAATTATTCTTAGTTAGGCTATATATCGATCCTATGCTAAAAAGTTTTATGTGACACAAACTGTGTAGGCGTATGTTTTTGCATGCCTGAGTGCGCAACAGGCTTTTTTTCCTCTGTATGTCATCATTGTGTCCAGAATAATTGCTATTAATGATTTGTAAAGATAAAAAGTTTTCAAGGGGGGGGGGCGAGCATAATATTACATATAAATATAAATAAATAAATACCCCCTCAAGCAGCTGCTTGCCACAGAGGTCTGACAGGATCCTGCCAGTTTATACGCCATAGTAGAAGGTCTGAGAGGATGGCAGGACCTCAGCAGAAAAACGACACATACATCCATGCCTTTACCCGGGGCTCGAACCCAGGTCCCTTAGATCAGTAGCCAAGCGCGCTAACCACTCGGTCATGGGACGGCTTATTACATAGGGGCCCATAAATTCTCTCGGCGGCCCTGGCCACAGTAGAAGGTCTGAGAGGATGGCAGGACCTCAGCAGAAAACGACACAGAGCGGAGATAAATATGAATGCTGACAGAAATGGGATTCGAACCTGGGAACCTCTTAGTTAAATTAATTAGGATAATGTAATAATGGTACGATTTTAATGTTATTTAGACTCTAAATTAAAAAACAATAATATGAAATAAAAATAGTGAACGGAAAAATAATGTGATTTGTTAAGTGTGTAAAAAAAAAAAAATTAGTATTTATATAGTAATTACAAATTGTCCTGCAGAGTGGTCACTTTATTAAGAACAGGAGAATTCAGTAACATTTCAAAAAAGCCTTTCAAAGAAAAATTCTGAGCTACTTAAGACAAAGATCACCATAAAAACTCGCTAAGTCTGGATTTTTCAGTAATATTTGCCCAGTGTTTAAGTTTGTTATGGTAGCTGGAATATTCAACTGCAGAAATTCCAATTAAGATAATTAATCCGAAAGGTTAATGCAAACAATTTTGAACGAAATCAATTAACGCTTGTATTAAAGTTTACTAAAATCTCCAAACACATTTTTAGAAGTCGGTGTCATAATTCTTTCAAGAAACAAAATCACCATAGTGATGATATAATCTATATAATAAAAGAAGGTGTCTGTCTGTGGCAGCCATAACTCGTCGAGAAATCAACGTACACGCTCCAAATTTTCAGAGAACGTTTCTGGTTGTGGTCCGTATTGCAGTGCCAAATTTCAGGTCGAAAGTTCAAAAGGGAGGGGGGCTAGAACCAAAAATACTTACCATGCTATTCCTACGGGAAACGAGAATCGCTGTCAAATTTACTGTTGCCATTTATTGCTTCCTAACTGTGAAAGTGAAGTGTTAAAATAGCATTTAAATCTTCTGCTGCAAATCTGATGTCGTTGCCAGATTCCCCACTAGGGTCGGGCAGGGGGAACCCGCCTGAGAAATTTGGGACCCTTCGGTGAAGTACGTCGGGAATGCCAAAATCTGACGAAATAAAAATATCGCGATCGTTTGCCACGGGCTCTGAGAGCGCGCGCCGAGTCAGCAATGACCTTTGCAACACCGGGAAATTCTTCGTGTTCAAATTGCCATAAAATGTCGAAGGTGGGAGGATACTCACAAAACTAACCTGTAGTGCAGGAAACAACAAAATATGCAGATTAAAAGTGATGCACGAGCTGTCACAATTTGTGTGGAAAAGAAGCCACGGGTCGAGTGAGAACCTGAATTTTAAACCAGTTTGCCGAGCACACGGGGGACACTGTGCAGGAAATTTGGACTGTGCGGTCGAATATCACGGGAACCATAGGGCAGTAATGCCGTCCCATGGCCGAGTGGTTAGCGCGCTTGGCTACTGATCTAAGGGACCTGGGTTCGAGTCCCGGGGTAAGGCATGGACGTTTGTGTCTTTTTTCTGCTGAGGTCCTGCCATCCTCTCAGATCTTCTACTATGGCATATAAACTGACAGGCTCCTGTCAGACCTTTGTGGCAAGCAGCTGCTTGAGGGGGTATTTATTTTTATAAGGCAGTAAAATCAGTGGTAACGGAAATAAAAATCTCGATAGCTTACGCAGAAACTAAGCTACGGGCTATGAGGAGTACTCGATGCGATCGACAACGATCCAAGTCAACATCTGGCAAATTTCTTCCTGTTGAAAATCTGTGTTAAAATGTCCGGGGGGGAGGAGGACTTACAAAATTTACCTTTGGTAATTTTGGAAGAATACACAGGTTAAAAGAGACACCCAAGCAGCGCCGGGTTCGTTCAGCTAGTCAATAATAATTCTAGCTAATTCTGAATGATTTGTTTTTGCAGAAGGTGTCAAGTTTTAAGATGTTTCTGCTTCTGTAAGTCGTTTTAAACATTGAATGGATCTTGTTGGAAATCGAAACAGAGGTTTAATTGCCATTTAATCTTCAGTCGCATTTAGAAGCAATAAAGGATTTGGGTTGGGTTGTTTTACCTCTGAGCGGCACTTTTTTGCACACCATGGGCTAAATGGCTAAATCACATGGACCCCGAAGGCTCAGAGAAGGTTGGGGGAGGGGACCCATTGGAAAAGCTATTAGGTGACAGATGATAGCCTCCCGTCAAGGTGGGGTGGGGGTGGCTCAGACGGTAGCGCGCCAGGCTCGTAATCTGTAGTTCCCAGGTTCGAGTCCCAGCTGGGTCAGCGTTGAGATTTATTTCCGCAAAATTCCTCGCCCTGCCCACGGTCAGTAGGGGACACCGATGGGCTTGAAAAGGCCGCCGTCCGTCGGATGGGACGTTAAGCCGTGGCCCCGTGTGCGGGAGAGCCATACCCTGTGCACGTTAAAGAACACGCTGGATGGCCTTGACGGGAGGCTACCATCTGTCTCCCAACAGCTGTTCCAGTGGGTCCCCTCCCCCAACCTTCTCTGAGCCTTCGGGGTCCATGTGACCTGGCCATTTAGCCCATCGTGTGCAAAAAAGTGCCGCTCAGAGGTCAAACAACCCTCCCGTCAAGGCCATCCAGTGTGTTTAATGTGCACAGTGTATGGCTCTCCCGCACACGGAGCCACGGCTTAACGTCCCATTCGACGGATGGCGGTCTTTCCAAGCCCATCGGTGTCCCCTATTGGCTGTGGGCAGGGAGTTTTGTGGCGATAAGTCTCAACGCTAACCCAGCTGGGACTCGAACCATGGAACTACAGATTACAAGCCTGGCGCGCTACCGACTGAGCGATACCCGCCCCCAGCAGTAAAGGAACTAACCGAGCTGTAAATATGAACTTTATGGACGTACATGTATTTGTTTCTTATAAATAACCTCTACGTAGTGATCTGAAAGGACTCAATTGAAAACACTCTTCCATCCACTGGGAAGGGGGTGGGTGGCAAGGAGACCATGCCCCCCCCTTTCAAAATGTTACTAAGAGTAAAAGAGGCATAAAATTATTTCAGAAAATTTCAACAAAAATTCAGTGAGGAAATGGCCATTATTTTTAGAATTATCTCTTATGTCAAGACAAAAAACGTGTTTCATTCGTCTTCTTGTTTCGTTTCTTTTTTTTCAAAAACTCGGCTTTATTTCTGGAAAACCTTCCCCCCCCAAAAAAATTCTTCATCTGCGAAAAATTCTCTTTACACAAATCCGCATTGAAATTTCCCTTTGAAGGTTTCCACAAAACCAGATGCAGCAAAGAGAAACAAAATGTCGAGGAAAGAAAAATGGATATGGAAATAGGTTGGAGGGGAGGGGGGGGGGGCGGAGAACAAAACAATAGAGCCATTGGCTTTAGGAAAAAGAAACTTTCTGACATGAAATTTTTTTCTTCTGTTTTTTCCACATCGTCGCGAATTTTCGTGCTGAAAAAACAAACCCTTCTTACCTTGGTCTCGATTTGATTCCCATCAAACACGGTGGCGCTGCAGTCGCGATTCGCTAAAAGAGTTCTTTCTACAGTATACTTAGGTCACCTGAGGTTAAAATGGAGAGAAATATCTCTGCCTCTTCTGTCGCTCTCGGGGGAATTTTATAGGTGAAGTATTTTTATGGCGACTCTTTCGCTCGTTTGTTTACTCTGAACAGATTTTTTTACCTCTTTCGTTCCTTTAGTGGCATTTTTTCTAAACTTTCACAATCAAACGTAATACGACGAGTCGTACTTCTTTAGTTTGCTGTTGATGTATTGGTTACTCTTAGATTAATACACACATATATATATAGATCTATTTTCTTCTATTTGCTGTAAATAGTAAGAAATGAACTATTTATCAGTGGATAGGCTTTTCCTCAATAGAGGAAGCTTTTTTTGTTTAACGTAATGTCTAGAGCCTCGCATTATGATTAGTTTGTTGTGCTTGCACTTCATGCGGTTTTTTAATCTTTGAGGACCGGAAATTTTGGGGGCGGGGGTGGCTCAGTCGGTAGCGCGCCAGGCTCGTAATCTGTAGTTCCCAGGTTCGAGTCCCAGGTGGGTCAGCGTTGAGATTTATCTCCGCAAAATTCCCCGACCTGTCCACGGTCAGTAGGGGACACCGATGGGCTTGGAAAGGCCGCCGTCCGTCGGATGAGACGTTAAGCCGTGGCCCTGTGTGCGGGAGAGCCATACCCTGTGCACGTTAAAGAACGCACTGGACGGCCTTGATGGGAGGCTACCATCTGTCTCCCAACAGCTGTTACAGTGGGTCCCTTCCTCCAACCTTCTCTGAGCCTTCGGGGTCCTTGTGACATGGCCATTTAGCCCATTGTGTGCAAAAAAGTGCCGCTCAGAGGTAAAACAACCCAACGTTAAAGAACACGCTGGATGGCCTTGACGGGAGGCTACCATCTGTCTTCTAACAGCTGTTCCAGTGGGTCCCCTCCCTCAACTATCTCTTAGCCTTCGGGGTCCATGTGACCTGGCCATTTAGCCCATTGTGTGCAAAAAAGTGCCGCTCAGAGGTAAAACAACCCAACCCGGGAATTTTGTTTAGAATATTTTCGAATACTTAGACTAGCTCATTATGCTTAGATTTCCCTTCAGAAAAGTCATACGTACTGAGTTTAGTTTATTGTTGTGTAGTAACACATTTCGATATTTTACTGTTGAAAATTGAACATTGTGTTTCATTTAGTCGCGAGTTGCTTTGTGATTGGTTTACCGTGGACAGCAGAACACGTTGTCACATATTGTGTTTAGTTTACTCTCGAATCACATGTGTTCCTTTTATTTCAAAGAATGACATTATATTTTGTTCACTATTGAGAGTCACATATATATATCGAATCATATACATTGCTTGCTTTATTGTCAAAGCCATATTATGCTTGGTTTACTGTCAAGTCATATTATCTTTACTGTTAAGAGTCATATTTAATTTACTGTCAATAGTCATGTTATTGTCAAGTGTCATTACGAAAAACTAAACAGTCTTCTGACTGGGACTTCGGTGGCCTAGCGGTTAAGACGTCTGGCATACTTCTGGGTGACCTGGGTTCGAATCCCAGTCAGGACAACCAATTTTTTCAACTCAATTTTTCAAGTGTTCCTTGTCTACAGGACTTTTCCTGTGAAAATGTATTACTGAACACATTATGTTTAACTCCTAATAGTAGACTAAACACGTTGTGTTTAGTCTACTATTAGGAATATTATAAGTATTCCTAATTCCTAGAGTGCGGGGGGGGGGGGGGGGGCTCAGTCGGTAGCGAGCCAAGATCGTAATCTATAGTTCCCAGGTTCGAGTCCCAGCTGGGTCAGCGTTGAGATTTATCTCCGCAAAATTCCCCGCCCTGCCCACGGTCAATAGGGGACACCGATGGGCTTGGAAAGGCCGCCGTCCGTCGGATGGAACGTTAGCCGTGGCCCGTGTGCGGGAGAGCCATACCATGTGCACGTTAAAGAACACACGCTGGATGGCCTTGACGGGGAGATTATCATGTCTCCCAATAGCTGTTCCATTGGGTGCCCTCCCCCAATCTTCTCTGAGCCTTCGGGGTCCTTGTGACCTTGCCATTTAGCCCATGGTGTGCAAAAAAGTGCCGCTCAGAGGTAAAACAACCCAACCTAACTCCAAAAAGCACAGGGGCGGGGGTGGCTCAGTCGGTAGCGCGCCAGGCTCGTAATCTGTAGTTCCCAGGTTCGAGTCCCAGCTGGGTCAGCGTTGAGATTTATCTCCGCAAAAATTCCCCGCCCTGCCCACGGTCAGTAGGGGACACCGATGGGCTTGGAAAGGCCGCCGTCCGTCGGATGGGACGTTAAGCCGTGGCTCCGTGTGCGGGAGAGCCATACCCTGTGCACGTTAAAGAACACGCTGAATGGCCTTGACGGGAGATTACCATCTGTCTCCCAACAGGTGTTCCAGTGGGTCCCCTCCCCCAACCTTCTCTGAGCCTTCGGGGTCCATGTGACCTGGCCATTTAGCCCATGGTGTGCAAAAAAGTGCCGCTCAGAGGTAAAACAACCCAACCCAAAAAGCACAATGTGTTTAGTCTGCTATTATAAATAAGCACAATGGGTGATTCTTGACAATAAACTAAACACAATGTGCGAAAAATGCGAGTAACATACACTGCTTGGCTAAATTATCATGAACACTGCAATATGTGCGACGTGCCATGAAACATACAATGGGCGATTCTTGGACTATACACAATGTATTTAGTTTATTGTGAAGAATCGCCCATTGTGCTTATTTAACTGTCTCCCATGTGTTTATTTTCAAGGGTAGAACATTGTGTTTAGTCCAAGAATCGCACATTGTATGCAGTTTATTAGTGAAGTCGCACGTTTCACATTTTTCTTTTTCTCTATGACTTCATATTATTTTGAAACCAACTGTTATAAAAAATGCGTTTGAATGTAGAGATGAGAGTCGCTTTCGTATTCATGCCATTTTTGGAAATCGCATATTACACATCGCCTATTAACGCCGACCAAATCATCCGTCGTTAATATAGTATGGATGAGAAATTCCTGGCACATTTTTGGGGCGGGGGTGGCTCAGTCGGTAGTGCGCCAGGCTCGTAATCTGTAGTTCCCAGGTTCGAGTCCCAGCTGGGTCAGCGTTGAGATTTATCTCCGCAAAATTCCCCGCCCTGCCCACGGTCAGTAGGAGACACCGATGTGCTTGGAAAGGCCGCCGTCCGTCGGATGGAACGTTAAGCCGTGGCCCCGTGTGCGAGAGAGACATACACTGTGCACGTTACAAGAACACGCTGGATGGCCTTGACGGTAGGCTACCATCTGTCTCCCAATAGCTGTTCCAGTGGGTCCCCTCCCCCAACCTACTCTGAGCCTTCGGGATCCATGTGACCTGGCCATTTAGCCCATGGTGTGCAAAAAAGTGCCGCTCAGAGGTAAAACAACCCAAATCTTCCACGTATGTAGGGGCGGGGGTGGCTCAGTCGGTAGCGCGCCAGGCTCGTAATCTGTAGTTCCCAGGTTCGAGTCCCAGCTGGGTCAGCGTTGAGATTTATCTATGCAAAATTCCCCGCCCTGCCCACGGTCAGTAGGGGACACCGATGGGCTTGGAAAGGCCGTCGTCCGTCGGATGGGACGTTAAGCCGTGGCCCCGTGTGCGAGAGAGACATACACTGTGCACGTTACAAGAACACGCTGGATGGCCTTGACGGGAGGCTACCATCTGTCTCCCAACAGCTGTTCCAGTGGGTCCCCTCCCCCAACCTTCTCTGACCCTTCGGGGTCCATGTGACCTGGCCATTTAGCCAATGGTGTGCAACAAAGTGCCGCTCAGAGGTAAAACAACCCAACGTTAAAGAACACGCTGGATGGCCTTGACGGTAGGCTACCATCTGTCTCCCAATAGCTGTTCCAGTGGGTCCCCTCCCCCAACCTACTCTGAGCCTTCGGGATCCATGTGACCTGGCCATTTAGCCCATGGTGTGCAAAAAAGTGCCGGTCAGAGGTAAAACAACCCCTGGCACATTTGATCTTTCACGTATGTAAAAGAAAAACAGAATTTAATACCAAATGAGAATAGTTACAATGAGCTGAACTATTCTCCTCAAATTATTCTTTAGAAGACTTAGATCTTATAATGAGAGCATCTGTAATTGCCCAAAGGGATTCGAAATGACGAAGTAGAATTGGAATTTGCAATTGTGAAAGAAAAAAAAAAATTCTTTTGTGAAAAATGCAAAAAAAGTTTGAAATGAAGCATTTTTTTTTTCTTCAATGAAAGGAAAAGCAAAAACCGAGCATTAAAGCCAAATATAAAAAGAAAGAAAAAAATTTATAGATTAATCATGAATTTGTAAAAATGAAACTTTAAAAATAGAGGTTTAATATAAATTTCCCCAACTGCGAGGGATGGTTGTTTATATCTTTGAACGGTGCTTTGGCACACAATGGGCTAAACGTCCAGGTCACAAAGACTCCAAAGGTGCGAAAAAGATTGTGGACAGGAGACGAATAAAAGATTTCCGCGAAGGCTAGGCCCGGATAAAAAATAAAAATAAAAAATAAAATAAAGCGGCTTACCGGTATGTACAGTCGGTCAAATAAATATCCAAACACTATGGATGATTACAAAATTCAGAAAAAATATCTGGCAACGATTTTTTTTAGAAATTAGTGATCTGGCAACCTTCGTGGCCAGGTCACAAAGATCCCGAGGATTCGGAGAAGGCTGGGGGGGAGGGGGCCCGGTTGACAGATGACAGGATCGTAGCCTCTAATCAAAGCCATCCAGCGTGTTCTTTACGTCCACAGAGTATGGCTCTCCGTCACACGTGCTCACGGCTTAACATCCCATCCGAAAGACTACGGCCTTTCCAAACCCATCGGTGCCCCCTACTGACCGAGGACGGGAAGATTTGCGGAGGGAAATCTCAAAGCTGGCTCAGCTGCGACTCGAACCTGGGAACTGCAGATTGTGAGCCTGACACGCTACCAACTGAGCCACCTCTAACTCGGAACTGTACCATGATATACAGGGTGAATCTGAAAAAGTGGGCAAAACTTTACGGGGTGGTAGAACGCAGCTATACGAGCAATATTCGTCATAGAATGTGTGGTCGGAACGCAAACGGCGAGCCGCTAGGTGGCGTTGGAAATGGTATAAAAGGGTCGGTCCTCGCACCCAACGGCATAAAAATAACGTACACAAAGTGTATATCCGCCATTTCGTGGTTAGTATAACCAGCCATCCTCTCGGCAATCCACAGTAGAAATGCCGTTGGGTGCGAGGACCGACCCTTTTATACCATTTCCAACGCCACCTAGCGGCTCGCCGTTTGCGTTCCGACCATACATTCTATGACGAATATTGCTCGTATAGCTGCGTTCTACCACCCCGTAAAGTTTTGCCCACTTTTTTAGATTCACCCTGTATACGACGAAGCATTGGTTAGGTGTTCAAAATAATTTAGCTAGGTAGTGCATATACTTTGAGAATAATTTTAGGCACGTTGTACATGGCAAACGTTTAGTTTAACGCTTTTTTAGTTTACTGTCAAGAGTCGAACATTTCTGCTTAGTTTATTGACAAGAGTCGAACATTCCGCTAGTTTATTGACAAGAGTCGAACATTCTGCTTAGTTTATTGACAAGAGTCGAACATTCCGCTTAGTTTATTGACAAGAGTCGAACATTCTGCTTAGTTTATTGACAAGAGTCGAACATTCCGCTTAGTTTATTGACAAGAGTCGAACATTCCGCTTAGTTTATTGACAAGAGTCGAACATTCCGCTTAGTTTATTGACAAGAGTCGAACATTCCGCTTAGTTTATTGACAAGAGTCGAACATTCCGCTTAGTTTATTGACAAGAGTCGAACATTCCGCTTAGTTTATTGACAAGAGTCGAACATTCCGCTTAGTTTATTGACAAGAGTCGAACATTCCGCTTAGTTTATTGACAAGAGTCGAACATTCCGCTTAGTTTATTGACAAGAGTCGAACATTCCGCTTAGTTTATTGACAAGAGTCGAACATTCCGCTTAGTTTATTGACAAGAGTCGAACATTCCGCTTAGTTTATTGACAAGAGTCGAACATTCCGCTTAGTTTATTGACAAGAGTCGAACATTCTGCTTAGTTTATTGACAAGAGTCGAACATTCCGCTTAGTTTATTGACAAGAGTCGAACATTCCGCTTAGTTTATTGACAAGAGTCGAACATTCCGCTTAGTTTATTGACAAGAGTCGAACATTCCGCTTAGTTTATTGACAAGAGTCGAACATTCTGCTTAGTTTATTGACAAGAGTCGAACATTTCGCTTAGTTTATTGACAAGAGTCGAACATTCCGCTTAGTTTATTGACAAGAGTCGAACATTCCGCTTAGTTTATTGACAAGAGTCGAACATTCCGCTTAGTTTATTGACAAGAGTCGAACATTCCGCTTAGTTTATTGACAAGAGTCGAACATTCCGCTTAGTTTATTGACAAGAGTCGAACATTCCGCTTAGTTTATTGACAAGAGTCGAACATTCCGCTTAGTTTATTGACAAGAGTCGAACATTCCGCTTAGTTTATTGACAAGAGTCGAACATTCCGCTTAGTTTATTGACAAGAGTCGAACATTCTGCTTAGTTTATTGACAAGAGTCGAACATTTCAGCTAAATTTATTGACAAGAGTCGAACATTTCTGCTCAGTTCATTGTCAAGAGTCGAACTCTGTGCTTAGTTTACCATCAAGATTCGCATATTGTGTTTCAGGACGAGAAGCGCACATTGTCCGTAGCTTAGTAGCGAGATCATCATTTGGGGAAATGATTAGCGAGACTCTTCATTTGATTGCAGTTGAAATAAGAAAAGAACCCTTTCCTTTAATCAGGAAAACATCGAGTTATATTATTCTTTAAATTACTTCTCTGAGACAAATAACAAAGTAACATTGGGACTTTGCAAATATAGCGTGTAATGACGCACGCAAATTATGCAAATTAATCTTAATTACAAAAATTCATTTTCCCTCTTTAAAGACGTCGTACATAATCAACTCAAGAGAATTCTTCTTTGTAGGAGCTATTATTATTCAAAATATTTATGCACTTGAATTATTTTTACAATTTAATGTTGATCTGTTTTTTTTTTTCGTCTTTTGTTTGTAAGTTTAAAGTTAATTACGCTAACTAATGACACGTCTTCCTCTTCATTACCGACTTCCGGGTTACTTAGTTAAGTAATGAACTGAGCAAACCAGCATTTAATCTTTCTTTCCAATTTTTTTTTTTCTTTTTCTTCCTGGCTTTTCTAATCCAGTGGCCATCCACCCAAATGATTCTGCCAATGATGGACGACGGAAAAGCAATGAGAATATTTCTTTCAGAACTTGAAATGTGGGTGGAATGCTTCTTGTGAGTCTCTCTCTCTCTCTGTCTTTCGGACGCATTAAACGAGACACTCGGAGGCTGAAAGAAGTCGAAAATAATTGGGCCACTTTAAGAATACGGTTAACGAGGTAATTAAAGAACTGATGGCTGTCATTTCAGGGAGAGAAATTTCCAACTGGCAGGAAAAGGAAAGAAGGAATCTGGGGATACAAAAAGCAGAACAAATGTAGTTTGTCAAGAGAGAGGCAGAATGGAAGAGTTGCGATATCAAGATTAACTTAATATCTTTAATTAATTTACTTTTTTATGGTGCTGTGTAAGCTGACGTAGTTTCAGATTTTCTGTAAGCAGTTTCGGCTTTTGGCGCATTTTAAGCTCTTTGTTTCATGTATTGAAATTACATTGGTTTATCACTGGGGCGGGGGGGGAAGGGGTTCAGTCGGTAGCGCGCCAGGCTCGTAATCTGCAGTTACCAGGTTCGAGTCCCAGCTGGGTCAGCGTTGAGATTTATTTCCGCAGAATTCACCGCCCTACCCACGGTCAGTAGGAGGCACCGATGGGCTTGGAAAGCCGCCGTCCGTAGGATGGAATGTTAAGCCGTGGCACCGTGTAGAGAGAGCCATACCCTGTGCACGTTAAAGAACATGCTGGATGGCCTTGACGGGAGGCTACCATCTGTCTCCCAATAGCTGTTCCAGAGGGTCTCCTCCCCAAACCTTCTTTGAGCCTTCGTGGTCCATGTGACCTCGTCATTTAGTCCATGGTGTGCAAAAAAAGTGCCGCTCAAAGGTAAAACAACTCAACTCGGTTTACCACTTATAAAAGCAACAGTGACATTATAGGGGATGATAATACTTCGTCGCCACTACATCATCGCCGTAATCATCATGAACCACGAAGAGCAACAAAAGAAATGCAACGTCATCCTGACATTGTATTTGCCATCCGAAGGGGGATGATGATGTTTTCTCGAGATTAAACAATAATTTTTTAACGAGATTAATCATCATAGGGATAGCAATGCAACATCACGAGATTAAACAAAAATGTCATAATAACGATGCCAGGGCAACGTCATCATTAGATTAACAAGGTTACCATGATGATGGCAATGCAGCATCGTGAGATAAGTAACAACGGATAATAAGACAATGTCATTATGTGATAAACAATAACCTCATTATGAGATAAGCAACAACGGTATCATACAGATGGCATTCAAACATCATCGCGGGATAAATAATAACGTCATCATAGGGATGGTAATGCAACATCATCGTGAGATAAACAATAACGTTGTCGTAGGATGGCAATGCAAAATCATCTCGAAATTAACAACGTCATCCTACGGATGGTAATGAAAGGGGGTAACGATGTAAACAATACCGCCATCGCGAGATCATCAATAACATTATCATACGGATGACATTATAACGTCATCACGAAATTAATGACGGGGATGCAACGTCATCACGAGATTAAAAGATGGAGGATGCAACGTCATCAGGAGAATAAAGATGGAGAATGTAACGTCATCAGGAGAATAAAGATGGAGAGTGCAAGTCATCCCGAGATTAAAAAGTGGAAAATGCAACGTCATCCCGAGATTAAAAGACGAAGAATGCAACGTCATCAGGAGAATAAAGATGGAAAATGCAACATCATCCCGAGATTAAAAGATGAGAATGCAATGTCTTCTCGAGATTAAAGACTGGGAATGCAATGTCATCTCGAGATTAAAGACGGGGAATGCAACGTCATCCTGAGATTAAAAGGTGGAAAATGCAACGTCATCAGGAGAATAAAGATGGAGAATGAAACGTCATCCCGATATTAAAAGATGGGAATTCAATGTCATCCTGAGATTAAAGACGGGGAATGCAACGCCATCCTGAGATTAAAGATGGGAATACAACGTTATCCTGAGATGAAAAAATAGCGTCATATTGATTGCAGTTCAATGTCATCACGAGATAAACAATAAAAGTAGCCTTCCAAATGACAATGCATCGAAATCATCCTAATCAATAACAAAGAATAAAGAGGGAAAAAGAGTGTGATAAATAAAACTGAAGAATAAAATAACCGTATCCGAAACAGAATTTTCATCTGTATTGAGTCTGAATCCGAACGAAATCGAAATCCAACGAGGGAAAGAATCTACATCGTGTCAGATAAATCCGGTAATAGGAAAAGACTGAGAGAAAAACGAAACTCGAAAACGGAATTCGCGCCTTGTGGTAAGTTCTTTACTCGTTCCCTGTAAAAGAGATAGGAAAGAAAAAAAAAGTCTCTCTGTAAATGAAACAAAACAATCGAACCATTATTCTGCGGGCTTTCGATGGCTAAATCCCGGCGACAAGGCCCACGTGTCCTCCTTGTGACGTACTTCGTGTCTCCGGCTGAGAACAACCATGATTTGATTAGAAGAGACAAGGTGTGTCTGGCATCTCCCTGCAATCCAGAGCGTAACAGTTGTCTCTTCCTTTGGAAGGAGAGAGAGAGCTCGGGAATGGGGATGAAGGAGAGAGATCTCTTGGGGTGGGATGGAGACGGACTTGGAGAAAGAATGATCGTTTCTTCTTCATCCTCTCTTGTTGTTATTGTGTTCTGTGACGATAAATGTAAAGGGTACAAGTCGTGGACCAAATAGGGTTAACAATTGGAAGATAAAAGATTGCATGTTGTATTGGAGTTTCTTTTATGTATATAGAGAGTATGTTAAAAAAGAGTATTTATGGCACTTTCGAGTTTTGTGTGGTTTGATTGATTTACTTATGAGGACCACAAAACTCTCCGCCCTGCCATGGTCAGTAGGGGACACCGATGGGCTTGGAAAGGCCGCCGTCCGTCGGATGGGTCGTTAAGTGGGTCCGTGTGCGAGAAAGCCATACCCTGTGCACATTAAAGAACACGCTGGATGGCCTTGATGAAAGGATACCATCTGCCTCCTAACAGCTGTTCTAGTGGGTCTCCTCCCCCAATCTTCTCTGAGCCTTCGGGATTCTTGTGACCTGGCCATTTAGCCAATTGTGTGCATAAAAGTGCCGCTCAGAGGTAAAATAGCCCAACCTCTGAGCAGCACCTCTCCCAACCTTGTCTAAGCCCTCGAGGTTGGGTTGGGTTGTTTTACCTCTGAGCGGCACTTTTTTGCACACCATGGGCTAAATGACCAGGTCACATGGACCCCGAAGGCTCAGATAAGGTTGGGGGAGGGGGCCCACTGGAACAGCTGTTGGGAGACAGATGGTAGCCTCCCGTCAAGGCCATCCTGTGTGTTCTTTAACGTGCACAGGGTATGGCTCTCCCGCACCCGGGGCCACGGCTTAACGTCCCATCCGACGGACGGCGGCCTTTCCAAGACCATCGGTGTCCCCTACTGACCGTGGGCAGGACGAGGAGTTATGCGGAGATAAATCTCAACGCTGACCCAGCTGGGACTCGAACCTGGGAACTGCAGATTACGAGCCTGGCGCGCTACCGACTGAGTCACCCACGCCCCTATCTAAACCCTCGAGATGACAAGGACCGCGAGGGCTTCAAGAAGTTTGGGAGAGGGGACCCACTGGACATCTGTTAGGAGATAGATGGTATCCTCCAATTAAGGCCAACTAGTTAACGTGCACAGGGTATGGCTCTAATTCACACGATGTCGCGGCTTAATATCCCATAACGATGGACGATGATCTTTCCAAGCCGTCTGTGTCCTCTACTAACTGTGGGCAGGGAGTTTTGCGGAAATGAATCTCAACGCTGGCTCAGCTGGGACCCGAACCTAGGAATTGCATTTACAAGCCCGGCGCGCTTCTGACTGAGCCACGCCCGCCTTCCGAAAGAAGGACTTAGAAGCAAAAATATTCCTCGTGCTATTCCTACCGGAAACGGTAATCGCTACCAAATCCATCGTCACCATGTTCTGAAGTTTAGGCGTCATTTCATCTTTCGGAGTTGGCAACAGTACATTTAATCGGTGTGCAACAACATATGGTATACGTGTTGAATCTGTTCTAAGGGGTTGGGGGGGGGGAGGTGGTACTAATAACCCCCCTCCCCCCCAAAAAAAATCCGAACCTTTGGAGCAGTGAAAATCAGAATATAGAGACTATACAGTCGCTCAAAACAAATATCCGAACCCTATGGTTAATTACAGAATTCAGAAAAAATATCTGGCAACGATATTTTTTTTTAGAAATTAGTGATATGGCAACCTTCGTGTCACGTGACACGAAGTTTGCCAGATTACTAATTTCTAAAAAAAAATATCGTTGCCAGATATTTTTTCTGAATTCTGTAATCAACCCTAGTGTTCGGATACTTTTTTGAGCGACTGTAGGTGGTCATATTATTTTGATACTAGATCGTGTGGGCTCACTCACGGAAATGTTGAGCGTGTGCAGTTACCGTTCACAGCAAACTGGAGCGTGTGCAGTAACTGCACACGCTCCAGTTTGCTGTGAACGGTAACTGGAGCGTGTACAGTTGCTGTACACGCTCCAGATATTTTTCCTGAATTCTGTATTCACGTGACACGAAGGTTGTCAGATCACTAATTTCTAAAAAAATCGTTGCCACATAATTTTTCTGAATTCTGTAATCAACCATAGCGTTCGGATACTTTTTTGAGCGACTGTATCTTGAAAGTGAGATCCGGGAAACACCGGACTCAGTTCAGCTAGTAAACAATAATAATAAAAAAATTCTTTGAATTTTAATACTAAACAGAAGGAAAACTCTTTCTGACTGTTCCTCGAATTCCATGTACATAAGCATTTCAAAGTACTCACGGTTTTAAAACGCCTGAGCAAGTTCATCTTCGACTGTCTCTTTTTAAAAGCTTTTTCTTGTTAAATAGAACGAAGGTGAATTTTCAAGACGCTCGAATCAGGAAGTGTTGACGTTGAGGAATTCAACTGCGATTTGTTCACGGGAATTCTTAGTTCACTCTCAAAGTCAGAAAGTGAAAAAAAAAACTAAGAATAAAAGAAAAAAAAAATATTTCCCCGAATCACATCGAGTTCCAACTAAGACTTTTTACCTGTTTCTATATTTGGGTTGGGTTGTTTTACCTCTGAGCGGCACTTTTTTTGCACACAAATGGGCTAAATGGCCAGGTCACATGGACCCCGAAGGCTCAGAGAAGGTTGGGGGAGGGGACCCACTGGAACAGCTGTTGGGAGACAGATGGTAGTCTCCCGTCAAGGCCATCCAGCGTGTTCTTTAACGTGCACAGGGTATGGCTCTCCCGCACACGGGGCCACGGCTTAACGTACCATCCGACGGACGGCGGCCTTTCCAAACCCATCGGTGTCCCCTACTGACCGTGGGCAGGGCGGACCTGATTCTATACGAAATGCGGGCAGGCGTGGCTCAGTCGGTAGCGCGCCAAGCCCGTAAAGATTATCGTGAGATTTATCTCTGCAAAACTCCCCGCCCTGCCCACGGTGAGTAGGGGACACCGATGGGCTTGGAAAGGCCTCCGTCCGTCGGATGGGACGTTAAGCTGTGGCCCCGTGTGCGGGAGAGCCATACCCTGTGCACGTTAAAGAAGACACTGAATGGCCTTGACGGGAGGCTACCATCTGTTTCCCAACAGCTGTTCTATTGAGTCCCTTCCCCCAACTTTCTCTGAGCCTTCGGGGTCCATGTGACCTGGCCACTTAGCCCATTATGTGCAAAAAAGTGCCCCTCAGAGGTAAAACAACCCAACCCTATATGAAATGGTATAGACGAATTTTTTTTAGATACATTAGACTAACAAACACTTTTTCACTTTATCCTTTATAACAATAAAGTTGCAAAAAGAAAAGTCTTCGTAACATTTTTTTTACGCTTCATCTCAAAAAGCACATTTTAAAAAGTAACAAACTTAAAAACTTTAGCGATTTTTTTTTTCGATTTATATGAAAGTATGTGGATTATAAAGTGTCAGGGAGACATTTATGTAATAAGACAACAATAAAAAAGGAAAATAAAAAAGAAGGAGATTTATGGCACGTGCATTTGTGTCCAATCTCTTAGAGTCTTCCAATATTATCCATTTATCAAACTTTTTCTTTTATATATATAAATAAGCCTCTAAAGCTTTGAGGAACGTGCCTGGGCACGGGCATATGTAAAATTATAAATGATGCCCAAAGAAAGGATTTTTGGGAGAGAAAAAAAATGTTCTTCCAAGGAACCAAAGATTTTAGTAAAGACGTTTGGAATTTTGATAGGATTTTTCAAGCTCCCGTGCTTATTTTCTGTAGCGGTTCTGATTTAATGTGAGGATTTTTTCTCCCCTAAGATAATCATTTAAAGATTCATTTTTCCCTCCGATTTTAATTTTTCCCCCTCTGCATGTTTCGAGATATGTTGGGTTGTTTTACCTCTGAGCGGCACTTTTTTGCACACCATGGGCTAAATGGCCAGGTCACATGGACCCCGAAGGCTCAGAGAAGGTTGGGGGAGGGGACCCACTGGAACAGCTGTTGGGAGACAGATGGTAGCCTCCCGTCAAGGCCATCCAGCGTGTTCTTTAACGTTGACTTGTTTTACCTCTGAGCGGCACTTTTTTGCACACCATGGACTAAATGGCCAGGTCACATGGACCCCGAAGGCTCAGAGAAGGTTGGGGGAGGGGGCCTCACTGAAAAAGCTGTTGGGAGACAGATGGTAGCCTCCCGTCAAGGCCATCCAGCGTGTTCTTTAACTTTGGGTTGTTTTACCTCTGACCGACACTCTTTTGCACACCATGGGCTAAATGGCCAGGTCACATGGACCCCGAAGGCTCAGAGAAGGTTGGAGGAGGGAACCCACTGGAACAGCTGTTGGGAGACAGATGGTAACCTCCCGTCAAGACCAACCAGCGTATTCTTTAACGTGCACAGGGTATGGCTCTCCCACACACGGGCCACGGCTTAACGTCCCATCCGACGGACGGCGGCCTTTCCAAGCCCATCGGTGTCCCCTACTGACCGTGGGCAGGGCGGGGGAATTTTGCGGAGATAAATCTCAACGCTGACCCAGCTGGGACTCGAACCTGGGAACTACAGATTACGAGCCTGGCGCGCTACCGACTGAGCCATCCCCGCCCCTTCTAGATCTGTGAGCGAATGTTAATCGCCTTGTTTTCAAGGATTAGTCGTGTTTTATTAGTTAAAGAACAGTTGCTTTTTATTTCTCGAAGATGTGCAGTTCGAGTCATTGAGTTGGCTATTGCTGTTTCAGAGAAACTGTTTCAATACTGTTGGCTTCAATTACTCAGAAATAAAATTATAAATTTATAACTAAAGAGGAGAAGAGTCATAAAAACTCTTAAATGCTATCGTGTGTTTAATGGCGGCAGCGACAATAATGAGGGGAGAGGGTGGCTCAGTCGTTAGCGCGCCAGACTCGTAATCTTCAGTTCCCAGGTTCGAGTCCCAGCTGGGTCAGCGTTGAGATTTATCTCCGCAAAATTCCCCGCCCTGCCCATGGTCAGTAGGGGACATCGATGGGAAAGGCCGCCGTCCGTCGGATGGGACGTTAAGACGTGGCCCCGTGTGTATAAGAGCCATGCACGTTAAAGAACACGCTGGATGGTCTTGACGGGACCATCTGTCTCCATCATTGTCATCATTACCATATGTCTCCCAACAGCTGTTCAGTGGGTCCTCTCCCCCAACCTTCTCTGAGCCTTCGGGGTCCTTGTGACCTGGCCATTTAGCCCATGATGTGCAAAAAAGTGCCACTCAGAGGTAAAATAATTCACTGGATGGTAAAATAAATCACGCTGGATGGCCTTGACGAGAGGTTACCATCTGTCTCCTTACAGTTGTTCAGTGGGTCCCCTCCCCCCAACCTTCTCTGAGCCTTCGGGGTCCTTGTGACTTAGCCATTGTAAATATTTCTCCATTTCTGATGTCTTGAGCGATGTTAGCGTATATTTTTGTACCTTCCTCTCAATAAATAAATAGTAAGATTATCAAAAAATAAAACTCATCCATACCTTATCCGGGGCTCGAACCCAGGACACTTTACTCCCCCCCCAAAAAAAACACGCTCTGCCACTTTTCTCTTATTTCGTATTCGATGGAAAATTGATTGCACGAAGTGAATAAATATGGTATTTACTTAAAAAAAAACGAGGGGCGGGGGTGGCTCAGTCGGTAGCGCGCCAGGCTCGTAATCTGTATTTCCCAGGTTCGAGTCCCAGCTGGGTCAGCGTTGAGAATTATCTCCGCAAAATTTCCCCGCCCTGCCCACGGTCAGTAGGGGACATTGATGGGCTTGAAAAGGCCGCCGCCCGTCGGATGGGACGTTAAGCCGTGGCCTCGTGTGTGGGAGAGCTATACCCTGTGCACGTTAAAGAACACGCTGGATGGCCTTGACGGGAGGCTATCATCTGTCTCCCAACAGCTGTTCCATTATGTCCCCTCCCCCAACCTTCTCTGAGCCTTCGGGGTCCATGTGACCTGGCCATTTAGCCCATGGTGTGCAAAAAAGTGCCGCTCAGAGGTAAACCAAACAAACTAAAAAAAACGAACGAAATATGTAAATTAAGAACTTTATTCAGACCTTACTGAGAAACCTATACAGTTAACAACGAAAGTAATTTTTTTCCTCTCAATAACGCACATTTCTAGCATAAAAAACTGAACTTAAGCAGTTTACTAATTTAACGTTCAAAAGTAAACAAACAACTAAACGATACAAAAGAAAAAAAAAAACTTTTTTTTTTAATTTTATCGTGTTTTGTTCTTCTCATTAAATCGTAATTTTCGAGCTATTTTCGACAACTTTCGTTCCACTTGTAATTGGTTTTATACATTCTGCTCTAAAAAAAAAGAAAATAAAAAAGGAAAATTGTCTTCTGTTAGATGCGAATAATAGGAACACTAATTTATCCGCAGCGACTTCAACAACGTCCGAAGTTCATTAAGTTTTTATGTCAAAGTTCTCTCCGTGTTTTCCCCGATTTTCCAATGCATCTGTTGGTAACATTTTTCTTTAGCTACCTCTTTAGAGGAAGAAAAAAATTAGCATTAAGAACTGAAGTAAAATCTGTTCTATCTCACTTTGCTAAGGAAGACAATTAATTACTTTTGAGTGCTTTGGGCGAAAAATCGGGACATAAAAAGTTTTAGAGTTGCAGCATGTATTGCACAAATTTTATGATGCGCATTTATGTAAAATAATGGAAAAAAAAAGCAGTTTTCTTTTAAATAATTTTAAATTTTTAACTGCTGTTGGATGTGTAATATCTGAATGTTGCAAAAAGGGGACAGCGACGACTTTGTAAGACCGCCGTCCAATGTTGGGTTAAGGGACAGCAATGACTTGGGCAGACCACCTTCCAGTGTAACGTAGAGGGCACAGCGATGACTTGGTAAGACCATCGTTCAATGTTGGGTTAAGGGACAGCAATGACTTGGGCAGACCACCGTCCAGTGTAACGTAGAGGGCACAGCGATGACTTGGGAAGACCGCCGTCAAATGTTGGGTTAAGGGAGAGCAATGACTTGGGCAGACCACCTTCCAGTGTAACGTAGAGGGCACAGCGATGATTTGGGAAGACCATCGTCCAATGTTGGGTTAAGGGACAGCAATAACTTGGGCAGACCACTTTCCAGTGTAACGTAGAGGGCACAGCGATGAATTGATAAGACCGCCGTCCAATGTTGGGTTAAGGGACAGCAATGACTTGGGCAGACCACCTTCCAGTGTAACGTAGAGGGCACAGCGATGACTTGGGAAGACCATCGTCCAATGTTGGGTTAAGGGACAGCAATGACTTGGACAGACCACCTTCCAGTGTAACGTAGAGGGCACAGCGATTACTTGGTAAGACCATCGTTCAATGTTGGGTTAAGGGACAGCAATGACTTGGGCAGACCACCGTCCAGTGTAACGTAGAGGGCACAGCGATGACTTGGTAAGACCGCCGTCAAATGTTGGGTTAAGGGAGAGCAATGACTTGGGCAGACCACCTTCCAGTGTAACGTAGAGAACACAGCGATGACTTGGGAAGACCATCGTCCAATGTTGGGTTAAGGGACAGCAATGACTTAGGCAGACCACCTTCCAGTGTAACGTAGAGGGCACAGCGATGACTTGGGAAGACCATCGTCCAATGTTGGGTTAAGGGACAGCAATGACTTGGACAGACCACCTTCCAGTGTAACGTAGAGGGCACAGCGATGACTTGGTAAGACCATCGTTCAATGTTGGGTTAAGGGACAGCAATGACTTGGGCAGACCACCGTCCAGTGTAACGTAGAGGGCACAGCGATGACTTGGTAAGACCGCCGTCAAATGTTGGGTTAAGGGAGAGCAATGACTTGGGCAGACCACCTTCCAGTGTAACGTAGAGGGCACAGCGATGACTTGGGAAGACCATCGTCCAATGTTGGGTTAAGGGACAGCAATTACTTGGGCAGACCACTTTCCAGTGTAACGTAGAGGGCACAGCGATGACTTGGTAAGACCGCCGTCAAATGTTGGGTTAAGGGACAGCAATGACTTGGGAATACCACCTTCCAGTGTAACGTAGAGGGTACAGCGATGACTTGGGAAGCCCATCGTCCAATGTTGGGTTAAGGGACAGCAATGACTTGGGCAGACCACCGTCCAGTGTAACGTAGAGGGCACAGCGATGACTTGGTAAGACCGCCGTCAAATGTTGGGTTAAGGGACAGCAATGACTTGGGCAGACCAAATTCCAGTGTAACGTAGAGGGCACAGCGATGACTTGGTAAGACCGCCGTCCAATGTTGGGTTAAGGGACAGCAATGACTTGGGCAGACCACCTTCCAGTGTAACGTAGAGGGCACAGCGATGACTTGGGAAGACCATCGTCCAATGTTGGGTTAAGGGACAGCAATGACTTGGGAAGACCACCTTCCAGTGTAACGTAGAGGGCACAGCGATGACTTGGTAAGACCATCGTTCAATGTTGGGTTAAGGGACAGCAATGACTTGGGCAGACCACCGTCCAGTGTAACGTAGAGGGCACAGCGATGACTTGGTAAGACCGCCGTCAAATGTTGGGTTAAGGGACAGCAATGACTTGGGCAGACCACCTTCCAGTGTAACGTAGAGGGCACAGTTATGACTTGGGAAGACCATCGTCCAATGTTGGGTTAAGGGAGAGCAATGACTTGGGCAGACCACCTTCCAGTGTAACGTAGAGGGCACAGCGATGACTTGGGAAGACCATCGTCCAATGTTGGGTTAAGGGACAGCAATTACTTGGGCAGACCACTTTCCAGTGTAACGTAGAGGGCACAGCGATGACTTGGTAAGACCGCCGTCAAATGTTGGGTTAAGGGACAGCAATGACTTGGGAATACCACCTTCCAGTGTAACGTAGAGGGTACAGCGATGACTTGGGAAGCCCATCGTCCAATGTTGGGTTAAGGGACAGCAATGACTTGGGCAGACCACCGTCCAGTGTAACGTAGAGGGCACAGCGATGACTTGGTAAGACCGCCGTCAAATGTTGGGTTAAGGGACAGCAATGACTTGGGCAGACCACCTTCCAGTGTAACGTAGAGGGCACAGCGATGACTTGGGAAGACCATCGTCCAATGTTGGGTTAAGGGACAGCAATGACTTGGGCAGACCACCTTCCAGTGTAACGTAGAGGGCACAGCGATGACTTGGTAAGACCGCCGTCAAATGTTGGGTTAAGGGACAGCAATGACTTGGGCAGACCACCTTCCAGTGTAACGTAGAGGGCACAGCGATGACTTGGGAAGCCCATCGTCCAATGTTGGGTTAAGGGACAGCAATGACTTGGGCAGACCACCGTCCAGTGTAACGTAGAGGGCACAGCGATGACTTGGTAAGACCGCCGTCAAATGTTGGGTTAAGGGACAGCAATGACTTGGGCAGACCACCTTCCAGTGTAACGTAGAGGGCACAGTTATGACTTGGGAAGACCATCGTCCAATGTTGGGTTAAGGGAGAGCAATGACTTGGGCAGACCACCTTCCAGTGTAACGTAGAGGGCACAGCGATGACTTGGGAAGACCATCGTCCAATGTTGGGTTAAGGGACAGCAATGACTTGGACAGACCACCTTCCAGTGTAACGTAGAGGGCACAGCGATGACTTGGTAAGACCATCGTTCAATGTTGGGTTAAGGGACAGCAATGACTTGGGCAGACCACCTTCCAGTGTAACGTAGAGGGCACAGCGATGACTTGGTAAGACCGCCGTCCAATGTTGGGTTAAGGGACAGCAATGACTTAGGCAGACCACCTTCCAGTGTAACGTAGAGGGCACAGCGATGACTTGGGAAGACCATCGTCCAATGTTGGGTTAAGGGACAGCAATGACTTGGACAGACCACCTTCCAGTGTAACGTAGAGGGCACAGCGATGACTTGGTAAGACCATCGTTCAATGTTGGGTTAAGGGACAGCAATGACTTGGGCAGACCACCGTCCAGTGTAACGTAGAGGGCACAGCGATGACTTGGTAAGACCGCCGTCAAATGTTGGGTTAAGGGACAGCAATGACTTGGGCAGACCACCTTCCAGTGTAACGTAGAGGGCACAGTTATGACTTGGGAAGACCATCGTCCAATGTTGGGTTAAGGGAGAGCAATGACTTGGGCAGACCACCTTCCAGTGTAACGTAGAGGGCACAGCGATGACTTGGTAAGACCGCCGTCAAATGTTGGGTTAAGGGACAGCAATGACTTGGGAAGACCACCTTCCAGTGTAACGTAGAGGGCACAGCGATGACTTGGGAAGCCCATCGTCCAATGTTGGGTTAAGGGACAGCAATGACTTGGGCAGATCACCTTCCAGTGTAACGTAGAGGGCACAGCGATGACTTGGTAAGACCGCCGTCCAATGTTGGGTTAAGGGACAGCAATGACTTAGGCAGACCACCTTCCAGTGTAACGTAGAGGGCACAGCGATGACTTGGGAAGACCCTCGTCCAATGTTGGGTTAAGGGACAGCAATGACTTGGGCAGACCAAATTCCAGTGTAACGTAGAGGGCACAGCGATGACTTGGTAAGACCGCCGTCCAATGTTGGGTTAAGGGACAGCAATGACTTGGGAAGACCACCTTCCAGTGTAACGTAGAGGGCACAGCGATGACTTGGTAAGACCATCGTTCAATGTTGGGTTAAGGGACAGCAATGACTTGGGCAGACCACCTTCCAATGTAACGTAGAGGGCACAGCGATGACTTGGTAAGACCATCGTTCAATGTTGGGTTAAGGGACAGCAATGACTTGGGCAGACCACCTTCCAGTGTAACGTAGAGGGCACAGCGATGACTTGGTAAGACCGCCGTCCAATGTTGGGTTAAGGGACAGCAATGACTTGGGAATACCACCTTTCAGTGTAACGTAGAGGGCACAGCGATGACTTGGGAAGACCGCCGTCCAATGTTGGGTTTAAGAGGACAACTATGACTTGGGAAGACTGCCGTACAATGTTGCGTTAAAGGGAGAGCAATGACTTGGTAAGACCGCCGTCAAATGTTGCGTAAATAGGAGAGCGATGACTTGGAAAGTCCGCCATCCAATGTTGCGTTAAGGGGAGCGCGATGACTTGGTAAGACCGCCGTCCAATGTTTGGTTAAGGGACAGCAATGACTTGGGAAGTACTTCCAGTGTAACGTAGAGGGCACAGCGATATCTTGGGAAGACCATCGTCCAATGTTGCGTTAAGGGACAGCAATGACTTGGGCAGACCTCCTTCCAGTGTAACGTAGAGGGCACAGCGATGACTTGGTAAGACCGCTTCGAATGTTGGGTTAAGGGACAGCAATGACTTGGGAAGACCACCTTCCAGTGTAACGTAGAGGGCACAGCGATGACTTGGTAAGACCATCGTTCAATGTTGGGTTAAGGGACAGCAATGACTTGGGAATACCACCTTCCAGTGTAACGTAGAGGGCACAGCGATGACTTGGGAAGACCGCCGTCCAATTTTGGGTTAAGGGACAGCGATGACTTGGGAAGACCACCTTCCAGTGTAACGTAAAGGGCACAGCGATGACTTGGTAAGACCATCGTTCAATGTTGGGTTAAGGGACAGCAATGACTTGAGCAGACCACCTTCCAATGTAACGTAGAGGGCACAGCGATGACTTGGGAAGACCATCGTCCAATGTTGTGTTAAGGGGAGCACGATGACTTGGAAAGTCCGCCATCCAATGTTGCGTTAAGGGGAGCGCGATGACTTGGGAAGACCGCCGTCCAGTGTTGTGTTAAGAAGACAGTGATAACTTGGAAAGACTGCCGTTCAATGTAGCCTTAAGAAGACACTGATGATTTGGGAAGACCGTCGACCATCAAATGGGATTCGAAGACTAAGCACCGTTTCACAGTTTTTTTGCTTTGCCCCGCCATTTGCGAATTAAACATCCATATTATTAAATTTTTAGAAGTTTTTTTTATATTGATTTTAAGCACCTAAAATGACACCCTATTTTAAGAAGTTGCCTCGGAATCCTCGTGATCAGGCCATTTAGTCGATTGTGATTGCACAAGTGACGAACAGAGGTAAAAAATAACCCAATCTGAAGTTCTCAGGCTTGAGTCCCAATTGTGTCAGTTTTTATAATTATGTCCGTTAATCCCACCAAGCTGTACATGAAAAAAAGGCACCGAAGCGCATGGTAAATCAATCTTTTGAATGGGATTTGGGTTGGGTTGTTTTACCTCTGAGCGGCACTTTTTTGCACACCATTGGCTAAATGGCCAGGTCACATGGACCCCGAAGGCTCAGAGAAGGTTGGGGGAGGGGACCCACTGGAACAGCTGTTGGGAGACAGATGGTAGCCTCCCGTCAAGGTCATCCAGCGTGTTCTTTAACGTGCACAGGGTATGGCTCTCCCGCACACGGGGCCACGGCTTGACGTCCCATCCGACGGACGACGGCCTTTCCAAGCCCATCGGTGTCCTCTACTGACCGTGGGCAGGGCGGGGAATTTTGCGGAGATAAATCTCAACGCTGACCCAGCTGGGACTCGAACCTGGGAACTACAGATTACGAGCCTGGCGCGCTACCGACTGAGCCACCCCCGCCCCACTTTTGAATGGGATATGAAACAGTAGTCCGTGTACAGGAAAGCCATAACCTCATTACATTAAAGAACATACTAGATTGCCTTAACGGTAGACTTCCATATCTCACTTAACAGATGACCAGGGGTTCACTTCCCTTATGCCAGGGATTTATAACCGTTTTCAGGTCCTGCACCACTTACACTGATATATGAAGCATCGCACCCCCATCGATTCTCCTCGTACCTACTTCCGATTCACGTCGCACCCCCATCGAATCTCCTCGCACCCCCCATCGAATCACCTCGCACCCCCATCGAATCTCCTCGCACCCCCCATCGAATCTCTTCGCACCTCTTAATCGAATCTCTTCGCACCCCTTAATCGAATCTCCTCTCACCCCTTAATCGAATCTCCTCTCACCCCTTAATCGAATCTCTTCGCAGCCCCCATCGAATCTCCTCGCACCCCCATCGAATCTCCTCGCACCCCCCATCGAATCTCCTCGCACACCCCCATCGAATCTCCTCGCACCCCCCACCGAATCTCCACGCACCCCTTAATCGAATCTCTTCGCAGCCCCCCATCGAATCTCCTCGCACCCCCCCCCCCCTATCGAATCACATCGCACCGCTTTCGATTCGTCCTGTAATCTTATTGACAAATATCCTTCCTTGATATACTTTTGAAAATAAAGAAAAATAAAAACATCCTTTCCACCTCCATGCTAAAACCCCTGCCTTCACACACCTTCTGAAACCCTTTTTCATCCTCGTGACATGTCCATTTATCTCATTGGATGCGCACAAAACTCACGCTCAGTGATAAAACAACCCAACGCGAAGTTTTCTCTTTTAACAACTTACAAATCTAAGTATCCCACGAGCAAAGAAAAACAACTCCCACAGCAAGGGGAAACAATTTAATCTTGGCAAAAATTCCACGCTAACTAAATATGTTTCTTAATAATTCATTCTTGCTCTGGACACAAACTCTCCTCCTGATCCTACGGGGGAAGATTTCTCTGCAGTTTCGAGGCTTTATATTTTCTCGCCAACGCATCCCTCTCTTCTTCCAAGTTATTTACCATCTAATCCTCGGTGATCTTTTGCGTCAACTGCTCCACACCGTTCGGAGGAAGACCACCGTAATCTCACCGAGAGGGAAGCCTTTTTCCTTACATTCTTTTCTCTGCCTGCTAAGTCCTTCCACAAATCTTCCTCAAAGCTGTAGAGAACACAAACGTGGAGGGGGATGGGGTTCTTCTCTTAAGAGGCCTGTTGATTCCGTTAGGGATACCTTGAAAGAAAGATAATCATCATAATAATAGTAAAAAAAAAAGAAGCAGCAGAAAGTATTAATTCTCTCAAGCTTGTTTCATTTTTTTGTGTCTCTCTCTTTCAATTTTTTCTGCTCTTACTTAAAGAGTGAGACAATTTATCGTTGCAAAATCCCGTTCGTTTCATCGGTGATTCAAATTTAAACATAATTTTACGAGAGAATCTGTGGAAGGGACTACCTATGGCTGATTCTTCCATATCAGCTTTTTATAAACTGTTCCATAATTTTTTTGGGGGGGAGGGGGGGGGCTCAGTCGGTAGCGCGCCAGGCTCGTAATCTGTAATTCCCAGGTTCGAGTCCCAGCTGGGTCAGCGTTGAGATTTATCTCCGCAAAATTCCCCGCCCTGCCCACGGTCAGTAGGGGGCACCAATGGGCTTGGAAAGGCCGCCGTCCGTCGGATGGGACGTTAAGCCGTGGCCCCTTGTGCACGTTAAAGAACACGCTGGATGGCCTTGACGGGAGGCTACCATCTGTCTCCTAACTCCACTGTTCCAGTGGGTCCCCTCCCCCAACCTTCTCTGAGCCTTCGGGGTCCATGTGACCTGGCCATTTAGCCCATGGTGTGCAAAAAAGTCCAGCTCAGAGGTAAAACAACCCAACCTTTTTTTTTGTCCTTTTTTTAAGTCATAGAACGCCCCAGGGGATAATTTCTGAAAACGAAAAACGCCAGACTCGTAATCTGTAGTTCCCAGGTTCGAGTCCCAGCTGAGTCAGCGTTGAGATTTATCTCCGATAAACCCGAATCCTCAGTGAGAAGATGGATACCGATGCGCTTAGAAAAGCAACCATCCATCGTATAGGTCATTAAGCCGTGGTACGTGGGCAGGGTTGGGTTGTTTTACCTCTGATTCGCACTTTTTTTGCATACAATGGGCTAAATGACCAGGTCACAAAGACCCCGAAGGTTCAGAGAAAGTTGGGGGAGGGACCCACTGGAATAGCTATTGGGAGACAGATGGTAGCCTCCCGTCAAAGCCATCCAGAGTGTTCTTTAACGTTGAATTATTTTACCTCTGAGAGGCATTTTTTTGCACACAATGGTCTAAATGGCCAGGTCACATGGACCCCGAAGGCTCAGAGAAGGTTGGGGGAGGAGACCCACTGGAGCAGCTGTCGGGAGACAGATGGTAGCCTCCCGTCAAGGCCATCCAGCGTGTTCTTTAACGTGCACAGGGTGTGGCTCTCCCGCACACGGGGCCACGGCTTAACGTCCCATCCGACGGACGATGGCCTTACCAAGCCCATCGGTGTCCCCTACTGACCGTGGGGCAGGGCGGGGAATTATACTAATTGGCAAAAGTGATTTCGTAAAAACGAAATTTTAGAAAGACGTTCTGCTGTGTTCCTATTCAACCCACTCACAAACCCCCCCCCCCCCAAAAAAAAAACTTCCTGAAAGTTTTTCTTTTTTTTTTTATACATCCGGGTCTTTTTATATACACTTTTCCTTACTTCCTATGAGAAAGCTTCTTTTTTTTTGCAAAGAAAAATCTTCGATTCGATTCGAAATGTTACAGACATTAAAGAAAGCAGTTACCATGTTAGTCGATTTTGAGCACGTCCATTTTCAAAGGAAATCGAAAGGAAAAAAAAATGGAATTGCCCTTAAGAGCGGCACTCTAATTGCCTTTTAATAAAGCAAAACTGAATATTCTTTTGCTTCTTTAATTGCCCAAGAAAGCTCTAGAAGTTTTTTTGCACTCCGTCATCGTTAATGTGAAAACTAAGAAAATGTTAATGGGGGGGAAAAAAAGGGGAAAATTGCATTTCTGTAATGCGATTTTTATAACGCGAATTTAACTTCTCGTTGACGACTTCTGGTGAATGGCGATGTTTGCTTCTCTCTTTAAGTGGAGAAAAAAAGTTATTTTTCGGAAGTCTATTCAACATGAGAAATGGAAAGAGAAACTAAATATTAAAAGTTTTTGGAAAGAAATTAATATCTGGAGAAGAAACTGAGGGATATTCTTGAATTCATTACTTTCATGGTTGTCCAGCCAATAAATGGTAAAAACTACACAAAAGCATCAAATGATTAACAGACAGTTACGACTTGAATTTGTATTTTAAGATTTCTCTTGTATTATCTTATTCTATTACTTCACATTTTGCCGTGGGGCGGGGATGGCTCAGTCGGTAGCGTGCCAGGCTCGTAATCTGTAGTTCCCAGGTTCGAGTCCCAGCTGGGTCAGCGTTGAGATTTATCTCCGCAAAATTCCCCGCCCTGCCCACGGTCAGTAGGGGACACCGATGGGCTTGGAAAGGCCGCCGTCCGTCGGATGGGACGTTAAGCCGTGGCCCCGTGTGTGGGAGAGCCATACCCTGTGCACGTTAAAGAACACGCTGGATGGCCTTGACGGGAGGCTACCATCTGTCTCCCAACAGCTGTTCCAGTGGGTCCCCTCCCCCAACCTTCTCTGAGCCTTCGGGGTCCATGTGACCTGGCCATTTAGCCCATGGTGTGCAAAAAAGTGCCGCTTAGAGGTAAAACAACCCAACGTTAAAGAACACGCTGGATGGGCTTGACTGGAGGCTACCATCTGTCTCCCAACAGCTGTTCCAGTGGGTCCCCTCCCCCAACCTTCTCTGAGCCTTCGGGGTCCATGTGACCTGGCCATTTAGCCCATGGTGTGCAAAAAAGTGCCGCTCAGAGGTAAAACAACCCAACGTTAAAGAACACGCTGGATGGCCTTGACGGGAGGCTACCATCTGTCTCCCAACAGCTGTTCCAGTGGGTCCCCTCCCCCAACCTTCTCTGAGCCTTCGGGGTCCATGTGACCTGGCCATTTAGCCCATGGTGAGCAAAAAAGTGCCGCTCAGAGGTAAAACAACCCAACAACAACATTTTGCCGCCTATAAAGTTGTGTTGGGTTGTTTTACCACCGAGGACTTTTTTTGTGGACTTTTTGGGCTAAAAGGACAGGTTACAAAGTCCCCAAGGGCTCAGAGAAGGTTGGAGGTTGAGTTGTTTTACCTCTGAGCGGCACTTATTATACACACCATGGGCTAAATGGCCAGGTCTCAAGGACCTCGAAGGCTCAAAGAAGGTTGGGGGAGGGGACCCACTGGAACAGCTGTTGGGAAACAGATGGTAGCCTCCCGTCAAGGTCATCCAGCATGTTTTTTAACGTGCACAGGGCATGGCTCTCCCGCACACGGGGCCACGGCTTAACGTTTGAGCAGCACTTTTTTCCACACCATAGGCTAAAGGGCCAGGTCACATGGATCCCGAAGTCTCAGAGTAGGTTGGGGGAGGGGACCTACTGGAACAACTGTTGGGAGATATATGGTAGCCTCCCGTCAAGGCCATCCAGAGTGTTCTTTAACGTGCTCAGGGTATGGCTCTCCCACACACGGGGCCACGGCTTAACGTACCATCCGACGGACGGCGGTCTATTCCAAACCCATCGGTGTCCCCTACTGACCGTGGGCAGGGCGGGGAGTTTTGCGGAGATAAATTTCAACGCTGACCCAGATGGGACTGGAACCTGGGAACTACAGATTACGAACCTGGCGCGCTACCGATTGAGTCACCCCCGTCCCTTTTAGATGCGGGTCTAGATTGTAATGTTTGAAACATTCCTTTTATATGAAATTACCCTTTATCGGAATTGGTCGAAAATGTTGGGATTTAGTTCTTTTTTAGCCGAGTTTAATTTCAGATCTTTCACGAATTCTTTCTCTTCCCGAGGAGGAGGTATCCGAATTTCGTTTTAAATACGATCGGACCTTTTTAGAATTTCAGAGTTCAGTCTGATTTCGATTTGATCGAAGTGGTCGAATCTTTTGAGTTTGGTTTTTGCATTTCGTGTTTGCATCGAATATCCGTTCAAGTTTCATTTGTTGTCTCGATTTTAAAGTTTGGAATTTTTCGATTGATTGGAAGTTTTCTGATCGGTTTTTTTATTCGAATTTCGTTCCGTTTTTTGATTGAAAATTTAGAGGGTTTTTTTTTTTAATGGAATAGAATTTCTTTGCATCTTTCATTGATTTACACATATATATCAGACTTTTCATTTTGACTTTTGGCCAAAAAATATTCGAATTTTTTCGTTTTAAAATTATATCAACCTTTTTACTGTTTTTTTTTTTCATCAGAATTTCAATTTGGTTTTGCTCGAGAAAAAGTTTTGTGTCAATTCTGACTGTTTTTTTTATCCGAGTTTTGTGTTGGCATCGATTCCGATGTTCGAATTTGCTGAATGAGTCGAGTTTTATGAACAATAATAAATTTGATCGCACTGATGGAATTTATTAAAATTTACATATTCTTACTGCGCGTAAATTAGATATATATATTCCAAGTTATCAAGCATATAAAAAAAAACTTGGGGACAACTTGAAATTAAGAAATTTGAAATTAATACAAGATTATCAACTCAATTATAGTTTCATAATATTGTGACATCTACAACGTTAACAGAAATGCATTATATTTATTTAGCTAGTAGACTTTTTAATGCTATTCCAAAAGATCCGATTTTAAAGTCTTGGAATCATCAGTTCTTTATGGGGCGGGGGTGGCTCAGTCGGTAGCGCGCCAGGCTCGTAATCTGTAGTTCCCAGGTTCGAGTCCCAGCTGGGTCAGCGTTGAGATTTATCTCTGCAAAATTCCTCCGCCCTGCCCACGGTCAGTAGGGGACACCGATGGGCTTGGAAAGGCCGCCGTCCGTTGGATGGGACGTTAAGCCGTGGTCCCATGTGCGGGAGAGCCAAACCCTGTGCAAGTTAAAGAACACGCTGGATGGCCTTGACGGGAGGCTACCATCTGTCTCCCAACAGCTGTTCCAGTGGGTTCCCTCCCCCAACCTTCTCTGAGCCTTCGGGGTCCATGTGACCTGGCCATTTAGCCCATGGTGTGCAAAAAAGTGCCTCTCAGGGGTAAAACAACCCAACGTTAAAGAACACGCTGGATGGCCTTGACGGGAGGCTACCATCTGTGTCCCAATAGGTGTTCCAGTGGGTCCCCTCCCCCAACCTTCTCTGAGCCTTCGGGGTCCATGTGACCTGGCCATTTAGCCCATGGTGTGCAAAAAAGTGCCGCTCAAAGGTAAAACAACCCAACCCATCAGTTCTTTAAAAATTTTGTTAATAGATATGATATATTTAATATATATATACCGATTTTTTCTCCTTTTATTTCCTTTACTGACATTCTGAAAGGAGGTGGGAGACATTGCCCACTTGTCTCCGACCCCTCCTTGCCACTGTTATAATCAAATGCAAACACGAAATTGATTTGCATCTATTGTTGTGTAAGACACAAGACACCAAATCACCTTCACAGAGAGAAATCAAGCGATAGCTTCAGCAACATCGAGAACTTCGCTCTCCGGGCACGTGAGCGTGTTATTCGTCAGCGACCGACTCCCACCCGAATGACGTAGGATGTTACTTCGCTGACTCGCTCTCTCCTCTTTTCTGCTCGAGGCTGCAGACACACACTCACACCACAATGTGTGGGCGATGCCACCGATGCCTTGGAGGCTGCGCCACCTTCTCCTCCAACACGCCATCACGTACGATCCACCCCATCAGCAACATCCGCTGACGAAGCGTTTGTTTACGCTAGTCGGTTTTAATGTCATCGTGGTTGCGTTCGCTGAATCCGTGATCGGCGACCCAGTCGTTCGGCTTGTGTCGACGACCCTGGGTTTTCTTTCTGGAACCTTCTCCTGTTTCCTGCTCGTCTAAGAGCAATAACAATGTCTCGTAAATGTTCGAAAAAAGACTGCAGAGCTTTAGGTTAGAAAAGATGATGGCGGATTGTTTTTCAACGAGAAGGATTAGTTATCTAGACAACTTGGTCACAAGCCAACGCACTTAGCGAGTTTTATTTATGCATATAATCTCATTCCTAGACTCTTGTGTTTGTTGTTGTTTTATCAATCAGTTTGGATAAAACTTCGTGGTTGAAAGAAATGCATGCGAAACACAGCCAATTACACTGTCCTCTCAAAATATTTGTTTCCCATGAGAATATGAATTCGAATGTCTATAACTTCTAAAATATGCATTTAATGAAAAAATGTGACTGAGGATAAATTAAAGATCAGAATCGAATCTATTTGAATATCGTTTTTTAGCATTATTCGTTCACTATTTAAAAAGTTATGGAAGCTGGAATATTTCACAACAGTAATGCGCCAAAAGAATTTTTTTAATTAAAACTTAAACATTATTTTAAATCATTTAATGAAATACGCATTTTAGGAGTTTGACTAAGACGATTTCAATATTAGACCACTATGATGTTTTTTTATAAATCAAATTCCTTTTACCTATCATGCTATTGTTTTTTACTCGTCATTTGTCCGTTTGTGTGTTTGTCAAAACAGTTGTTCCACCATATCTTTCGAATGCGATGGAAAACATAATGATTTTTGCGTCAAATGAAAGCTTCTCACATGGGGGAATATCACGGCTACAAAAAATGGACTCCGATGCTCTCTTACCCTCTAAAAAAAGGGGAAATAAGAAAATGATTGTTACTCTATCTCTCCCGAACCCGAGGGGGCGGGGGTGGCTCAGTCGGTAACGCGACCAGGCTCGTAATCTGTAGTTCCCAGGTTCGAGTCCCAGCTGGGTCAGCGTTGAGATTTATCTCCGCAAAATTCCCCGCCCTGCCCACGGTCAGTTGGGGACACCCATGGGCTTGGAAAGGCCGCCGTCCGTCGGATGGGACGTCGAATAAGCCGTGGCTCCGTGTGCGGGTGAGCCCTACCCTGTGCACGTTAAAGAACACGCTGGATGGCCTTGACCGCAGGCTACCATCTGTCTCCCAACAGCTGTTCCAGTGGGTCTCCTCCCCCAATCTTCTCTGAGTCTTCGGGGGTCCATGTGACCTGAACATTTAGCTCATGGTGTGCAAAAAAGTGAAGCTCAGAGGTAAAACAACCAACCAACCGTCATTTGTCGGTTCGTCAAAATAGTTTTTCCACCATATCTTTCGAACGCGGAGGCAAAGTGATTCATGCGTCAAATGAAAGCTTATGGTCCGGAGAGTGTCATAGGCTATAAAAAGTTGACCCCCATGCTTTCTTCTCCCCACCTAAAAAAAAAAAAAAGGATGATATATGAAAGCAGGGCCGTGCGGTAGATTTTCTCATTATGATGCAAGTATTCGAAATGCCGCCCCTTAAATGTTTTTTCTTTAAAATAACCTTCGATTGTGATTTAAAAAAAAAAAAACTGCACAAAATGTACGAATACTATTTTTAATTTGAAAATATAAACTGCTTTAAAATAATGATATCAACTACAACAATCTACTACAGTTTTACCCTTCTAACTTTAACTTTAGCAAATTCGTTAATTAGGGATGTGTAGTCTAGAGTAAGAGCCGTCCCATAGCCGAGTGGTTAGCGCGCTTGGCTACTGATCTAAGGGACCTGGGTTCGAGCCCCGGATAAGGCATGGTTGTATGTGTTGTTTTTCTGCTGAGGGCCTGCCATCCTCTCAGATCTTCTACTTTGGCATATAAACTGACAGGCTCCTGTCAGACCTCTGTGGCAAGCAGCTGCTTGAGGGGGTATTTATTTATTTTTAGTCTAGAGTGGCAGCCAATGTAGATTCAATAGAAATTAATGACAGATTTCTAAGTTTTGTTTGGCTTATTGAACTTCTTAAGTGGGGTTTTATTAATTTTAATTTGGAAAAACTTCTTTCCCCACTAGCTACAGAGACAGGGAGTGTTAATAAAATTCTCAGAACTGCCAACAGTATTCGGATACAAAGTAATTAAGTTATTTTGGCACAAATAATTTAAAACATCCAAAGGTTTCATAGAATATGGTAGCATTCGGGATACATCACGTAATTCTTCTTGAAGATCATTTGCATTTACATCTGATTCATTTTCGACCGAAAGTATTGACTGCAGATTGGTACAATAATTTTCTAGCGTTTTGTCATCTATATCCTTGAGTTTTAAAATGTCATATAAAAACTGAAAATTTTTGCTATGGGTTTCCAGAAGCCTGAATCGTTCATTCAGAGAATTAAGAGTAATGTCCAGAATATAATTGAAAAACTTTATTTTAAATTTATTCTCCTCTGTTAAGGGTTGATCGACAGCTTCTTCATAGTCAAATTGACGCTTTTTCCTTCTGGCTCTAACTTCAGTTTCGGCAGGAAATTCTGCACTGCATTCAGGATTCTCTGCAATCTCATTAGCAGCAATTTTCATCTGATCATATCCAGATTGTCTATAACTTTTCACTTTTTGTGTGGTTTCTGATAACATCCTTACACAATCTGACAAATTTATAGTTACAGATTGCAATAAGTTCAAGACTGAATTTATTTCAAATAAAATATCATACCAAAGAATTACACCGCATATAAACTTGTAATTTTTAATATTTTTTGCTAACCCTCTTGCTTTAACTGTAGTTTCTGCATTTCTGTTGATGTCTTCTATTATTTGGAATAATGCATCATAGATTTCGCAAAGTTGAAATCGTAAAGGATTTAACGCATCTACTGTGCTTGACCACCTAGTAGCACTCGCTGGTTTTAGAGTTAAGTGAAACATATTTTTTTAGCACTTCTCAACGCTTTGTAGAACCAAAAAAAAAAAGAGTAAAGAACTTGTACAATAGAAAAGTTGTTGTTTCTGTAGACGCTGCATCATTCACAACTAGGTTTAAAGAATGACATGCGCAGGGCACATAAAACGCCCTTGGATATTTTTCAAGTATTCTATTTTGCACACCCTTTCTTACTCCTTTCATATTAGCTCCGTTGCCATAGCCTTGTCCTCTAAGCCACTTTAACTCAAAACCTAACTTTTCCAAATGTGTCAGAATAAGTTCTGTCAAACCCTCTCCGGTTGAATCACTAGCTTCAAAAAAACCAATAAATAATTCTTCAATTTCATATTTATTTTGAATGGAGTTTAAAGCGACAACTCTTATTGTTAATGAGAGCTGTTCAATATGACTTACGTCTGGGGTACAATCGGAGATTATCGAAAAATATTTAGCGATTTTTGTTATTTCGACAATTTTGCTTAAAATTACATTTCCCATCAAATTTATCAATTCATCTTGTATATTATTGCTTAGATAAGTCACAGACCATTTATCAGACTCGCGTTGAACTCTCCTGATATGTTCTTCCATAACTGGATCAAACTCAGAAAGCAATTCTACCAACTTTAGGAAGTTTCCGTTATTAGGCTGAAACAAATGTTCAGTTGTTCCACGAAAAGCTAAGCATTGTGAGGCCAATAGTCTAACTATTGACATAATTCTTTTTAGAACTCCTCTCCAATGCTGAATTCCCATATCCATAATTCGTTGATATTCAGCGTCAATAGTTTTTTTCTGCTTTAATCGAATGTCCAATTCTTTCCATGCTCTAAAAGCATTTCTGTGATTTACAGACTTTTCGTGCATTGTGAGGGCTCTTATAAGATTTCCCCAGTCAGAATAACCTTTTTTGGGCAAGTCATTAATAGCAGACGAATTATCAAATAATATACAACAAAAGCAAAAAAACGGCATCATTTGTAACAGAGTAAATCAACCAACTTCTCTCAACGACTTCACTATTGCTCAACACTTTCAAATACTGCGAGGGCGAAAATCTACGCCTTCCTTTATTAATAGGAAACTCGAATTCTTTAATTTGATGTGGACCCATCTCAACCAGTATTTGACGAGTTTCAGATGACATGCAGAAAGCATTCCATAATGCAGGATCAGAAAGAATTTCGTTTAATATCTGCTGGCTGCCACTTGCTACCCGGCTCTTGATGAACTTCTGATGGTGTTATTTTTTGGCTCTCTTCAACAACTTCTTTTGGAAGTGATTGGGGCGGCACTGAGTTTTTATTTGCCAAATCCAAAGCAGTCGCTGTTGATGTGGATGTTGACGGCTCATCTAAACAGGACTTTTGTACTAAGAATTCCTTCATAACATAACTTAGCTTTCTTCCTTGTTCCTCTTTCTTTAAGCGTTTCTTTTTATATTGACTTACAGACAATTTTTTCCTTTTCTGTTCCATACTGTAATAAAAGTATTAAATAAAAATTCACAGTCCTTCGCAAAGATGCAACCGGGGGTGGGAGGGGGGGGATCATTTAAAATGATTAAATATGATGATGCTTATCATGCTATTAAAATAGGGTAGATAAAATAACGATAGAAATGAGTTGCAAAGCTAGTAAGATTTGTAGGTAACAGAACATAATAAATAGATAACGAATATCTGTCAAATTGACGCTAGCAGCCGTTTTGACAAATGCCTTTCTTTAACTTGTTATTGTATTGTCTCCACTTCAACGTATATGAATTTGGTAAAAATAGAGCAATAAATAACGAACGCAAAAGTAGACAAATGCAAATATTTCCTAAGCAATTCTCTCTCTATCACACACAGAACGCAAAAGTAGCCTAATATTACCTAAATAACTCTCTATCTATCACACAGAGGCACACGTTCCGCACCTGAGATATACACAGTCCATGCAAATGCTACTTTTTAATTCGAGTCCCTATTGTCATAACATAATCATTTTCAACGATAATAAGTAACTACAATTGCTGTAAAAAACAATAATTCTCTTGCCTGATCTACTTTTTAAACACAAAAACTGAATTAGTATAAATGCACAAATATTATACTGATATAGAGATATTATGTATCTGATTTACTGATTTAAATACAGCAGAGCCACTTGCCACTTCTCATGACAAACTAACATTAAAATCAAATATTGTCAATAACTGTAAGCTCAAAGCAGAACTATCAACACGTAACACGTGCAATTGTCTTTTGTGATATTTGCCGCCTCAGCTTTTAGGAGCGGCCGCGCGGTATATTACAAACAAAAATAATAGCTTCGCGCTGTCAAAAGTCGCGCTGTCAAAAGTCGCGCTGTCAAAGTCTCGGCGAGCGCTCGCCAACGATGCACCTGCACCAGAAACCGAGATCAAAAGGTACCGAAAGCGCTTAGGCAGAGGCGTACGATAAATCATAAATCGTCTACATCAATATCGGAATAATATAGACTAATATAGAAAAGCGTTGCGTAAAGATTTTTAATTATTGAATGGTTCAAATTGTATTTGATTTGGCTGCTTATGCCGCCCCCTTACGGTGCCGCCTGATGCGGCAGCCTCTCTGTATCATAGCACGGCACGGCCCTGTATGAAAGCGATTGTTTAGCTATATCTTCGGAACGCGGGGGCCGAAAACAACAACCTATGCGTTGTAGGGTTGTTGTGCTTTACCTCTGAGCGGCACTTTTTTGCACATCATGGGCTAAATGGACAGGTCACATGGACTCCGAAGGCTCAGAGAAGGTTGGGGGAGGGGACCCACTGGAACAGCTGTTGGGAGACAGATGGTAGCCTCCCGTCAAAGCCATCCAGCGTGTTCTTTAACGTGCACAGGTTATGGCTCTCCCGCACACGGTGCCACGTATTAACGTTCCATCCGACGGACGGCGGCCTTTCCAAGCCCATCGGTGTCCCCTACTGACCGTGGGCAGGGCGGGGAATTTTGCGGAGATAAATCTCAACGCTGACCCAGCTGGGACTCGAACCTGGGAACTATAGATTACGAGCCTGGCGCGCTACCGACTGAGCCACCCCCGCCCCCTATCTTTCTTTAAGTGAATACGAACTCAGTGACTAATTACACAATGGATATGCTTAAGTTTTATTTTCAGCTTTTAAGGGCCCAAAATGGAAAAATAAGACATTTTTTTTTAATTTTTAATATTTTCTTGTTTTCCAAAATTTGTTTTTTTAGTTGGAAGATAAGTGTTTTGTTTTTTCAGTCGCAAAAATTCGACACTCTGTAATTTAAAAGCTCTTTTGTTTTTTTTTTCTTCGTGTGGCAAATGTGATATTTCAGTTGAAAATAAAATATATATTTTGTTTAATCAGTTGTCTAAATTTGACTTAGGAATTATAAAAAAAAACACTGTTTCCATCAACCACGATCTTTTGGTGACGACTCTGACCGTAATAGCAAGAACTCCATCATGTAAAGCATCTTCCAATACCCAATGCTCCTAATGCATCATTTGAAACACAGCCCCCACCCCCCGGCTTTTTCCTTTAAGAAAGGGGCGGGGGTGGCTCAGTCGGTAGCGCGCCAGGCTCGTAATCTGCAGTTCCCAGGTTCGCAGGTCTGCAGTCCCAGCTGGGTCAGCGTTGAGATTTATCTCCGCAAAATTCCCCGCCCTGCCGACGGTCAGTAAGGGACACCGATGGGCTTGGAAAGGCCGCCGTCCGTCGGATGGGACGTTAAGACGTGGCTCCGTGTGCGGGAGAGCCATACCCTGTGCACGTTAAAGAACACGCTGGATGGCCTTGACGGGTGGCTACCATCTGTCTACCAACAGCTGTTCCAGTGGGTACCTTCCCCCAACCTTCTCTGAGCCTTCGGGGTCCATGTGACCTGGCCATTTAGCCCATTGTGTGCAAAAAAGTGCCGCTCAGAGGTAAAACAACCGAAATCCTAGATTGGAGTCTCAGCTGGGACAGCGTTGAGAGTTATCTCCGCAAAATTCCCCGCCCTGCCCACGGTCACCGATGACCTTGGAAAGGCCGCCGTCCGTCGGATGGGACGTTAAGCCGTGGCCCCGTGTGCGGGAGAGTCATACCCTGTGCACGTTAAAGAACACGCTGGATGGCCTTGACGGGAGGCTACCATCTGTCTCCCAACAGTTGTTCCAGTGGGTCCCCTCCCCCAACCTTCTCTGAGCCTTCGGGGTCCTTGTGACCTGGCCATTTAGCCCATGGTGTGCAAAAAAAGTGCCGCTCAGAGGTAAAACATCCCAACCAACCTTTACAAAATGACGCCTGTATCTAAACACAGTGTAACAACCATCTAAAACCTTTCTTCGTTAGCTTTTCCTTCAAGGTTTTTAAAACGCCTTCATTGCAATGGAGGCGTTTTAAAAACCTTTGGAGCAGAAAACCGACATTAAATATGGACTCTTTTGAAAGCAGACGATCGAAGGATGAGGAAGTGGAAGATGGGAGGGGGGGGGGAATGAAATGGAGAAAGAAAAAAGCCATACTTATCTTCGAACGTTATAAAACTGCAGACTACTCATAAACAAGGCCATTAAATATGCCCTGGCATTTCGCTGAGAAGGACATAAACCTTCCTACCATTAGCAAGCAGTTCACGTCGTAGCAGACATTTTTCAAGTAGGAACGTTCAGTGTAATTAAATTCCTTTCCTCTGTTTAGTTGAAAGTACCAAAAGGTTCCAAGTAAAAAGTGTAGAAAAATTCATGGACTTTTCTTCGTTTTTTTTGCTTTCTATCTTCCTCTTTCTTCCTACCCGCAAACGACCGCAGAAACCTTAGAGTTTTGCGCCATCATGCAAACGATGTCATCGTCATTGAATCACTGATAATGTGCGTTATCGATATCAAAGTGAGTTTTGGTTTGATGAAGCGCATTTTTGAGAGTCATGCGAAGTGATTTATCTGTCGTTCGTGTAAAGATTACTACTACCAAAAGGGGCGGGGGTGGCTCAGCGGTAGCGCGTCAGACTCGTAATCTGTAGTTCCCAGGTTCGAATCCCAGCTGGGTCAGCGTTGAGATTTATCTCCGCAAAACTCCACGCCCTGCCCACGGTCAGTAGGAGACACCGATGGGCTTGGAAAGGCCGACGTCCGTCAGATGGTACGTTAAGCCGTGACTCCGTGTGCGGGAGAGCCATACCCTGTGCACGTTAAAGAACACACTGGATGGCCTTGACGGGAGGCTACCATCTGTCTCCCAACAGCTGTTCCAGTGGGTCCCCTCCCCCAATCTTCTCTGAGCCTTCGGGGTCCATGTGACCTGGCCATTTAGCCCATGGTGTGCAAAAAAGTGCCGCTCAGAGGTAAAACAACCCAACTACTACCAAGTTCGAGCCCCAACTGGCCCGGTATTGAGATTTAGTTTCCGCTAACGCCTCCCCCCCCCCCTTGCTTGCCCTCGGTGAGGAAGGCAAATCGATGGGCTTGAAACGACCTGGGGCGGGGGTGGCTCAGTTGGCATCACGCCAGGCTCGTGATCTGTAGTTCCCAGGTTCGAGTCACAGCCGGGTCAGCATTGAGATTTATCTCCGCAAAATTCCTCGCCCTGCCCACGGTTAGTAGGGAACATCGATGGGATTGGAACAGGCCGCCGTCCGTTGGATGGGACGTTAAGCCATGTCCCCGTGTGTGGGAGAGACATATCCTGTGCACGTTAAGGGACACGCTGGAAGGCCTTGACGGGAGGCTACCATCTATCTTCCAACAGCTGTTCCAGTGGGGCCCCTCCCCCAACCTTCTCTGAGCCTTCGCGGTCCTTGTGACCTGGCCATTTAGCCCAAGGTGTGCAAAAAAGTTCCACTCAGAGATAAAACAACCCAACCCTTGAAATGACCGCCGACCGTCAGATGGGACGTTAAGCCATGATCCGATGTGCAGAGGAAATAAGCTTTGTACACGCTGGTTGGCCTTGACAGCTGGCTTCCGTCTCCTCATTGCTGCCCAGTGGGTTATACAGCCCCTTCTAACATCTCCATCAGCTCCCAACAGAGCCCCTCCCCTCCTCCTCAAAAAAAAGTGAAAGAGAATTTCCCTTGACCCTGAAATTGGAAAGGAGATCGCCATTCGTTGGAACGGACATTAGGGCGCCGTTCCGTATGCAAGAGAGCCATATCCTCTGCACGTCAAAAAAACATGCTGGATGATCTTTATAAGGAAAGCTTCCATCTGTCTCCTAACCTTATCCAATGGGTTCCTTTTCCCCATCCTTCTCTCAGCCCTCGGGGTCGTTGTGACCTGGATATTTAGTTCTTTGCTTTAAAAAAAGTGCCGTTCAGAGATAGCCAAACCAAACTGTATTGCATTAATTCTAAATTCTCCAGAAATGCAATAATTAATATTTTGCTTCCCTTGGAAACACATGAAAAACGATTTTGAGTTTGGGTTGTTTTACCTCTGAGCGGCACTTTTTTTGCACACCATGGTCTAAATGGCCAGGTCACATGGACCCCGAAGGCTCAGAGAAGGTTGGGGGAGGGGACCCACTGGAATAGCTGTTGGGGACAGATGGTAGCCTCCCGTCAAGGCCATGCAGCGTGTTCTTTAACGTTGAATTATTTTACCTCTGAGCGGCACTTTTTTTGCACACCATGTGCTAAATGGCCAGGTCACATGGACCCCGAAGGCTCAGAGAAGGTTGGGGGAGGGGACCCACTGGAACAGCTGTTGGGAGACAGATGGTAGCCTCCCGTCAAGGCCATCCAGCGTGTTCTTTAACGTTGAATTATTTTATCTCTGAACGGTACTTTTTTTGCACACCATGGGCTAAATGACCAGGTCACAAGGACAATTCTCAGAGAAGGTTGGTAGAGGGGCACAGGGTATGTGTCTCCCGCACACGCAGCCACGGCTTAACGTCCCATCCGACGGACGGCTGTTTTTGGCACCACCCCACCACGAAGAAGAGAAAACTGCTTCTTGTAATTTTCGCATCCTCTTTATCCTTTTGTCTGGTATCTGCTAACGTTTAATCATCTTCATTAATCTTCATCATATTTTGAAGAAAAAATTCTTTAATACTTTTATCTTCCCCCCCACCATTTTTCCTAACTCTGATATTTGTACCAGTTTACTCTCATCATCTTCGAAAATATTCTCTCTCCTTCTTCTCCTCATTGTTACGTTTTCTTATATCTCATCAGGACTATCGTCTCACCATTTTCGAAAAGATTCTTCTTCATTCCTTTTATTATCTTCGCCTTTGGTTTACTTATATAAGATAATATTTCCTTATCACAATAACTCCTTCACCATCTTCGAAGAACTTTCTCTTTAAAGCCTTTCATCATCATCATCATCATCATCATCATCATCACTTTTTGCTTACTTATATAAGTAAACATGATAAAGTTTCACCATCACAATTTTTCTTCACTACTTTTCGTAGAAATCTATCATTATTATCTATTTTTTCGCCTTTCTGTCATAGTTTAATTTTCTTCCATTATGTTTTCAAAATTCTTTCATCATCCTCTTTTTGGGATGGGGGTGGCCAACTCGGTAGCGCGCCAGACTCGTAATCTGCAGTACCCAGATTCGAGTCCCACCTGGATCAGCATTGAGATTTATCTCTTTCAAAACACTCTGCCCTGCCCTCTTTCATTAGGGGACACCGTTGGTCTTGGAAAGGCCGCCGTCAGTCGGATGGGAAGTTAAGCCGTTGCCCCGTGTGCGGGAGAGAGCCATACTCTGTACTCGTTAAAGAACACCCTGGATGGCCTTGACGGGAGGTTACCATCTGTATTTTAACATCTGTCTAGTGGGTCCCTTACCCTTCAACTTTCTCTGAGCTCTCGGGGTCCTTGTGACCTGAGCATTTAGCCCATTGTGTGAAAAAAAAGTGCCGCTCAGAGATAAAACAGTCCAACCAATCATCCTCTTGTTTATCTTTTGCCTTCTAATGTCTTTGATATCATTTCATGATCGCAAACAAATAACTTTGGTCATTTTGTGGTTCCGTTTTGTTATTTCTCATCTTTGATGCCGTTTCATAATCTATTATTTTTTAAATATGGGAGGAAAATGATCTCCCCTTTTTTAATTTTTTTATCTCGCATCTTTTTCATCCTTTCATCATTTCAGCTTTTTCTCATCATCTTTTGAAAAATAAAGGAAAGCTTCCATCCTGTTCGGGGAGGGGGTGGCTCAGTCGGTAGCGCGCCAGGCTCGTAATCTGTAGTTCCCAGGTTCGAGTCCCAGCTGGGTCAGCGTTGAGATTTATCTCCGCAAAATTCCCCGCTCTGCCCACGGTCAGTAGGGGACATCGATGGGCTTGGAAAGACCGCCGTCCGTCGGATGGGGCGTTAAGACGTGGCCCCGTGTGCGGGAGAGACATACCATGTGCACGTTAAAGAACACACTAGATGGCCTTGACGGGAGGCTACCATCTATCTCCCAACAGCTGTTCCAGTGGGTCCCCTCCCCCAACCTTCTCTGAGCCTTCGGGGTCCTTGTGACCTGGCCATTTAGCCCATTGTGTGCAAAAAAGTGCCGCTCAGAGGTAAAACAACCCAAATCCATCCTGTTCCATGAGATAACATGAGATAAAATATTCATCATCATCCTTTTGGTCGCCTTTTGCCATTCGCATCTCTGAAGAAGATGAGAAATCTCTTCAGATGAGATTTCTCATTCATCTCTGAAGAAGATGAGGAGAAAAAAGATCTCCCCTTTTTTAATTTTTTTATCTCGCATCTTTTTTATCTTTTCATCATTTCAGCTTTTTCTCATCATCTTTTGAAAAATAAAGGAAAACTTCCATCCTGTTCCTTGAGATAACATGAGATAAAATCATCATCATCATCATCATCCTTTTGCCATTCGCATCTCTGCATCTTACTTTTGTCTCGCATCTCTCCCATAGTTTCACCATCTGAATTCAACATCTTCCTCGTTATCATCTCTTTTCTCTCTCCTAAGATTTCATCATCAGAGTTTTTCCTTGCCATCTTCTTTACCATCATCACTACTCTATCTTCCACTCTTTTCATCTTCCCTTTCACCCCATCTGTTCTCCTCCTTCTCTTCAGGATCTTCTCGAGTATTCTTCGTCGTCATCGCAACAGAACAAGTAAATATTGCTATTTGGGGAACCTGAGGGGGGAGAAGCGTATGCATAGAGGGGGGGGAAGAAGAAGGGGTGTGTGACAGCAACGTCATGTACTTCATTAAGAAGAAGGATTTGGACACGTTTCGTACCCTCCAGCGTCACTTCTTTGACACATGGAATTTCGGGATTCATAATCGCTGATGACAGCTGCGAGAGAAGAGCAGCTCCTGCAGCATCTCTGATGATCACAACTGTCAGAGAAAAAAGCTGAGTAAGTCGACATGAAATGAGACTAAGAGCACGACAGATACTCGAAGTTCTTTTTTTTTTGCATTTTTTGTATTATTTAGTTCGAGCATCAACTATAATAGAATATTTGAAAACTGTAATGTAGACTCAAAACCCCTTACTCTGGGGGATGCCACGCTTTGAGTTTTAACATTTTAATTCTGTACAAACATCACCACAATCTTATTTATGAATATTATTATTATTATTTTTTTCTCTTCAAATTATTCAAAACTCCCCACCCCGCCCACGGTCAGTAATCCACCCCACCACCCCGCCCACTGGACACTTATGTGCTTGGAAAGGCTTCCGTCCGTCGGATGGGACGTTAAGCCGTGGTACCGTGTGTGAGAGCCATACCCTGTGCACGTTAAAGAACACGCTGGATGGCCTTGACGGGAGGCTATCATCTGTCTCCCAACAGCTGTTCCAGTGGGTCCCCTCCCCCAACCTTTTCTGAGCCTTCGGGGTCCATATGACCTGGCCATTTAGCCCATGGTGTGCAAAAAAGTGCCGCTCAGAGGTAAAACTAACCAACGTTAAAGAACACGCTGGATGGCCTTGACGGGAGACTATCATCTGTTTCCCAACAGCTGTTCCAGTGGGTCCCCTCCCCCAACCTTCTCTGAGCCTTCGGGATCCATGTGACCTGGCCATTTAGCCCATAGTGTGCAAAAAAAGTGCCGCTCAGAGTTAAAACAACCGAACCCGATGGGCCTGGAAATATAGCCGTCCGTCAAATGAGACGTTAAGCCGTGACTCTGTGTGCAGAGGAGCCATACCATGTGCACGTTAAAGAACACACTAGATTACTTTAACGGAAGACTTCATCTGTCTTATAACTGCTGTACAGTGGGTTTCCTTTCCACAGTCTTCTCTGGGATCTTGTGGTCCTTGTGACCTGGACAATATGGTTCATTATGCCGTTCAGAGATGACAGAACTCAACAATACAAAGGTACTAAAATGTGAACAGGGGCGTTATCAATATCATTATTACCGCAAGTTTTTAAGATATAATCCCCTTTAGAAACTCTCAAAAAAGCGAGTAGGAGAAGTAATATCCGCACCCAATTCCCGTGGTGTCTGGGCGGGGGTGGCTCAGTCGGTAGCGCGCCAGGCTCGTAATCTGTAATTCCCAGGTTCGAGTTCCAGCTGGGTCAGCGTTGAGATTTATCTCCGCAAAATTCCCCGCCCTGCCCACGGTCAGTAGGGGACACCGATGGGCTTGGAAAGACCACCGTCCGTCGGATGGGACGTTAAGCCGTGGCCCCGTGTGCGGGAGAGACATACCCTGTGCACGTTAAAGAACACGCTGGATGGCCATCCACGGGAGGCTACCATCTGTCTCCCAACAGCTGTTCCAGTGGGTCTCCTCCCCCAACCTTCTCTGAGCCTTCGGGGTCCTTGTGACCTGGCCATTTAGACCTTGGTGTGCAAAAAAGTGCCGCTCAGAGGTAAAACAACCCAACGTTAAAGAACACGCTGGATGGCCTTGACGGGAGGCTACCATCTGTCTCCCAACAGCTGTTCCAGTGGGTCCCCTCCCCCAACCTTCTCTGAGCCTTCGGGGTCCGTGTGACCTGGCCATTTAGCACATGGTGTGCAAAAAAGTGCCGCTCAGAGGTAAAACAACCCAATCCGTAGTGTCATTTTCTTTCCAGAAATTTTCTACTGACACCCATATTTGGTAAGAAACGATTGTCTTTGTTTCAGTCTAACTTACATAGTTGAAAGTTAGACTGAAACAAAGACAAAAAGAAAAAAAGTTGCGAAATAAAGAAGCGAGTAAGAAAGAAAGAAAGAGAAAGCTACAAGTGGAATTGAGAAGCGAATAAATTCTATCGAGTACAGCACGATCCATGTACGAGTGACCCCCACAGAGCAATCGCTCTTCCATCTCTTCGTGTTGGGGAGAAGTTATCCATCATGTACAGTCGCTCAAAAAAGAATCCGAACACTACGGTTGATTACAGAATTCAGAAAAAATATCTGGCAACTTTTTTTCAGAAATTAGTGATCTGGCAACCTTCGTGTCACGTGATACGAAGGTTGCCAGATCACTAATTTCTAAAAAAAATCGTTGCCAGATATTTTTTCTGAATTCTGTAATCAACCGTAGTGTTCGGATACTTTTTTGAGCGACTGTACACCTCTCCTCCTTTTCCTCCGTGAAGTGATACTTTGCTGACTCTGCAACATCTCCTGAAGAGTTTTTGCGAAGCTGTTGCTCCTCCACATCAGCACTAGCGACCGATTCTCTCTCTCTCCCTGGTGTGGCTGCAGTCTCTGGCACGACTGGCCTCTGCCTGACTGGCTAGAGGGACTTGCGGCATCACCACATTGAGGCGAACTCTTACGGATCGGTAGTCTCTGCTGACGAAGCGATTCTCCCGCCCACGCTGCCACCTTTCCCTCTTAATGCTACCGGCATCACGCTTCTTGAATGTGGGATTCGTTTTAGATAGATAGATAGATGTTCAGTATCAGTTTCGCAAGGAGATCTTTCTCTCCTCCCAAATGTACTTCTACGCCAGGTCTATTTATAGCATCCACTATCCGCGTGAGGGTGTCTTGAGAGTTTAATCTCCAGTTCCTGTGGAAGTATCGGTTTAGATCAACAGGATTGAGAGGGCAGGAAGTTCGTTTCTTAATGTGATAGAAGATGTTAGTAGGGTGAAAATAGTTGGGTGGAAAATGTTCTTTTTTGAAATGAAGGCTGTGGATGCGTTAAGAGAGGGAAAATCTAAAGAAAATAATTGCTTCGAATTGGGTTAGTTTGCCTCTGAGAGAACATTTTTTGCACACAATAGGAAAAAATGGCCAAGTAACAAGGACCCCAAGGGCTTGGAGACTTTTGGGGAACGGGAATTCACTGGATAATTGTTAGGTAACACATGGAAGGCTTTCATTGAACGAATTTCGCAAACGATCTATCATGGAACCTACTATGCTGACAGCGGTTAGGAGGGCGTTCGATTAACACGATTGATGGTTGATTTTTAGTAGGCAGGGAGATATTACGAGAGCGTAAATTCTGTGAATTACAGGCAAGAAAAGGTTGTTTTTAGAAATGTATCTTATGGGGAATTCAAATGTGGTTGTTTTAGAAATTTGGTTTGTTGGGAGGAAAAGGCTGTTTTTAGAGATGTAGATTGTGGAGAGGAAAAGCCTGTTTTTAGAGATGTAGATTGTGGAGAAGAAAAGGCTGTTTTTAGAGATGTAGATTGTGGAGAAGAAAAGGCTGTTTTTAGAGATGTAGATTGTGGAGAAAAAGGCTGTTTTTAGAGATGTAGATTGTGGAGAAGAAAAGGCTGTTTTTAGAGATGTAGATTGTGGAGAAGAAAGGCTGTTTTTAGAGATGTAGATTGTGGAGAAGAAAGGCTGTTTTTAGAGATGTAGATTGTGGAGAAGAAAAGGCTGTTTTTAGAGATGTAGATTGTGGAGAAGAAAAGGCTGTTTTTAGAGATGTAGATTGTGGAGAAGAAAAGGCTGTTTTTAGAGATGTAGATTGTGGTGAGGAAAAGACTGTTTTTAGAAATATAGATTGTGGAGAGGAAATGGCTGTGTTTAGAAATCTAGATTGTGGGGAGGAAAAGGTTGTTTTTAGAAATGTAGATTGCGTAGAGGAAATGGCTGTGTTTAGAAATCTAGATTGTGGGGAGGAAAAGACTATTTTTAGAAATGTAGATTTGGTGCGTTATGAGAATGGAATCTACAGAAAGAATTGCTTTGAATTGTGGTGGGTTATATTTTCTCTGGGAGGCACTTTTGCCCACAATGTATTAAATGGCCAGGTCACACGGACCCCAAGAAAGAGAAGGTTATTGAAGGGTAACCATTGAACACCTGTTAGGAGTGTCTACACACAGTCAGTACGGAGACTGATGGGTTAGGAAAGGCCTTCTTTCGTCTGATGAGCCATACCCTTTGCACGTTAAAGAACATGCTGGATGGCCTTGATGAGAGGCTACCATCTGTATCCCAACAGCTGTTCCAATGGGTCCCTTTCCCAAACCTTCTCTAAGTCTTCAGGGTCCTTGTGACTCGGCCATTTATCCCGTTGTGCACACAAAAATGCCGCTCAGATTTAAAACATTCCAACTTAAAGACACAGAAGTGAAGAACAATTCGCTAGAAGAAGAAACATTTTCTTACTCTCTGCCCTAAACACTAAAAAAGGCCAATTTATCTATCTGTTGAATCAAAGAGCCACCAATCATTTTAAAAACAAAAATAATTTGATATTTAATTCTTAAAAATCACCTTCAATGCGCTTTAAAACTCAAACGCATTCACCATCCCCCTTCATCCTCTTTGTTGCCAACTGCACGCAGACAAAAAAAAAATCTAACATTTTCTCTGCGGCCTTACACCTCCGTTCAAAGTGTCGTCGGTGGCGTTTCTGGCGTCGACTGGGCCTCCTCCATAGCGCGTGAACGAAGCGCTGAACCCAACCGAGCATTCCGTCTCTATCGCATAAGGTTCTGACAGCTTAATTCCGAAAAGACATTTCAAACTGCTTTAAAGGGCTTTCAGCTGTCTCCTTATTTCGAAGGACATTTTCTTTGTCAACACAGCCTCTTTAAGGGAAACAGTATTAGAGTACCCGAGGGCTTTACCTACCACTTCTTCTTTTATACATATATATGTGTGTGTCTATCTGTTCTTCTGCGCACATGTCAGGAGCAGGCATCACTAGACGATGATGAAATAGTCCTCTGATGCTGCCACGAGGTGACAGAGGTATTAGGTGTTGTTGCAGCGAGACACAACATTTGGGAGGCTTTTCGAGGATGTTTAGTTCTCAGTTGAAGATTCCGCCATTTTTGCTCTCATGCATGACAATGAGATTCTTTAAAACCTTTCTCGCAGATAAATCTGAGGTTTTTAAAGTTAGCAGTGATGAATATTTTATGTGTAATTCAGTCAGTCCTCGTCCAACGCGAGAGATGCGTTCTCAGAAGAAATATTCGTGGTATGGTGAGTTGTTGTTTTGGGTTGTTTTACCTCTGAGCGGCACTTTTTTGCACACCATGGGCTAAATGGCCAGGTCACATGGACCTCGAAGGCTCAGAGAAGGTTGGGAGAGGGGACCCACTGGAACAGCTGTTGGGAGACAGATGGTAGCCTCCCATCAAGGCCATCCAGCGTGTTCTTTAACGTGCACATGGTATGGCTCTCCCGCACACGGGGTCACGGCTTAACGTCCCATCCGACGGACGGCGGTCTTTCCAAGCCCATCGGTGTCCCCTAATGACCGCGGGCAGGGCGGGGAATTTTGCGGAGATAAATCTCAACGCTGACCCAGCTGGGACTCGAACCTGGGAACTACAGATTACGAGTCTGGGCGCTACCGACTGAGCCACCCCCGCCCCATGGTATGGTGAAGTAGTGTTATTCGGGTAAGAATGTTTGCATGAGAAAGAATGTAAATAGTTGTGTGTCGGATCCGACCTAACATGAATGACATATTTTTAATTTTATTCGTTTATTATGGCTCTGTTTTGGTTAATATTTTGATTGTTCACTCTTTTACGTTATTTTATTTGCTTATTATGCTTGCCGTCCCGTGGCCGAGTGGTTAGCACGCTTGGCTACTGATCTGCGGGACCTGGGTTCGAGCCCTGGGCTAAGGCATGGATGTGTGTGCTGTTTTTCTGCTGAGGTCCCGCCATCCTCACAGACCTTCTACACTGATAGGCCCCTGTCAGACCTCTGTGGCAAGCAGCTGCTTGAGGGGGTATTTATTTTATTTTTATTATTTTATTATGCTTCACATACGTTATTCCATTTTGCAGAAGAGAAGCAATGATAAAAGTAGAACTAAATAAAAATCCGACTAAATAGAGTTTTATTTTGATACATGGTAGGTAAGAGGTTTTTTGAGTAATGCAGATTGAAAATGAGAAACTGATTGTTGTAAAAATTGTTGTCGAATAATGAAGACTGAAAATGTGAAATTTTTGTAAAAATTGTCGTGTAATGAAGACTGAAAATAAGAAACCGTTTTAAAAATTGTTGTGGAATAATAAAGATTGAAAATAGGAAACTCATTGTTATAAAAATTGTTGTCTTGTAATGACGATTGAAAATGAGAAACTGATTGTTGTAGAAATTGCTATCTAGTACTAAATATTAAAAATGAGAAATTGAAGTAAAAATTGCTGTTTAGTAATAAAGATTAAAAATGGGAAACTCATTGTTGTAGAAATTGTTATATAGTAATGAAAATCGAAAATGGGAAACCGTTTGTTGAAATAAAAAATGTCGAGAAATGAAGATTGAAAATCAGAAACTGTTGTAAAAAATTGTTGAGTAATGAAGATTCAAAATGAGAAACTCTTGTAAAAATTATTGTCGAGTAATGAAGTTTGAAAATAAGAAACTCTTGTGAGAAAATTTTCGCCGAGTAATGAAATTTGAAAATCAGAAACTATTGTCAAAACTGATGTCTGCTAATGAAGATCGAAAGTCAGAAACTGTTGTAAAAATTGTTGTCTAGCAATCAAGATTGCAAATAGGAAACTGATTGTTGTAAAAATTGTTCTCGAGTAGTGAAGCTTGAAAATCGGAAACTGTTGTAAAAATTGTTGTCCAGTACTAATGATTGAAAATGAGAAATTGAACTAAAATTTTTCTCTAGTAATGAAGTTTAAAAATCAGAGTTGGGTTGTTTTACCTCTGAGCGGCACTTTTTTGCACACCATGGGCTAAATGGCCAGGTCACATGGACCCCGAAGGCTCAGAGAAGGTTGGGGGAGGGGACCCACTGGAACAGCTGTTGGGAGACAGATGGTAGCCTCCCGTCAAGGCCATCCCATGTGTTCTTTAACGTGCACAGGGTATGGCTCTCCCACACACGGGACCACGGCTTAACGTCCCATCCGACGGACGGCGGCCTTTCCAAGCCCATCGGTGTCCCCTACTGACCGTGAGCAGGGCGGGGAATTTTCCTGAGATAAATCTCAGCGCTGACTCAGCTGGGACTCGAACCTGGGAACTACAGATTACGAGCCTGGCGCGCTACCGACTGAGCACCCCGCCTCGGTGAGAAGACAATTTATTAACTGAATTTTATTTCGCGTTTCTTCGCTAAGAACAAGACACTAAATCCGGAGCTAATGTCTTCTGCAAGGTTTTAAAGTGGTCGTAACAGCCACTGGGCTGGTTTCTGGACTTGTCGTTATATAGGCTCCAACGTAATTATCAACTTTTATAGTCGGTACGACTATTGGGATTTTTACTACCCCATAAATGTACGATCTCCAGAGGGTGTTTCGTCGAATACTAGCAAGATCTGAAATTGAAGATAAATACGGAAGAATGGACACTTCAGATATGAAGATCTACAAAGATAACTTGAATTTGTCATTTTACGAGTGTGTGTTTATGAGTGTTAAAGGTCACGTGGTTTGGTTTGCATTATCTCTCTATTCTTTGTATTCATTCCAAATAGCAACTATGTTCGTTTGGTTTTAAGCGAAATTATAATTTTTTATGCAATTAGAAGAACTAATGTCTTCGTAAAAAGAAAGCATTTGGATAAATTTTCGCAGGATTCCATAGAATCTTTTTTTTTCCCTATGGGATTTGGGTTGGGTTACCTCTGAGAGGCACTTTTTTGCACACCATGGGCTAAATGGCCAGGTCACAAGGACCCCGAAGGCTCAGAGAAGGTTAGGGAGGGGACCAACTGGAACAGCTGTTAGGAGACAGATGGTAGCCTCCCATCAAGGCCATCGAGTGTGTCCTTTAACGTGCACAGGGTATGGCTCTCCCACATACGGGGCCACGGCTTAACGTCCCATCCGACGGATGGCGGCCTTTCCAAACCCATCGGTGTCTCCTACTGACCGTGGGCAGGGCGGGGAATTTTGCGGAGATAAATCTCAACGCTGACCCAGCTGGGACTCGAACCTGGGAACTACAGATTACGAGCCTGGCGCGCTACCGACTGAGCCACCCCCGCCCCTCCCTATGGGAAAATTAAGAGAAAATTGTTCATCAAGCAGTTGCTTGCCACAGAGATGTGATGACAGAAGACTTGTCAGAGGAGGTCTGTTACGAAGGCTAGAAGATTCAAACAGAAAGGCAACACAATGAAAGATATATTCATGCCTTATCCGGGGCTCGAATCCAGGCCCTTTTGCCATGTAGCCAAGCACACTAACCACTCTGTCACAGATACAGCTTGTATTAATCGTCAAATGGAACTCTCCGCCCTGCCCACGGTCAGTAAGGGACACTGATGGACTTGAAAGGCCACTTCCGTCGGATGGGACGTTAAGCCGTGGTCCCGTGTGTGGGAGAATCATACCCTGTGACGTTAAAGAACACGCTGGATGGCCTTGACGGGAGGCTACCATCTGTCTCTCAACTGCTGTTCCAGTGGGTCATCTCCCCCAATCTTCTCTGAGCCTTCGGGGTCCATGTGACCTGGCCATTTAGCCCATTGTGTGCAAAAAAAGTGCCGCTGAGAGGTAGAACAACCCAACGTCAAATGGAATCCATGATTTCTTCTATTTTCAACCCTCACATTTTATTATCTGCTCATTGTTTTCTCTAATTCTATAATTTCTTCTCAACATCATCAAAGAGCATCATCATTGTAAATATTAATAGTAATAATTTGTTATGAGGAACGTTGTTTTTTTCGTATAATAATTGTAACAACAATATCAACGTCGTCGTCATTGTAAACAACAATAATTTGTATGCAACGGTTAATAATATTTTGTTTGATTATTGTTATATAACAGCACCACTAGCGCCAATAACTGCATGTTGTTGCCATTATTATTATTTGTCATCAAAATCATCGCCATCATTAAAAGAAATCATCCTTCAGATCATTAAATTTAGTCATCGAACGAAAGTCTCAATTCCATCTTCTATCCAGTCAGAGAGTAATGCTTTATTAAATCGGATTTCCGTGGCGAGTTTTATTTACGTTTGTGAGGAGAGCGAGGCATCTGGGATGGAGTCACGTGGACAAAGACGACAAAATTGCAGAGAACAAGAAATAATGAAGTTTCCTGTTTGCCTTCAATGCTGGTGGAGAATGCCATCTCACCCAACGCAAACAACACATTCACTTTAAGAGATTTCTCCTTCTCCTCCGCGACTGTGTATTAAAACGAGTGCCATGAAGCTCATCTCCTCATCCTTCTATCTGCTTCGTGAGCGCAGAGGAATAGATTTCTGTTCCCTCACGTAAACAAGAGACTTCCTAACATTGGATGACATGCGAACCGATAAGGTTATGGAGCTCGAAACCTTCCAGTTGCTGTCATTTTATATCGGTTGAGTTTAATTAGATTTTTGGCTTATTCTCCTGCCGAGGCTGAAAACATGACTTGGGTAGAAAGGTGGAAAGGAGATTCTTTTTTTTTCATCGCTATTTATGACGAGGAATACAGTGACGGTGATGAATTGTATAAATAAGGCTTGTTTTGATACACAGGGTAAGCATATTTAGAGAGTCTATTCTCTTTTCGGGGGGGCGGGGGTGGCTCAGTCGGTAGCGCGCCAGGCTCGTAATCTGTAGTTCCCAGGTTCGAGTCCCAGCTGGGTCAGCGTTGAGATTTATCTCCACAAAATTCCCCGCCCTGCCCGCGGTCAGTAGGGGATACCGATGGGCTTGGAAAGGCCGCCGTCCGTCGGATGGGACGTTAAGCCGTGGTCCCGTGTGCGGGAGAGACATACCCTGTGCACGTTAAAGAACACGCTGTGACGGGAGGCTACCATCTGTCTCCCAACAGCTGTTCCAGTGGGTCCCCTCCTCCAACCTTCTCTGAGTCTTCGGGGTCCATGTGACCTGGCCATTTAGCCGATGGTGTGCAAAAAAGTGCCGCTCAGAGGTAAAACAACCCAACAACCCAGAGTCCCAAATGTTTGCTGGTACCAAAATATTAGACTTCACAAGTTATGTCAATTGGAATCTAACTTCGAAACTCTATAAGTTCCAAATTCTATAAGTTCCAATATGCATGTAATGGAAAAATGTGACCGAAGATAAAGATCAAACTCAAATCAATTTAAATCTCGTTTTTGAACAATATTCGTTCAGTAATTAAAGAGTTATGGGTTGGGTTGGGTTGTTTTGCCTCTGAGCGGCACTTTTTTGCACACCATGGGCTAAATGGCCAGGTCACATGGACCCCGAAGGCTCAGAGAAGGTTGGGGGAGGGGACCCACTGGAACAGCTGTTGGGAGACAGATGGTAGCCTCCCGTCAAGGCCATCCAGCGTGTTCTTTAACGTTGTGTTGTTTTACCTCTGAGCGGCACTTTTTTGAACACCATGGGCTAAATGGCCAGGTCACATGGACCCCGAAGGCTCAGAGAAGGTTGGGGGAGGGGACCCACTGGAACAGCTGTTGGGAGACAGATGATAGCCTCCCGTCAAGGCCATCCAGCGTGTTATTTTACGTTGGGTTGTTTTACCTCTGAGCGGCACTTTTTTGCACACCATGGGCTAAATGGCCAGGTCACATGGACCCCGAAGGCTCAGAGAAGGTTGGGGGAGGGGACTCAGTGGAACAGTGGTGTTAGGAGACAGATGGTAGCCTTCCGTCAAGGCCATCCAGCGTGTTCTTTAACGTTGGGTTGTTTTACCTCTGAGCGGCAGTTTTTTGCACACCATGGGCTAAATGGCCAGGTCACATGGATCCCGAAGGCTCGGAGAAGGTTGGGAGAGGGGACCCACTGGAACAGCTGTTGGGAGACAGATGGTAGCCTCCCGTCAAGGCCATCCAGCGTGTTATTTTACGTTGGGTTGTTTTACCTCTGAGCGGCACTTTTTTGCACACCATGGGCTAAATGGCCAGGTCACATGGACCCCGAAGGCTCAGAGAAGGTTGGGGGAGGGGACTCAGTGGAACAGTGGTGTTAGGAGACAGATGGTAGCCTTCTGTCAAGGCCATCCAGCGTGTTCTTTAACGTTGGATTGTTTTACCTCTGAGCGGCAGTTTTTTGCACACCATGGGCTTAATGGCCAGGTCACATGGATCCCGAAGGCTCAGAGAAGGTTGGGAGAGGGGACCCACTGGAACAGCTGCTGGAAGACAGATGGTAGCCTCCCGTCAAGGCCATCCAGCGTGTTCTTTAACGTGCACAGTGTATGGCTCTCCCGCACACGTGCCCCGGCTTAACGTCCCATACGACGGACGGCGGCCTGTCCAAGCCCATCGGTGTCCCCTACTGACCGTGGGCAGGGCGGGGAATTTTGCGGAGATAAATCTCAACGCTGACCCAGCTGGGACTCGAACCTGGGAACTACAGATTACGAGCCTGGCACGCTACCGACTGAGCCACCCCCGCCCCAAAGAGTTATGGAGGATGGAATATTTAACATTGAATTACCTTGTTTTATAAAAATGATTCATATTTTTCTAAGATTGAAATATTCATTACGCAAACTTCTATTATATATATACTGCTCACAAAAATTAGGGGATATTTCAAAATGAATATGAAGCGATGAAATATCCCCTATTTTTTGTGAGCGGTGCATATATTAATTTTATTAAATGATTTCAAATATTTCTTATTTATTTAAATGCTAAATAATTTCTGAGGTATATTCTTAAGAAGACTTAGAAAAATTCGAGCTTCCATAAATTTTTAAGTACTAAACGAATATTTTTGAAAATCGAAATTTAAAAAGATTTGATTATGATCTTATCTTCAGTCACATTTTTCCTTAAATGCATATTTAAGAAGATACAGAGCTTCGAAGTTAGATTCCTATTGCCATAACATGGAAATTCTCTAATATTGTGGCTATCTCCGTGAAACTCATCGCCCTGCCCACGGACAGTAGGGGACACCGATGGGCTTGGGAAGGCCGCCCCCCGTCGGATGGGACATTAAGCCGTGGTCCCGCGTGCGGGAGAGCCAGATCCTGTGAACGTTAAAGAACACGCTGGTTGGCCTTGACGGGAGGCTACCATCTGTCTCCCAACAGCTGTTCCAGTGGGTCTCCTCCCCCAACCTTCTCTGAGCCTTCGGGGTCCATGTGACCTGGGGGCGGGGGTGGCTCAGTCGGTAGCACGCCAGGCTCGTAATCTGTAGTTCCCAGATTCGAGTCCTAGCTGGGTCAGCGTTGAGATTTATCTCCGCCAAATTCCCCGCCCTGCCCACGGTCAGTAGGGGACACCGATGGGCTTGGAAAGACCGCCGTCCGTCGGATGGGACGTTAAGCTGTGACTTCGTGTGCGGGAGAGCCATACCCTGTGCACGTTAAAGAACACATGGCCTTGACGGGAGGCTACCATCTGTCTCCCAACAGCTGTTCCAGTGGGTCCCCTCCTCCAACCTTCTCTGAGCCTTCGGGGTCCTTGTGACCTGGCCATTTAGCCCATGGTGTGCAAAAAAGTGCCGCTCAGAGGTAAAACAATCCAACGTTAAAGAACACGCTGGATGGCCTTGATGGGAGGCTACCATCTGTCTCTCAACAGTTGTTCCAGTGGGTCCCCTCCCCCAACCTTCTCTGAGCCTTCGGGGTCCATGTGACCTGGCCATTTAGCCCATGGTGTGCAAAAAAGTGCCGCTCAGAGGTAAAACAACCCAACCTAACTCTAATATTGTGGCAGCGTAGTCTGTATTTCGGTGCTCCAAGAAATGTGGGAATATTGTAAGGAAAAGATGGCTTCTAGGCACAGCCAATGAGCTCCTGGAAAACTGCCAGTTCTTCGCAACTTCTCTAGTTATGAGCCCTGAGTTCTGTCTGTGGAGTATCAAATTCTGACAGTGCTGATCGCAGGAAAGTACTATACGATATTAGAAGTAGAAAGATGTTAACACTACAAGCACATTACCTTGGAATTACATTATGCTTTTATTTTCATTGAGGAAAATTAGCAGCAAGTGTTTCCGGATCAAGAATCAAGCTGGGTTTTGGGTAAATTTTTTTTTAGTCTTTGAATAAAAGCTTTTTACTAGGAATTATTACGGGGTCAGGGATCACTCAGTCTGTAGCGTGCCAGGCTTGTAATCTATAGTTTCCAGGTTCAAGTCCCAGTTGGGTCAACGTTGAGATTTTTCTCCGCAAAACTCCTGGTCCTACCCTCGGTCAGTAGGGGACACAGATGGGCTTGGAAAGATTGCCGTCTTTCGGTGGGATGTTAAGCCGTGCGTGACCCCTTGTGCGGGAGAGCCATAACTTGTGCACGTTAAAGAACACGCTGGATGGCCTTGACGGGAGGCTACCATGTGTCTCCCAACAGCTGTTCCAGTGGGTCTCCTCCCCCAACATTCTCTGAGCCTTCGGGGTCCATGTGACCTGGCCGTTTAGCCCTTGGTGTGCAAAAAAGTGCCGCTCAGAGGTAAAACAGCCCAACCTGGATGGTCTTGATGAGAGGTTACCATCTGTCTCCCAACAGCTGTTCCAGTGGGTCTCCTCCCCCAACTTTCTTTGAGCCTTAGGGGTCCTTGTGATCTGGCCATTTAGCCCTTGGTGTGCAAAAAAGTGCCGCTCAGAGGTAAAACAGCCCAACCTGGATGGTGTTGACGAGAGGTTACCATCTGTCTCCCAACAGCTGTTCCAGTGGGTTTCCTCCCCCAACCTTCTCTGAGCCTTAGGGGTCCTTGTGACCTGGCCGTTTAGCCCTTGGTGTGCAAAAAAGTGCCGCTCAGAGGTAAAACAACTCAACAGAACGTAAGGATTTTTCAATGTTACATAATTATGAATGATTTTCATTAAAGAAGATGATTTATTTTTTAACTTTTTCAGTTTCTGTCACTTTTTAAACACAACGAATATTGTTGAAAATCAAGATTCAAATAGAATCGATACTGATCTTTAATTTATCTCCAGTAACATATTTTGATTAAACGTATATTTTATAAGTGATAGAGCTTTTAAGTTGGGTTGGGTTGTTTTACCTCTGAGCGGCACTTTTTTTGCACCCAATGGGCTAAATGGCCAGGTCACAAGGACCCCGAAGGCTCAGAGAAGGTTGGGGGAGGGGACCCACTGGAACAGTGTTGGGAGACAGGTGGTAGCCTCCCGTCAAGGCCATCCAGCGTGTTCTTTAACGTGCACAGGGTATGGCTCTCCCGCACACGGGCCACGGCTTAACGTCCCATCCGACGGACGGCGGCCTTTCCAAGCCCATCGGTGTCTCCTACTGACGGTGGGCAGGGCGGGGAATTTTGCGGAGATAAATCTCAATGCTGACCCAGCTGGGACTCGAACCTGGGAACTACAGATTACGAGCCTGGCGCGCTACCGACTGAGTCACCCCCGCCCCCCGCTTTGAAGTTGGATTCGCATTGATATACATTACCTAATATTTTAGTAAAGTTAGTGTATTTCTTTCAAGAAAAATTCGCCTTTAATTTATCCTATAGTGGTTTATCTTTAATCCAAAGGGAATGCAACTTTTTTTTATGACTCTTTTTGTAGGCAAAGCACTCGGAGTTCAGTGTCGGGCACAATACAATACATCAACGAAACTATTTTGGAGAAGTTGGAGAACGCAGTAAAGTAGCGAGCATCACGCATCCCAAATGTAGGAATGGTTTCAAGGAATAGCCAGTGTAGCAGTAATTGAATGACACGCGGAAGATTTTTATGAGCAAGATACTAAAGCACAAAAGACGACCATAAAGTAATGAAATGAAAAAGAAAAAAAAGGAATGAAAGGGGGAAAAAATGAGTACGGAAATTTCACCTAACGGTAAAAGAAAAGAAAAGAAAAAAGTTTGATGGCAAGTAAGGGAAAAGAAGCTAGCCGTGCAGAATGGAGAAGTGTTCGGTGTAGAAAAACGCTGAGAACATGAAAATGTTATTGCACATTTCGTAGCGGATTGCATGATGTTGCAATTTCTGGGCGAGTTGAAGTTTTCTTTAAGTAAAAATTTAGGGAAGAGATGTTCACTTGTAGTGGTGATTTTTTTAAGAAATGTTGTGGTGAATAGTCTTTGAAATGGTTAGAACACCACAGTGGCAGGGATTCAGGCAGAATGTAAAAGTTGTTGGCTGGTTGTTTTACTTCTGAATGGCGCTTTTTTTGCACACCATGGGCTAAATGGCGAGGTCACAAGGACCCCGAGGAGTCGGAGAAGGTTGGGGGAGGGGTTGGGTTGTTTTACCTCTGAGCGGCACTTTTTTTGCAAACCATGGGCTAAATGGCGAGGTCACAAGGACCCCGAAGAGTCGGAGAAGTTTGGGGGAGGAGTTGGGTTTGTTTCACCTCTGAGCGGCAGTTTTTTTGCACACCATGGGCTAAATGGTCAGGTCACAAGGACCTCGAAGAGTTGGAGAAGGTTGGAGGAAGGGTTGGGTTGTTTTATCTCTGAGCGGCACTTTTTTTTGCACACCATGGGCTAAATGGTCAGGTCACAAGGACCTCGAAGAGTTGGAGAAGGTTGGGGGAGTGGTTGGGTTTGTTTTACCTCTGAGCGGCACTTTTTTTGCACACCATGGGCTAAATGGTCAGGTCACAAGGACCTCGAAGAGTTCGAGAAGGTTTTGGGAGGGGTTGGGTTTGTTTTACCTCTGAGTGGCACTTTTTTTGCACACCATGGGCTAAATGGTCAGGTCACAAGGACCTCGAAGAGTCGGAGAAGGTTGGGGGAGGGGTTGGGTTTGTTTTACCTCTGAGTGGCACTTTTTTTGCACACCATGGGCTAAATGGTCAGGTCACAAGACCTCGAAGAGTCGGAGAAGGTTGGAGGAAGGGTTGGGTTGTTTTACCTCTGAGCGGCACTTTTTTTTTTGCACACCATGGGCTAAATGGTCAGGTCACAAGGACCTCGAAGAGTTGGAGAAGGTTGGAGGAAGGGTTGGGTTGTTTTATCTCTGAGCGGCACTTTTTTTTGCACACCATGGGCTAAATGGTCAGGTCACAAGGACCTCTAAGAGTTGGAGAAGGTTGGGGGAGGGGTTGGGTTTGTTTTACCTCTGAGTGACACTTTTTTTTGCACACCATGGGCTAAATGGTCAGGTCACAAGGACCTCGAAGAGTTGGAGAAGGTTGGAGGAAGGGTTGGGTTGTTTTATCTCTGAGCGGCACTTTTTTTTGCACACCATGGGCTAAATGGTCAGGTCACAAGGACCTCGAAGAATTGGAGAAGGTTGGGGGAGGGGTTGGGTTTGTTTTACCTCTGAGCGGCACTTTTTTTTGCACACCATGGGCTAAATGGTCAGGTCACAAGGACCTCGAAGAGTTGGAGAAGGTTGGGGGAGGGGTTGGGTTTGTTTTACCTCTGAGTTACACTTTTTTTTGCACACCATGGGCTAAATGGTCAGGTCACAAGGACCTCGAAGAGTTGGAGAAGGTTGGGGGAGTGGTTGGGTTTGTTTTACCTCTGAGCGGCACTTTTTTTGCACACCATGGGCTAAATGGTCAGGTCACAAGACCTCGAAGAGTCGGAGAAGGTTGGAGGAAGGGTTGGGTTGTTTTACCTCTGAGCGGCACTTTTTTTTTGCACACCATGGGCTAAATGGTCAGGTCACAAGGACCTCGAAGAGTTGGAGAAGGTTGGAGGAAGGGTTGGGTTGTTTTATCTCTGAGCGGCACTTTTTTTTGCACACCATGGGCTAAATGGTCAGGTCACAAGGACCTCTAAGAGTTGGAGAAGGTTGGGGGAGGGGTTGGGTTTGTTTTACCTCTGAGTGACACTTTTTTTTGCACACCATGGGCTAAATGGTCAGGTCACAAGGACCTCGAAGAGTTGGAGAAGGTTGGAGGAAGGGTTGGGTTGTTTTATCTCTGAGCGGCACTTTTTTTTGCACACCATGGGCTAAATGGTCAGGTCACAAGGACCTCGAAGAATTGGAGAAGGTTGGGGGAGGGGTTGGGTTTGTTTTACCTCTGAGCGGCACTTTTTTTTGCACACCATGGGCTAAATGGTCAGGTCACAAGGACCTCGAAGAGTTGGAGAAGGTTGGGGGAGGGGTTGGGTTTGTTTTACCTCTGAGTTACACTTTTTTTTGCACACCATGGGCTAAATGGTCAGGTCACAAGGACCTCGAAGAGTTCGAGAAGGTTGGGGGAGGGGTTGGGTTTGTTTTACCTCTGAGTGGCACTTTTTTTGCACACCATGGGCTAAATGGTCAGGTCACAAGGACCTCGAAGAGTCGGAGAAGGTTGGGGGAGGGGTTGGGTTTGTTTTACCTCTGAGTGGCACTTTTTTTGCACACCATGGGCTAAATGGTCAGGTCACAAGGACCTCGAAGTGTTGGAGAAGGTTGGGGGAGGGGTTGGGTTTGATTTACCTCTGAGCGGCACTTTTTTTTGCACACCATGGGCTAAATGGTCAGGTCACAAGGACCTCGAAGAGTTGGAGAAGGTTGGGGGAGGGGTTATGTTTGTTTTACCTCTGAGTGGCACTTTTTTTGCACACCATGGGCTAAATGGCGAGGTCACAAGGACCCCGAAGTGTCGGAGAAGGTTGAGGGAGGGGTTGGGTTTGTTTTACCTCTGAGCGGCACTTTTTTTGCACACCATGGGCTAAATGGCCACAAGGACCTGGAAGTCTCAGAGAAAGTTGGGGGAGGGGACCACTGGAACAGCTGTTAGGAGACAGATGGTAGCTTTCCGTCAAGACCATCCAGCGTGTTCTTTAACGTGCACAGGATATGGCTCTCCCACACACGGGGCCCACGGCTTAACGTCCCATCCGACGGACGGTGGCCTTATCCAAGCCCATCGGTGTCCCCTACTGACCGTAGGCAGGGCGAGGAGTTTTCCGGAGATAAATCTCAATGATGACCCGGCTGTGACTCGAACCTGGGAACTACAGATTACGAGCCTGGCGCGCTACCGACTGAGCCAACCCCGCCCCACGGATCGAAATTTGACCAAAATACATAAAGTTATCGAAAAGCTTTGAACTATACGAATATTGTAAGTAATCGAGAGTTACTTGTTATGTGGAGAAAATTGAGTTATACAGCGATGTCAAGTTGTTGAGGATCATCAGTGGCTGCCAGGTCATAGGGCACGTCAAGGGATCTAGCTCTCCCCAAGGACGGCGAGAGGCAAAAGAAAAAATATATGAATTATTCGAAGATTTTTGAAAGTCTGAGAAATCGACTTTAGTAGATATATTGAAAACTAACCAAAGGGCACTGAATTACCGAACCAGGTCCCTTAGCAAATCCGAAGTTGCCGAGTAATCGAGAAATATTGAGTTATCCGAATATTTCGAGTAATCGAGATACATTGAGTTATCCGAATATGTCGAGTAATCGAGATATATTGTTATCCGAACATGTCGAGTAATCGAGATACATTGAGTTATCCGAACATGTCGAGTATTCGAGGTATATTAAGTTATCCGAATATGTCGAGTAATCGAGATATATTGAGTTATCCGAATTAGTAGAGTAATCGAGGTATATTGAGTTAGCCGAATATGTCGAGTAATCGAGGTTGGGTTGTTTTAATTCTGAGCGGCACTTTTTTGCACACCATGGGCTAAATGGCCAGGTCACGTGGACCCCGAAGGCTCAGAGAAGATTGGGGGAGGGGATCCACCGGAACAGCTGTTGGGAGACAGATGATAGCCTCCCGTCAAGGCCATCCACCGTGTTCTTTAACGTGCACAGGGTATGGCTCTCCCGCACACGGGGCCACGGTTTAACGTCCCATCTGACGGACGGCGTCCTTTCCAAGCCCATCGGTGTCCCCTACTGACCGTGGGCAGGGCGGGGAATTTTGCGGAGAAAAATCTCAATGCTGACCCAAATGGGACTCGAACCTGGGAACTACAGATTACGAGCCTGGCGCGCTACCGACTGAGCCGCCCCCGCAACGTGGAGTGATACAGAGCCACACAAAATCGTCGAGTAACCGAGTATTTTGAGTTGGCAAAAGATGTCCAGTACTCAAAAGCAATTAAATTAGCCAATGATGTTGAGTTATCCGGATGGAATGTAGTCACAAGTCTGCATTACATTCCGTGGTCCTGGTATATAAGTAGATTTTAATCCTGAAAGCTGACATTCAGGCTTAAGTATCAGGAATATATCACTATCCCGTTTTCGCTTTTACTGTGTGGATTTGCCTAGAATCACAATTTAATGAATGCAATCTATGTCTCGGCGAAATAAAAAAAATAAATACCCCCTCAAGCAGCTGCTTGCCACAAAAGTCTGACAGGAGCCTGTCAGTTTTTATGCCACAGTAGGAGATCTGAGAGGATGGCAGGACCTCAGCAGAAAAACGACACACACATCCATGCCTTATCCGGGGCTCGAACCCAGGTCCCTTAGATCAGTAGCCAAGCGTGCTAACCACTCGGCCACGGGACGGTCCGGGGCTCGAACCCAGGTCCCTTATTTCAGTAGCCAAGCGTGCTAACCACTCGGCCACGGGACGGTCCGGGGCTCGAACCCAGGTCTCTTAGATCAGTAGCCAAGTGTGATAACCACTCGGCCACGGGACGGTCCGGGGCTCGAACCCAGGTCCCTTAGATCAGTAGCCAAGTGTGATAACCACTCGGCCACGGGACGGTCCGGGGCTCGAACCCAGGTCCCTTAGATCAGTAGCCAAGTGTGATAACCACTCGGCCACGGGATGGTCCGGGGCTCGAACCCAGGTCTCTTAGATCAGTAGCCAAGTGTGATAACCACTCGGCCACGGGACGGTCCGGGGCTCGAACCCAGGTCCCTTAGATCAGTAGCCAAGCGTGCTAACCACTCGGCCACGGGACGGTCCGGGGCTCGAACCCAGGTCCCTTATTTCAGTAGCCAAGCGTGCTAACCACTCGGCCACGGGACGGTCCGGGGCTCGAACCCAGGTCCCTTAGATCAGTAGCCAAACGTGCTAACCACTCGGCCACGGGACGGCACTCGGCGAATGGGAAGAATTATTTCGAATGAAAATATACGCAAATTTTATGAGCAACGCTACGTAGGTGAACAATACGTGAATTTTAACCTCGTAGACAGGATTGTTTAGGGTTAGGTGAGAATTAGTCCGTCGCTGTTAATTAAATTTCGCTGTAATTGCGTGAACAGCTTGAAAAGCAATTTGCTGGCGATAAAACAGATCAATGTTAATGAAATTTTCATTCTAACAATCTGCGAAATTGAACAAGTTGTTATTTTAAGTTTTCAATTTCACACGGCGCGGACTGTACTCGGTTGATCTGGGAACGATTGCTAACTAATTGAGTTTTCGTTCCAACTAATAGAGAGAGTGTGATATTCACACTCCGCGGAGTGTACAGTCGCTCAAAAAAATATCCGAACACTAGGGTTGATTACAGAATTCAGAAAAAATATCTGGCAACGATTTTTTTTTTAGAAATTAGTGATCTGGTAACCTTCGTGTCACGTGACACGAAGTAGGGGTCAGTTGGGGATACCGACGGGCTTGGAAAGGCCGCCGACCTTCGGAAGGGACGTTAAGCCGTGCTCCGTGTGCGGGAGAGACATACCCTATGCACGTTAAAGAACACGCTGGATGGCCTTGACGGGAGGCTACCATCTGTCTCCCAACAGCTGTTCCAGTGGGTCCCCTCACCCAACCTTCTCTGAGCCTTCGGGGTCCATGTGACCTGGCCATTTAGTCCATGGTGTGCAAAAAAGTTCCGCTCAGAGGTAAAACAACCCAACGTTAAAGAACACGCTGGATGGCCTTGACGGGAGGCTACCATCTGTCTCCCAACAGCTGTTCCAGTGGGTCCCCTCACCCAACCTTCTCTGAGCCTTCGGGGTCCATGTGACCTGGCCATTTAGTCCATGGTGTGCAAAAAAGTTCCGCTCAGAGGTAAAACAACCCAACGTTAAAGAACACGCTGGATGGCTTTGACGGGAGGCTACCATCTGTCTCCCAACAGCTGTTCCAGTGGGTCCCCTCACCCAACCTTCTCTGAGCCTTCGGGGTCCATGTGACCTGGCCATTTAGTCCATGGTGTGCAAAAAAGTTCCGCTCAGAGGTAAAACAACCCAACTAAAAGATTTAGCATATCACATTTTTGAGCTTTCATTTCTGATTCAACTAAAACATTTAGCATTTCATGTTTCTCCGTTTTCTTCTCTTAAAAATGAAACATCTGACATTTATCGTTTCCGAGTTTTTCGTTTTGATTTGACTAAAATATTTAACACTTTATATTTCTGAATTTTCGTCCTTAATCCTGAACCTTTTTAAAATTAGACATCTCTGAGTTTTCGTCTCAGCTTCTACTGAACCATTTAGCATTTGTTGCAGTTGCTCAAATGATGAAAAGGGGCGGGGGTGGCTCAGTCGGTAGCGCGCCAGGCTCGTAATCTGTAGTTCCCAGGTTCGAGTCCCAGCTGGGTCAGCGTTGAGATTTATCTCCGCAAAATTCCCCGCCCTGCCCACGGTCAGTAGGGGACACCGATGGGCTTGGAAAGTCCGCCGTCCGTCGGATGGGACGTTAAGCCGTGGTCCCGTGTGCGGAAGAGCCATACCCTGTGCCCGTTAAAGAACACGCTGGATGGCCTTGACGGGAGGCTACCATCTGTCTCCCAACAGCTGTTCCAGTGGGTCTCCTCCCCCAACCTTCTCTGAGCCTTCGGGGTCCATGTGACCTGGCCATTTAGTCCATGGTGTACAAAAAAGTTCCGCTCAGAGGTAAAGCAACACAACGTTAAAGAACACGCTGGATGGCCTTGACGGGAGGCTACCATCTGTCTCCCAACAGCTGTTCCAGTGGGTCCCCTCCCCCAACGTTCTCTGAGCCTTAGGGGTCCATGTGACCTGGCCATTTAGCCCATGGTGTGCAAAAAAGTGCCGCTTAGAGGTAAAACAACCCAACGTTAAAGAACCCGCTGGATGGCCTTGACGGGAGGCTACCATCTGTCTCCCAACAGCTGTTCCAGTGGGTCCCCTCCCCCAACGTTCTCTGAGCCTTAGGGGTCCATGTGACCTGGCCATTTAGCAAATGGTGTGCAAAAAGTGCCACTCAGAGGTAAAACAACCCAACCCAACAACTACTGAACCATTTAGCATTTGTTGCAGTTGCTCAAATGATAAATACACTCCATCCTCCAATTCAGTGATATTCCAAACAAATAAACAAAACTTTTGCACGGGCCATTGAACAGCGATCGTATACCTTACTTCCTCTTGGCCACGGGATTTCCCCAACGGCTCGGAAGGATAAATAACAACCTATCCCAACTTAAAAGAAACATTGTACATTAATGAGAGTTTCATTAAGAGCAGAAACTTCCTCAGCTCTCTTTTCTACTTTCTCCCTGCCCCATTATCGTCTTTATTTGATCTTTTTTTTTTTCCCAGTCGCTCTTTTTCTCACATCGCTTCTCGCAAATTTGAATTCTAGACATTATCTCTTTTCTCTTTTTATAATTTTTTTTTTATTCTGAGCTTATCATTTTCTTTAGATTGAGAGATGTATTCTGACTCTTTCTAGTCGACAAGATCAGGAACTAATGGGCTTTAACCGAAAGTCGTGGAGGGCGAGAATCAACAATAAGAAGGCGCTCCGGGGAGGGGGGAGGGGGAGTAAACATTGTTAAAACTTATCCTTTTGGTGATGGTGAAAGGCGGGGGGGGAGGAGGAGATAAAAGCAACAAACGGTGGGGGATTAAGTTGATGAAAGAACATGCTTTATTTATATTCAGCTTGGGGAATAAAAAAACAAAAAAAAATCATATTTTTTCTCTCTCTGTTTATGTATCGTCGATGTTTCTCTTTGGCGTTGCTTAAAATGCATTTTGAAATAAAAAAAAAAAACAAATAAGTGTTGTTTTTATTTTCGTTGCTTATTGTATTCCATTATATATTTTTGCTGCATTTTCTTCGAAAAGTTTTTTTTTTCCCCCTTGCATTTAAAAATAAGCAATAAAGTAAATACGAAATTATGTGCTTTTACGGTTGAGGTTTTAGAAGTGGAAGAGAAATTTTTACATCAGAGTTTAATCTTGATTTTTATTTTGTAGAAAAATTCTTTCGTGTCAAAATCGTGTAAAAAGAGAGATCCATTAAACAGCTAGTTTAATAAGATAGTAAGGTTCGAAATATTTAAATGGACCCAGTTGTGTACTCGTAAACGTCCGATGTGTGTGTGTCCGTGGAGTCGATGTTTTTTTAAATCTTTGATTTCCGTAAACATCAATGGAAATATATATATTTTTTTCAAAAACCTCTAAGATAACTTTCAACCACACTCACCCACTGGGATTTGTTACTGAATGTACAGTGGCTCAAAAAAATATCCGAACACTATAGTTGATTATAGAATTCAGAAAAAATATCTGGCAACGATTTTTTTTAGAAATCAGTGATTTGGCAACCTTCGTGTCACGTGATTGCAAAATTCAGGGAAAATATCTGGAGCGTGTACAGCAACTGTACACGCTCCATTTACCGTTCACAGCAAACTGGAGCGTGTGCAGTTACTGCACACGCTCCAGTTTGCTGTGAACGGTAACTGCACACGCTCAATATTTCTGTGAGTGGGCCCACACGATCCAGACTTTTGTGAGCTCACACGATCCAATGTGCTGTGAGCATTAACCGCAACCACTCCAGTTTGCTGTGAACGGTAACTGCACACGATCAATATTTCCGTGAGTGAGCCCACACGATCTAGGTCTTTGTGAGCTCACACGATCCAATGTGCTGTGAACATTAACCGCAACCACTCCAGTTTGCTGTGAACGGTAACTGCACACGCTCAATATTTCCGTGAGTGAGCCCACACGATCTAGGTCTTTGTGAGCTCACACGATCCAATGTGCTGTGAACATTAACCGCAACCACTCCAGTTTGCTGTGAACGGTAACTGCACACGATCAATATTTCCGTGAGTGAGCCCACACGATCTAGGTCTTTGTGAGCTCACACGATCCAATGTGCTGTGAACATTAACCGCAACCACTCCAGTTTGCTGTGAACGGTAACTGCACACGCTCAATATTTCCGTGAGTGAGCCCACACGATCTAGGTCTTTGTGAGCTCACACGATCCAATGTGCTGTGAACATTAACTGCAACCGCTCCAGTTTGCTGTGAACGGTAACTGCACACGCTCAATATTCATTGCATTATATATTCATACGCATTATATATATTAAAAAATATCCGAACATTATGGTTGATTACAGAATTCAGAAAAAATATCTGGCAACGATTTTTTTTAGAAATCAGTGATTTGGCAACCTTCGTGTCACGTGATTGCAAAATTCAGGGAAAATATCTGGAGCGTGTACAGCAACTGTACACGCTCCATTTACCGTTCACAGCAAACTGGAGAGTGTGTAGTTACTGCACACGCTCCAGTTTGCTGTGAACGGTAACTGCACACGCTCAATATTTCCGTGAGTGAGCCCACACGATCTAGGTCTTTGTGAGCTCACACGATCCAATGTGCTGTGAACATTAACCGCAACCACTCCAGATTGCTGTGAACGGTAACTGCACACGCTCAATATTTCCGTGAGTGAGCCCACACGATCTAGGTCTTTGTGAGCTCACACGATCCAATGTGCTGTGAACATTAACCGCAACCGCTCCAGTTTGCTGTGAACGGTAACTGCACACGCTCAATATTTCCGTGAGTGAGCCCACACGATCTAGGTCTTTGTGAGCTCACACGATCCAATGTGCTGTGAACATTAACTGCAACCGCTCCAGTTTGCTGTGAACGGTAACTGCACACGCTCAATATTTCCGTGAGTGAGCCCACACGATCTAGGTCTTTGTGAGCTCACACGATCCAATGTGCTGTGAACATTAACCGCAACCGCTCCAGTTTGCTGTGAACGGTAACTGCACACGCTCAATATTCATTGCATTATATATTCATACGCATTATATATATTAAAAAATATCCGAACATTATGGTTGATTACAGAATTCAGAAAAAAATTCTGGCAACGATTTTTTTTAGAAATTAGTGATCTGGTGACCTTCGTGTCACGTGACACGGTCACCAGATCACTAATTTCTAAAAGAAATCGTTGCCAGATTTTTTTCTGAATTCTGTAATCAACCATAGTGTTCGAATATTTTTTTGAGCGACTGTATCCAATAGAGTTAAACCCAAAAATGGAGGGTTCGTAATTTGTAATTCCTGGGTTCGAGTCCGCTTGTGCCAGCGTTGAGAGGGGCGGGGGTGGCTCAGTCGGTAGCGCGCCAAGCTCGTAATCTGTAGTTTCCAGGTTCGAGTCCCAGCTGGGTCAGCGTTGAGATTTATCTCCGCAAAATTCTCCGCCGTGCCCACGGTCAGTAGGGGACAGCGATGGGCTTGGAAAGGCCGCCGTCCGTCGGATGGGACGTTAAGCCGTGGTCCGTGTGCGGGAGAGCCATACCCTGTGCACGTTAAAGAACACGCTGGATGGCCTTGACGGGAGGCTACCATCTGTCTCCCAACAGCTGTTCCAGTGGGTCCCCTCCCCCAACCTTCTCTGAGCCTTCGGGGTCCATGTGACCTGGCCATTTAGCCCATGGTGTGCAAAAAAGTGCCGCTCAGAGGTAAAACAACCAAACGCAAAACAAAGCCAGCGTCGAGATTTATCTCTCTGCTTCGATCAGTAGGGGACATTGTTGGGCTTGGCAAGGTCGCCGTCTGTCGGATATGATGTTAAGCACTGATCCCGGTGTTCGGGAGGGCCATATTTTGAGCTCTTTAAAGAATAGCCTGGATGGGCTCTACAGGAGGTCTACATCTGTCTCCTAACAGCTGTTCTAGTGGATTCTCCTCACCCCAACCTTCTCTGAGTCTTTGGGGTCTTTGTGACCTGGTCATTTAGACCATGTTGTGCAAAAAGGGTCCGCTCATAGGTAAAAAAACACCGCCATAGGTAAATTTTACCCCACCATAGGTAAAAAACTGCTCTATACGAAATATTTCGTACTGCATAGGCGTTGGGTTGTTTTATCTCTGAGAGGCACTTTTTTTGCACACAATGGGCTAAATGGCCAGGTCACATGGACCCCGAAGGCTCAGAGAAGGTGGGGAAAGGGGACCCACTGGAACAGCTTTTGGGAGACAGATGGTAGCCTCTCGTCAAGGCCATCCAGCGTGTTCTTTAACGTTGAATATTTTTATCTCTGAACGGTACTTTTTATGCACACCATGTGCTAAATGGCCAGGTCACAAGGACCTCGAAGGCTCAGAGAAGATTGGGGGAGGGGACCCACTGGAACAGCTGTTGGGAGACAGATGGTAGCCTCCCGTCAAGGCCATCCAGCGTGTTCTTTAACGTTGGGTTGTTTTACCTCTGACCGGCACTTTTTTGAACACCATGGGCTAAATGGCCAGGTCACATGGACCCCGAAGGCTCAGAGAAGGTTGGGGGAGGGGACCCACTGAAACAGCTGTTGGGAGACAGATGGTAGCCTCCCGTCAAGGCCATCCAGCGTGTTCTTTAACGTGCACAGGGTATGTCTCTCCCGTACACGGGGCCCCGGCTTAACGTCCCATCCGACGGACGGCGGCCTTTCCAAGCATATCGGTGTCCACTACTGACCGTGGGCAGGGCGGAGAATTTTGCTGAGATAAATCTCAACGCTTGCCCAGCTGGGACTCGAACCTGGGAACTACAGATTACGAGCCTGGCGCGCTACCGACTGAGCCACCCCCGCCCCTCTCTGCATAGTCGTTGCTTAGAACTGATTTCTATCAGAGATGTACATCTCGGACTTTTTATTTCTTTATTTTTCCTGAGAAATCAGAATAGAGATGTTCCTGTGCTTGTTTGTTAGAATACAGAATTCCCAAACGACCAGAACATCAATGCTTCCTTTGCATACTCGAAATAGACTCTTCCAATTTTGTCTTTCGCGTTGCAAAACCTGCTTTGCAAAAATAGAACCTCTGATTTCGATATTAAATGTTACTCAACGCTAAAAACAAAATTCGCAGAGTCTATTTCGAGTATGCAAACGAAGCATTGATATTCTGGTCGTTTGGGAATTCAGAGGCTTAGTTCAGAATAACTCTAGCGACGAATGCATATCGTAACTAAAATGGAAAGAAAAAAAAATCTCTGTTCAAGTTCTTTGATGAAGGATACAACAGGGGAAAATACAGTTACTTGAGGCTCTAATAAAGTTGCTGAGAGTCAGTTTTTTCGTGATCTTGGTGCAATCTTTTTAACCGACGTATTTCCCAGCTTCGATTCTCACTATGCTACTGGGGCGGGGGTGGCTCAGTTGGTAGCGCGCCACGCTCGTAATATATAGTTCCCAGGTTCGAGTCCCACCTGGGTCAGCGTTGGGATTTATCTCCGCAAAACTCCTCGCCCTGCCCACGGTCAGTAGGGGACGCCGATGGGCTTGGAAAGGCCACCGTCCGTCGGATGGAATGTTAAGTCGTGGCCCGTGTACGAGAGAGCCATACCTCGTACACGTTAAAGAACACGCTGGATGGCCTTGACGGGAGGCTACCATCTGTCTCCCAACAGCTGTTTCAGTGGGTCCCCTCCCCCAACCTTCTCTGAGCCTTCGGGGTCCATGTGACCTGGCCATTTAGCCCATGGTGTGCAAAAAAGTGCCGCTCAGAGGTAAAACAACCCAACCGCGTGTGCGGGAGAGCCATACCCTGTGCACGTTAAAGAACACGCTGGATGGCCTTGACGGGAGGCTACCATCTGTCTCCCAACAGCTGTTTCAGTGGGTCCCCTCCCCCAACCTTCTCTGAGCCTTCGGGGTCCATGTGACCTGGCCATTTAGCCCATGGTGTGCAAAAAAGTGCCGCTCAGAGGTAAAACAACCCAACCCCGTGTGCGGGAGAGCCATATCCTGTGCACGTTAAAGAACACGCTGGATGGCCTTGACGGGAGGCTACCATCTGTCTCCCAACAGCTGTTTCAGTGGGTCCCCTCCCCCAACCTTCTCTGAGCCTTCGGGGTCCATGTGACCTGGCCATTTAGCCCATGGTGTGCAAAAAAGTGCCGCTCAGAGGTAAAACATCCCAACCCTCTAGAAAAGGCACTGAATAACACAACCAATAAGGACTAAAAGCGAAACCGAAAAGACAGATGTTGAATGACATAACAGAGATGGAGAGAAAAACAATCAAGAAAAAAAAAAAATAAAATCCAAGAGGTAAAACTCATTCGAGAAGAAAAGTAAATCGGTGAAGAAGATCCCAAACAACCAATCACGGCTTTCTCTTCTGAGGGAGAATTAAGACCGCCATCAATGTGCACCTCTCGTTTCGGAAAAAAGCGGGAAAAGTGCACGCGGGATATAAATCCCCCAATCCGACAGCGAGGGGTTCGTTTTGGCATCTGCTATGCCTTAATTCCTGCCTGACTGCATAGCCTTGTGGCTCTGCCAACGGCCCATGAAATTAAGGTTCAAGCTAACCGACAGTTGGGAGGAATAGGACGAAGGAAGAAAGTTAAGACGACCATCGGAGAGACAGAGAAGCCTTCGAATACTCAAGTCTACCAGGCCATGTCCGAGCGGTGTTTTCCCTAATGGAGATCAAATGCAGAACGGGGGAGAAGAATCGGAAGAAATCCAGATTAGAATCCTCGGAGGTTCCTCGGAGATTTCTGAACTTGAAGCCATTATGCCGAATCCGAGCGCTTAGATATAAAGACCAAAAAAAAAAGGGAAACTTTTTTTTTTGTGTCTGAATTTCGTGGAGAATACTAATAGCGGTGGAATGCCACTTCTAGCTTCAATTGTAAAATAAAAAAAAGGTTGAATTCTGGATTTTTTTTCTTCCTTTTTTTTTTACTTTCTTGAAACAAGCAGGCTTTGAGGAGGGTGATGCTGATGGGCATGCGGAGACTTTTCGAACGGCTCGAGTCGAGAAAAAAAAGAGTTGAGTGCTTTTAACTGGCAGTGTGCTTTGGGATTTCGTTAGTTCTAATCCATTGTGATTGTGCCTTGAAGTTTGATGTTAGAAAATGAGTTAAAAAGTTTTTTTTTTGGGGGAGGGGGGGGGTGTTTTTTCTTCCTTGTGTTTTGGGTTTCGAAATTAGTGGGGAGTTTTAATACCATGCATTTTGCGAAATTGTAAAAATTATTCGCTTTATGATCATTTACTTTTTTTTTAAGAGCGATGAAGCTTTTTTTTTTTGTTTTTTTAGCTCGCTCAAAAAAAAACAATTCTTTCGTTTTGTCGTCTGTAGACGCTGAACTTTTTTAGCTAAACTTTTTTAAAGATAAATTAAAATCTTTTTTGCGTCTTTTTGAATAAATTAAAATCTTTTGGATATGTATCAATGAAGAATTAAAATTTACAGATAAATCTCAACGCTGACCCAGCTGGGACTCGAACCTGGGAACTACAGATTACGAGCCTGGCGACTGAGCCACCCCCGCCCCTTTTCTAGAGGTAATTCCTGTGAGGTTGTATTCAAAAATTGACAAGTGTGTTTAACTGTGGGTTGTAGAACGATGCAAAAATAAATTCTTCCCAAGAGAGCACATTTCCTATGGAAGGGTACAGTCGCTCAAAAACATATATCCGAACACTATGGTTGATTACAGAATACAGAAAAAATATCTGGCAACGTTTTTTTTTTTTTTTAGAAATTAGTGATCTGGCAATTTGCCAGATCTAAAAAAATCGTTGCCAGATATTTTTTCTGCATTTTGGATTTATTTTTGTTTTTTTTTATGACTTTACTAACATTAAACGGATGTAATGTAAAAAAGTAAGCCGTCCCGTGGCCGAGTGGTTAGCGCGCTTGGCTACTGATCTACGGGACCTGGGTTCGAGCCCTGGGTAAGGCATGGATGTTCGTGTTGTTTTCTGCTGAGGTCCTGCCATCCTGTCAGATCTTCTACTGTGGCATATAAACTGACAGGCTCCTGTCAGACCTCTGTGGCAAGCAGCTGCTTGAGGGGGTATTTATTTTTTTTTATTTTAATGTAAAGAATACACCTCGGCACTAATGATCGAAGTGTATTCTTTACATCACATCCGAAGGATGGCGTCTTTTTAAGCCCATCTGTGTCCCCTAATGACCGAGGCTATTCTTCTAAATCGGGGCGGGGGTGGCTCAGTCGGTAGCGCGCCAGGCTCGTAATCTGTCGTTCCCAGGTTCGAGTCCCAGCTGGGTCAGCGTTGAGATTTATCTCCGCAAAACTCCCCGTCCTGCCTACGGTCAGTAGGGGACACCGATGGGCTTGGAAAAGTCGCCGTCCGTCGGATGGGACGTTAAGCAGTGGCTCTGTGTGCGGGAGAGCCATACCCTGTGCACGTTAAAGAACACGCTGGATGGCCTTGACGGGAGGCTACCATCTGTCTCCCAACAGCTGTTCCAGTGGGTCCCCTCCCCCAACCTTCTCTGAGCCTTCGGGGTCCTTGTGACCTGGTCATTTAGCCCATGGTGTGCAAAAAAGTGCCACTCAGAGGTAAAACAACCCAACGTTAAAGAACACGCTGGATGGCCTTGACGAGAGGCAATCATCTGTCTCCTAACAGCTGTTCCAGTGGGTCCCCTCCCCCAACCTTCTCTGAGCCTTCGGGGTCCTTGTGACCTGGTCATTTAGCCCATGGTGTGCAAAAAAGTGCCACTCAGAGGTAAAACAACCCAACGTTAAAGAACACGCTGGATGGCCTTGACGAGAGGCTACCATCTGTCTCCCAACAGCTGTTCCAGTGGGTCCCCTCCCCCAACCTTCTCTGAGCCTTCGGGGTCAATGTGACCTGGTCATTTAGCCTATGGTGTGCAAAAAAGCGCCGCTCAGAGGTAAAACAACCCAACGTTTATGAACACGCTGGATGGCCTTGACGGGAGGCTACCATCTGTCTGCCAACAGCTGTTCCAGTGGGTCCCCTCCCCCAACCTTCTCTGAGCCTTCGGAGTCCATGTGACCTGGTCATTTAGCCCATGGTGTGCAAAAAAGTGCCGCTCAGAGGTAAAACAACCCAACCTGCACGTAAACTTTGTCGTATTCAAAGGTGGACCCTACTTTAATCATACCTTCCTAACTGAGGACCGAAAAAAAAAAAAACCGAGGGAGAAATTTACGAATGAAGTTATCACTTGAAAGATGTTCTTGATTGAACTGCAAGTGCTTTCTTCTGTTAATGTAAATTTTTCTAGTTTCTTCGCAGTATTTCGAAGTTATTAAATCAACCCTGCTTTGTAAATCACCTTTTTGAAGTTGAATAACTCTGTATACTAAATTGGTGAGCGCTACATGCTTCGCAAACTTCGTGATTAAACGGGTTCCAGTTTGAATCCAGAGAAATGCTTTCTCCTATAACGAACAAAGTGCTCTTAAAGAGGGAGATTTTATTTCTCTCTAATCTAAAAGATCTTTGCAGCTATATTAATGTGTGACGTGAGAATGAATCATTTGTGGAAAACGTGACTAGAAAGCGGGAAATTGTTTTCATCTTTGTTCTTCTCTCCCTCGAGAATTTAGAAACATGAATCGATGCAAACTTGAACCATATTGCTTTTAGTATGAAATATCAAGAGAGGGTTGGGTTGTTTTACCTCTGAGCGGCACTTTTTTGCACACCATGGGCTAAATGGCCAGGTCACATGGACCCCGAAAGCTCAGAGAAGGTTGAGGGAGGGGACCCACTGGAATAGCTGTTGGGAGACAGATGGTAGCCTCCCGTCAAGGCCATCCAGCGTGTTCTTTAACGTTGGGTTGTTTTACCTCTGAGCGGCACTTTTTTGCACACCATGGGCTAAATGGCCAGGTCACATGGACCCCGAAGGCTCAGAGAAGGTTGGGGGAGGGGACCCAATGGAACAGCTGTTGGGAGACAGATGGTAGCCTCCCGTCAAGGCCATCCAGCATGTTCTTTAAGGTGCACAGAGTATGGCTCTCCCGCACACGGGGCCACGGCTTAACGTCCCATCCGACGGACGGCGGCCTTTCCAAGCCCATCGGTGTCCACTACTGACCGTGGGAAGGGTGGGGAATATCAAGAGAGGTGTAATTTCTTCCCTAATTCTGAGTGCATGCAGATGATGGGCAAAATAATCAGGTTACAAGGACCCCAAGAGATCGGAGATGGCTAGGGCACTGTACAGTCACTCAAAAAAGCGTGTCACGTGACACGAAGGTTGCCAGATCACTGATTTCTAAAAAAAAATCGTTGCCAGATATTTTTTCTGAATTCTGTAATCAACCATAGTGTTCGGATACTTTTTTGAGCGACTGTAGGTGGTCATATTATTTTGATACTAGATCGTGTGGGCTCACTCACGGAAATATTGAGCGTGTGCAGTTACCGTTTACAGCAAACTGGAGCGTGTGCAGTAACTGCACACGCTCCAGTTTGCTGTGAACGGTAACTGGAGCGTGTACAGTTGCTGTACACGCTCCAGATATTTTTCCTGAATTCTGTAATCACGTGACACGAAGGTTGCCAGATCACTAATTTCTAAAAAAAAAACGTTGCCAGATATTTTTTCTGAATTCTGTAATCAACTATAGTGTTAGGATATTTTTTTGAGCGACTGTACAGCTACTGAGAGACAGATGGACGCCTCCTGTCAACACCTTCCTCCAGCTCATTGGTTGACTGACGGGTGATTGATAGGACACTGACCTATGAAAATCATCGGGTGTCAACTGCGCAGTCTCATGATTTCTCCAATCGCCGTTGTTTAAAACGCGACGAAGTGGAGGCTGGGGGGAGGGGGGGGGTCTTGGCTCAGTCGGTAGCACACCAGGTTCGAGTCATTGAGATTATCTCTGCAAAATTCCCACCGGTAAGTCCGCCGTCCATGAGATGGGACGTTAAGCTGTGGTTGCGTGTGCGGGAGAGAGCCATACCCTGTGCACGTTAAAGAACACGCTGGATGGCCTTGACGGGAGGCTACCATCTGTCCTAGAACTGTCCAGTGGGTCCCCTTCCCCAACCTTTGAACCTTCAGAGTCTTTGTGACCTGACCTTTTAGCCCATTGTGTGCAAAAAAGTGCCGCTCACAGGTAAAACAACCCAATAAGCCTTGACGGTGGGTTGGGTTGTCTTACCTCTGAGCGGCACTTTTTTTCACACCATGGGTTAAATGACCAGGTCACATGGACCCCGAAGGCTCAGAGAAGGTTGGGGGAGGGGACCCACTGGAACAGCTGTTGGGAGACAGATGGTAGCCTCCCGTCAAGGCCATCCAGCGTGTTCTTTAACGTGCACAGGGTATGGCTCTCCCGCACACGGGCCCACGACTTAACGTTCCATCCGACGGACGGAGGCCTTTCCAAGCCCAACGGTGTCCCCTACTGACCGTGGGAAGGGCGGGGAATTTTGCGGTGATAAATTTCAACGCTGACCAAGCTGGGACGCGAAACCTGGGAACTGCAGATTACGAGCCTGGCGCGCTACCGACTGAGCCACCCCCGCCCGCGTTTAAGAGATAAAACCAACTACCCATCCGACGAAATGGGAAAAATGGTAAACGAGTGTTGGATGCCAAAAATGCTTTTGTCTGTTAATAGCTGTCAACCCTTCAAGTATTAAAATAAATTCAATTATGCTTAATTTAGTTCGATGTCCAAGTTCAAAAAGGTTACAACGATTAAAAAAAAGACAGAGAAATCCAGCAGTAAAACAAAGACCAAATCGCATTCATTCCGAAGAAGGGGGGGGGGGGTGTCAGACTGTTAGCCTCCCCCGTTGGGGCGGGGGTGGCTCAGTCGGTAGCGCGCCAGGCTTGTAATCTGTAGTTCCCAGGTTCGAGTCCCAGCTGGGTCAGCGTTGAGATTTATCTCCGCAAAACTCCCCGCCCTGCCCACGGTCAGTAGGGGACACCGATGGGCTTGGAAAGGCCATCGTCCGTAGGATGGGACGTTAAGCCGTGGCCCCGTGTGGGGGAGAGCCATACGCTGTGCACGTTAAAGAACCCGCTGGATGGCCTTGACGGGAGGCTACCATATGTCTCCCAACAGCTGTTCCAGTGGGTCCCCTCCCCCAACCTTCTCTGAGCCTTCGGGGTCCATGTGACCTGGCCATTTAGCCCATGGTGTGCAAAAAAGTGCCGCTCAGAGGTAAAACAACCCAACCCTTCCCCGTTGTATATTTCCCCAATAAAAAAAAATACTACGATTTTTAATTTAATTGGAAAAGTGAAAAGACCCACTTTTTAATGATTAATCTCAACCTAAAGAAAAAAAAAAAAATTCGAACGAACGATTTTATTTTTTCCTTTTTTCTATTTCTGAAGACAGCTTGTCAACAGAAACTAATCCACCGCTTCCGACCTTAATTAAAATAAATTTCCTTCCTCTCTCGTCAAAAGCGTCCGTAGCTTTCCGAGAGCCATTTCGGATGAACGGATGAATGAGTCCCGCATCTTGACGTTTTCCTCGCGGATTGACGGACAGGTAGCGGCCTCACCCTGCCATCAACTTGTCACCATCCATCATCCCACAGAGAAAGAAGATCGGTAAAGCTCTAACTGATTCTGATCGTCATTCGTTACTGGCTGCTTTCATTCTCAGGATTCTCCTCACTTCCTGTTCCTCTCTCTCCCCCCCCCATCCTGTAATTCCCTCCTTTACCTTTTATCCATATCTCTCACTTCTACTCAGTTGTGGGGAGAGGCTGGTGGTGGTGAGGGGGTGAGATAAAGGGGGGGGATCGAGTCTCCGACATATTCCTCTTCCTCTATTGCTCACTTAATGATTTCTCTACGGCGCATGTTCTATAATTGTTGCAGTTTCTTTTATTCCAGCTCACTTTCCATCTCCTGCGTGCATCAGTGCTTAGGAGAGACGAGAGAGATAATCGATACGAAAAAAGGAATTTTTCTCTGGTTTTCCCCCCCCTTTTTTTATTTTTGGTGTTTTTATTTTTTATTTTTTTTTTTCGTTTTCACTTTATTTCTAATGGTTTTTCGCTCTATTGCATTCGGTGAGAACTCAAAAGGGAAATCACGAAACGGTTTTTCTTGTGGTCGGTTTTATGGGGAATTTGAACAAGAAATTGCGGGTCTTTTACCGGTAATGCTTTACCATGTGATCACAAATGGTTCCTTTCGACTCTCTAGCATTCAGTGCCTTCTCTTTTCTGCTCAATCGTAGTAGCTACTGCCTGCTCTTTTCTACCATATCATCGGTATCTGGTGCCAGTTATTTCACACAATATCAGTGATATTTGGTGCCTGAGCTTTTCTATTAGATCATCGGTATCTGGTTCCAGTTTTTGTACACAATAGCAGTGATATCTAACGTCTGAGTTTTAGTACTAGATCATCGGTATCTGGGTCAGTTATTGTACACAATATGAGGGATATCTGGTGCCTGAGCTTTTCTACCAGATTATTGGTATCTGGTGCCAATTCTTGTTCACAATATCTGTGATATCTGATGCATGAGTTTTTTTACTAAATCATCGGTATCTGGTGCCAGTTATTTCACGTAATATCAGTGATATCTGGTGCCTGAGTTTGTCTACTAGATCATCGGTATCTGGTGCCAGTTCTTGCATGCAATATCAGTGACATTTGGCGCCTGAGGTTTTCTACCAGATCATCGGTATCTGGTGCTAATTATTTCACACAATATCAGTGATATCTATTGCCTGAGTTTTCTAGTAGATCATCGGTATCTTGTGCCAGTTCTCGTACACAATATCAGTGATATCTGATGCTTGAGTTTTCTACGAGATCATCTGTATCTGGTGCCATTTCTTGTACACAATATCAGTGATATCTGATGCTTGAGTTTTCTACGAGATCATCTGTATCTGGTGCCATTTCTTGTACACAATATCAGTGATATCTGATGCTTGAGTTTTCTACGAGATCATCTGTATCTGGTGCCATTTCTTGTACACAATATCTGTGATATCTGATGCTTGAGTTTTCTACCAGATCATCGGTATCTGGTGCCATTTCTTGTACACATTATCAATGATATTTGGTGCCTGAGCTTTTCTGCCAGACCCAGTGGCATAAGTGGAAATTTCTCCGGGGGATGAGGTAAAAGAATCTTAGAAAGATCACTAGTGCTTATTTTTGAAATTTTTTTTAGGGAATGGGCGTGTTTTTTAGAATGTATTTAATCATATCTAGTGTTGTTCTAATTAACGATATTCGAAACAAAAAAGCAATTGTATAGCAATATATAGAAATAACAAAATATAACTAAAAGAAATCAGATTTCCTGGGGGAGAAAGTGACCCCGATGACCACCTCCCTGTGGGTTGGGTTGTTTTACCTCTGAGCGGCAATTTTTTGCACACCATGGGCTAAATGGCCAGGTCACATGGACCCGAAGGCTCAGAGAAGGTTGGGGAGGGGACCCACTGGAACAGCTGTTGGGAGACAGATGGTACCTCCCGTCAAGGCCATCCAGCGTGTTCTTTAACGTTGGGTTGTTTTACCTCAGAGCGGCACTTTTTTGCACACCATGGGCTAAATGGCCAGTTCACATTGACCCCGAAGGCTCAGAGAAGATTGGGGGAGGGGCTCCATTGGAACAGCTGTTGGGAGACAGATGGTAGCCTCCCGTCAAGGCCATCCAGCGTGTTCTTTAACGTGCACAGGGTATGGCTCTCCCGCACACGAGCCACGGCTTAACGTCCCATCCGACGGACGGCGGCCTTTCCAAGCCCATCGGTGTCCCCTACTGACCGTGGGCAGAGCGGGGAATTTTGCGGAGATAAATCTCAATGCTGACCCAGCTGGGACTCGAACCTGGGAACTACAGATTACGAGCCTGGCGCGCTACCGACTGAGCCACCACCACCCCCTACCTGTGAACGCCCAGACTACTGCTATCTGATGCTTATTCTTTTCTACTGAATCATCGGTATGTGATACCTGTGCTTCTCTACCCCACGAGAGTTATCTGATGCCTGCCCTTTCCAGCTCATCGGCAGCCGTACCTCCTCTTTCAGACTATGTCAGCGATATCTAGTGAATGCCTTTTTCTGCCAGACCACAAATATCTGGTTCCTTTACTTTATCTACCAGATCACAGATATTTTGTCCATGTGCTTCTCTACCACATAACAGATTACTGTACTTTTCTGCCAGACCACAGGTATTTGATTCCTGTGCTTTTCTACAAGATCACAGTTATCTTGTGGCTGTGCTTTACTATCAGATCACAGGTATCTGATGGCTGTTCCTTTCTACCAGATCATTGGTATCTGGTGCCCGTTTTGTTTCCTATCAGATCACAGGTATCTGATGGCTGTTCCTTTCTACCAGATCATTGGTATCTGGTGTCCGTTTTGTTTCCTATCAGATCACAGGTATCTGATGGCTGTTCCTTTCTACCAGATCATTGGTATCTGGTGTCCGTTTTGTTTCCTATCAGATCACAGGTATCTGATGGCTGTTCCTTTTTACCAGAACATTGGTATCTGGTGTCCGTTTTGTTTCCTATCAGATCACAGGTATCTGATGGCTGTTCCTTTCTACCAGATCATTGGTATCTGGTGTCCGTTTTGTTTCCTATCAGATCTCAGGCATCTGATGGCTGTTCCTTTCTACCAGATCATTGGTATCTGGTGTCCGTTTTGTTTCCTATCAGATCACAGGTATCTGATGGCTGTTCCTTTCTACCAGATCATTGGTATCTGGTGCTCGTTTTGTTTCCTATCAGATCACAGGTATCTGATGGCTATTCCTTTCTACCAGATCATTGGTATCTGGTGCCCGTTTTGTTTCCTATCAGATCACAGGTATCTGATGGCTGTTCCTTTTTACCAGAACATAGGGAAAAAAACGGGCACCAGATACCAATCAGATCACAGGTATCTGATGGCTGTTCCTTTCTACCAGATCATTGGTATCTGGTGCCCGTTTTTTCCCTATCAGATCACAGGCATCTGATGGCTGTTCCTTTCTACCAGATCACTGGTATCTGGTGCCCGTTTTGTTTCCTATCAGATCACCGGTATCTGATGGCTGTTCCTTTTTACCAGAACATTGGTATCTGGTGCCCGTTTTTTTCCCTATCAGATCACAGGTATCTGATGGCTGTTCCTTTCTACCGGATCATTGGTATCTAGTGCCCGTTTCTTTCCCTATCAGATCACAGGCATCTGATGGCTGTTCCTTTCTACCAGATCATTGGTATCTAGTGCCCGTTTTGTTTCCTATCAGATCACAGGTATCTGATGGCTGTTCCTTTCTACCAGATCATTGGTATCTGGTGTCCGTTTTGTTTCCTATCAGATCACAGGTATCTGATGGCTGTTCCTTTCTACCAGATCATTGGTATCTGGTGCTCGTTTTGTTTCCTATCAGATCACAGGTATCTGATGGCTATTCCTTTCTACCAGATCATTGGTATCTGGTGCCCGTTTTGTTTCCTATCAGATCACAGGTATCTGATGGCTGTTCCTTTCTACCAGATCATTGGTATCTGGTGCCCGTTTTTTCCCTATCAGATCACAGGCATCTGATGGCTGTTCCTTTCTACCAGATCACTGGTATCTGGTGCCCGTTTTGTTTGCTATCAGATCACCGGTATCTGATGGCTGTTCCTTTTTACCAGAACATTGGTATCTGGTGCCCGTTTTTTTCCCTATCAGATCACAGGTATCTGATGGCTGTTCCTTTCTACCAGATCATTGGTATCTAGTGCCCGTTTCTTTCCCTATCAGATCACAGGCATCTGATGGCTGTTCCTTTCTACCAGATCATTGGTATCTAGTGCCCGTTTTGTTTCCTATCAGATCACAGGCATCTGATGGCTGTTCCTTTCTACCAGATCATTGGTATCTAGTGCCCGTTTCTTTCCCTATCAGATCACAAGTATCTGATGGCTGTTCCTTTCTACCAGATCATTTGTATCGGGTGCCAGTTTTGTTTCCTATCAGATCACAGGTATCTGATGGCTGTTCCTTTCTACCAGATCATTGGTATCTGGTGTCCGTTTTGTTTCCTATCAGATCACAGGTATCTGATGGCTGTTCCTTTCTACCAGATCATTGGTATCTGGTGTCCGTTTTGTTTCCTATCAGATCACAGGTATCTGATGGCTGTTCCTTTTTACCAGAACATTGGTATCTGGTGTCCGTTTTGTTTCCTATCAGATCACAGGTATCTGATGGCTGTTCCTTTCTACCAGATCATTGGTATCTGGTGTCCGTTTTGTTTCCTATCAGATCACAGGCATCTGATGGGTGTTCCTTTCTACCAGATCATTGGTATCTGGTGTCCGTTTTGTTTCCTATCAGATCACAGGTATCTGATGGCTGTTCCTTTCTACCAGATCATTGGTATCTGGTGCTCGTTTTGTTTCCTATCAGATCACAGGTATCTGATGGCTATTCCTTTCTACCAGATCATTGGTATCTGGTGCCCGTTTTGTTTCCTATCAGATCACAGGTATCTGATGGCTGTTCCTTTTTACCAGAACATAGGGAAAAAAACGGGCACCAGATACCAATCAGATCACAGGTATCTGATGGCTGTTCCTTTCTACCAGATCATTGGTATCTGGTGCCCGTTTTTTCCCTATCAGATCACAGGCATCTGATGGCTGTTCCTTTCTACCAGATCACTGGTATCTGGTGCCCGTTTTGTTTCCTATCAGATCACCGGTATCTGATGGCTGTTCCTTTTTACCAGAACATTGGTATCTGGTGCCCGTTTTTTTCCCTATCAGATCACAGGTATCTGATGGCTGTTCCTTTCTACCAGATCATTGGTATCTAGTGCCCGTTTCTTTCCCTATCAGATCACAGGCATCTGATGGCTGTTCCTTGCTACCAGATCATTGGTATCTGGTGTCCGTTTTGTTTCCTATCAGATCACAGGTATCTGATGGCTGTTCCTTTCTACCAGATCATTGGTATCTGGTGCCCGTTTTGTTTCCTATCAGATCACAGGTATCTGATGGCTGTTCCTTTCTACCAGAATATTGGTATCTGGTGCCCGTTTTGTTTCCTATCAGATCACAGGCATCTGATGGCTGTTCCTTGCTACCAGATCATTGGTATCTGGTGTCCGTTTTGTTTCCTATCAGATCACAGGTGTCTGATGGCTGTTCCTTTCTACCAGATCATTGGTATCTGGTGTCCGTTTTGTTTCCTATCAGATCACAGGTATCTGATGGCTGTTCCTTTCTACCAGATCATTGGTTTCTGGTGTCCGTTTTGTTTCCTATCAGATCACAGGTATCTGATGGCTGTTCCTTTCTACCAGATCATTGGTATCTGGTGCCCGTTTTGTTTCCTATCAGATCACAGGTATCTGATGGCTGTTCCTTTCTACCAGATCATTGGTATCTGGTGTCCGTTTTGTTTCCTATCAGATCACAGGTATCTGATGGCTGTTCCTTTCTACCAGATCATTGGTATCTGGTGTCCGTTTTGTTTCCTATCAGATCACAGGTATCTGATGGCTGTTCCTTTCTACCAGATCATTGGTATCTGGTGTCCGTTTTGTTTCCTATCAGATCACAGGCATCTGATGGCTGTTCCTTGCTACCAGATCATTGGTATCTGGTGTCCGTTTTGTTTCCTATCAGATCACAGGTATCTGATGGCTGTTCCTTTCTACCAGATCATTGGTATCTGGTGCCCGTTTTGTTTCCTATCAGATCACAGGTATCTGATGGCTGTTCCTTTCTACCAGATCATTGGTATCTGGTGTCCGTTTTGTTTCCTATCAGATCACAGGTATCTGATGGCTGTTCCTTTCTACCAGATCATTGGTATCTGGTGTCCGTTTTGTTTCCTATCAGATCACAGGTATCTGATGGCTGTTCCTTTCTACCAGATCATTGGTATCTGGTGTCCGTTTTGTTTCCTATCAGATCACAGGTATCTGATGGCTGTTCCTTTCTACCAGATCATTGGTATCTGGTGCCCGTTTTGTTTCCTATCAGATCACAGGTATCTGATGGCTGTTCCTTTCTACCAGATCATTGGTATCTGGTGTCCGTTTTGTTTCCTATCAGATCACAGGTATCTGATGGCTGTTCCTTTCTACCAGATCATTGGTATCTGGTGTCCGTTTTGTTTCCTATCAGATCACAGGTATCTGATGGCTGTTCCTTTCTACCAGATCATTGGTATCTGGTGCCCGTTTTGTTTCCTATCAGATCACAGGTATCTGATGGCTGTTCCTTTCTACCAGATCATTGGTATCTGGTGTCCGTTTTGTTTCCTATCAGATCACAGGTATCTGATGGCTGTTCCTTTCTACCAGATCATTGGTATCTGGTGTCCGTTTTGTTTCCTATCAGATCACAGGTATCTGATGGCTGTTCCTTTCTACCAGATCATTGGTATCTGGTGTCCGTTTTGTTTCCTATCAGATCACAGGCATCTGATGGCTGTTCCTTGCTACCAGATCATTGGTATCTGGTGTCCGTTTTGTTTCCTATCAGATCACAGGTATCTGATGGCTGTTCCTTTCTACCAGATCATTGGTATCTGGTGCCAGTTTTGTTTCCTATCAGATCACAGGTATCTGATGGCTGTTCCTTTCTACCAGATCATTGGTATCTGGTGTCCGTTTTGTTTCCTATCAGATCACAGGTATCTGATGGCTGTTCCTTTCTACCAGATCATTGGTATGTGGTGTCCGTTTTGTTTCCTATCAGATCACAGGTATCTGATGGCTGTTCCTTTTTACCAGAACATTGGTATCTGGTGTCCGTTTTGTTTCCTATCAGATCACAGGTATCTGATGGCTGTTCCTTTCTACCAGATCATTGGTATCTGGTGTCCGTTTTGTTTCCTATCAGATCTTAGGCATCTGATGGCTGTTCCTTTCTACCAGATCATTGGTATCTGGTGTCCGTTTTGTTTCCTATCAGATCACAGGTATCTGATGGCTGTTCCTTTCTACCAGATCATTAGTATCTGGTGCTCGTTTTGTTTCCTATCAGATCACAGGTATCTGATGGCTATTCCTTTCTACCAGATCATTGGTATCTGGTGCCCGTTTTGTTTCCTATCAGATCACAGGTATCTGATGGCTGTTCCTTTTTACCAGAACATAGGGAAAAAAACGGGCACCAGATACCAATCAGATCACAGGTATCTGATGGCTGTTCCTTTCTACCAGATCATTGGTATCTGGTGCCCGTTTTTTCCCTATCAGATCACAGGCATCTGATGGCTGTTCCTTTCTACCAGATCACTGGTATCTGGTGCCCGTTTTGTTTCCTATCAGATCACCGGTATCTGATGGCTGTTCCTTTTTACCAGAACATTGGTATCTGGTGCCCGTTTTTTTCCCTATCAGATCACAGGTATCTGATGGCTGTTCCTTTCTACCGGATCATTGGTATCTAGTGCCCGTTTCTTTCCCTATCAGATCACAGGCATCTGAAGGCTGTTCCTTTCTACCAGATCATTGGTATCTAGTGCCCGTTTTGTTTCCTATCAGATCACAGGTATCTGATGGCTGTTCCTTTCTACCAGATCATTGGTATCTGGTGTCCGTTTTGTTTCCTATCAGATCACAGGTATCTGATGGCTGTTCCTTTCTACCAGATCATTGGTATCTGGTGCTCGTTTTGTTTCCTATCAGATCACAGGTATCTGATGGCTATTCCTTTCTACCAGATCATTGGTATCTGGTGCCCGTTTTGTTTCCTATCAGATCACAGGTATCTGATGGCTGTTCCTTTCTACCACATCACTGGTATCTGGTGCCCGTTTTGTTTCCTATCAGATCACCGGTATCTGATGGCTGTTCCTTTTTACCAGAACATTGGTATCTGGTGCCCGTTTTTTTCCCTATCAGATCACAGGTATCTGATGGCTGTTCCTTTCTACCAGATCATTGGTATCTGGTGTCCGTTTTGTTTCCTATCAGATCACAGGTATCTGATGGCTGTTCCTTTCTACCAGATCATTGGTATCTGGTGCCCGTTTTGTTTCCTATCAGATCACAGGTATCTGATGGCTGTTCCTTTCTACCAGATCATTGGTATCTGGTGTCCGTTTTGTTTCCTATCAGATCACAGGTATCTGATGGCTGTTCCTTTCTACCAGATCATTGGTATCTGGTGTCCGTTTTGTTTCCTATCAGATCACAGGTATCTGATGGCTGTTCCTTTCTACCAGATCATTGGTATCTATTGTCCGTTTTGTTTCCTATCAGATCACAGGCATCTGATGGCTGTTCCTTGCTACCAGATCATTGGTATCTGGTGTCCGTTTTGTTTCCTATCAGATCACAGGTATCTGATGGCTGTTCCTTTCTACCAGATCATTGGTATCTGGTGCCAGTTTTGTTTCCTATCAGATCACAGGTATCTGATGGCTGTTCCTTTCTACCAGATCATTGGTATCTGGTGTCCGTTTTGTTTCCTATCAGATCACAGGTATCTGATGGCTGTTCCTTTCTACCAGATCATTGGTATCTGGTGTCCGTTTTGTTTCCTATCAGATCACAGGTATCTGATGGCTGTTCGTTTTTACCAGAACATTGGTATCTGGTGTCCGTTTTGTTTCCTATCAGATCACAGGTATCTGATGGCTGTTCCTTTCTACCAGATCATTGGTATCTGGTGTCCGTTTTGTTTCCTATCAGATCTCAGGTATCTGATGGCTGTTCCTTTCTACCAGATCATTGGTATCTGGTGTCCGTTTTGTTTCCTATCAGATCACAGGTATCTGATGGCTGTTCCTTTCTACCAGATCATTGGTATCTGGTGCTCGTTTTGTTTCCTATCAGATCACAGGTATCTGATGGCTATTCCTTTCTACCAGATCATTGGTATCTGGTGCCCGTTTTGTTTCCTATCAGATCACAGGTATCTGATGGCTGTTCCTTTTTACCAGAACATAGGGAAAAAAACGGGCACCAGATACCAATCAGATCACAGGTATCTGATGGCTGTTCCTTTCTACCAGATCATTGGTATCTGGTGCCCGTTTTTTCCCTATCAGATCACAGGCATCTGATGGCTGTTCCTTTCTACCAGATCACTGGTATCTGGTGCCCGTTTTGTTTCCTATCAGATCACCGGTATCTGATGGCTGTTCCTTTTTACCAGAACATTGGTATCTGGTGCCCGTTTTTTTCCCTATCAGATCACAGGTATCTGATGGCTGTTCCTTTCTACCGGATCATTGGTATCTAGTGCCCGTTTCTTTCCCTATCAGATCACAGGCATCTGATGGCTGTTCCTTTCTACCAGATCATTGGTATCTAGTGCCCGTTTTGTTTCCTATCAGATCACAGGTATCTGATGGCTGTTCCTTTCTACCAGATCATTGGTATCTGGTGTCCGTTTTGTTTCCTATCAGATCACAGGTATCTGATGGCTGTTCCTTTCTACCAGATCATTGGTATCTGGTGCTCGTTTTGTTTCCTATCAGATCACAGGTATCTGATGGCTATTCCTTTCTACCAGATCATTGGTATCTGGTGCCCGTTTTGTTTCCTATCAGATCACAGGTATCTGATGGCTGTTCCTTTCTACCAGATCATTGGTATCTGGTGCCCGTTTTTTCCCTATCAGATCACAGGCATCTGATGGCTGTTCCTTTCTACCAGATCACTGGTATCTGGTGCCCGTTTTGTTTGCTATCAGATCACCGGTATCTGATGGCTGTTCCTTTTTACCAGAACATTGGTATCTGGTGCCCGTTTTTTTCCCTATCAGATCACAGGTATCTGATGGCTGTTCCTTTCTACCAGATCATTGGTATCTAGTGCCCGTTTCTTTCCCTATCAGATCACAGGCATCTGATGGCTGTTCCTTTCTACCAGATCATTGGTATCTAGTGCCCGTTTTGTTTCCTATCAGATCACAGGCATCTGATGGCTGTTCCTTTCTACCAGATCATTGGTATCTAGTGCCCGTTTCTTTCCCTATCAGATCACAGGCATCTGATGGCTGTTCCTTTCTACCAGATCATTTGTATCTGGTGCCAGTTTTGTTTCCTATCAGATCACAGGTATCTGATGGCTGTTCCTTTCTACCAGATCATTGGTATCTGGTGTCCGTTTTGTTTCCTATCAGATCACAGGTATCTGATGGCTGTTCCTTTCTACCAGATCATTGGTATCTGGTGTCCGTTTTGTTTCCTATCAGATCACAGGTATCTGATGGCTGTTCCTTTTTACCAGAACATTGGTATCTGGTGTCCGTTTTGTTTCCTATCAGATCACAGGTATCTGATGGCTGTTCCTTTCTACCAGATCATTGGTATCTGGTGTCCGTTTTGTTTCCTATCAGATCACAGGCATCTGATGGGTGTTCCTTTCTACCAGATCATTGGTATCTGGTGTCCGTTTTGTTTCCTATCAGATCACAGGTATCTGATGGCTGTTCCTTTCTACCAGATCATTGGTATCTGGTGCTCGTTTTGTTTCCTATCAGATCACAGGTATCTGATGGCTATTCCTTTCTACCAGATCATTGGTATCTGGTGCCCGTTTTGTTTCCTATCAGATCACAGGTATCTGATGGCTGTTCCTTTTTACCAGAACATAGGGAAAAAAACGGGCACCAGATACCAATCAGATCACAGGTATCTGATGGCTGTTCCTTTCTACCAGATCATTGGTATCTGGTGCCCGTTTTTTCCCTATCAGATCACAGGCATCTGATGGCTGTTCCTTTCTACCAGATCACTGGTATCTGGTGCCCGTTTTGTTTCCTATCAGATCACCGGTATCTGATGGCTGTTCCTTTTTACCAGAACATTGGTATCTGGTGCCCGTTTTTTTCCCTATCAGATCACAGGTATCTGATGGCTGTTCCTTTCTACCAGATCATTGGTATCTAGTGCCCGTTTCTTTCCCTATCAGATCACAGGCATCTGATGGCTGTTCCTTTCTACCAGATCATTGGTATCTAGTGCCCGTTTTGTTTCCTATCAGATCACAGGTATCTGATGGCTGTTCCTTTTTACCAGAACATTGGTATCTGGTGCCCGTTTTGTTTCCTATCAGATCACAAGTATCTGATGGCTGTTCCTTTCTACCAGAACATTGGTATCTGGTGTCCGTTTTTTTCCTATCAGATCACAGGTATCTGATTGCTGTTCCTTTCTACCAGATCATTGGTATCTGGTGCCCGTTTTTTTTCCCTATCAGATCACAGGTATCTGATGGCTGTTCCTTTTTACCAGAACATTGGTATCTGGTGCCCGTTTTGTTTCCTATCAGATCACAGGTATCTGATGGCTGTTCCTTTCTACCAGATCATTGGTATCTGGTGTCCGTTTTGTTTCCTATCAGATCACAGGTATCTGATGGCTGTTCCTTTCTACCAGATCATTGGTATCTGGTGTCCGTTTTGTTTCCTATCAGATCACAGGCATCTGATGGCTGTTCCTTGCTACCAGATCATTGGTATCTGGTGTCCGTTTTGTTTCCTATCAGATCACAGGTATCTGATGGCTGTTCCTTTCTACCAGATCATTGGTATCTGGTGCCCGTTTTGTTTCCTATCAGATCACAGGTATCTGATGGCTGTTCCTTTTTACCAGAACATTGGTATCTGGTGCCCGTTTTGTTTCCTATCAGATCACAGGTATCTGATGGCTGTTCCTTTCTACCAGAACATTGGTATCTGGTGTCCGTTTTTTTCCTATCAGATCACAGGTATCTGATGGCTGTTCCTTTCTACCAGAACATTGGTATCTGGTGCCCGTTTTTTTTTCCTATCAGATCACAGGTATCTGATGGCTGTTCCTTTCTACCAGATCATTAGTATCTGGTGCCCGTTTTGTTTCCTATCAGATCACAGGTATCTGATGGCTGTTCCTTTCTACCAGATCATTGGTATCTGGTGTCCGTTTTGTTTCCTATCAGATCACAGGTATCTGATGGCTGTTCCTTTTTACCAGAACATTGGTATCTGGTGTCCGTTTTGTTTCCTATCAGATCACAGGTATCTGATGGCTGTTCCTTTCTTCCAGATCATTGGTATCTAGTGCCCGTTTTGTTTCCTATCAGATCACAGGTATCTGATGGCTGTTCCTTTTTACCAGAACATTGGTATCTGGTGCCCGTTTTTTTCCCTATCAGATCACAGGTATCTGATGGCTGTTCCTTTCTACCAGATCATTGGTATCTAGTGCCCGTTTTGTTTCCTATCAGATCACAGGTATCTGATGGCTGTTCCTTTTTACCAGAACATTGGTATCTGGTGCCCGTTTTTTTCCCTATCAGATCACAGGTATCTGATGGCTGTTCCTTTCTACCAGATCATTGGTATCTAGTGCCCGTTTTGTTTCCTATCAGATCACAGGTATCTGATGGCTGTTCCTTTTTACCAGAACATTGGTATCTGGTGCCCGTTTTGTTTCCTATCAGATCACAGGTATCTGATGGCTGTTCCTTTCTACCAGATCATTGGTATCTAGTGCCCGTTTTGTTTCCTATCAGATCACAGGTATCTGATGGCTGTTCCTTTTTACCAGAACATTGGTATCTGGTGCCCGTTTTTTTCCCTATCAGATCACAGGTATCTGATGGCTGTTCCTTTCTACCAGATCATTGGTATCTAGTGCCCGTTTTGTTTCCTATCAGATCACAGGTATCTGTTGGCTGTTCCTTTTTACCAGAACATTGGTATCTGGTGCCCGTTTTTTTCCCTATCAGATCACAGGTATCGGATGGCTGTTCCTTTCTACCAGATCATTGGTATCTAGTGCCCGTTTTGTTTCCTATCAGATCACAGGTATCTGATGGCTGTTCCTTTTTACCAGAACATTGGTATCTGGTGCCCGTTTTTTTCCCTATCAGATCACAGGTATCTGATGGCTGTTCCTTTCTTCCAGATCATTGGTATCTAGTGCCCGTTTTGTTTCCTATCAGATCACAGGTATCTGATGGCTGTTCCTTTTTACCAGAACATTGGTATCTGGTGCCCGTTTTTTTTCCTATCAGATCACAGGTATCTGATGGCTGTTCCTTTCTTCCAGATCATTGGTATCTAGTGCCCGTTTTGTTTCCTATCAGATCACAGGTATCTGATGGCTGTTCCTTTTTACCAGAACATTGGTATCTGGTGCCCGTTTTTTTCCCTATCAGATCACAGTATCTGATGGCTGTTCCTTTCTACCAGAACATTGGTATCTGGTGCCCGTTTTGTTTCCTATCAGATCACAGGTATCTGATGGCTGTTCCTTTCTTCCAGATCATTGGTATCTGGTGCCCGTTTTGTTTCCTATCAGATCACAGGTATCTGATGGCTGATCCTTTCTACCAGATCATTGGTATCTGGTGTCCGTTTTGTTTCCTATCAGATCACAGGTATCTGATGGCTGTTCCTTTCTACCAGATCATTGGTATCTGGTGTCCGTTTTGTTTCCTATCAGATCACAGGCATCTGATGGCTGTTCCTTGCTACCAGATCATTGGTATCTGGTGTCCGTTTTTTTTCCTATCAGATCACAGGTATCTGATGGCTGTTCCTTTCTACCAGATCATTGGTATCTGGTGCCAGTTTTGTTTCCTATCAGATCACAGGTATCTGATGGCTGTTCCTTTCTACCAGATCATTGGTATCTGGTGTCCGTTTTGTTTCCTATCAGATCACAGGTATCTGATGGCTGTTCCTTTCTACCAGATCATTGGTATCTGGTGTCCGTTTTGTTTCCTATCAGATCACAGGTATCTGATGGCTGTTCCTTTTTACCAGAACATTGGTATCTGGTGTCCGTTTTGTTTCCTATCAGATCACAGGTATCTGATGGCTGTTCCTTTCTACCAGATCATTGGTATCTGGTGTCCGTTTTGTTTCCTATCAGATCTCAGGCATCTGATGGCTGTTCCTTTCTACCAGATCATTGGTATCTGGTGTCCGTTTTGTTTCCTATCAGATCACAGGTATCTGATGGCTGTTCCTTTCTACCAGATCATTGGTATCTGGTGCTCGTTTTGTTTCCTATCAGATCACAGGTATCTGATGGCTATTCCTTTCTACCAGATCATTGGTATCTGGTGCCCGTTTTGTTTCCTATCAGATCACAGGTATCTGATGGCTGTTCCTTTTTACCAGAACATAGGGAAAAAAACGGGCACCAGATACCAATCAGATCACAGGTATCTGATGGCTGTTCCTTTCTACCAGATCATTGGTATCTGGTGCCCGTTTTTTCCCTATCAGATCACAGGCATCTGATGGCTGTTCCTTTCTACCAGATCACTGGTATCTGGTGCCCGTTTTGTTTCCTATCAGATCACCGGTATCTGATGGCTGTTCCTTTTTACCAGAACATTGGTATCTGGTGCCCGTTTTTTTCCCTATCAGATCACAGGTATCTGATGGCTGTTCCTTTCTACCGGATCATTGGTATCTAGTGCCCGTTTCTTTCCCTATCAGATCACAGGCATCTGATGGCTGTTCCTTTCTACCAGATCATTGGTATCTAGTGCCCGTTTTGTTTCCTATCAGATCACAGGTATCTGATGGCTGTTCCTTTCTACCAGATCATTGGTATCTGGTGTCCGTTTTGTTTCCTATCAGATCACAGGTATCTGATGGCTGTTCCTTTCTACCAGATCATTGGTATCTGGTGCTCGTTTTGTTTCCTATCAGATCACAGGTATCTGATGGCTATTCCTTTCTACCAGATCATTGGTATCTGGTGCCCGTTTTGTTTCCTATCAGATCACAGGTATCTGATGGCTGTTCCTTTCTACCAGATCATTGGTATCTGGTGCCCGTTTTTTCCCTATCAGATCACAGGCATCTGATGGCTGTTCCTTTCTACCAGATCACTGGTATCTGGTGCCCGTTTTGTTTCCTATCAGATCACCGGTATCTGATGGCTGTTCCTTTTTACCAGAACATTGGTATCTGGTGCCCGTTTTTTTCCCTATCAGATCACAGGTATCTGATGGCTGTTCCTTTCTACCAGATCATTGGTATCTAGTGCCCGTTTCTTTCCCTATCAGATCACAGGCATCTGATGGCTGTTCCTTTCTACCAGATCATTGGTATCTAGTGCCCGTTTTGTTTCCTATCAGATCACAGGCATCTGATGGCTGTTCCTTTCTACCAGATCATTGGTATCTAGTGCCCGTTTCTTTCCCTATCAGATCACAGGCATCTGATGGCTGTTCCTTTCTACCAGATCATTTGTATCTGGTGCCAGTTTTGTTTCCTATCAGATCACAGGTATCTGATGGCTGTTCCTTTCTACCAGATCATTGGTATCTGGTGTCCGTTTTGTTTCCTATCAGATCACAGGTATCTGATGGCTGTTCCTTTCTACCAGATCATTGGTATCTGGTGTCCGTTTTGTTTCCTATCAGATCACAGGTATCTGATGGCTGTTCCTTTTTACCAGAACATTGTTATCTGGTGTCCGTTTTGTTTCCTATCAGATCACAGGTATCTGATGGCTGTTCCTTTCTACCAGATCATTGGTATCTGGTGTCCGTTTTGTTTCCTATCAGATCACAGGCATCTGATGGGTGTTCCTTTCTACCAGATCATTGGTATCTGGTGTCCGTTTTGTTTCCTATCAGATCACAGGTATCTGATGGCTGTTCCTTTCTACCAGATCATTGGTATCTGGTGCTCGTTTTGTTTCCTATCAGATCACAGGTATCTGATGGCTATTCCTTTCTACCAGATCATTGGTATCTGGTGCCCGTTTTGTTTCCTATCAGATCACAGGTATCTGATGGCTGTTCCTTTTTACCAGAACATAGGGAAAAAAACGGGCACCAGATACCAATCAGATCACAGGTATCTGATGGCTGTTCCTTTCTACCAGATCATTGGTATCTGGTGCCCGTTTTTTCCCTATCAGATCACAGGCATCTGATGGCTGTTCCTTTCTACCAGATCACTGGTATCTGGTGCCCGTTTTGTTTCCTATCAGATCACCGGTATCTGATGGCTGTTCCTTTTTACCAGAACATTGGTATCTGGTGCCCGTTTTTTTCCCTATCAGATCACAGGTATCTGATGGCTGTTCCTTTCTACCAGATCATTGGTATCTAGTGCCCGTTTCTTTCCCTATCAGATCACAGGCATCTGATGGCTGTTCCTTTCTACCAGATCATTGGTATCTAGTGCCCGTTTTGTTTCCTATCAGATCACAGGTATCTGATGGCTGTTCCTTTTTACCAGAACATTGGTATCTGGTGCCCGTTTTGTTTCCTATCAGATCACAAGTATCTGATGGCTGTTCCTTTCTACCAGAACATTGGTATCTGGTGTCCGTTTTTTTCCTATCAGATCACAGGTATCTGATTGCTGTTCCTTTCTACCAGATCATTGGTATCTGGTGCCCGTTTTTTTTCCCTATCAGATCACAGGTATCTGATGGCTGTTCCTTTTTACCAGAACATTGGTATCTGGTGCCCGTTTTGTTTCCTATCAGATCACAGGTATCTGATGGCTGTTCCTTTCTACCAGATCATTGGTATCTGGTGTCCGTTTTGTTTCCTATCAGATCACAGGTATCTGATGGCTGTTCCTTTCTACCAGATCATTGGTATCTGGTGTCCGTTTTGTTTCCTATCAGATCACAGGCATCTGATGGCTGTTCCTTGCTACCAGATCATTGGTATCTGGTGTCCGTTTTGTTTCCTATCAGATCACATGTATCTGATGGCTGTTCCTTTCTACCAGATCATTGGTATCTGGTGCCCGTTTTGTTTCCTATCAGATCACAGGTATCTGATGGCTGTTCCTTTTTACCAGAACATTGGTATCTGGTGCCCGTTTTGTTTCCTATCAGATCACAGGTATCTGATGGCTGTTCCTTTCTACCAGAACATTGGTATCTGGTGTCCGTTTTTTTCCTATCAGATCACAGGTATCTGATGGCTGTTCCTTTCTACCAGAACATTGGTATCTGGTGCCCGTTTTTTTTTCCTATCAGATCACAGGTATCTGATGGCTGTTCCTTTCTACCAGATCATTAGTATCTGGTGCCCGTTTTGTTTCCTATCAGATCACAGGTATCTGATGGCTGTTCCTTTCTACCAGATCATTGGTATCTGGTGTCCGTTTTGTTTCCTATCAGATCACAGGTATCTGATGGCTGTTCCTTTTTACCAGAACATTGGTATCTGGTGTCCGTTTTGTTTCCTATCAGATCACAGGTATCTGATGGCTGTTCCTTTCTTCCAGATCATTGGTATCTAGTGCCCGTTTTGTTTCCTATCAGATCACAGGTATCTGATGGCTGTTCCTTTTTACCAGAACATTGGTATCTGGTGCCCGTTTTTTTCCCTATCAGATCACAGGTATCTGATGGCTGTTCCTTTCTACCAGATCATTGGTATCTAGTGCCCGTTTTGTTTCCTATCAGATCACAGGTATCTGATGGCTGTTCCTTTTTACCAGAACATTGGTATCTGGTGCCCGTTTTTTTCCCTATCAGATCACAGGTATCTGATGGCTGTTCCTTTCTACCAGATCATTGGTATCTAGTGCCCGTTTTGTTTCCTATCAGATCACAGGTATCTGATGGCTGTTCCTTTTTACCAGAACATTGGTATCTGGTGCCCGTTTTGTTTCCTATCAGATCACAGGTATCTGATGGCTGTTCCTTTCTACCAGATCATTGGTATCTAGTGCCCGTTTTGTTTCCTATCAGATCACAGGTATCTGATGGCTGTTCCTTTTTACCAGAACATTGGTATCTGGTGCCCGTTTTTTTCCCTATCAGATCACAGGTATCTGATGGCTGTTCCTTTCTACCAGATCATTGGTATCTAGTGCCCGTTTTGTTTCCTATCAGATCACAGGTATCTGATGGCTGTTCCTTTTTACCAGAACATTGGTATCTGGTGCCCGTTTTTTTCCCTATCAGATCACAGGTATCTGATGGCTGTTCCTTTCTACCAGATCATTGGTATCTAGTGCCCGTTTTGTTTCCTATCAGATCACAGGTATCTGATGGCTGTTCCTTTTTACCAGAACATTGGTATCTGGTGCCCGTTTTTTTCCCTATCAGATCACAGGTATCTGATGGCTGTTCCTTTCTTCCAGATCATTGGTATCTAGTGCCCGTTTTGTTTCCTATCAGATCACAGGTATCTGATGGCTGTTCCTTTTTACCAGAACATTGGTATCTGGTGCCCGTTTTTTTTCCTATCAGATCAAAGGTATCTGATGGCTGTTCCTTTCTTCCAGATCATTGGTATCTAGTGCCCGTTTTGTTTCCTATCAGATCACAGGTATCTGATGGCTGTTCCTTTTTACCAGAACATTGGTATCTGGTGCCCGTTTTTTTCCCTATCAGATCACAGTATCTGATGGCTGTTCCTTTCTACCAGAACATTGGTATCTGGTGCCCGTTTTGTTTCCTATCAGATCACAGGTATCTGATGGCTGTTCCTTTCTTCCAGATCATTGGTATCTGGTGCCCGTTTTGTTTCCTATCAGATCACAGGTATGTGATGGCTGTTCCTTTCTACCAGATCATTGGTATCTGGTGCCCGTTTTGTTTCCTATCAGATCACAGGTATCTGATGGCTGTTCCTTTCTTCCAGATCATTGGTATCTGGTGCCCGTTTTGTTTCCTATCAGATCACAGGTATCTGATGGCTGTTCCTTTTTACCAGAACATTGGTATCTGGTGCCCGTTTTGTTTCCTATCAGATCACAGGTATCTGATGGCTGTTCCTTTCTACCAGATCATTGGTATCTAGTGCACGTTTTGTTTCCTAGCAGATCACAGTATCTGATGGCTGTTCCTTTCTACCAGAACATTGGTATCTGGTGTCCGTTTTGTTTCCTAGCAGATCACAGGTATCTGATGGCTGTTCCTTTCTTCCAGATCATTGGTATCTGGTGCCCGTTTTTTTTTCCTATCAGATCACAGGTATCTGATGGCTGTTCCTTTCTTCCAGATCATTGGTATCTGGTGCCCGTTTTTTTTTCCTATCAGATCACAGGTATCTGATGGCTGTTCCTTTCTACCAGATCATTGGTATCTGGTGCCCGTTTTTTTTCCTATCAGATCACAGGTATCTGATGGCTGTTCCTTTCTTCCAGATCATTGGTATCTAGTGCCCGTTTTGTTTCCTATCAGATCACAGGTATCTGATGGCTGTTCCTTTTTACCAGAACATTGGTATCTGGTGCCCGTTTTTTTCCCTATCAGATCACAGTATCTGATGGCTGTTCCTTTCTACCAGAACATTGGTATCTGGTGTCCGTTTTGTTTCCTAGCAGATCACAGGTATCTGATGGCTGTTCCTTTCTACCAGAACATTGGTATCTGGTGCCCGTTTTTTTTTCCTATCAGATCACAGGTATCTGATGGCTGTTCCTTTCTACCAGATCATTGGTAACAGGTGCCCGTTTTGTTTCCTATCAGATCACAGTATCTGATGGCTGTTCCTTTCTACCAGAACATTGGTATCTGGTGTCCGTTTTGTTTCCTAGCAGATCACAGGTATCTGATGGCTGTTCCTTTCTACCAGAACATTGGTATCTGGTGCCCGTTTTTTTTTCCTATCAGATCACAGGTATCTGATGGCTGTTCCTTTCTACCAGAACATTGGTATCTGGTGCCCGTTTTTTTTTCCTATCAGATCACAGGTATCTGATGGCTGTTCCTTTCTACCAGAACATTGGTATCTGGTGCCCGTTTTGTTTCCTATCAGATCACAGGTATCTGATGGCTGTTCCTTTCTTCCAGATCAATGGTATCTAGTGCCCGTTTTGTTTCCTATCAGATCACAGGTATCTGATGGCTGTTCCTTTTTACCAGAACATTGGTATCTGGTGCCCGTTTTTTTTCCTATCAGATCACAGGTATCTGATGGCTGTTCCTTTCTTCCAGATCATTGGTATCTAGTGCCCGTTTTGTTTCCTATCAGATCACAGGTATCTGATGGCTGTTCCTTTTTACCAGAACATTGGTATCTGGTGCCCGTTTTTTTCCCTATCAGATCACAGTATCTGATGGCTGTTCCTTTCTACCAGAACATTGGTATCTGGTGTCCGTTTTGTTTCCTAGCAGATCACAGGTATCTGATGGCTGTTCCTTTCTACCAGAACATTGGTATCTGGTGCCCGTTTTTTTTTCCTATCAGATCACAGGTATCTGATGGCTGTTCCTTTCTACCAGATCATTGGTAACAGGTGCCCGTTTTGTTTCCTATCAGATCACAGTATCTGATGGCTGTTCCTTTCTACCAGAACATTGGTATCTGGTGTCCGTTTTGTTTCCTAGCAGATCACAGGTATCTGATGGCTGTTCCTTTCTACCAGAACATTGGTATCTGGTGCCCGTTTTTTTTTCCTATCAGATCACAGGTATCTGATGGCTGTTCCTTTCTACCAGAACATTGGTATCTGGTGCCCGTTTTTTTTTCCTATCAGATCACAGGTATCTGATGGCTGTTCCTTTCTACCAGATCATTGGTAACAGGTGCCCGTTTTGTTTCCTATCAGATCACAGTATCTGATGGCTGTTCCTTTCTACCAGAACATTGGTATCTGGTGTCCGTTTTGTTTCCTAGCAGATCACAGGTATCTGATCGCTGTTCCTTTCTACCAGAACATTGGTATCTGGTGCCCGTTTTTTTTTCCTATCAGATCACAGGTATCTGATGGCTGTTCCTTTCTACCAGAACATTGGTATCTGGTGCCCGTTTTTTTTTCCTATCAGATCACAGGTATCTGATGGCTGTTCCTTTCTACCAGATCATTGGTATCTGGTGCCCGTTTTTTTTCCTATCAGATCACAGGTATCTTATGGCTGTTCCTTTCTACCAGAACATTGGTATCTGGTGTCCGTTTTGTTTCCTAGCAGATACAGGTATCTGATGGCTGTTACTTTCTACCAGAACATTGGTATCTGGTGCCCCGTTTTTTTTTCCTATCAGATCACAGGTATCTGATGGCTGTTCCTTTCTACCAGATCATTGGTATCTGGTGCCCGTTTTGTTTCCTATCAGATCACAGGTATCTGATGGCTGTTCCTTTCTACAAGATCATTGGTATCTGGTGCCCGTTTTGTTTCCTATCAGATCACAGGCATCTGATGGCTCTTCCTTTCTACCAGAACATTGGTATCTGGTGCCCGTTTTTTTCCTATCAGATCACACGTATCTGATGGCTGTTCCTTTCTACCAGAACATTGGTATCCGTTTTGTCTCCTATCAGATCACAGGTATCTGATGGCTGTTCCTTTCTACCAGATCATTGGTATCTGGTGCCCGTTTTGTTTCCTATCAGATCACAGGTATCTGATGGTTGTTCCTTTCTACCAGAACATTGGTATCTGGTGCCCGTTTTGTTTCCTATCAGATCACAGGTATCTGATGGCTGTTCCTTTCTACCAGAACATTGGTATCTGGTTCGCGTTTTTTTTTCCTATCAGATCACAGGTATCTGATGGCTGTTCCTTTCTACCAGAACATTGGTATCTGGTGCCCGTTTTTTTTTTTTCCTATCAGATCACAGGTATCTGATGGCTGTTCCTTTCTACCAGATCATTGGTATCTGGTGCCCGTTTTGTTTCCTATCAGATCACAGGTATCTGATGGCTGTTCCTTTCTACCAGATCATTGGTATCTGGTGCCCGTTTTTTTTCCTATCAGATCACAGGTATCTGATGGCTGTTCCTTTTTACCAGAACATTGGTATCTGGTGCCCGTTTTGTTTCCTATCAGATCACAGGCATGTGATTGCTGTTCCTTTCTACCAGAACATTGGTATCTGGTGCCCGTTTTGTTTCCTATCAGATCACAGGTATCTGATGGCTGTTCCTTTCTACCAGATCATTGGTATCTGGTGCCCGTTTTTTTTCCTATCAGATCACAGGTATCTGATGGCTGTTCCTTTTTACCAGAACATTGGTATCTGGTGCCCGTTTTGTTTCCTATCAGATCACAGGCATCTGATTGCTGTTCCTTTCTACCAGAACATTGGTATCTGGTGCCCGTTTTGTTTCCTATCAGATCACAGGTATCTGATGGCTGTTCCTTTCTACCAGATCATTGGTATCTGGTGCCCGTTTTGTTTCCTATCAGATCACAGGTATCTGATGGCTGTTCCTTTTTACCAGAACATTGGTATCTGGTGCCCGTTTTGTTTCCTATCAGATCACAGGCATCTGATTGCTGTTCCTTTCTACCAGAACATTGGTATCTGGTGCCCGTTTTGTTTCCTATCAGATCACAGGTATCTGATGGCTGTTCCTTTCTACCAGATCATTGGTATCTGGTGCCCGTTTTTTTTCCTATCAGATCACAGGTATCTGATGGCTGTTCCTTTCTACCAAAACATTGGTATCTGGTGCCCGTTTTTTTCCTATCAGATCACAGGTATCTGATGGCTGTTCCTTTCTACCAGAACATTGGTATCTGGTGCCCGTTTTTTTTCCCTATCATTTCACAGGTATCTGATGGCTGTTCCTTTCTACCAGAACACTGGTATCTGGTGCCCGTTTTTTTTTTCCTATCAGATCACAGGTATCTGATGGCTGTTCCTTTCTACCAGATCATTGGTATCTTGTGCCCGTTTTTTCCCCTAGCAGATCACAGGTATCTGATGGCTGTTCCTTTCTACCAGATCATTGGTATCTGGTGCCCGTTTTGTTCCCTATCAGATCACAGGCATCTGATTGCTGTTCCTTTCTACCAGAACATTGGTATCTGGTGCCCGTTTTGTTTCCTATCAGATCACAGGTATCTGATGGCTGTTCCTTTCTACCAGATCATTGGTATCTGGTGCCCGTTTTTTTTCCTATCAGATCACAGGTATCTGATGGCTATTCCTTTCTACCAGAACATTGGTATCTGGTGCCCGTTTTGTTTCCTATCAGATCACAGGTATCTGATGGCTGTTCCTTTCTACCAGATCATTGGTATCTGGTGCCCGTTTTGTTTCCTATCAGATCACAGGTATCTGATGGCTATTCCTTTCTACCAGAACATTGGTATCTGGTGCCCGTTTTTTTTTCCTATCAGATCACAGGTATCTGATGGCTGTTCCTTTCTACCAGAACATTGGTATCTGGTGCCCGTTTTTTTTCCTATCAGATCACAGGTATCTGATGGCTGTTCCTTTCTACCAGATCATTGGTATCTGGTGCCCGTTTTGTTCCCTATCAGATCACAGGCATCTGATTGCTGTTCCTTTCTACCAGATCATTGGTATCTGGTGCCCGTTTTGTTTCCTATCAGATCACAGGTATCTGATGGCTGTTCCTTTCTACCAGATCATTGGTATCTGGTGCCCGTTTTGTTCCCTATCAGATCACAGGCATCTGATTGCTGTTCCTTTCTACCAGATCATTGGTATCTGGTGCCCGTTTTGTTTCCTATCAGATCACAGGTATCTGATGGCTGTTCCTTTCTACCAGATCATTGGTATCTGGTGCCCGTTTTGTTTACTATCAGATCACAGGTATCTGATGGCTATTCCTTTCTACCAGAACATTGGTATCTGGTGCCCGTTTTTTTTTCCTATCAGATCACAGGTATCTGATGGCTGTTCCTTTCTACCAGAACATTGGTATCTGGTGCCCGTTTTTTTTCCTATCAGATCACAGGTATCTGATGGCTGTTCCTTTCTACCAGAACATTGGTATCTGGTGCCCGTTTTTTTTTCCTATCAGATCACAGGTATCTGATGGCTATTCCTTTCTACCAGAACATTGGTATCTGGTGCCCGTTTTTTTTCCTATCAGATCACAGTTATCTGATGGCTGTTCCTTTCTACCAGAACATTGGTATCTGGTGCCCGTTTTTTTTTCCTATCAGATCACAGGTATCTGATGGCTGTTCCTTTCTACCAGATCATTGGTAACAGGTGCCCGTTTTGTTTCCTATCAGATCACAGTATCTGATGGCTGTTCCTTGCTACCAGATCATTGGTATCTGGTGCCCGTTTTTTTTCCTATCAGATCACAGGTATCTGATGGCTATTCCTTTCTACCAGAACATTGGTATCTGGTGCCCGTTTTTTTCCTATCAGATCACAGGTATCTGATGGCTGTTCCTTTCTACCAGATCATTGGTATCTGGTGCCCGTTTTGTTTCCTATCAGATCACAGGTATCTGATGGCTGTTCCTTTCTACCAGATCATTGGTATCTGGTGCCTGTTTTATTTCCCTACCGGATAATAGGTATCATGTGCCTGTGCTCTCCTACCAGATCATCGTTATCTGGTTTCTATTCTTTTTCTACCAGATCACAGACTTTTCTTCCAGACCACAGGTATATGATGCCTGTGCTGTTATATCAAATCACAGGTTTATTGCACCTTTGTTTTACTACAGGACCACAGGCATCTGTTGCTTGTGCTTTTTTTAAAATCAGACTACAGATATCTGATGCCTGTGGCTCAGGCACCATATTTCACGGATTTGTGTACAAGAACTGGCACCAGATACCGATGATCTGGTAGATGATCCGATTGGTGCCCGTTTTTTTCTACCAGATCACAGGTATCTGTGCTTTTCTACCAAATCGTAGGTATCTGGTGCATGTGATTTTCTCAGATCAGAGTTATGCTCTTTTCTACGAGATCATCGTAGCCTAGTACCTGTTCCTTTCTACCATTTATCGTGTCTAGTTTCAGTTCTTTTCGACCGCGTCACGGTACCTGGTGTCTCTTCTTTTCTACCAGTCCATCGATATCGGGTACCTATTCTTTTTCATGAGATAATCAGGATCTGATTCATGTGCATTTATGTTGCATCATCGCTATTTTGTGCCCGTCCCTTCCAACAAATAATCGGTATCTGATTTTCGACTATATTATTGGTGTCCAGTGCCTGTTCTTTTCTACCAAATTGTCGGTTGAGAGTGCCTGCTTTATCGACTAGATCATGAGTTATTAATGATCTAATGCGTGCTTTCAACACTCTCAGCGGTATCAAAATATATGCGTGTTCCTTTCCACTAGATCCACTAGAGTAAGTATGTATTAGTGGTATTTTTCCACTAGGTCAACGTCCTGGTTCTTTTTCGGGTTGTGTTGGGTTGTTTTACCTCTGAGCGGCACTTTTTTGCACACCATGGGCTAAATGGCCAGGTCACATGGACCCCGAAGGCTCAGAGAATGTTGGGGAGGGGACCCACTGTAAAAGCTGTTGGGAGACAGATGGTAGCCTCCCATCAAGGCCATCCAGCCTGTTCTTTAACGTGCACAGGGTATGGCTCTCCCGCACACGAGCAATGGCTTAACGTTCCATCCGACGGACGGCGGGCTTTCCAAGCCCATCGGTGTCCCCTACTGACCGTGGGCAGAGCGGGGAATTTTGCGGAGATAAATCTCAACGCTGACCCAGCTGGGACTCGAACCTGGGAACTACAGATTACGAGCCTGGCGTTCTTTTTCGATTGTAAGAGTTGTTCACAATGCCATTTTTCTTTTTGACTGGAACAGCGATATCTAGCACCCTTGTTTTCGACTAGATCAACTGTTTCAGACCGATGGTGGACAACAACGAGGAGATTAAGGTGCTAAGGGCCGCGGAGAAATTAAACAATAGCAATTTAATTTATTCGCGAAAATATCCTAAGTTTATGTATGCAGGAGTCGCAAATTTGTATATAGATATAATATTCGAAATTTCTTAACATTTCCACAATCTGCGGCCTGAAATATTCCCAGGTACCAATTTTCAGTTCTCTAACACTGATAGGTCGAAATTTGAACTTTGACCTCGAAGGACCCAACAGATCCGAAAATCCATAAAGTTTGTGCGATCTGCAAGTCGAAAGAACCTAGGACACCAATTTTCACGTTTCTAGCGCTCGTAGATTAAGGTTTGACCTTTACGTGATCTCTATTTGACCTTGAAGAACATGTCAGCGGTCAAATGTATTTCTTTCCTGAGATCTACGACCCGGATTACATTTAGGTGAGAATTTCAGAGCTCTGCCATTTCTATATCTTACTTAGAATTTGCATGATCCCCAGTCATTCAATCACTCACAATAGTTGGGTTGTTTTACATCTGAAAGGCACTTTTTTTGCACCCCGTGGGATAAATGGGTAGGTCACAAGGACCCCGAAGGCTCAGAGAAGGTTGGGGAAGTGGACCCACTGGAACAGCTGTTGGGAGACAGATGGTAGACTCCCGTCAAGGCCATCCAGCGTGTTCTTTAACGTGCACAGGGTATGGCTCTCCCGCACACGGAGCCACGGATTAACGTCCCATCCGACGGACGGCAGCCTTTCCAAGCCCATCGGTGTCCCCTACTCACCGTGGGCAGGGCGGGAAATTTTGCGGAGACCAACGGATCTCAATGCTGACCAACGTGGGACTCGAACCTGGGAACTGCAGATTACGAGCCTTGCGCGCTACCGACTGAGACTATAGACTATAGACTACTCATAATAGTCTATAAATATTAGATATATCCATTTCCTTTCAAATCATAGATATATAGCTTAAAAGGAATAGAGCCGGTTTTGAGCAAGTTATGATTCTATGACTGGAAAAAAAATAGCGTCAGTTTTGAGTAAGTTATGATTCTGTTTTAGCAAGCTATTATTACTTTCTCGATGATTCTGTTGCTGAAACAAATACAAACAGTTTCGTGCAAGCTACGATTCTGTTGCCTTGAGGAATTCAGCCAGTTTTAAGCAAGCCATTATTATTTATTTAGTGATTGTATTGTTTAAAGAAGTGGAACCGGTTTTGAGCAAGCTATCATTATTTAGTAATGATTCCGTTGCCTAAGTTCTAAGAAAGCTAGGATTAAGTTGTCTGACAGGGGCGGGGGTGGCTCAGTCGGTAGCGCGCCAGGCTCGCAATCTGCAGTTCCCAGGTTCGAATCCCAGCTGGGTCAGCGTTGAGATTTATCTCCGCAAAATTCCTCGCCCTGCTCACGGTCAGTAGGGGACACCGATGGTCTTGGAAAGGCCACCGTCCGTCGGATGGGACGTTAAGCCGTGATCCCGTGTGCGGGAGAGCCATATCCTGTGCACGTTAAAGAACACGCTAGAGGCTTTGATGGGAGGCTACCATCTGTCTCCCAACAGCTGTTCCAGTGGGTCTCCTTCCCCAACCTTCTCTGAGCATTTGGGGTCCATGTGACCGGGACATTTAGCCCATGGTGTGCAAAAAAGTGCCGCTCAGAGGTAAAACAACCCAACCCAAAAGTTGTCTGAAGATATAGAATCTGTTTTGAACAAACTATGATTAAGTTGACTGAAGAAATAGGGGCTGGGGTGCCTCAGTCGGTAGCGCGCCAGGCTCGTAATCTGCAGTTCCCAGGTTCGAGTCCCAGCTGGGTCAGCGTTGAGATTTATATCCGCAAAATTCCCCGCCCTGCCCACGGTCAGTAGGGGACACCGATGGGCTTGGAAAGGCCGCCGTCCGTCGGATGGGACGTTAAACCGTGGCCCCGTGTGCGGGAGAGCCATACCCTGTGCACGTTAAAAACACATTGGATGGCCTTGACGGGAGACTACCATCTGTTTCCCAACAGCTGTTCCAGTGGGTCCCCTCCTCCAACCTTCTTTGAGCCTTCGGGGTTCTTGTGACCTGGCCATTTAGCCCATGGTGTGCAAAAAAGTGCCGCTCAGAGGTAAAACAACCCAACCATTCCCCCAACCTTCTCTGAGCCTTCGGGGTCCATGTGACCTGGCCATTTAGCCCATGCTGTGCAAAAAAGTGCCGCTCATAGGTAAAACAACCCAACCCAAAAGTTGTCTGAAGATGTAGAATCTGTTTTGAACAAACTATGATTAAGTTGACTGAAGAAATAGAGCCGCTTTTGAGCAAGCTATTATTATTTACTTAAATAAATAGAGCCAATTTTGAGCAAACCGATTCTGTTGCCTGAAGAGGTAGAACCGGTTTTGAGCAAGCTTTTGTTTTTTACTTGATTACCCTGTTGCTTTAAAGAGCTAGCGCTAGTTTCGAGCAAGCTATTTTTGTTTGCTTGACGAAAATAGAGAGCCTATCATGATTCATCTTGAGACGTCCACCAATACAAGCAGCATATTGTTTCATAAGAATTTCTTGGTGCCAAACATTCATGTGTGCCTGTCTGAGCGTTGTTGATTAAGAAAAACTACCGCTCTTCAGATTCTTGCTACCGTACCTTGCTGCTCTGACGTTTAAAGAAGATTAATATTAAATTAGATATATATTCCTCTCGTTATTATCGATCCCATTGGAAGAAAACGAGAAGAAGGGACGCTTGAAGACGCCAGATTCTTCCGGCCGTTCCCCTTAGCAACGGCTATGATAAACGAGTTTAAAATTTTTCCATTCAACTACTAAAAACCGTTTTACGCGTCGCGCGTGCTTTTCGATTGTTGGCAGCGGTACAAACAGAAAGAGAGAGAGAGAGAGCGTTGTTGGCTTCCCTTTTAAGAAAAGTGCGGGCGAATGTTGGGAAGAAAATGGGATAGGTGCTTCGAATATTTAAAAGACTAGGGATAAGATGAATATAGGGAAGTTCGTTTTGTCGGAGGTTTACGAAGATAAATGACTAAGCTAAGGATGGTGGAAAGGGTTGGGTTGTTTTACCTCTGAGCGGCACTTTTTTGCACACCATGGGCTAAATGGCCAGGTCACATGGACCCCGAAGACTCAGAGAAGGTTGGGGGAGGGGACCCACTGGAACAGCTGTTGGGAGACAGATGGTAGCCTCCCGTTAAGGCCATCCGACGTGTTCTTTAACGTTGGGTTGTTTTACCTCTGAGCGGCACTTTTTTGCACACCATGGGCTAAATGGCCAGGTCACATGGATCCCGAAGGCTCAGAGAAGGTTGGGAGAGGGGACCCACTGGAACAGCTGTTGGGAGACAGATGGTAGCCTCCCGTCAAGGCCATCCAGCGTGTTCTTTAACGTGCACAGGGTATGGCTCTCCCGCACACGGGGCCACGGCTTAACGTCCCATCCGACGGACGGTGGCCTTTCCAAGCCCATCGGTGTCCCCTACTGACCGTGGACAGGGTGGGGAATTTTCCGGAGATATATCTCAACGCTGACACAGCTGGGACTCGAACCTGGGAACTACAGATTACGAGCCTGGCGCGCTACCGACTGAGCCACCCCCGCTCCAAATGGTGGAAAGAAAGTATGAGTTTGTCTGACTTTTGAGCAAAGGTGTACTATATGAAAAAAAACAACTAAAGAATATGTGAAGCTCTTTTAAGCTTTTGCGTGAAGTATAAACTGTGTTTGAGTCGCAGGTGAGATTTGAATAGCACGTTTCGATAAGAGGACCGTAAATGAGTAATGAAAAATCATCGGAAATTGAAAGTTGATAAGGTGTGATGTGGAAAGTTGATCGAATTGTAAGTTTTTAAGGTGTGATGTAGAAAGTTGATGAGGTGTGATGTGGAAAGTTGATAAGATGTGATGTAGAAAGTTGATAAGATATGACGTTGAAAGTTGATCGAATTGTAAGTTGATAAGATGCGATGTGGAAAGTTGATAAGGCGTGATGTGGAAAGTTGATGAGGTGTGATGTAAAAAGTTGATAAGGCGAGATGTGGAAAGTTGATGAGGTGTGATGTAGAAAGTTGATAACATGTGATGTAGAAAGTTGATAAGGCGTGATGTAGAAAGTTAATAAGGTGTGATGTGGAAAGTTGATAAGGCGTGATGTAGAAAGTTAATAAGGTGTGATGTGGAAAGTTGATAAGGCGTGATGTAGAAAGTTAATAAGGTGTGATGTGGAAAGTTGATAAGGCGTGATGTAGAAAGTTAATAAGGTGTGATGTGGAAAGTTGATAAGGCGTGATATAGAAAGTTAATAAGGTGTGATGTGGAAAGTTGATAAGATGTGATGTAGAAAGTTGATAAGGCGTAATGTGGAAAGTTGATAAGGCGTGATGTAGAAAGTTAATAAGGTGTGATGTGGAAAGTTGATAAGATGTGATGTAGAAAGTTGATAAGGTGTGATGTGGAAAGTTGATTGAATCGTAGGTTGATAACCTCTAACAGTATATGAAAAAAATTGACTTAAAAATATTAGCGAGGCTCAGTTTATTCGTCTCCTTTTTGTGTCACATATGAGGAGGGGTTGTTTTACCCCTGAACGGCACTTTTCTTGCACACAGTGGTGATGTCCCAAGGGTTCAGGGAAGGTTGGCGAAAGGAGAACCACTGGACAGCTCTTAGGGGACAAATGGAAGTCTGTCGTCAAGTGGGGCGGGGGTGGCTCAGTCGGTAGCGCACCAGGCTCGTAATCTGTAGTTCCCAGGTTCGAGTCCCAGCTGGGTCAGCGTTGAGATTTTTCTCCGCAAAATTCCCCGCCCTGCCCACAGTCAATAGGGGACATCGATGGGCTTGGAAAAGGCCGCCGTCTGTCGGATGGGACGTTAAGCCGTGGCCCAGTGTGCGGGAGAGCCATCCCCTGTGCACATTAAAGAACACGCTGGATGGCCTTGACGGGAGGCTACCATCTGTCTCCCAACAGCTTGTTCTAGTGGGTCTCCTCCCCCAACCTTCTCTGAGCCTTCGGGGTCCATGTGACGTGGTCATTTAGTCCATTGTGTGCAAAAAAGTGCCGCTCAGAGGTAAAACAACCCAACCCAACTGTCGTCAAGGCTATTCAGCGTGTTCTTTAACGTGCAGAGGATATGGCTCTCGTTGCACACGGGCCACGGGTCGTACGTTCCATCTGACGGACGGCTGCCTTTCCAAGCTCATCGGCGTTTCCTTTCTTACCGAGGGCAGTTAAAAGGACAGTATATTGTTATTTATTATTATATTATCTTCGCTAATCCCCGCTCCGTCCTCGGTGAGAAAGAGAGCTCTGTTCGGTTTGGAAAGGCTGCCTTCTCTCAAATGTTACATTGAACTGTGGACCACTTTTGTAGGAGAGTCATACCATGTGTACTTTGAATAACTCACTGGATGGTCTGAACGGGAGGCTTCCATATATTTCGTAACAGTTATCCACTAGGACATTGTCCACTTCTTCAACCTTCTGTGAGCTCTTGGGGTGCTTGTGACCTGACCATTTAATCCACTGTATGCAAAAAAAGTGCGGCTCAGAGGTAAAAGAGGACGGGGTGGCTCAGGCAGTAGTGCGACAGGCTCTTAATCTGCAGTTCTCAGGTTCAATTCCCTCCTTGGCGAGCGAAGAGATTTATCTTCGCAGAATTCTCCGCCCTGCCCACGGTCAGTAGGGGACACCGCTGGGCTTGGAAAGCCGCCGTCCGTCTGATGGGACGTTAAGCCGTGGTCCCGTGTGCTGGAGAGCCATACCCTGTGCACGTTAAAGAACATGCTGAATGGCCTTGACGGGAGGCTACCATCTGTCTCCTAACAGTTGTTCCAGTGGGTCCCCTCCCCCAACCTTCTCTGAGCCTTCGGGGTCCATGTGACCTGGCCATTTAGCTCATGGTGTGCAAAAAAGTGCCACTCAGAGGTAAAACAACCCAACGTTAAAGAACACGCTGGATGGCCTTGACGGGAGGCTACCATCTGTCTCCCAACAGCTGTTCCAGTGGGTCCCCTCCCCCAACCTTCTCTGAGCCTTCGGGGTCCATGTGACCTGGCCATTTAGACCATGGTGTGCAAAAAAAAGTGCCGCTCAGAGGTAAAACAACCCAACCCAACCATCTGTCTCCTAACACCTGTCGTGGGTTCTCTCCTCCAATCTTTTCTGATCCCTCGGGATTTTTGTGACCTGGGCATTTAGCCCATTGTGTCCAAAAATGCCACTCAGAAGCAAAAAGAACCCAACTCAGAGGTAAAATAATCCAACTTAAATGTTATACGTAATATAATCCAACTTAAATGTTATACAACTTAATTGTTAAATTTAATACGTAAGTAATCGACTTTTACATTTTAATAATGGGTTCTGATCATGATAATTGATTTAGAAAATTTCCCTCAATAAATAACAAGCCGCAATTTTTTGAGAAGTAGAAAAATAAAGCATTTAAAGATAAAGAGATTCTGATATTTCAGTAGCTCATTTTACATCCCATTTTACATAAAATAACGATTTAAATTTACCTAATTAATTTACCTCATTGTCAAAAGTCGTATAAAACCTTTAAAAAACATGCTGGGACTTTAATAAAAGTATATTTTTTTATTTAAAAGGCTCTGCTCTGGAAAAACGTGTTCTGACAAAATATAATATAAATAACGCTGTTTTGGTTGAATCTTTTCCACATAATAAATAAATAGACTCAGTTCTTCAGTTATAATAAAAAAAGTTTTAAAAATTCAAAAGGTTTTGATGCTTGAATACGTCATTTCTACGCATCCGCTTGGAATTACACTGTCCTAGCCTCCCCTAATAAACTATTTTATGTCGAATGTTAGGTGCGTCGGTAGAGATTTTTATCTGAGGGAAATATATATTCATCCTCTATCTATGCAAGTCATCCTAAGCCTGAAGTTAGTAGACTGCATAATCTGCTAAAGCCTGCCCGTCCGTTTGCAGATGGCCGACAATGAGATCACAAGTTTTGCGTTCGGACGTAAAACTGTCAACGGAACGGGAAGCTGTGGAGGAGTTACGGTGCACTGGGACGAATAAATGCGGTAGCATCTTCTTTTTTTTCCGCGAAGGAAGATGAGAAGAAGAGATTTCGAATTTTTTTTTATGTTGTTGTTTATGTGAATATCTTTCGCTGTTTCTTCTACGCTTTGTTGTCTGCATGGGTTAAGTGTGGAAAGGATTTTCTATGTTTGTCCTCGTGCGAACTAAGTCTTTTTGGAATTTTTAATAATAAAAAGATATCTTTCTGTAGCAGCCATAGCTCGTCGGGAAAACGAGGCAGACCCTGTTTGTACATACCAGTTTAATATGGTTTCGCCTTCACTCCTAGGGGTGGGGGTGGCTCAGTAGGTAGCACGCCAGACTCATAACCTGCAGATCGTTGGTTCGAGTCCTATCTTGGAGAGCTTTGAAATTTATCTCCGCAATCGCTAATACCCTACCTGCACTAGGTGAGGTGAGGTGGGGCGGGGTGGGGGTGGCTCAGTGGGTAGAGTGTCAGGTTCGTAATCTGTAGTTCCAAGGTTCGAGTCCCAGCTGGGCTTGGGGCGGGGGTGGCTCAGTCGGTAGCGCGCCAGGCTCGTAATCTGTAGTTCCCAGGTTCGAGTCCCAGCTGGGTCAGCGTTGAGATTTATCTCCGCAAAATTCCCTGCCCTGCCCACGGTCAGTAGGGGACACCGATGGGCTTGGAAAGACGGCCGTCCGTCGGATGGGACGTTAAGCCGTGGCCCCGTGTGCAGGTAGAGCCATAACATGTGCACGTTAAAGAACACGCTGGATGGCCTTGACGGGAGGCTACCATCTGTCTCCCAACAGCTGTTCCAGTGGGTCTCCTCCTCCAACCTTCTCTGAGCCTTCGGGTTCCATGTGACCGGGCCCATTTAGCCCATGGTGTGCAAAAAAGTGCCGCTCAGAGGTAAAACAACCCAACCCAAAATGTAGCAGCCGTAGCTCGTCGGGAAAATGTGGCAGACCCTGTTTGTACATACAAGTTTAATATGGTTTCGCCTTCACTCCTAGGGGTGAAGGCGAAATAGTAGTAGGTAGCACGCCAGACTCATAACTTGCAGATCCTTGGTTCGAGTCCTATCTTGGAGAGCATTTAAATTTATCTCCGGCAATCGCTAATACCCTACCTGCACTAGGCGAGGTGAGGTGGGGCGGGGCGGGGTGGTGGTGGCTCAGTGGGTAGAGTGCCAGGCTCGTAATCTGTAGTTCCCTGGTACGAGTCCCAGCTGGGCCAGCGTTGAGATTTATCTCTGCAAAACTCCGCGTCCGGCCTTCGATCCTTAGGGATACCGATGGTTTTGGAAAGACTGCCGTCCGTTGGATGAGCTGTTAAGCCGTGTGTGCGGGAGAGCCATACCCTCTGGACGTTAAAGAACACACTGGATGGCTTTGACGGGAGGCTACGATCGTCTCCCAACAGCTGTTCCAGTGGATCCCCTTCCCCAACCTTCTCTGAGCCTTCGGGGTTCTTGTGATTCTTATTTCCCAGGCAATAATAGGCAGTTGTATGTTCTTTTAGTTTCACTATTCTTATAAGCTACAGTCAGAGCTTTGAAGGAGAGGAATTATATTAGAAATATAAAACTGGAGTGTTTTCCATAATTGTACATTTCTTTTCCGATATGGGGTTCAATCGGTGGCTCGCCAGGCTTGTAATTTGCAGTCTCTAGGTTCGAGTCCCAATTGGGCCATCGTTGGGATTTATCACCGTAAAACATTCCACCTGCCCTGGGTCAGTAGGTAGTAGGGGACACCGATCGTCTTGGAAAGACCGTTGTTCGTCGGATGGGACGTTAACCCGTGACCCCGTGTACAGGATATCCCTGTGCACGTTAAAGAACACTTACCCTGTGCACACATACCCGGTGATCAGGGGTTACAGTTAACGTGCACACATACCCTGTGCACGTTAAAGAACACTCTAGACGACAGTAGGTTACCATCTGTCTCCGAACGGCTGTTCTAGTGCGTCCCCTCCCCCAACCTTCTGTGAGCTCTTGAGGTCTTGTGACCTGGCCATTTAGCCCATGGTGTGCAAAAAAGTGCCGCTCAGAGGTAAAACAACCCAACCCATTGTAATAGTAAAACAATACTAAAACAAAATATATATTAAAAGTTATTTTATTGAGCTACTGAGGAAAAAACGGACAAACCGTAATTATTTACTAATACAGAGTAGGGTATGTCCACAAAATAGAATAGCCCATACGACGCTTTTGTGAATAGTCAAGGTCATTACCCGAATGCCCGAATCAGTGCGAATGTTTGCGAATAGGACATAATTCCGTATACGCTCTACAGTATTATTATCCAGATGATGATCGCCGATCTAAACTAAATTCATAGGCCGTTGATAGTTTGGGGCCGTCTTATAGGACAGATATATGCTAAAACAATAAAACTTTAACGAAAATTTATACCTCGTCTTATCTGCGGAAATATACGGTAATTTCTGAGGTAAATTGTTATAACGCATTATTGTTGTGGAACATTCTAGCTCTCATAACTCTATAAATACTGAACAAATATAATTAAAAAACGAAATTTAAATAGATTTGATTGTGGTCTTTAATTTATCTTCAGTCACATTTTTCCATTAAATGCATATTTGAGAAGTTATAGATCTCCGAAGTTCGATGCCCATTGACAGAATTTGGAAATTATTTAAGTTGGGTTGGGTTGTTTTACCTCTGAGCGGCACTTTTTTGCATACCATGGGCTAAATGGCCAGGTCACATGGACCCCGAAGGCTCAGAGAAGGTTGGGGGAGGGGACCCACTGGAACAGCTGTTGGGAGACAGATGGTAGCCTCCCGTCAAGGCCATCCAGCGTGTTCTTTAATGTGCGCAGGGTATGTCTCTCCCGCACACGGGGCCACGGCTTAACGTCCCATCCGACGGACGGCAACCTTTCCAAGACCATCGGTGTCCTCTACTGACCGTGGGAAGGGCGGGGAATTTTTGCGGATATAAATCTCAACGCTGACCCAGCTGGGACTCGAACCTGGGAACTACAGATTACGAGCCTGGCGCGCTTCCGACTGAGCCACTCCCGCCCCAAATACAAAGAGTAATATTTTATAAGTAACTATTAAACACACGAAGAATTTTTCATTCATTTCTTAAAAGAGTTTCGTCTTACCACCCCTTGGGGGCGGGGGTGGCTCAGTCGGTAGCGCGCCAGGCTCGTAATCTGTAGTTCCCAAGTTCGAGTCCCAGCTGGGTCAGCTGAGATTTATCTCCGCAAAATTCCCCGCCCTGCCCACGGTCAGTAGGGGACACCGATGGGCTTGGAAAGGCCGCCGTCCGTCGGATGGGACGTCAAGCCGTGGCTCCGTGTGCGGGAGAGCCATACCCTGCGCACGTTAAAGAACACGCTGGATGGCCATGACGGGAGACTACCACCTGTCTCCCAATAGCTATTCCAGTGGGCCCCCTCCCCCAACCTTCTCTGAGCCTTCGGGTTCCATTTGACCTGGCCATTTAGCCCATGGTGTGCAAAAAAGTGCCGCTCAGAAGTAAAACAACCCAAAGTCGTCTATCCGATAGGATATTAAGCCATGGTACTTGGTGCGGGATAGCCATACCCTGTGCACGTTAAAGATGGATGGATGGCCTTGACGGGATGCCTAGCATCTGTCTTTTAAGAGTTGTTCAGTGGGTCTCCTTATCCCAGAGGGCGGGTTTGCTCAGTCGGTAGCGCGCCAAACTCGTAATCTGCGTTCCCAAGTTTGAGTCCCAGTCTGCAAAATTGCTCACTCAGCCCTCGGTCCTTTGGTGCCACCGATGGGTTTGGAAAGAACGCCGTCCTTCGGATGGGATGTTAATCCGTGACCCTGGGTGATAAACCAGACATTATCGAGGAGTGCTCCATCTAGCTGCATCTCAATATTCAATTGAGAAATATTAAGAGGCAGCTAGAGAGCGTAGTCTTCGGTAAGATAGGGGCGGGGATGGCTCAGTCGTTAGCGCGCCAGGCTCGTAATCTGTAGTTCCCAGGTTCGAGTCCCAGCTGGGTCAGCGTTGAGATTTATCTCCGCAAAATTCCCCTCCCTGCCCACGGTCAGTAGGGGACACCGATGGGCGTGGAAAGACCGCCGTCCGTCGGATGGGACGTTAAGCTCGTGGCCCCGTGTGCAGGTAGAGCCATAACATGTGCACGTTAAAGAACACGCTGGATGGCCTTGACGGGAGGCTACCATCTGTCTCCCAACAGCTGTTCCAGTGGGTCCCCTCCCCCAACTTTCTCTGAGCCTTCGGGGTCCATGTGACCTGGCCATTTAGCCCATGGTGTGCAAAAAAGGTAAAACAACCAAACGTTAAAGAACACGCTGGATGGCCTTGACGGGAGGCTACCATCTGTCTCCCAATAGCTTTCCAGTGGGTCCCCTCGCCCAACTTTCTCTGAGCCTTCGGGGTCCATGTGACCTGGCCATTTAGCCCTTGTTGGGCAAAACAGTGCCGCTCAGACGTAAAACAATCCAACCCAACCCTCGGTAAGATATCTTTCTGATATAAGTCTTTCGACAAAATTTTGGTCGAAGATGGAAACAGCGTCTTTTGCATTCGCTGACCAAAAGATCGTCTTTTTTTTTTTAAACAGAATCATAATCATAGCAACAGACGATTCTTTACACTCCTTACGCCATTGATTTCCTCTTCGCTTCGGGACGCATGCGCACGAATTAATAAAAAAAAAAAGAAAAAACACTTTTCTAAATTGTCGTGTGCAACCGAAACACACAGGTGATTTACACGTCTTGAAAAACCGAGTGGAAAACGACACCAAAAAAAAAAACACATACCGTACAACTTTCCTGAAAATAAAAATCTTCCTGGATGATCCTCTTTGCATAAACATTTAAATAATAACTCCTAAACAAAGAATATACCCTCTGCTACTTTACCTTGTGGTTGGAATAATAAGCTGACTTTCCGAAAAAGACATTTAGTCATCAACTTTCTTACGCATATATTTTTTTCCAGTGCTTTTTTTCTTCCTCGATATACGTCATCTTCCATCACATAAAAAAAAGAAAGTACCGGAGAACTAGATTCAACAATCCTTAAAACCGCACAGTCCACAAAGTTGTGATTTATAACCTCATTATTCTTAACCCCCTCCCTTCTGAAATCCCCCCCACCGAAGATATTACATTTGCAATTCAAAACCGTCATCTTTCGCTCGTGGGGGTGGGGGGTGGGGGGAAAGAGAAAGCGTCAACACACCGTTCGTGCAACATGACAGCTCATTGTTTTGTGACGTCAATTGTCTAGTCTTCTCACTGTCCCTTATCTCATTCAGTGAGCCCGTTTCGCAGAGTCGATATTTATTACTGCCTAAAGTGGGCTTAACACGGGCTGCGTGGAGGGAGGGAGGGGGGGGGTAAGGGGTAGAGAAAGCAGATGAGCAACGGAAGATCAACCGACACACGATAGAGTAAGAAAAGGAAGAAAAAAACATCAACGAAGAAGATGGTGACAACAACAAGGAAGAACTTGAAGACTAATTGCATTTTAACTTTTCGGCGATCAAAAGTTGAGTCGTTACGTTCACGATGAATGGTGTCATCGACATCCCCCGTCTGCGATGTCGAAAAGAGAGGTTGGAGATAAAAGGGTTTTCGCCACTGACGCTTCTGAATACTTAAGTGGTAGTGATAACGCCCAGGAAATGCTCGTCTGATGTAAAAGCGCGGTGATTTTTCATGGCAAATCGTGTCATTTTCAAACTCTCTTTCTGTGTGGGTGTTTTTCTTTTCTTTCTCTCTTCTTGTTTATCGCTTCATACGTCAAGATGTCGATAAGGATTCTCAGCTGTCTCTGTATTCTCTGCTGATTCTCTTCAAGAAAGAAGGCTGTGAACTGATGCTTCTGCGTTGTGGGATTGGAAAGGAATGTCTGTTACACGATGCTTAAAAATAGAGTGACATAGTGTTGGCAGTTCTCAAGGGGTTCTCTGTGGGTTGGGGCGGGGGTGGCTCAGTCGGTAGCGCGCCAGGCTCGTAATCTGTAGTTCCCAGGTTCGAGTCCCAGCTGCGTCAGCGTTGAGATTTATCTCCGCAAAATTCCCCGCCCTGCCCACGGTCAGTAGGGGACACCGATGGGCTTGAAAAGGCCGCCGTCAGTCGGATGGGACGTTAAGCCGTGGCCCCGTGTGCGGGAGAGTCATACCCTGTGCACGTTAAAGAACACGCTGGATGGCCTTGACGGGAGGCTACCATCTGTCTCCCAACAGCTGTTCCAGTGGGTCCCCTTCCTCAACCTTCTCTGAGCCTTCGGGGTCCATGTGACCTGGCCATTTAGCCCATGGTGTGCAAAAAAGTGCCGCTCAGAGGTAAAACAACCCAACCCAACCCAGATGCCGATGAGAAGAAAGCTTTCGAATGTGCAGTGAGGATAACATTGAACGATTCCTTAGTGGGCATAAAGAACCGTTGATATTAATGCTTATAGCACCAATTTTTCTTAGAAGAACAAATAGATGGAAGTAGTAGTATCTCTAACCCATTTCAGGGCATGAAAAGCCTCCTGACCTTGAGGTGTAATGGCCACGCCCACTGGAAGTGATGTCATAAAATGTCCCGGAGAATGCAGCAACCGATCAGAAACGATGTCATAGAAGCTTCTAGAAAGTCCGCTGAACCTTATTTCTCAGAACTGACGTCATCAAAAGTCTCCTTCCTCTTGTTCTCTATCCTCTCTTCCAGAAATTTGAAAAAGATCCTCGGAAATGGTGCAATCTCCGAAAAATGGCGTCATAGAACCTTCTAGAAAATTTCTGAATAAAATGAAATTGTTCTTCTCCCCCTTGTTCCACCCTCTCTCCTCCAGGAACTTGTAGGATTTGGGTTAGGTCGGGTTGTTTTACCTCTGAGCGGCACTTTTTTTGCACACCATGAGCTAAATGGCTAGGTCACATGGACCCCGAAAGCTCAGAGAAGGTTGGGGGAGGGGACCCACTGGAACAGCTGTTGGGAGACAGATGGTAGCCTCCCGTTAAGGCCATCCAGCGTGTTCTTTAACGTGCACAGGGTATGGCTCTCCCGCACACGGGGCCACGGCTTAACGTCCCATCCGACGGACGGCGGCTTTTTCAAGCCCATCGGTGTCCCCTACTGACCGTGGGCAGGGCGGGGAATTTTGCGGAGATAAATTTCAACGCTGACCCAGCTGGGACTCGAACCTGGGAACTACAGATTACGAGCCTGGCGCGCTACCAACTGAGTCACCCAAGAGGGGGTCGGATCCCCTGGGTACATCCTTGACGCAATCTACTGCCACAATAGGCGAGGGTTGCTCAGTCGGAATCGAGCTAGGCTCGTAATCTGCAGTTCCCAGGTTCGAGTCCCAACTGCGCCAGGGTTGAGATTTATCTCCGCAAAACTCCCCGCCCTGCCCACGGTCAGTAGGGGACACCGATGGGCTTGGAAAGGCCCCGTCCGTCGGTTGAGACGTTAAGCCATGGCGCCGTGTGTGGGAGAGCACCCTATGACATTAAAGACAACAAGCTGAATGGCCTTGACGGGAGGCTACCATCTATCTCTTAGCAGCTGTCCATAAGGTCCCCTCCTCCCGAACTTTTCTGAGCTCTCGGGGTCTTCGCGACCTGGCATTTAGCCCATTACATAGGAAAAAAAAAGTGCCGCTCAGAGGTAAAACAACTCAATTGAAAGTTTCTTCCTAAAAACTGTCCAGTAAGTCCTCTTTAAAAAAAAATAATGGGGCGGGGGTGGCTCAGTCGGTAGCGCGCCAGGCTCGTAATCTGTAGTTCCCAGGTTCGAGTCCCAGCTGGGTCAGTGTTGAGATTTATCTCCGCAAAATTCCCCGCCCTGCCCACTGTCAGTAGAGGACACCGATGGGCTTGGAAAGGCCGCCGTTCGTCGGATGGGACGTTAAGCCGTGGTGCCGTGTGCGGAGGGCCATAACCTGTGCACGTTAAAGAACACGCTGGATGGCCTTGACGGGAGGCTGCCATGTGTCTCCCAACAGCTGTTCCAGTGGGTCCCCTCCCCCAACCTTCTCTGAGCCTTCGGGGTCCATGTGACCTGGCCATTTAGCCCATGGTGTGCAAAAAAGTGCCGCTCAGAGGTAAAACAACCCAACCCAACCTTGTGACTTGTCCGTTTAAGACATTGTGTTCACCAAATCGCAGCTCAGAGATAAAACAATCCACCTTATGAAAAATTTAGATCTTTGAACGCGGCTTTTTATGTCCATAACATGGCCGTGTCCAATATTCTTGGTAGCATAATGCAATATCACACGGAAGGAGTAAATAAACGGTGTAAAAGAATTTTTGATTTCTCATATAAAAACAATCTCTTGAAATGTTTTCAGTTTCTCAGGATTGCCAGGAAAATAAAGAATTTCTGTTTAACCTTCTGAAATTGAAAGCTGCAGGCCAAGGAGCAAAAGAAAGCAAAAAAAAAAAAACTGATCAAGAAACCAGGACAGAATTTGAAGAACCAGTCGAACGGCGGAAGAGACTGCAGATTGAATCCGGTAACGACCGCTGGTAACTCTGACGGACCCGCCCCCAATTGTTAAGCAAATGATCACTTTGCGTGAAGACGTGTCTGGAAAACATCAAGGGAGAAAGATCTAAAAGTGCTGAGGGGGGGGGGGGGAGGAGAGAGGTGCTCCCGAAAGATGCTTGATTCGCACATAAGAGAATGAGTTATGATCATGGGTCTGTAGAAAGAGAGATTAGGGTTGGGTTGTTTTACCTCTGAGCGGCACTTTTTTTCACACCATGGGCTAAATGGCCAGGTCACATGGACCCCGAAGGTTCAGAGAAGGTTGGGGATTGAATTGGATTGTTTTACCTCAGAGCGGTACTTTTTTGCACGCCATGGGCTAAATGGCCAGGTCACATGGACCCCGAAGGCTCAGAGAAGGTTGGGGGAGGGGACCCACTGGAACAGCTTTTGGGAGACAGATGGTAGTCTCCCGTCAAGGCCATCCAGCGTGTTCTTTGACGTGTGCAGGGTATGTCTATCCCGCACACGGCTTTGGGTTGGGTTGTTTTACCTCTGAGCGGCACTTTTTTGCGCACCATGGGCTAAATGGCCAGGTCACATGGACCCCGAAGGCTCAGAGAAGGCTGGGGGAGGGGACCCACTGGAACAGCTGTTGGGAGACAGATGGTAGCCTCCCGTCAAGGCCATCCAGCGTGTTCTTTAACGTGCACAGGGTATGGCTCTCCCGCACACGGGGCCACGGCTTAACGTCCCATCCGACGGACGGCGGCCTTTCCAAGCCCATCGGTGTCCCCTACTGACCGTGGGCAGGACGGGGAATTTTGCGGAGATAAATCTCAACGCTGACCCAGCTGGGACGCGAACCTGGGAACTACAGATTACGAGCCTGGCGCGCTACCGACTGAGCCACCCCCGCCCCCCCCCCCCGCACACGGCGCCACGGCTTAACGTCCCATCCGACGCACATGGGACCACGGCTTAACGTCCCATCCGACGGACGGCAGCCTTTCCAAGCCCATCGGTGTCCCCTACTGACCGTGTGCAGGGTGGGGAATTTTGCGGAGATAAATCTCAACGCTGACCAAGCTGGGATTCGAACCTGGAAACTACAGATTACGAGGGGGCGGGGGTGGCTCAGTCGGTAGAGCGCCAGGCTCGTAATCTGTAGTTCCCAGGTTCGAGTCCTAGCTGGGTCAGCGTTGAGATTTATCTCCGCAAGATTTCCCCGCCCTGCCCATGGTCAGTAGGGGACACCGATAGGCTTGGAAAGGCCGCCGCCCGTCGGATGGGACGTTAAGCCGTGGCCCCGTGTGCGAGAGAGCCATACCCTGTGCACGTTAAAGAACACGCTGGATGGCCTTGACGGGAGGCTACCATCTGCCTCCCAACAGCTGTTCCAGTGGGTCCCCTCCCCCAATCTTCTCTGAGCCTTCGGGGTCCATGTGACCTGGCCATTTAGCCCATGGTGTGCAAAAAAGTGCTGCTCAGAGGTAAAACAACCCAACCCAACAGATTACGAGCCTGGCGCGCTACCAACTGAGCCACCCCCGCACCAAAAGAGAGATTAGACCAGGAGTCTCAAACTCAAATCATGTAGGAGACAAATGAGTTAGTTCTCATTATATGGTGTGCCCTTTTTTTTATATACTCATAAAAGGACTAAGTAAATTAGTTCTGACTGTATGGGGTTGGGGGGTCAGTCGGTAGCGCGCCAGGCTCGTAATCTGTAGTCCCCAGGTTCGAGTCCCAGCTGGACCAGCGTTGAGATTTTTCTCCGCAAAACTCGCCACCATGTCCTCGGTCCAGTAGGGAACCCCAATGGGTTTGGAAAGGCCGTCCTTCGAATGGGACGTTAAGCTGCTGCACCGTGCGCGGGAGAGTCGTAGTCTGCGCACGTTAAAGAACATGCTGGATAGCCTTAATTAGTAGTTTCCGTCTGTTTCCTAACAGCTGTCCAGTGAGTTCCCTTCCCCAACATACTGTGAGTCTTGGGGTCATTGTGACCTGGGGCGGGGGTGGCTCAGTCGGTAGCGCGCCAGGCTCGTAATCTGTAGATCCCAGGTTCGAGTCCCAGCTGGGTCAGCGTTGAGATTTATCTCCGCAAAATTCCCCGCCCTGCCCACGGTCAGTAGGGGACACCGATGGGCTTGGAAAGGCCGCCGTCCGTCGGATGGGACGTTAAGACGTGGCCCCGTGTGTATAAGAGCCATACCCTGTGCACGTTAAAGAATACGCTGGATGGCCTTGACGGGAGGCTACCATCTGTCTCCTAATAGCTGTTCCAGTGGGTCCCCTCCCCCAACCTTCTCTGAGCCTTCGGGGTCCTTGTGACCTGGTCATTTAGCCCATGGTGTGCAAAAAAGTGCCGCTCAGAGGTAAAACAACCCAACTCCATGTAGATTCGTGTTCCAGAGTGGAAACGTAGAGAAGAGAATAGTTAAAACGTTTCAATATCGACGACTAGTAAATTTAAGACGTCATTTTTTGATCGGTGAAGGAAAATAGAAAAAAAAGCAATCAAGCGGAATATGTCAAAAAAAAATAAGTCATTCACATTTCATCCTCATCTGCGAAAGAAACACAAGAGAGAAAAAAAATCTTTCCAATCAACTTGTCTTTAAAGAATCGAAGTTGAGAATGAAGCAGGTTATTTTTTTTTTGTGCAGGAGGGGGAAAAAAAGTAAGGCTATCTTCTGTAAGGGGAGCGATCCAATAGCAAGAAAGAGTGTAGAATCTGGAGCGAGATCGATGGAGGAGAAGAATAAGAAGAAGAAGAGGAGGAGGAAGAAGAAGAAGAAAAGAAATTGTCGAATAGGTACTCTGTATTCAACCGAGTGAGACTGGGAAGAGCTTGAGGCTGAGCATCAGCCAAAAGAAGTGTGTCGTCTCAGGCCTCTTCTCCTCTTCCTTCAAGTCTGACAAGTGTCCAGGAGTAATGACATATCTGGGAAGGGAGCAGCTGCAAAATGATGACCGGAACATCATCTCCCGTAAGACGAAAAGTGGTGCTCTTGCAACTCCAGAATGGATATCAAGTGATGGAGAGAGGGGGGAAGGGGGGGAAGGGAATTGAAGCGATGTTATTCGGGATGAATTTTAAAGAAGGTGCTTTTCTAAAGAAGGCCGAAAGAATGTCAGGTTTTCAGACGATGCTTCACAGCAGAAGGTGGTTTGCTTGACGTTGGGATTTTTTTTCCCGAGTAGTAGGTTAGAGTTTTTTTTTCTACCACTCTTTATTCATTTTTCTCTATACGACAGTGTTTTTAAACGTGGTTCTTCGGATCCTCGGCTACCGCTGAGTTTATAGGTTATTTTAAATATGTATCAAATGAATATTACAGGTTGAGGAAAATATTAAAATGAAATAATTAAGATATGTTTGCAATGAGGCTCGGATTTGGAAAAAATAATGGGCTATGTGTGGAGGGGGAGGGGAAGGCAAGTGATAATCGAGGTGGGAAATAGTTAAGGGGCGGGGCAAGTGACTAATCTAGCTGGGAAATATTTGGAGGGATGTGACTCTAGCTGGAAAAATGTTAAGGGGGCGGGGCAAGTGACTAATCTAGCTGGGAAATATTTGGAGGGATGTGACTCTAGCTGGAAAAATGTTAAGGGGCGGGGCAAGTGACTAATCTAGCTGGGAAATATTTGGAGGGATGTGACTCTAGCTGGAAAAATGTTAAGGGGGCGGGGCAAGTGACTAATCTAGCTGGGAAATATTTGGAGGGATGTGACTCTAGCTGGAAAAATGTTAAGGGGCGGGGCAAGTGACTAATCTAGCTGGGAAATATTTGGAGGGATGTGACTCTAGCTGGAAAAATGTTAAGGGGGCGGGGCAAGTGACTAATCTAGCTGGGAAATATTTGGAGGGATGTGACTCTAGCTGGAAAAATGTTAAGGGGGCGGGGCAAGTGACTAATCTAGCTGGGAAATATTTGGAGGGATGTGACTCTAGCTGGAAAAATGTTAAGGGGGCGGGGCAAGTGACTAATCTAGCTGGGAAATATTTGGAGGGATGTGACTCTAGCTGGAAAAATGTTAAGGGGGCGGGGCAAGTGACTAGCTGGAAAATATTTGGGGGGAGGTGACTCTAGCTGGAAAAATGTTAAAGGGGCGGGGCAAGTGCCTCTATCTAGCTGGGAAAAAAAGTTAAGTGTGTGTGTGTGGGGGGGGGGGTGCAAGATACTGGATTTCCACTGTAGAGTATAACATTTTTCCCCTCCATTTTATGTCTTAAAATTTCTTGAAAAAAATGCATGAAATACGGATATTAATAATTTTTTGCCCATTACTAGAGGGATCCCCCCCCCCCTAGATTCTGCCCTGTTCAATATATACAGTATATATATATATAACCAATAACATTACAAAGAGATAATAAGTATTTAACGAAGTAGTATAGTGATTACATTTTTCTTTAGATTTCATTTAAGAGTTATGATTACGCGAAAATAATTTTACAACAAAAGTAGAGGGTTAATTAATGAAAGATTTAAAATTCCAAAAAGAAAAATTATATGGAAATATAATTTTCTTTTTGTCGTGTATAAAATGAAATTAAAAAATTCCCTCAAGCAGCTGCTTGCTACAGAGATCTGACAGGAGCCTGCAGACAGTTATGAATGGGGCGGGGTGGCTCAGTCGGTAGCGCGCCAGGCTCGTAATCTGTAGTTCCCAGGTTCGAGTCCCAGCTGGGTCAGCGTTGAGATTTATCTCCGCAAAATTCCCCGCCCTGCCCACGGTCAGTAGGGGACACCGATGGGCTTGGAAAGGCCGCCGTCCGTCGGATGGGACGTTAAGCCGTGGCCCCGTGTGTGGGAGAGACATACCCTGTGCACGTTAAAGAACACGCTGGATGGCCTTGACAGAAGGCTACCATCTGTCTCCCAACAGCTGTTCCAGTGGGTCTCCTCCCCCAACCTTCTCTGAGCCTTCGGGGTCCATGTGACCTGGCCATTTAGCCCATGGTGTGCAAAAAAAGTGCCGCTCAGAGGTAAAACAACCCAACCCAACAGTTATAAATTCAGTTATTATTAAGAAGACCCAGGGTGGGGGTTAGCGGATATAAATCTCAACGCTCTCACAGTTGGGACTCGAACCTGGGAAGTGTGGATTACATGCCTAGCTTACTATCAGCTGAGCCCTCTCCACGACTAATTTTAGTAAAGGATTCTGAAGTAGGATTTAAAAACGTATAATTTTAAAAAGTGCTACGAAAATTTCTTTACAAAATTTTGATTTCCTTTATCAATTCAAAAAATTAAAAAAAAACATTTCTAGTAATATTAATAATATTTTAATTTCTTTCGCCATTGGTTCATCAAGCTGCTTGATCAGTTCCGTGTTACGGCGCAGAGACTAGAAAACAATGGTGTAAAGGGTATCACTGTAACACCGCTGCTGTAACACATCGGGATGCAAGTGGTGTCACAGTAGAATTCCTGGAAAAATGGGGGCGGGTGTGGCTCAGTCGGTAGCGCGCCAGGCTCGTAATCTGTAGTTCCCAGGTTCGAGTCCCAGCTGGGTCAGCGTTGAGATTTATCTCCGCAAAATTCCCCGCCCTGCCCACGGTCAGTAGGGACACCGATGGGCTTGGAAAGGCCGCCGTCCGTCGGATGGGACGTTAAGCCGTGGCCCCGTGTGCGGGAGAGCCATACCCTGTGCACGTTAAAGAACTCGCTGGATGGCCTTGACGGGAGGCTACCATCTGTCTCCCAACAGCTGTTCCAGTGGGTCCCCTCCCCCAACCTTCTCTGAGCCTTCGGGGTCCATGTGACCTGGCCATTCAGCCCATGGTGTGCAAAAAAGTGCCGCTCAGAGGTAAAACAACCCAACCCAACAGTGGTGTAAAGGGTATCACTGTAACACCGCTGCTGTAACACATCGGGATGCAAGTGGTGTCACAGTAGAATTCCTGGAAAAATGCATCAATATGTAAAGGACATCAGAATACAGCCTTTCTTTCGCCTCTTAAAACTGTCCAGGAAAAGGGGATCAAAGTATTTATTGAATTCTATATCTATATTTTATCTGTATATTTAGTATGAAGAAATTTTCTATTCGGTTATTTGAAAGCCCTAGATGCATCTATTCTAGTTGCATACATGTATGTAAGATACATGTAAAAACAGACAATCTGCTACACACAAAATTTAACATGTTCGTCTGCGTAATTTTTATTTACGTATCATTAAATTACAGCCTATAGCATTCTCCAATTTTCTCAAAATTGCACACACTTTTCAAATTATTACAGGGACAGTCTTATTAAATTTCGATGAAATTAGTTGAGTGAATCTTAAGCATAGTCTTTAAACCAGGCGTGTCAAAGAGCGGCCCGCTGGGCACATAGATGCGGCCCGTGACCGCAATTAATAATACTCGAATTTCATGAATTTAATTCTCGAATTTAATAATACTAGAAATTCATACATAAATTTCATTAATAATACTCGAATTTCATTTTTTTCGATGCATTGAACACATAGGTACAGATTACAGAAAAGAAGCTGAAAAAATGTCAAGTGTCTGGATCTTCGAAATAATGCTCTGTTTTTTAACCGTTATGACAATGCCATTTTAATTCTGATGTATACTTTAAATTTAAATAAAAGATTTTTTTATATAAAATTAGTGTTTAATTGAATCCCGGCCCGCTGATATGCTTTGAAAGAAAAATTGGCACTTTATAAGATTGAGTTTGACACCCCTGCCTTAAACCGACCAAGGTTCCAGCCATGTCGAGCTAAAACAATTATTTTTCGTTTTCCACTTCTGAATCTGGCTACAGTAACAAATCTCACTTCTCTTCGACAAAACGTTTCATTTACTGAGGAATGCATTGTTTCTAACTTGCTTCCGTGAATAATTTCCTACCAAACTGGACTATTTATTAAGGAAAGAAACAAGAAACTTGGAGCTTTAGAACAAGAAACTGATAGTTGGAGACTTTGCAACAATCTCTTTTCGCAAGGTAACGTTAAAAGTTTGATGTTCTACAGAACTCTTTTTGGACCAGGAACTAAAATGACGAGAAGCACTGCACAAGCAGTCAACAGAAGTGATGAGAGGTCGTCGTGCTCTGTAATGGAACAGTCTCAAGGGAACAAAGTCACCAGATGAGGACCGAGTAGCTGCTGAAATTGGAGGTACCAATAGATCGCCGTCCTTTTGTTCTTCTAATCAGTTCCGATTGGATTTCATCGAACCTGTAGTTTGGTTCTTTTACTGAGTTTGGTTTTATTGTCTTTAAGGTAGTGCTGTTCTTCAGCCATTGCTCCACGACCTTAATGGAGTTGCTCGGAGAACTGTCTAGGTAAAAAGATTCGTAAAACATAAATTTTTGTTTGTTTTAGTATAACTTAAGGAGTCGAAAAATTCTGCATTTCTTTGTAGATGTTTGTGAACGGTTGAGAACTATTAATGATACCAAAAGACCATGGCCAAACAAATGTTATGGGATTAAGATTAGATAATAAAACATATTTGAATATTTGATAACACTGGGTAACACACAAAAAGGCTTTGAAATGAAAATAGCCAATCTTTACTAATTTCCAGGTGCTCAACAGGAGCATTATTATATTATTTATCGATACATGTCATATGTACAGTCGCTCAAAAAAGTATCCGAACACTATGGTTGATTTGAAAATTCAGGAAAAATATCTGGCAACGTTTTTTTTAGAAATTAGTGATCTGGCAACCTTCGTGTCACGTGACACGAAGGTTGCCAGATCACTAATCACGTGACACGAAGGCGAAGGTGACGCACGAAGGCGATCACGTGACACGAAGGTTGACAGATCACTAATTTCTAAAAAAATCGTTGCCAGATATTTTTCCTGAATTTTGAAATCAACCATAGTGTTCGGATACTTTTTTGAGCGACTGTACGTATTACTCTGTTATGTAAGAAACTATTGCGAATTTCTCAGAAATCGTAGCCAATATTCATTGTCATATTCGTGTTCAGCACTTTAAAATCTTTAAAAAATGGCTAGTTTTTTCTCAGAGGCATGATTTTTATGAAAATTTGTTGCCCAGTGTAATTAGCAAAGTTATATATTGCCCCATCGATTATTAGATAATTTTTATGTTATGTCAAGGAAACTAACTTCGAAACTCTGTAACTTCTAAAATATGAATGTAATGGAAAAATGTGACAAAATAAAGGTCATAATCAAATCTATTTAAATACCAATTAACGATATTTGTTCAGTATTTAAATAGTTATGAATGTTAAAATATTTCACAACGTAATGGATCGTAATGACAACGAAATGGTCCTACAGCAATTTATATAAATATAATGCAATAATTAAAAATTTTTTTGACGAAACTTACAAACTAAAAATTCAACATAACAAAAATACAAGACTTCAAAACCAAGGTTATTACAAATTGCCAAATTTTCGAAATAATTACGGGAAACATACCTCTGAATATCAAGTACCACTTATATTTAATGCTATTCCAAAAGAATTACTAAATATAGATTCTTTTAGAAGACTTAAAATGGAATTAAAAAATTATTTGGTATTTTCTAGGTAGCTGATTTTTATGTGTTGTGTTTTGCGGATTTATTTGATGTACACCATTTTTGTGGCTGAATGACCTATGTCTAATATAATTTATTCATTTTCCTGCAGATAAGCTATTTAGCTTTGCGGGTCAAATTGTAAATGTATTTGTATTCTTTACTCTTATGAATAAAAATTATATTCTTTAAAAAAAAAAAGAATTTACCTCATAAATGATTCAAAGCAATATATATTGTTTCAAACGATTTAATAAACTAAACATATGTTTTAGAAGTTTTGCGTAATGATTATATCAATATTAGACAATTTGAACGATATTTATAAAACAAGAAAATTTATAGTTAAATATTCCAATATTCCATAGATATTTAAATACTGAACAAATAGTGTTGAAAATCGAGATTTATATAGATTTGATTATGATCTTTATCTTTAGTCACATTTTTCATTAAATGTGTATTCGAGTTTATATTCTTATTGACATAATATGTAAATTCTCTTAACATTTTTGGTAGGGCAGTTTATGATAATGATTTTTTTAATTTCGGATAGAATTTGATTACACAAAATTAAGTGATATGTGAAAATGAAACAATGACATATAATTTATTTTTAAGGCTAAACAAAATTCTGTTAATTAGCAAAGTAATAGAAATTTGATTCTTGAAAGGTCACGAGGGCACCTTAACATAAAATTTAGAGGAAAAATATTGTTGAATCATATGGTACAAAAATCTCACTGCCTCCTGATAAAATGCAGTTGCTCAGATCACTGAGTTAGTTCGCCGATTGAGATATCTTGGATAGTTAAGGTTTATTGAAATTTGTTAACTAATAAAGTGTGCTACTATGGCTTGCGGTCTATCAAGATAGCTGTAATCTTGCCTCACGATTGCTTAGGTACGTTTTAACTGATATCTTTAATGAGATTAATTTTGGTGGTTTTCAGGTATTAAAAATTAACAATATATCAAATAATCATATAAACGAGAAATCTTCACTGTAGGTTTCAAGGGACGTACCCCCCCCCCCCAGAAATCTGGTTGGGTTGGGTTGTTTTACCTCTGAGCGGCACTTTTTTGCACACTATGGGCTAAATGGCCAGGTCATATGAACCCCGAAGGCTCAGAGAAGGTTGTAGGAGGGGACCCACTGGAACAGCTGTTGGGAGGCAGATGGTAGCCTCCCGTCAAGGCCATCCAGCGTGTTCTTTAACGTGCACAGGGTATGGCTCTCCCGTACACGGGGTCACGGTTTAACGTCCCATCCGATGGACGGCGGCCTTTCCAAGCCCATTGGTGTCCACTACTGACCGTGGGCAGGGCGGGGAATTTTGCGGAGATAAATCTCAACGCTGACCCAGCTGGGGACTCGAACCTGGGAACTACAGATTACGAGCCTGGCGCGCTACCGACTTGAGCCCCATCCCAGAAATCTGTTCATCTTGTACTAAACCTAAAACTTATCTACGTGCTTTGAAATTCAAAAAGAGTTGTCTTTGTGTAATTTTAGCCCCAGAACAGATTAGACACACAAGTAAAAAAAATTATTTTTAAACGTGTGTCTAATCTACTATGGGGCTAAAATTACGTAAAGATAACTATTTTAAATCGGGTAGATAAGTCCCGTGGCCGAGTGGTTAGCACGCTTGGCAACTGATCTAAGGAACCTGGGGTTCGAGTCCTGGGTAAGGCATAATGTGTGTCGTTTTTCTGCTGAGGTCCTGCCCTACCATACTCTCAGACCTTCTGCTTATGGCATATAAACTGACAGGCAGGTCTGACAGGCTCCTGTCAGCCCTCTGTGGCAAGCAGCTGCTTGAGGGGGTATTTATTTTTATTAGATAAGTTTCAGATTTAGTATAAGATGACCAGATTTCCGGGGAGGTGGGTCCAGACCCCTGGGATCGTTCTACTCTCCAATAGAATATTTTAGTAACTGGGTAACACTACTCAAGTCTTATTTTCAGAGGGGCGGGGGTGGCTCAGTCGGTAGCGTGCCTGGCTCGTAATCTGTAGTTACCAGGTTCGAGTCCCAGCTGGGTCGGCGTTGAGATTTATCTCCGCAAAATTCCCTGCCCTGCCCACGGTCAGTAGGGGACACCGATGGGCTTCGAAGACCGCCGTCCGTCGAATGGGACGTTAAGCCGTGGTCCCGTGTGCGAGATAGCCATACCCTGTGCACGTTAAAGAACACGCTGGATGGCCTTGACGGGAGGCTACCATCTGTCTCCCAACAGCTGTTCCAGTGGGTCCCCTCCCCCAACCTTCTCTGAGCCTTCGGGGTCCATGTGACCTGGCCATTTAGCCCATGGTGCCGCTCAGAGGTAAAACAACCCAACTTATTTTCAGACCCTCCCCAAAACTAAATTGTTGGACCCCCTCCCCAAACTAAATCCTGGGTACGTCCCTGGTAGGATTCCACATTTTACTGATTCCCTCCCTCTATGACATATATTTTGGTGGCTTTTTTTATATGCGTCCGCCGAATTCATATGAAACAAGAATTCATTATTGTACGAGTCGACACTTTACTGACGTAACGACCTTGGACAAACGTGAATATTCCACATCGTCATGATTGGAAAATTAACGATCGATAAAAATGGCGATCGTCAGTAGTTAGAACACTGAACTTATGCTGGATTTATGTTTAGTTTATATTAAAATTTATAATTGTTTTTGATAAATATTTAATTGTACAGTTATGAATTCTCGTTTCATAAGAATCTGCATTAAAAAGCAACAAAAAATATAAAGTTATACTTACAAAACTAGAATTTCTCAGATACAACCTGGTAGTGATTCATTAGATACACTTTACTGATTCACTCCCTCTGTGAGTGAATCATTATAGTGTGGAATCAGAAAACCACAGAATCGCTCAGCTGGTAGGAACTTTAATCACATATTTAAACGATATACGAAGTGTACATCATTAAAACTCATTAAAACGTGATTTGAAACTGTAAATTGTTGGAAATTCTAAGGTAAAGATTCATTTTCAACTTGATTCATCAGTAGTTGCGCGCCAGGCTCGTAATCTGCGTTCCCAGGTTCGAGTCCCAGCTGGGTCAGCGTTGAGATTTATCTCCGCAAAAATTCCCCGCCCTGCCCACAGTCAGTAGAGGACACCGATGGGCTTGGAAAGACCGCCGTCCGTTGTATGGGACATTAATCCGTGGCCCGTGTGCGGGAGAGCCATACCCTGTGCACGTTAAAGAATACGCTGGATGGCCTTGACGGGAGGCTACCATCTGTCTCTCAACAGCTGTTCCAGTGGGTCTCGCCAGGCTCGTAATCTGTAGTTCCCAGGTTCGAATCCCAGCTGGGTCAGCGTTGAGATTTATCTCCGCAAAATTCCCCGCTCTGCCCACGGTCAGTAGGGGACACCGATGGGCTTGGAAAGGCCGCCGTCCGTCGGATGGGACGTTAAGCCGTGGCCCCGTTGTGCGGGAGAGCCATACCCTGTGCACGTTTAAAGAACACGCTGGATGGCCTTGACGGGAGGCTACCATCTGTCTCCCAACAGCTGTTCCAGTGGGTCCCCTCCCCAAACCTTCTCTGAGCCTTCGGGGTCCATGTGACCTGGCCATTTAGCCCATGGTGTGCAAAAAAGTGCTGCTCAGAGGTAAAACAACCAAACCCAATCCAGTGGGTCTCCTCCTCCAACCATCCCTGAGCCATCGTGGTCCATGTGACCTGGCCATTTAGGCCGTGGTGTACAAAAAAGTGCCGCTCAGAGGTAAAACAACCCAACATCAGTAACTTTTTTTTTACGTTACAACTGAAAAAGCAAAACTCAATTTTGTTAAAAGCGGATTACCCCATCTAGTCTCCCCTGAAAAAAAAACAACAAAAAAAAACAATAATTGCTCTTATAATTATAAACTTTAATTCAACTGTGACTAGTCTTTAAAGTTGTCACTCTGTATTTGACCGAGCACTGTACACATGTTGGAAAGAAAGAAACTCTGTAGGGGCGAAACTCTGATCTGTAATCACCGAGAGCCTATAGCCTTACGACCGAAATGTTTGGATATTGTGCCTTCTGGCATTCCCATAAAGAAAATCCAATAAAACCAAAAAGAATAAAAATAGAAACAAAACGTCGCGAAGCTTGCAACTTCGGGAAAACTATTGAAATGCTGGAAAAAAAAAAGTCTGTCCGTCTAATAATATCGGAGCTGCAGTAAAGGACATATTTCGATCGCTGAAGAGGAGAGTCCACAATATGGTAACGGATTTGGTCGACGCGTTTCTCGTTTGTTAAAGAAAGAGTTCTTTTTCTTCTTTTCAGTTGGGTTGAGTTGTTTTACCTCTGAGCGGCACTTTTTTTGCACACCATGGGCTAAATGGCCAGGTCACATTGGCCCCGAAGGCTCAGAGAAGGATTGGGGGAGGGGACCCACTGGAACAGCTGTTGGGAGACAGATGGTAGCCTCCCGTCAAGGCCATCCAGCGTGTTCTTTAACGTGCACAGGTATGGCTCTCCCGCACATGGGGCCACGGCTTAACGTCCACATCCGACGGACGGCGGCCTTTCCAAGCCCATCGGTGTCCCCTACTGACCGTGGGCAGGGCGGAGAATTTTTCGGAGATAAATCTCAACGCTGATCCAGCTGGGACTCGAATCTGGGAACTACAGATTACGAGCTAGACGCGCTACCGACTGAGCCACCCCCGCCCCTGTGCAGGTTAAAGAACACGCTGGATGGCCTTGACGGGAGGCTACCATCTGTCTCCCTAACAGCTGTTCCAGTGGATCCCCTCCCCCCAACCTTCGCTGAGCGTTCGGGGTCCGTGTGACCTGGCCATTTAGCCCATGATGTGCAAAAAAAGTGCCGCTCAGAGGTAAAACCAATCCTGATCATTTAGTCCATGGTGTGCAGAAAAGCGCCGCTCAGAGGTAAAACAATCCAACGTTAAAGAACACGCTGGATGGCCTTGACGGGAGGCTACCATCTGTCTCCCAACAGCTGTTTCAGTGGATCCCCCTCCCCCCAACCTTCGCTGAGCGTTCGGGGTCCGTGTGACCTGGCCATTTAGCCCATGATGTGCAAAAAAAGTGCCGCTCAGAGGTAAAACCAATCCTGGTCATTTAGTCCATGGTGTGCAGAAAAGCGCCGCTCAGAGACAAAACAATGCAATCTATGTGTATCATTCGTGACCCTGCATATGTCCAATCGGTAGCACACATCTTGCCAGTCACGCTGCAGCGTATCTCTTGTTACTTGTTTAGTTTCCTCTCTTATCCAGTCTTTCAAATGATTCAGGGTCTCGAATTTTGGTCATGTAAACACAATTCTTTACAAAGTCCCACGATTAAAATTCAAGAGGGGGAGGAGAGAAATCAAATCAGGGCTCTTAGTGGCCATAGAATTGGACCTCCCCTGCCAATCCATCTGCCAGGAAATGTTGCCCTAAGAGCTCCCGTAACAGCTCTTGAGAAATGTGGCGGTGCGCTCTCTTGTCTGGTGGAGCCCGTGAAAATGTTTGAATGGGAGGTACGTGCAGATACAACATACAATGTGATATATTTTGGGTTTTTGGGGACACCCTGTATATATATATATGTGTGTGTGTCTGGTTAATAAAATTTTTCGCCTTCATTCTGAGGGAGGAGATTAGCTCAGTTGATAGCGTGTAATTTGCAGCTCCAAGGTTCGAGTCCCACCTGGACCAGCGTTGAGATTTATCTCTGAAAAACTCGCCATCCTGCCCGAGGCCACTAGGGGACACCAATGAGAAAGGCCGTCGTCCGTCCGTCGTATGGAACAGTAAACCATGGCTCTGTGTACAGGAGAGTCAGACTTTGTTCACGTTAAAAAACACGCTGGATGGCCTTGATGAGAGGCTATTATCTATCTCCTAACAACTGTCCAGTGGGTCCCCAACTTTGACTGAGACCTCGGAGTTCATTGTTTGCAAAAGAGTGCCGCTCAGAGGTAAAACAACCAAAAATCCTTTATTCCACTTACTAGTCTCTTCGGGGGGGAGGGGGGGGGCATTCTCCCTCCTAGATCAAATCCTGAACATCTACCCCCTCCCCCCCGGGGCGGGGGTGGCTCAGTCGGTAGCGCGCCAGGCTCGTAATCTGTAGTTCCCAGGTTCGAGTCCCAGCTGGGTCAGCGTTGAGATTTATCTCCGCAAAATTCCCCGCCCTGCCCACGGTCAGTAGGGGACACCGATGGGTTTGGAAAGGCCGCCGTCCGTCGGATGGGACGTTAAGCCGTGGCCCAGTGTGCGGGAGAGCCATACCCTGTGCACGTTAAAGAACACGCTGGATGGCCTTGACGGGAGACTACCATCTGTCTCCCAACAGCTGTTCCAGTGGGTCCCTCCCCCAACCTTCTCTGAGCCTTCGGGGTTCTTGTGGCCTGGCCATTCAGCCCATGGTGTGCAAAAAAGTGTCGCTCAGAGGTAAAACAATCCAATCCAATCTACCCCTCCCCCCGAAAAAAAATAAAAGCTGATAACGACATTGATTTCAATCAAATCCAACATCATGAGAAATGCCATTTTTATCTCTCTGCTTTATTCAAATTTACACACTATTTTCTATTTTACGAATTAGTTTGCAAGGAAAGATACCAAGAAATGCTCTTTAGATTTCATCTGAGAAGTTACATGAAAATCGCTGAAGATGATGAATTCTGTCGTCTGACGATCCGCAGCATCCAATTCAATCAATCGACATAAATCCGTAATGGCCACGAATAATGCATGATGCCTCCTCGTCTGAAATTTAAATGTAGAAGACGAATTCTCTCTCACAAATGTCAGTCATTGAGAAAAGGAACAGAAAAAAAAAAGAGATTCCATTACATCTTCGGATTCAACTCGAAACTAACATCAGCTAGAGAGAGAGAAGGATTGATATTTCTCTGGGAAATTTTGATCCGAGCAATTCGAGTAATCGATATTTCCTCTCTAGGTAATAATGATTTTTTTCCCCCTCATCCCCTCAACTTTCTCCTATGGGCCTTTTTTTTATTCTCTCCCCATAATTCCTTTCGAATGCTGAAAGGATTCAGATTACGATCGTCACGTGACAATTGTAATCAATTATTCAAATTCCTTTCAAATGTTGATGGCGGCTGGTGAAGTGAAAGAGGTTAAATAATAAGGAAAAAAGATGGTAGATTCAGTTGTTTTTATCTCTGAGCGGCACTCTTTTTTTCCACAAAATGGGGTTGTTTCGTCTCTGAGCGGTACATTTTTTGCAAATGGCCAGAATTGAAGGCTAATTGGAAAGAATTGAAGGCTCTGGAATAAGGCTCAGAGAAGATTGGAGTAGAGTACCCACTGGATAGGTGTTAGAAGATGTGATCTTCCCGTCAAGGCCATCCAGCGTGTTTTTTAACGTGTACAGGGTATGGCTCTCCCTTATATATTTGGTGGCTCAGTCGGTAGCGCGCCAGGCTCGTAATCTGTAGTTCCCAGGTTCGAGTCCCAGCTGGGTCAGCGTTGAGATTTATCTCCGCAAAATTCCCCGCCCTGCCCACAGTCAGTAGGGGACACCGATGGGCTTGGAAAGGCCGCCGTCCGTCGAATGGGACGTTAAAGCGGTGGTTCCGTGTGCGAGAGAGAGCCATACCCTGTGCACGTTAAAGAACACGCTGGATGGCCTTGACGGGAGGCTACCATCTGTCTCCCAACAGCTGTTCCAGTGTGTCCCCTCCCCCAACCTTCTCTGAGCCTTCGGGGTCCATGTGACCTGGCCATTTAGCCCATGGTGTGCAAAAAAGTGCCGCTCAGAGGTAAAACAACCCAACCCAAAACCCAACCTTCTCTGAGCCTTCGGGGTTCATGTGACCTGGCCATTTAGCCCATGGTGTGCAAAAAATTGCCGCTCAGAGGTAAAACAACCCAACCCAACCCTCATATGGGGAGAGCCATACCCTGTGCACGTTAAAGAACACGCTGGATGGCCTTGACGGGAGGCTACCATCTGTCTCCCAACAGCTGTTCCAATGTGTCCCCTCCCCCAACCTTCTCTGAGCCTTCGGGGTCCATGTGACCTGGCCATTTAGCCCATGGTGTGCAAAAAAGTGCCGCTCAGAGGTAAAACAACCCAACCCAAAACCCAACCTTCTCTGAGCCTTCAGGGTTCATGTGACCTGGCCATTTAGCCCATGGTGTGCAAAACATTGCCGCTCAGAGGTAAAACAACCCAACCCAACCCTCATATGGGGACACGGCTTAACGTCCCATCCGACGGACGGCTGCCTTTCCAAGCCCATCAGTGTCTCCTACTGAACGTACGTGGGGAAGGCGGGGAGTTTTGCTGAGATACATTTGGCCACCTTATGCACAAAATGAGGCTAAATGATCGAGTTCTTCAAGGGAAAGAAGATCTAGGAAGAGGTCTGGACCAGTGTTTCCCAACTTTATTCTTTTGGCGACACACTTTTGAACTAGTACTATTAGCGCGACACCCCTGTGGTAAAATGGCCTTGACGGAAGGTTTCCATCTGTCTCCTAAGAAATTTTCATTGGGTTCCCTTCTGCCACCCTTCTCTCTGAGTCCTTGTGGTTCTTGCGATCCTGAATATTTAGCTAAAAGGTCTCTCAGAGTTAAAGCAACTCAACCTGTGGTAAAAATGTCAAATTTGCTTTTGTTTTATTACGTAAATTAATACGAGTATTTCTTTAAAAAAGTTTAACACTTGATAAGAAAAAGTAAAAAAAAAAACTGTAAAAAAAGTTAAATTTTAAAAATGTACTAGAGTAAAAATTGTTATGTAATAGTAATTTTTTTTCTTGAAAATTTTCTCCATATTTATAGGAGGGTCATGTTCAAGAACACACTGGATGGCCTTGACTTCATACGTTTTATCTATGTTGGTTGGTTGGATTGTTTTACATCTGAGCTGCACTTTTTTGCACACCGTGGGCTAAATGGCCAGGTCACAAGGACTCCGAAAGCTCAGAGAAGGTTCGGGGAGGGGACCTAATGGAACAGCTGTTGGGAGACAGATGGTCCCGTCAAGGCCATCCAGCGTGTTCTTTAACGTGCACAGGGTATGGCTCTCCCGCACACGGGGCCACGGCTTAACGTCCCATCCGACGGACGGCGGCCTTTCCAAGTCCATTGGTGTCCCCTACTGACCGTGGGCAGGGAATTTTGCGGAGATAAATCTCAACGCTGACCCAGCTGGGACTCGAACCTGGGAACTACAGATTACGAGCTTGGCGCGCTACCGACTGAGCCACCCCCGCCCCTCCAAAGGCTCAGAGAAGGTTGGGGTAGGAGACCTACAGGACAAGTCTTGGGAGACAGATGGTAGCCTCCCGTCAAGGCCATCCAGTGTGTTCTTTAACGTACACAGGGTATGGCTCTCCCACACACGGGGCCACGGCTTAACGTCCCATCCGACGGACGGCGGCATTTCCAAGCCCATCGTGTCCCCTACTGACCGCGGGCAGGGCGGGGAGTTATGCGGAGATAAATCTCAACGCTGACCCAGCTGGGACTCGAACCTGGGAACTACAGATTACGAGCCTGGCGCGCTACCGACTGAGCCACCCCCGCCCCTCCAAAGGCTCAGAGAAGGTTGGGGTAGGAGACCTACTGGACAAGTCTTGGGAGACAGATGGTAGCCTCCCGTCAAGGCTGTCCAGCGTGTTCTTTAACGTGCACAGCGTATGGCTCTCCCGCACACGGACCACGGATTAATGTCGCACAATCACTAAGGAAATAGAATTCATTGGAAAAAGTGGAAAGTGGCTACTTAATCTCGAGAATGTACATGTTTTAGAACAGTTAATTAGGATTATTTTATTTCTACTATATTTACCAGACAAATTAATTGATAATGTACAAGAGGTTTTCCCCCGTGAAACGGTGAATTGTTCTGTTGTATACTTACAAGTCTTTTCGATATTTATGATAAGTTAATTTGTCAGAAAATATAAATACATTTCGTTATTGGGTTGCTTATTTTTTTCCAAACACGAATATTTCACTCCAATGGAGGCTTATACATATTTTCACTATCATTGTAAATGGAAAAATGAGAAATTTCTGTATACTAATAATAATTTTGACAGTTTACATTGTTTTTATGTGAATTCAAAGTTTTCTACGATATACTTGGATATATACAACACGTTTTTTTATTTTGCTATGTGGCATATAAACTGACAGGCTCCTGTCAGACCTCTGTGGCAAGCAGCTGCTTGAGGGGGTATTTTTTTATGCAATCTGAAAAATGTTTAATATCACAGTTTAGCAATTTCTATTGTATATAGAGTATTTTGTCGTGTTGTGAATATTTAAAAATAAAACCTTACTTTTTCTTAATTTATGGGAACAGATGTATGCCTGGTAAGATTCAAGCCGCTCAAAATTCCATTGGTGGTCCTTGCTGTCCGTGGGCTGGGAGTTTTGCGGAAATAAATCTCAACGCTGGTCCAGCTGGGACTCAAACCTGGGAACTGCTGATTACTAACCTGGCACGCTACCGACTGAGCCACCCCCGCACCCAGGTGAAAGGGGGAATCCACTGAACAGATGTTAGGAGACAGATAGTATCTTTCCATTCAAGTTGCGTTGGGTTGTTTCACCTCTGAGCGGCACTTTTTTTGCACACCATGGGCTAAATGGCCAGGTCACATGGACCCCGAAGGCTCAGAGAAGGTTGGGGGAGGGGACCCACTGGAACAGCTGTTGGGAGACATAGTAGCCTCCCGTCAAGACCATCCAGCGTGTTCTTTAACGTGCACAGGGCATGGCTCTCCCGCACACGGGGCCACGGCTTAACGTCCCATCGGTGTCCCCTACTGACCGTGGGTAGGGCGGGGAATTTTGCGGAGATAAACCTCAACGCTGACCCAGCTGGGACTCGAACCTGGGAACTGCAGATTACGAGCCTGGCGCGCTACCGACTGAGCCACCCCCGCCCCTCCCATTCAAGGCCTTCCAGAGTGTTCTTTAACTTGCAAAGAGTATGGTTCTTTTGCATACGTATCACGGCTTAAGAGAGACGCCTCATCCGCGGGGGGTGGGGATGGGGGGGGTGTTGCCCCCTTTCTAACTGAAATAAAGGTGGGGGGTTATCGGAGATGTATCTGTATGTTGGCAGAGGTGCGACTTGAACCTGGGAACCACAGATTACGAGCCTAGCGCACAAGCGATTGAACGAGAAAAAAAATGTCAGCGACCTATGTGACATTGAAATACGTACTTGTGTTCATAAAACGCAGTTAATTCCTGAACAGGAAGATGACAAAATGCGCACACACCTAGAAAAACAAAACATTTCACTTTTTGTGTTTTCCGCGGTCCATTGATTCCGAATGGATAGCAACAACTTGAGCTCTCTGCAGTAAGAGGAGCGAATCGCAACTTGCTGAGGAGCCATAAATATGAGATAAACTCCATCCAAGGTGGAATCTAAATAACCGGGGCCACGAGGAAGGGAGATTGGGAGGAGAGACAAAGGCGCTCTTCGTTTCCATGACAACGACGGAGGAGCCGAACTGGAGTTGCCTTTGTCCACTCTGTTGAGCAGAAATATGTGTTACTTTTGCTACATTTGCCGCTGAGGGAAGATGTTATAAAGCCTAGCTTCGGCTTAAGGGGGGGGGAAGGGGGGTTGAACGTAGAATAAAACGAGGAGGGGAGGGTGAGTGATAGATTTGGGATTGTTATTGGAAAAAAGTGTTGATGCTGTCTATGTAAACGTTGTTTCTAAGTGTAAAAAACATTTTTGGTTTATAAATTCTGATTTGCATTTAAATATTTTGTTCTCGTTTTTTTTTTCTTTTTTTTCAAATTTAAAATTCCCCAGTAACAGATTCAGATATATTTAAGGGCAATTTATATCTTTCCCATGATACATCGGATCAGATTAGCTGGCCCCGTAGGACTCGAACTTGGGAACTGCAGATTAGGAACGTGGCCCGTTAACGACGTAGCGAAGCCCCGTCTCTAGAAGAGTAAGTATCTCCGCAAAATTCCCCGCCCTGCCCACGGTCAGTAGGGGACACCGATGGGCTTGGAAAGGCCGCCGTCCGTCGGATGGGACGTTAAGCCGTGGCCCCGTGTGCGGGAGAGCCATACTCTGTGCACGTTAAAGAACACGCTGGATGGCCTTGACGGGAGGCTACCATCTGTCTCCTAACAGTTGTTCCAGCGGTTTCCCTCCCCAACCTTCTCTGAGCCTTCGGGGTCCATATAACCTGGCCATTTAGCCCATGGTGTGCAAAAAAGTGCCGCTCAGAGGTAAAACAACCCAACGTTAAATAACGCGCTGGATGGCCTTGACGGGAGGCTACCATCTGTCTCCCAACAGCTGTTCCAGTGGGTCCCCTCCCCAACCTTCTCTGAGCCTTCGGGGTCCATATAACCTGGCCATTTAACCCATGGTGTGCAAAAAAGTGCCGCTCAGAGGTAAAACAACCCAACGTTAAAGAACACGCTGGATAGCCTTGACGGGAGGCTACCATCTGTCTCCCAACAGCTGTTCCAGTGGGTCCCCTCCCCCAACCTTCTCTGAGCCTTCGGGGGTCCATGTAACGTGGCCCAACCAAACCCTACAGAGGTAAAACAACCCAACCCTAGAAGAGTAAGACGTCTTCATAATAGTCATCATCATACACTGGTTTCCGTAAATTAAGGAACAATCTGAAAACCTGTTTTTCTTTGAAGACCCGTTGAATTTGTTGCATTGTGAATCGGAAGATAGGTATATATAAACATTGTGCGTAAGAATAACAGTTGAAGAATGGAATAACACTTTTTAATTCCCAGAATTATATACTAATGCAGTTACATGGTGCAAGGTAGACTGAGATATCCCAAATAGTTCAATAAAGAATGTGGTCACCTCTTATCGTTTATGAAGGCCGCATAGTGATGTCTCATGATGTTCATAATACTATCCAGCAGCACTGTGGGTAGGTTGGGTTGGGTTGTTCTACCTCTGAGCGGCACTTTTTTGCACACAATGGGCTAAATGGCCAGGTCACAAGGACCCCAAAGGCTCAGAGAAGGTTGTGGGAGCGGACACACTGGAACAGCTGTTAGGAGACAGATGGAAGCTTCCCGTCAAGGCTGGGGGCGGGGGGGGGGTGGCTCAGTCTGTAGCGCGCCAGGTTCGTAATCTGTAGTTCCCAGGTTCGAGTCCCAGCTGGGTCAGTGTTGAGATTTATCTCCGCAAAATTCCCCGCCCTGCCTGCAGTCGGTCCCCTCCCCCAACGTTCTCTGAGCCTTCGGGGTGCATGGACCTGGCCATTTAGCCCATGGTGTGCAAAAAAGTGCCGCTCAGAGGTAAAACAACCCAACCCGTCAAGGTCATCCAGTGTGTTCTTTAATGTGCACAGGGTATGGCTCTCCTGCACACGGAGCCGCGGCTTAACGTCCCATCCGACGGACGGCGGCCTTTCCAAGCTCATCGGTGTCCCCTACTGATTGTGGGCAGGGCGGGAAGTTTTGCGGAGATAAATCTCGACGCTGACCCAGCTTGGACTCGAACCTGGGAACTGCAGATTACGAGCCTGCCGCGCTGCCGTCTGAGCCACCCCCGCCCCACTGTGGGTAGGAATCTTCACTACTCCTTCAAGCACGTCAGAGCTACAGGAGAGCATCCCATGCAACCTCTTTTGGATTTAGGTCGGGAAGAGAGGGCTGGCCACTCCATATAGTTAATAATGCTATTCTTCAGAGAGCAGTCGACAAGGGTAATACAATACCTTTTTCTTCCAATATCGAATGTCTGGATGCATCCTGTCTTTGTTGGAATCTCTGTCAAAGTCTATGAATCACTGAATGATTCATGTTAAGCCATCTGGCAACATCTACTTGATTTTGTCCTGCCTCGAGCCGACCTACAGATCGCCATTGCACTTTTTCCGATAAATGATGTCTGCCACTCTGCAGATATCTGCTCTGTCTGAGATGCCAACAAGTCTGCTATCTCGGTAACCCCACCTCGCACCATCATAGTTGCCACCATCATCATCATCATAATAATACCTCATCGTCATTACAATCGTAGTCTACGATGCAGGTTGACTCAGAATATTAGTTCTGTATCTAAGGGACCTGGGTTCGATCCCCGGGCAAGGCATGGATGTATGTGTCGTTTTTCTGCTGAGGTCCTGCCATCCTCTCAGATCTTCTACTGTGGCATACAAACTGACAGGCTCCTGTCAGACCTCGGTGGCAAGCAGCTGCTTGAGGGGGTATTTATTTATTTTTTTATTTTATTCGTAAGGTTGTTTTATCTATATCTCTGTTCGTAAGGACAGTCTCGTATTCTGATGTTCCAGGTTCCAATTTCAACATTGCCTAAGTTACTATTTTTTCCGATATTTCTGTAAACTTAGCCGTCGATGAGGCAGAGGACACAGATGATCTTGGAAAAGCCGCCGTCCATCTGAAACACCACTACAATGCCCATGTTAAAGAACACGCTGGATGACATTAATGACTTATCTGTTTCTTCACTTCTGAAGTTGGAAAATGTAGGTTATACTTTAGAACTTGTAATCTTCCGTAGGAAATAAAAATTCCAAACTTCGAAAGATTAAATTTCAATCTTTCGTAGAAAACGTAATCTGCAAACCTCGAAAGTATAAACTGCAGTCTTTCGCAGGAAATATAATCTTTAAATTTCCAAAATTATATTACAGCAAATAAACTGCGAAGTCATGAAGTAAAATGGGCGGGGTTGGCTCAGTCGGTAGCGTGCCAGGCTCGTAATCTGTAGTTCTCAGGTTCGAGTCCCAGCTGGGTCAGCGTTGAGATTTATCTCCGCAAAAATTCCCCGCCCTGCCCACGGTCAGTAGGGGACACCGATGGGCTTGGAAAGGCCGCCGTCCGTCGGATGGGACGTTAAGCCGTGGCCCCGTGTGCGGGAGAGCCATACCCTGTGCATGTTAAAGAACACGCTGGATGGCCTTGATGGGAGGCTACCATCTGTCTCCCAACAGCTGTTCCAGTGGGTCCCCTCCCCCAACCTTCTCTGAGCCGTCGGGGTCCTTGTGACCCTGCCATTTAGCCCATGGTGTGCAAAAAAGTGCCGCTCAGAGGTAAAACAACCCAACGTTAAAGAACACGCTGGATGACCTTGACGGGAGGCTACCATCTGTCTACCAACAGCTGTTCCAGTGGGTCCCCTCCCCCAACCTTCTCTGAGCCTTCGGGGTCCATGTGACCTGGCCATTTAGCTCATTGTGTGCAAAAAAAGTGCCGCTCAGAGGTAAAACAACATATGAAGTAAAATAATTTTAATACAGCTATACGTAGCGTTTTTAAAGAAATCGAAAATTCTTTTGTTCAAATGATGTATGGATAGACATAACCTGTTTCCCCATCTTGAGACATTAGTATACGGTTATTACGAAACAATTTTACAGAGATGCTTACACTAAAACACAGAGAGAAATTCTCTCTGGTAATTGAAGAGTGCGAAAGACAAGAGCTAGTCCCGTCTCCATGGTAACCGCAAACAGTGAAGTAGCAGGCTGGGCAGCTACTTGCGAACCGAGAGGCTTTAGGTCTGGTGGGCACGTTTTACGCCAAGCTACAAAAGGTAGTATTGAAGTGATTTTGCCATCCTTTTAAAGAGGAAAAGTAGATTGTTTCACGTTGTTGAGCTTTGGAGGAGGAAATGGTTTAGAGATGTGAAGTGGTGGACTTGGCAAATAAGAAGTGATCTGACAGCGATTTCGTCAGCCAACCACTGTGAAGCTTCTGAAGATGTCGCGGGGAATTGGTTAGATTTCTAAATGGGAATTGACTGAGTGCATTTTCTAACTTGTGTGTTTCTCGACTTTCTCTTAAATGATGGGGAAGACTTTAGTGTTGGTTTGACCAGTTTAAAGTGCATTCGTCATTTGTGTGCTAGATGGGCTCTCAAGTGATGTAAGATTGGGTGGTTGTGTTTTATTTATCCTAGTCTATCGTTAAATACTTAATCGCCAGCAATGAATTGTAGCGTTATCTTTAGGTTGCAGTTAAACTAACCTGAAGTTGTAAGAGTTTTAGCAGCATAAAATTTATCGGCAGTCTAGGAATTCGTTAACATTTTAACAGTAAAGGGTTTTGGGTTAGGTTGGGTTGTTTTACCTCTGAGCGGCACTTTTTTGCAGACCATGGGCTAAATGGCCAGGTCACATGGACCCCGAAGGCTCAGAGAAGGTTGGGGGAGGGGACCCACTGGAACAGCTGTTGGGAGACAGATGGTAGCCTCCCATCAATGCCATCCAGCGTGTTCTTTAACGTTGGGTTGTTTTAACTCTGAGCGGTACTTTATTGCACACCAAGGGCTAAATGGCCAGGTCACAAGGACCCCGAACGCTCAGAGAAGGTAGGGGGAGGGGACCCGCTGGAACAGCTGTTGGGAGACAGATGGTAGCCTCTCGTCAAGGCCATCCAGCGTGTTCTTTAACGTGCACAGGCTCTGGCTCTTCCGCACACGGGGCCACGGCTTAACATCCCATCCGACGGACGGCGGCCTTTCCAAGCCCATCGGTGTCCCCTACTGACCGTGGGCAGGGCGGGGAATTTTGCGGAGGTAAATCTCAACGCTGACCCAGCTGGAACTCGAACCTGGGTACTACAGATTACGAGCCTGGCGCGCTACCGACTGAGCCCCCCCCCCCCGTCCCCAACAGTAAAGGGAAAATAAGAATACAGCTCTTAACTGAAATAACCTAAAAGTGAAGCAGGTAAATAAAAGAGGGCAATAATTAATTGTCTGACTGAAAGAGCTTTCAGTGGAATGTCTCATTTGCTTGTATTTTGTTGGGATTTGGACATTGGTCCTCTTTCGACTGATCCAAACTATTCTTGTAATTCGTAGCTCCCAGGTTCGAGTCTCAATTATGCCAGCGTTGATATTTATCTCCGCTAACCATCCATTCTTCCATAGGTGAGAGGGGCGGGGGTGGTTCAGTTGGTAGCGCGCAAGGCTCGTAATCTGCAGTTCCAAGGTTCGAATCCTATCTGGACCAGCGTTGAGATTTATTTCCGCAAAACTCCCCGCCCTGCCTACGGTCAGTATGGGACACCTATTGAAAGGCCAACGTCCGTCTGATGGGACGTTAATCCGTGGCCTCGTGTTCGGAGAGCCACACCATATGCACGTTAAAGAACACACTGGATAGCCTTGACGGGAGGCTACCATCTGTCTCCCAACAGCTGTTACAGTGGTTCCCTTCCTCCAACCTTCTCTGAGCCTTCGGGGTCCTTGTGACCCGGCCATTTAGCCCACGGTGTGCAAAAAAGTGCCGCTCAGAGGTAAAACAACCCAACGTTAAAGATCATATTGGATGTCCTTGACGGGAGACTACCACCTGTCTCCCAACAGCTGTTCCAGTGGATGTCCTCCCCCAACCGTCTCTGAGCCTTCGGGGTCCTTGTGACCTGGCTATTTAGCCCATGGTGTGCAAAAAAGTGCCGCTCAGAGGTAAAACAACCCAACGTTAAAGATCACATTGGATGTCCTTGACGGGAGGCAATCATCTGTCTCTCAACAGCTGTTCCAGTGGGTCCCCGCCCCCAACCTTCTCTGAGCCTTCGGGGTCCTTGTGACCTGGCCATTTAGCCCACGGTTTGCCGCTCAGAGGTAAAACCCAACCTCTAATCATATTCCATTTCTCACCGGTGACGGACGAGGATTAGGAAAGTTGGGACCCGAACCTGGAAACTACAGATTATGAGCCTGGCGCGTTACCAACCTAACCACTCTCCGTCTCTATAACCCATCTGCACTGTACAACGTTATTAAAGGATATCTTATATAAAGATATCGTTTTAAAAGGACTCTTTTTTATCTTATTTAGGTTTTATATAAAAAAATACAACAACGAAACTCCGAAAAAGGTTCACACTAGACTTCGAACAACAGTAGTGAAAAAAATAAACCCTGTTCCGAAAGATCTTCGGAAGAACGAAAGAGGATATCCTCAAAAAAAAAAGAGAAAAAGTGGTGTCTTTTCCTCTCTAGAACGGTGTCTTTTCTGTCCCACAACGCGATCTTATTCAATCGTTTTTTACCCTTTCATTCCTCGACGTGTTCATTTCTTCCAACGTTTTCGACGCTCGAAGCCGCAAGCCAATGACTGCGGTCGAATACACACGGTTGAAGACCGCGTGAAAAATGACTTGGAGAAGAAGCGAACTGCAAAAAAAAAAACGGCGAAGAAACACACCGAAGGATTTCTTTGCGAAATCGCTTCGTTCTTAGTGTCGAAAGCTTTTTCTGTCACTGATGATGAGTCACTCCCTGGACGGGAGTTGGGAAATGTCGCGAGTGAAGGAAGAAACTGAAGGGGGACAGAGGAGGCAAAATGGGAAGAAACAAAACGACAACTGTAAGGGAGACTTGGCTTGAAGATGAGCACACGAGTTGTGTCGAAACAAAATATCATTTATCACTTAAATAGCTTGACTTATTTGATCAAGAATTTCGAGGGACGTGTTATTTTTTATTTTTTTTTTTTCTAAATTTAAGTTTAAGCTAATGTAGTAGGTTTTTTTATTTCTGGATTTTATGGCAATAAAAAAAAGTTTATATTTTAAGGCGAATGAGTGTTTACTGGATTGGATTGTTTTACCTCTGAGCGGCACTTTTTTGCACACCATGGGCTAAATGGCCAGGCCACAAGGACCCCGAAGGCTCAGAGAAGGTTGGGGGAGGGGACCCACTGTAACAGCTGTTGGGAGACAGATGGTAGCCTCCCGTCAAGGCCATCCGGCGTGCTCTTTAACGTGCACAGGGTATGGCTCTCACGCACACGGGGCCACGGCTTAACGTCCCATCCGACGGACGGCGGCATTTTCAAGCCCATTGGTGTCCCCTATTGACCGTGGGCAGGGCGGGGAAATTTTGCGGAGATAAATCTCAACGCTGACCCAGCTGGGACTCGAACCTGGGAACTACAGATTACGAGCCTGGCGCACTACCGACTGAGCCACCCCCGCCCCAGTTTTTACTGGAAGTAGGAAAAAAGGTGAAATATTAAATCTCTTTTTTTTATTGTTTTCTAGTGTCGTAGAAAAAAATTGTTTTTTGAGATTGTTTTTGCAAAGTAAGTTTATTAGGGTGCGTTATTTATTATTTTTTGAGAAAGTGGAGAACACTTATGGGGTTGGAAAGTTAGTCGGATGGGACGTTTAACTTGTGGTCCGTATGTATAGAAGAATTTGGCTATTTCTTTTAAGGCATTTTTTGTATATGGAGGTAGATTTTTCCCAAAATATTACTAAATATTGCACTAATATTAATCAACTAAAATTTTCAACCTGATAGGAAAAGTTAAAATGATATTTTACTGGGTATGGAATAAAATATTATAGTTGTTTTTTTTTACTGGGTTTTCGGAGGGGGGTCCGGAATCCCTGGTCCCCCCCCTCCTATGTACAGTCACTCAAAAAAGTATCCGAACACTATAGTTGATTACAGAAATCAGAAAAAATATCTGGCAACGATTTTTTTTAGAAATTAGGGATCTGGCAACCTTCGTGTCACGTGACACGAAGGTTGCCAGCCTATATACACATAGATATGGATGGCTCTTCTGCATACATAGATATGGATGGCTCTTCTGCATACATAGATATGGATGACTCTTCTGCATATATAGATATGGATAGCTGTTCTGTATACATAGATATGGATGGCTCTTCTGTATACATAGATATGGATGGCTCTTCTGCATATATAGATATGGATAGCTGTTCTGTATACATAGATATGGATGGCTCTTCTGTATACATAGATATGGATGGCTCTTCTGTATACATAGATATGGATGGCTCTTCTGCATATATAGATATGGATGGCTCTTCTGCACATATAGATATGGATGGCTCTTCTGTATACATAGATATGGATGGCTCTTCTGCATACATAGATATGGATGACTCTTCTGCATACATAGATATGGATGATTCTTCTGCATATATAGATATGGATAGCTGTTCTGTATACATAGATATAGATGGCTCTTCTGTATACATAGATATGGATGGCTCTTCTGTATACATAGATATGGATGGCTCTTCTGCATACATAGATATGGATGGCTCTTCTGTATACATAGATATGGATGGCTCTTCTGCATATATAGATATGGATGGCTCTTCTGCATATATAGATATGGGTGGCTCTTCTGTATACATAGATATGGATGGCTCTTCTGTATATATAGATATGGATGGCTCTTCTGTATACCTAGATATGGATGGCTCTTCTGCATACATAGATATGGATGGCTGTTTTGTATACAGTGACACGTTTTTACTTTCATCCGACGGACGGCGGACTTTTCATGCTCATTGGTGTTCTCTTTCTCATCGGGAACAGGGTGGAAGTTGAGCGGAGGGAAATCTCAACGCTGACACAACTGGGACTCGAATCTCGTAACTACGGATCACGAGCTTCGTGCTCTGCGGACTGCACCATCCCCGCCTCAGTCTCATTCGCATCAGACACATTAATACGGAGCTATTCACCATGTCTCGTATGACTTTAGGGGAGGGGGTGGCTCAGTCAGTAGCGCGCCAGGTTCGTAATCTGCAGTTCCCAGGTTCGTGTCCCATCTGGACCAACGTTGAGATTTTTTTCTGCAAAACTCCCCTCCCCGCCTACAGTAAGTAGGGGACACCGATGGGCTTGTAAAGGCTGCCGCCCGTCGGATGTGACGTTAAGCCGTGGTTCCGTGTGTGGGAGAGCCATACCCTGTACACGTTAAAGAACACGCTGGATGGCCTTGACGGGAGGATACCATT